>OY283139.1:52181973-52782504 GCA_958299785.1 Medicago lupulina | reverse complement strand
GCTCTCAACGTTATGTCTTCTCCATGGCCTTTCTCTATGTGGGGCATTGATATGATCGGAAGAATTGAACCAAAAGCTTCAAATGGTCATCGTTTTATCCTGGTAGCAATTGATTACTTCACCAAATGGGTCGAAGCTGCATCTTATGCCAACGTGACTAAGCAAGTGGTGGTCAAGTTCATCAAGAACAACATCATATGTCGGTATGGTGTTCCTAGCAAGATTATCACTGACAATGGTACCAACCTGAACAATGACATGGTGCAAGCCTTATGCGAGAAATTCAAGATCGAGCACCACAATTCCTCTCCTTACAGACCTCAGATGAATGGTGCAGTTGAGGCTGCCAATAAGAACATCAAGAAGATTGTGCAGAAGATGGTAACAACATACAAAGACTGGCATGAGATGTTGCCCTATGCTTTACACGGCTACCGCACTACAGTCCGTAGTTCAACCGGGGCAACGCCTTTTTCTCTCGTATACGGCATGGAGGCAGTCCTCCCATTCGAAGTGGAGATTCCATCTCTCCGTGTGATTATGGAAGCAAAGTTGTCTGAGGCTGAATGGTGCCAGAGTCGGTACGACCAGTTGAATCTGATTGAGGAAAGACGCCTGGACGCTTTGGCTCATGGTCAGATGTATCAAACAAGGATGAAAAATGCTTTTGATAAGAAAGTTCGTCCTCGGGAATTCAAGGAGGGTGAGCTCGTATTGAAGAGAAGAATGAGTCAGCAACCCGATCCAAGGGGCAAATGGACGCCTAACTATGAAGGACCTTATGTTGTCAAGAAGGCTTTCTCTGGCGGTGCTCTGATTCTCACACACATGGATGGTGTAGAACTTCCGAATCCTGTGAATGCCGATATAGTCAAGAAATACTTTGTCTAGATATGAAAAGAACAGCGTGGTAGGTCGAAAACCCGAAAGGGCGGCCTAGGCAAAAATGCGCTTCCTGGTGGATCGAAAACCCGAAAGGGCGATCCAGGCAAAATAAGGGACAAGAAACAAAAATGTAAAAGCTCGCTGAGATTACATGTAACTCAGGCAAAAATGAGCGTCTCGATGAGCCGAAAACCCGAAAGGGCGGTTCATGCAAAAATGAGATTGAAATAAAAGACAATTGACTATATCTGGCAAATTACCATTCCCCTTGGGATCTTTGCAATTGATGATTGGCTGTTCTCATCCGAGGTTCCGACGCCTGCGGATTCAAGAGTTTTATATACCATAGTAGTTACTGTGTTCAATGTACCACCAACCAATAAAATTACCATTTTCCAAGCTTTGTAAATCCGTGGAATCACGCCTTTGGCTGATTACCACCCTTATACATCGATTTGGGCCTATGCTTTTGTTTGACACTCTATTTTTTCTATTCTATTTTCAAAGCTTTATACAGAAGATTTTTTCTATGTTAATAATGATGTATGTCTGGAATGAACATTGTGAAAATTGAAACCTTTTTGAGTATTTTGAAAACAAGCCTGAACAGCTAGGTACATTCAAATGAACATGCATGAACAAATCTATATTGATATCAGTTCCAATTCAAGTTACTAACAAGCCTTCCCCCAGTGACGGTCTGTGGTCAATGGCAAGAATGAAAAAACAGAATGAAAAGCATGAAAAATGAATATGCTAGCTAAGTTGAAAACCCGAGAGGGCGGCTTAGGCAAAAATGAGCACCCCGATGGATTGACAACCTTCAAAGGCAATTCAGGCAAAAACAGGGGCATTTGGAAAAAAACTATTCCCCGGTGGGTCGAAAACCTGAAAGGGCGATCCAGGCAAAAATGGGATGATGAGAATGAAAATGAAAAGAAATAATAAAAAAAAAAAAAACATGCAAGAGCATTGACCACAGATGCGATGTCCAAAGCACTTACGTGACTGTTCCAACAAGCAGCAATACTATTCAGACTGCCCTTCTCTACGATTTTACAGCTTCCTGCCTTCAAGCGATGGTCTCGATGTATCTTCAAACGACGGCATCCCCAGAAGAGGAACTTTTGCAAATATATGTCCGAGCACGAGCCATTACGCGCCCAATATTCCAATGTTTCGTCTATCTCTGCGGAATTCTGTCTACAAACTGCCAATCATCATGCATTCCCAAGCATTCATACATGCATAATCATGCATCCTATATGTTCATGCATTTGATAAAATTGTCATGCTATCCATATGCATCTACATTCTCAATTCCTATGTTAATCTCAATCAAAATCAATCATGTCAATTTCAAATTTCTTCCGCTGATAACAAATGTCTATTGTCTTGTCAATTCCAAGATTCAACAGTCTTGTCAACATTCCTGTCAAATTCAAGCTCCTGCAGTTATGTCAATCAAATTCAATTCCTTTTCAAATGCAATTTGTTTCTGTTAACGGCCAAGTGGCTAGTTCGCATCCAAGAACAGCTTGTGCCTATCAATTTGTCCCTGTTTCTGGTCAAGTAGCAAGTTCACATCCAAGAACAGCTTGTACCTACCCTTTTGATATCCGCCGAGCGACTAGTTCAGATCCAAGAATAGCTCGTGCTTTCTATTTTGTTTCCTGTCAGCCAAGTAACTAGTTCGTGTCCAAGAACGGCTTGTGCTTTCTATTTTGTTTCCTGTCAGCCAAGTAACTAGTTCGTGTCCAAGAACGGCTTGTGCTTTCTACTTTGTTTTCTTTCAGCCAAGTAACTAGTTCGTGTCCAAGAACAGCTTGTGCTTTCTATATTTTCTTTCAGCCAAGTGACCAGCTCAAGTACAAGAGCAGCTTGCGACCTTTGTTGTCAACATTCCCGGTCAAGTGGCTGGTTCGCATCCAAGAACAGCTTGTACCTGTCGAATGTGCTATTAAGTCTCCCCAGTGAGTCTTGTTATTCTGTTAATGTCAACCAGTCCCGCAATGGATACGACATACTCCGTTTTTGCTATTCTGTTAATGTCTACCAATCCCGCAATGGATACGACATACTCTTGTTAAAATCGATTCTCAGTTTGTCTTGCATTCATAACACAAATGTTGCATGGCATACATAGCATTTACAAATGTATTTTTACGCCCAAAATCAGTGGTAATGTCGATATTTAAGTATCTTCGTCGCGTCAAGCCAAAGACTCTGTCTCTTGACTCTCCAAACGAAGAAACTTAAATAGGGGCAGCTGTTATACCCTCATTTTGGACCTAAAAATACTCATTCAAATTCCTCTGCTATTTTCTAATACTTTCAAATACACCGTGTTTTCTACTATGCTTCAGCTGCATACGTTACTGCTTCAGTATTTTAAATTTTTGCATAAGATCATACAAAAGGGTATTTTGGTCATTTCCTACAAAGGAACCCATTTTCAGTCCCTACAATTTGTCCCTGAGTCTTTTCAATCTGTTTGCATGAATCATTTGTCAAATTCTGTTTAAAAATCATCTTAATCTGCATCTGAGTCAGTTTGGATCAGTCTGAGGCGTTTTGGCCCCAGGGGCATTTTAGTCTTTTCACATTATTTGAATTTTGGGCAGAGAGGTATTTTAAAATACCTCATTTTTGGTAGTTTGTTCATTTTAGTCCATTTTGTCAATTTTAACCGTTTCACTTTACGTTGCGTTCAGATTAAGTTTTTTAACCAATTTTATTATTTTTACATTTTAGTCCACATATTTTTAGAAATTACATTTTAGTCCAAATACCTTTTTCTCTAGTTTGCAAGTTAGCCCCAATTCTGAAAAACAGTCCAGTCCAGATATTTTTATTTTTTGCATTTCAGTCCTTAAAGTTTTAAAAATTGCATTTTGGTCCCTGAGTCAAGTCCAAGGCCACGCAAGTGTTCAATTCCACGTGTCACGTTCCTATTGGCTCGCAGGCACACATGGCAGGCTATAAATAGTACACAGTGTCAGAATCATCAAATTCACGCGCCACATCAACAAAAACAGATTCAGTTTTCTCTCTCCTTTCAGTTACAGATCAAAGCTCACAAATTCACCAAAAACTTCAAGAACATTCATGGAACCCTAGTTCAATTCGAAGCAATTCCAGCACCAATTCACACCAGATTCATACGAATTCCTCAAATTCATCACCAAACTCGATTCACAGAGACAAACAGAAGCAAAATTCACGCGGATTCGATAGAATTTCACACGGTTCTCAGAGATTCAAGGTGAATCTTCATCATCGAACCAGAACACCTGCAATTCGAACACGAGCACGCCACTTGAAGCAGCGCGCTACAAGTGTGATCGCAGGATTCAGATCAGAGAAGAAGAGGAAGAAGAGGTGAAGGATTTCACAGGATCCGGATCAAGAGAAGAAAGAAAGGAGTGAAACCGGCTTACCAGAGGAAATCCAAGGCCAAGAATCAAACGAACGGTTCGAATCTCCGAATAGAAGCTCAGGTAACACCCTAACTTCACTAAATCTCTTCGTATACCACTACAAAAGCCGGAATGATGTGAATCCAAAGTAAGTTCGAACCGTTCGATCCAAACCCTAACCCTAACCGAATTTTCTCCCAAAAAAAAATCAAATAAACGTTGCAAGATTCACAAACGAATGCGAATCGAAGCAAATTCGCACCATTTCACAAAGATTTCAGCCAAAAAACATGAGAAAACGAACGGTTCGAACATACAGTGATGAAACTCAAAGATCTACATCATTCCAACGGTTAAACTTGCTTTCTTGCGATGGATTCATGATTAGGTCAGTAGTACGAAGGATTTAATACATGTTTGAACCATTTCTGGGTAGGATTGTTAAATCTAGGGTTAGGAATTGATAGAGAACGGCGAGAGAACAAAGGAGAAGAAAGAGAAAGAAGAAAGAAAATAAAGGAATCCGGATCCTGTGAGTTTTATATAGGCGCGTGGGTCGGGTCGGTTTAGACCCGATCCGGTTCTTATGTTTGCCAGGCCGTTAGATCTAGGGCTGGGGCATCCGGATCAATCCAACGCCCCAGAGGCGTTCTCGAGATCCGGATCCATCTGTGTGTTGGGTTTGGGCCTTTTACCCGCGGGTTTGGTCTTTCTTTCAGTTTTCTTGAGTTTTATTGCTATTTGCACCGTAGTACTTGCTAATTGAACCTGTTGCAGGCCAAAATTTTACTAAAAATTCCAAGAGTTTTACCGTATGTTTTTGCTATTTTCTTGATGTTTTGTGCCTTTTTACATGTGAAAATTGGACAGAAAAATATGTGTTTGCTTTTTGTGAGGATTCGTGTCCGTTTCGGCGTTTCTCGACGTTTCGCGCGCGACACTCGCTCCAATTTTGTATGGCGTGACTTTGATGTTTGATATATGATTTGTGTGATATTTTACTCATGGTTTGTGGTAGTTGCTACCGCTTGTGAATTTTTGGCTTTGGTTTCTTGCTTTGCAAGCAACTAAAATGTTTTTAAGTGGTGGAAATGCATGAAAAATATGTGTTGATTTGATATCTTTGTGTGTTATTTGTTTTGCATTGTTGTGCTTGAATCGAACTTTTAATTACTGGCTGTGATGAGAATTATAGGTTTTGCGCTTAGGTCAAGTTTTTGCTATATGTTAGTGCTATTTCCTTCACCATTTTATTTGTCCGTTTTCCAATTTATGCAACACTTCTTCGCGTATTTCTTCCTATATTTTTGCTTATTTCATTTCCGTACATTGCTCACTAACCCTTTTGTCTCATGTCTCATGCATTATAAGAATCTCATCTCTTCATCCCATTTTTTAGCATAGGTGCTATACCGTTTGTTACACCATTGTTATGTAATAGTTTAGACTTTTTCTTTCCTTTATTTTTATTCCTTGCAGACCGTAGCATGTAAACTAGGACTCGATGTAAAGGACTATGGACTATAATGATGTACACCGACACACGCACCGACACGCACACACGTTGCATGAGCTAACGCTAGGTGTATGTTTAGGATGCGCGGTACTTAGAGAAAATAAATCTTTTTTTAAAAAAAAAAAACAAATGACTTCCATCACTTCAAATATTTTCCAAATAAACCTTGGAGTCAAAACTCCAAAGGATTTTTCCTTTATTTTCTTAATCAAATCAAAATGCAATTAATTTCCAACTTTAACCGTTTCATTAACAATTGAACCAACCAAATGCTTTCTTCTTCTTTTCAATTCTAATGCCTATACGGCCTCTTTCCCTTCTTCAAAATCTTTTTCACACTAAAAAACAAACCAAACCCACAAAAAACATTTTGGAAGAGAACTACATGGAATTTTGATCCCTTAAAAGGGTATGTAGGCAAGAGACTCAAAATCTCTCCAAGTCCAATAAAAACAATACTCAAATCTTCTTTCTCTCATTCTTAAAATCAATCTTCTTTACAAATAGCAATAAAAGCAAAGCGTATACGTAAAGCATAGTAAAACGGTTCCTATAGGATACTATAGTCATTGCGGGTGCCTAACACCTTCCCGTAGTGAAATCAGCCCCGAACTTAGAATTTCTAAGGTTTTCTCTCGATTTTACCTTCCCCAAAAAAATAGAGATATCAATGATTGAAAGGTTCAAATCTAATCAATGATTTGACACCCGAAAATCGCGATAACACATACAAGATAGGAAGATTCTCAGAACCTCCTCAAAGTATCACACTTCCAAAGCTTCTGAAGATAAGAAGTTCAGAGTTCAGAATGTTCATATGAATGGAGTTCATAATAATCATGAACATTAACCCTGAATATATCCAGAAACAATAAAGGATTACTTCATGGATAAACAAGAATATTTAAAGTCATCAGTTTCATGCAATGATGAACTAGATGCAAAGAAATATTCTTTTGGACTTCAAAGAAAGAATCATCTTTTTTGTCAAAACAAATGATCTCTCATTTATATGCTTCAAGTAGTTTTTGAAGGAAATAAATAAACAACCTTCTTAGGTTTCAAAGTGTTGAAGAACATCATGAAGTAGATAAAATAGTCACAAGGAAGGGGGGGGGGGGGTTTGAATTGTGACCCTTTAAAATTTATCCCGAAACTTAAACGTGATTCTCAAGCTGTTTACTTGGAATGGTTAAGTTAACTTTCTGAACTCAGAACGTTCTGAAGTTCATTCACAAAAACTGATTAACAAAGTAAATGTGTTGGTGTGTGTTGTGTATACTGAAAATAAAGAGTATAGGGAAGAAAGAAAGAACACACAGAGATTTATAGAGGTTCACCCAATGTGGGCTAGTCCTCTCCTCACAATCTTGTGAGAGTTTCCACTATGATGCCTTGAGATAACCTCCCAAGTCCTGCACCTTACAATCTGTGTTCACCTGAACACTTACAAATCTGTATTCTCTAAGCCTCAGCAGGCTTGCACCTTCTTGCTAAGTTACCTACTTAGACTTTTACACCTTTGCTCAAAACTAATACTTTAGTACCCCTAAAGCTAGATGAGACTTTGTTACAATTTGTAAGAGATGTGAATGTTTGAGAATCAAACAGAGGAGGAAGAAGAGAAAGAAGTTATCTGTGAAAGAGATAACAAAGAGTTATTGATTTGCACTAAGGAAACAAAAGCCTTAGAGATTGATCAATTTCACTTGCAAAAGCTTCAAACAAAATCAGAGTTGTTTTCTTGTATGCTTTGCAATGGTGCAAGTTTTGCTAAGGCCTTGATCTCTATTTATAGAGCCATGGGACTCATATAGCCGTTGTAGGGTGTCCAATGGTGTTATGCCATGTGTCCTTGGGTCCCACAAGCTTTAACTTGAAAATCTGGGTGAACATTCTGATCTCTGATGAACATCAGAATGTTGTTGCGTTCATGATGATCTTCATCTGGGTTCATCATGTTCTTCATCTGGGTTCATCATATATGAATGAACATATGAAGTTCTGGGCGTGCCATGTGTTTTTTACATGAATTTCTGGGCAATAGCCAAAGTATGAACTTTTCTTCAAACTTCAGAAAGTTCATTTCCCAGATCTGCCTTGGGACTTGGTGCAGGATTGAGTTAGTGGATTCTGCATCTTCATGCCCATGCTTTGAGAGATTGTGTTGTCCTTGTACAGTACCAACTCCCATGCGTGTCTATCTCTGATTGATCAAGATAGATTTGCTTTGCTTTTGCTTTTTGCTTTTCACCTACTGTGCTGTTCATAAAGTAAGCATGTGCAGAGCCTGAACATTCTGATCTTCAGAATGTTCCTTTGTTTCACTTAGGATGATTTGTAAGACTACCATTTGATGTAATCCAATCCTAATAGTGAAACAATAATGAAG
Source organism: Medicago lupulina (assembly GCA_958299785.1). Taxonomy (NCBI): domain Eukaryota; kingdom Viridiplantae; phylum Streptophyta; class Magnoliopsida; order Fabales; family Fabaceae; genus Medicago; species Medicago lupulina. The sequence goes on along the minus strand of OY283139.1, from coordinate 52,774,292 downwards.
AGCAGTGAATATAACTCCTAGGATGATATTTTCCTTTGGAATATTCTTAGTACTTTAATGTTCATAGTCTTTAAATGAACATTAAGTATCCTTTTTGACATAATCCTTGTGTATGCCTTTATTGCTTGATTGATCCATGCAGAAGTACTTTCCTTGACATATATTTATGTCACATGTGCCTTGCATGACCTTGATCATTGTTCTTGAGATTCTGGGCTTGTATGGAAGCAACCTTCTGATCTCTTGTGCGAACATTCTGATCTCTGAGCAACATTCTGAACCAACTTTCTGACCTCAGTGTTAGATCATGAATTCAAATGTACTTTGATTCTTTGAATCTTGGTATGATTTAAACCTTGTTCCTGTCTTAGTAAAACACTCAAGAGCACAAGTTAAATACCAAGGAATTAATCAAAGTCCATTAATTCTTTAATCATAATGGTTTATTATCTTTAAAATTAATTAGGGATTTTGCCTCAACAATCTCCCCCTTTTTGAAGATGATAAACCTATGATTTAGGATTAAGGATTTTGATTATATAAACAGAGATAAACAGAGCTTAGAAAATTTATTTTTAATGCTCCCCCTCATTTTTATAATCTATTATGCTGAGTTTTTAAGAACTTAAAAAGCTCCCCCTCAATTTTATAATGCATTTGCATATAAAATAAAGATATGCAAGATTGAACCAAAATCAATATCATTCATTAATGTAAACATGAAGTACAATTACATGAATTATATGGTTCAAAAACAAAAAAGAAATTCAAAGCATGTGATCAAGCAAAAGGTGAAGTCACTAAACTCCAATAACTATTGATCACTTAGACCTACTTAGGGCCTAAAACTAAGAAGAACTTAAGACATAAATCCTAAAGCTTCTCCCCCTTTAGTCATCTGCAAAAAGGATAGGGAGGAATAACACAAAGATTCAGGGAGTAGAATCCCCAGAATCAGAAGATGGTTCATCCTCAAAGATGGAGGGGTCATCAAAAACTGGAGGTGAAATAGCCAATCCAGGGGCATGCACCTTGACAGTCCAGTCAGCCAATACACAAGCAATTTTGTGGGTTTTAGTGGAAACCCTTAGTGCTCTTGAAGCTATCTTTTCAGCCCTTGAAGGTTTAGCAGGTGCAGCAGCACCAGAAGCTTCAACTTTCTCTTTGTTGGCAGACACAAAGGTGTTGAGAGAGTCAAACAAAGCAGACATGTTTGGGAGTTTGTTTGTGGCTTTCATTGGCGGTGGAGGTGGAGTATATGAGGGTATGGTGTTTGGAGTAGGAAGGTTGGAAACCAAGAAGTTGCTTGCACCAGCAACAGATCCCATGGTAGAGGAAGAGAGGTTAACATTCTGAACAGTATGAGCCATACGTTGAACTTCTTCAGAAGGTAAAGATCCAGAAGCCAAAGGCATTGGATCTGCTGACATATCAGGCTCATTTGAAGCATTTTGATCAATATGTTGATCAGCAAAGAGTTAATTTTGCTCAGCACCTTGAGCATTTAGATCAACTGTTTGTGCTTTGCTAGCAGTTGGAGCAATTTCCTCAATGGGAGCAGTTTCTTCAACTTGAATGGGTTCAGCAACTTGGACATTCTGAACTCCTGGTTCAGTAGCAGAAGCTTCAACCTTCTGAACTTCTAGTTCAATAGTTTTCTGAGCTTGTTGAGAGATTTCCTGACCATCTTGAAACACTTCATTGTTGAAGTCAGAATTGAAATCTTCAATGTTGAGGTCAAAGCCAGTTGAAAATTCCATATGCTCATCTTGAGCAGGTTCTTCCCTATTCATGTTGGAAGCTAAAATCTCAGCTACTTCCTGAGTTTCTTCATCAACATTCTGAGTTTTCTTCTCAGTATTTTCTTCAACTCTCTGATTTCCAGCAAGAGAGTTTTCCTTAGCCATCTCAACAGCTTTTTCACTTTTCAAGTCTTCTTTTGGAGAGGATGCTTCTTTATCCTTCTGAGCATTCTCTTCAAACACTGATTGACCAATCATGGAGCAGAACTGTGAGTTTCCTTCTTCCACAATTTCCTTTGCAAGCTCTGCGACTTTGGAGAACATCTCTATAGCAGGTGGAGAGGGAGATCTGTCTTCTGAGTCTTCAGGAGTCTTGTCTTTGATTTCTTCTAACTTTCTCTTCTTTGTTGCCTTCTGAACATTCTGACGAGAAGATCTCTTTGTTGAGCCAGATGTTTCAGAGGTTGTGAAGGAAGCCATATTTGTGGTGGTGATGCGTAGTTGACCTAGAGTTTTGGAGGTAAACTTCATGAAGTCCATCTTGCGTGGTTCACCGTCAAGTGGCACTTTTGCCTTCTGGAAGATAGGAGTAAGGTGCATTCCATAGGGTAATCCAGCAACCGTTTGCTTCATGGCCAAGCATGAGTCAATCATGTGTTGAATGATGATGAAACAAAGATTGAGTTTGGTCTTGCTTATGAGGTGGTGGAGTATGCAGAGATCCATATCAGAAACAACATCAAAAGATCCACATTTTGGTACTAGAGTGTGTCTAATCATGTTGTGAAGGATTTTTGGAACATCTACTAGATTTGTGGAGTTAAAGGGGAGAGTGTCTTTGGTATATTTGGCTATGAGTTGTTCTTTGTTGACATTGAGATTGTCAAACCATGAGCAAGAAGATAGTTTGTTACCTTCATTAGGGATTCTCAAAGCTTCAGAAAGAAACTCTTGAGTGACTGTGATTTGTACTCCTTTGACAGAAGAGATGAGAAAGTTCTCATTCTCCTTCTTCTTTTGCTTCACAATCAGATTGGTGTAGAACTCTCTGACCAATCCTTCATAAGTGTGTTCTTGTAGAGACACAAAGTCAGTCCATCCTTGTGGATCTGTGAACTTCTTCAGATTCCATCCCTTTGTCTCCAAGCTTTCAAACTCAAAGTACTTGGATCTGCTCATAGGTCTAAAGGCAATCTTGTCTGCTCTTTGAGCCTTGAGGACAGCAGCTACTTTAGTGATGTCTTTTCCTTTGCCATGCTTTCTTGGGAAAGATTCCTTCTTCACACCAGTCTCAACATTTTCTTCTTCATTCTGAGAAGTAGACTTTCCCTTTGTTGAAGAAGCAGACTTCTCTGTAGGCAGAGGCATAGCTTCTTTTTCAATCTCCTTTCTTCTCTTGTAGATTTTCCTGGCGGACTTAACAATCTCAGTGAGAGTTTGTTCAGAATCTTCATCCATTTCTTCAGGAACATCCTCTATTTGTTCCTCATAAGTCTCATCCATTTCCTCATCATCTGAAGCAGAGCTTTCTTCTTCAGTGCTTGGTTCTTCCTTCTTTTCTTCTTCAACTATCTTCTCTTCTTCTTCAACAGAATTTGTTTCTTCATCAGAGAGAAGATCCATGTGGGTGACTGTTGGTTCCTTTGAAGATTTCTTCATCCTTGTGGAGCGTCTTGTAGGAACAGGTCTCGGTTTGATGATTGGTTGTTTTGAAGATTTTGATTTCGAGGATTTTGGTTCGTCGAAAGCAGGGTAGATAACGTCGGGAAGAATTGTATGAACAGGGGTTTTGTTCAAGGTTGGTTGATCAGAGGTTTGATCAGCAGCGGTGTTTTGTGGTGGTGATGGAGAATGTTGTACTTGAGAATTTTCACCATCAGCAAATTTTGAAGTGGTTTTGGTTCTTGCCATTTTTCAGAAAAATGTAAGAAACAAAGTGGGTTTTTTGATTTTGAAATTTTTGTGAAGAGTTTAGAGAAGAGAGGTTTGGATTTAGATAGAAGTGAAGTAATCAGAAGTGGTTACTGATTATATAGACAAGGCGTGCAGAAAGAAGAAAGGAAATGATAGTAGTTACATTGGGAAAGAGGAAAAATGGAACGGACAAGAGAGAGAAAGGGAAAAAGTAGCCGTTTGTACAAAGAGAAGTGGAAAGGTTGATTTGATAGTTGAGGCTTTACATGGTGGTTAAACCTTAAATATAACTTCTTATAACCAAGCATTAAATGCTTAAGATTATAGAAGGATATTTGGAGAAGGGTAACACAAAATCTTACATATGAGATTTCTGACCCTGATTTCAGATTTTTGAACGTTCTGACCTTTCTGAACATTCTGACCTGAGGAACATTCTGAACTCAGGAACATTCTGAACTTCAGGAACATTCTGAACTTAAGAACATTCTGATGAATGTTCTGATTGAGATAGATCTATCTGATTTGCATCAGATGATATCAAGGGGTTTAGTCTAAGGCCCTTAGTGATCTGTAATCAATCTTTATTGGGATTTTTCATGATTAACAATTTTTCTTTAAGAAAATTGAATCTATCCTCAACAAGGGGTTTTGTGAAAATGTCAGCTAGTTGATTTTCAGTGTCAACAAAGCTTAATGCAATATTCTTTTTCTGAACATGGTCTCTAATGAAATGATGCTTTATTTCAATATGCTTAGACCTAGAATGCTGAATAGGATTCTTAGACAGATTAATTGCACTTGTATTATCACAATAAATAGGAACATTTGTGTACCTTAGAGAGTAGTCTTCCAGCTGATTTCTTACCCACAAAATCTGAGAGCAACAGCTAGCTGCAGATACATACTCAGCTTCAGTTGTGGAGAGAGCAATAGTGTTTTGCTTTCTGCAAGACCATCCAATCAATGCTTGTCCTAAGAATTGGCAGGATCCACTTGTGCTCTTCCTCTCAACTTTGTCTCCAGCATAATCAGCATCACAATATGCTACAAGATCAAAACTAGAACATTTTCTATACCAAAGGCCAAGATCAGTAGTACCTACTAGATACCTAAGAATTCTTTTGACTGCAGTCAAGTGTGATTCTTTTGCACAAGTTTGAAACCTGGCACATAAACCAACTGCAAACACTATGTCTGGTCTGCTAGCAGTCAAGTATAATAATGATCCTATCATGCCTCTATATTCCTTTTCAGAAACAGACTTTCCACTTTCATCCTTATCTAAACTTGAAGATGGATGCATGGGGGTGACCATGACTTTTGCCTCATTCATTTTATATTTCTTAAGAATGTCTTTGACATATTTTTCTTGACTTATGAAAATTCCATTTGGATGTTGTTTAATTTGTAAACCAAGGAAAAAACCAAGTTCACCCATCATACTCATCTCAAATTCATTTTGCATAAGGTTGGAAAATTCTTCACACATTTTCTCTTTAGTTGCACCAAAGATGATGTCATCAACATACACTTGAACTATAAGTAAGTCAGAGTTATGTGTTTTTCTAAAGAGTGTGGTATCAATTTTTCCTCTTGAAAATCCATTTTCAATTAAAAATGTGCTAAGTCTATCATACCAAGCTCTAGGAGCTTGTTTAAGGCCATAAAGTGCTTTGGTAAGTTTAAAAACATGATTTGGTTTTTCTTTATTTATGAAACCAGGAGGTTGGCTAACATAAACTTCTTCATTTAGAAAACCATTTAAGAATGCACTTTTCACATCCATTTGAAAAAGTTTAATGCTTTTATGAGCAGCATAAGCAAGAAGAATTCTGATGGCTTCTAACCTTGCAACTGGTGCAAAGGTCTCATCATAGTCAATACCTTCTTGTTGGTTATAGCCTTGAGCAACTAACCTTGCTTTGTTTCTGACAACCTTACCTTCTTCATCAAGCTTATTTCTGAACACCCATCTTGTACCAATGATGGTTTTGGCTTGATTATTTGGAACAAGGTTCCAAACTTTGTTTCTTTCGAACTGAGAAAGTTCCTCCTTCATGGCTTCAATCCATGAGTCATCAACAATAGCTTCATTGATTGATTTAGGTTCCATTTGAGAAATCATTGCCATGTTGTTATCTTGAAAGGACATTCTGGTTCTTACACCATCAGTTGTGCTTCCAATGATTTGATCTACAGGATGGTCTCCTACCATTCTCCAACTTCTGGGTGGACTTTGGAAGGTTTGATCCTGAACATTCTGATCATCTTCTTTCTCTACTGTGTTCACAGTATTTATACTGGGAACGTTCTGAAGTGTTGACATCTCAGTGTCTTCACTTTCTTTTGGTTGGGAATATTCATCATATTCATCAAATATGACATGCATACTGATTTCAACTGTCTGGGTTTTTAGATTGTACACTCTATAACCTTTAGAAGTTGTAGAGTATCCTAAAAAGATAGCTTTATCTGATTTAGGATCAAACTTACCCAATTTTTCTTTATTGTTCAGAATGTAGCAATAGCAGCCAAATATGTGAAAATAAGATATGCTAGGTTTAATGTTTTTCCAGAGTTCATATGGGGTTTTGTTAAGAACTTTTCTTATTGAAACTCTATTTAAAATGTAACAAGATGTATTAATGGCTTCTGCCCAAAAGTACTCTTCAACATTTGATTCATTTAACATTGTTCTAGCCATTTCTTGCAAAGTTCTGTTTTTTCTTTCAACAACTCCATTTTGTTGTGGAGTTCTTGCACAAGAGAAGTTATGTTCAATACCATTTTCATCAAAGAATGTTTTGAAGGATGCATTTTCAAATTCTCCTCCATGATCACTCCTTACAGTGATGATATTGGAACCTTTTTCATTTTGAACTCTTTTACAAAAGTTTTGAAAAGCTTCAAAAGATTCATCTTTGTGTTTTAAAAATAGAACCCATGTAAATCTGGAAAAGTCATCAACAATAACAAAGCCATATCTTTTGCCATTTAGACTTGCAGTTTGAACTGGACCAAAGAGATCAATGTGAAGAAGCTCTAAAGGTTTTTGAGTTGAAATAAACTCAATAGTTTTAAAACTGCTTTTTACTTGTTTACCTTTGACACAAGCTTCACAGATCTTGTCCTTTTCAAAGCTAATCTTGGGCAACCCTCTAACTAGATCAAGTTGAGAAAGTTTAGCAATAGTTTTCATGCTTATATGACCAGCCCTCTTGTGCCAGATCCATTTGTATTTTTCAAGAGACATAAAACAGGATTCAGCAGGCATATCATTTAGTTCTAAAACATATAAATTCTTTTTCCTTGATCCAGAGAAGAATAATTTGTTAGAGGAGGCTTGCCTTACTTCACATATGTTAGGTTTAAAGACAACTTCAAATCCACTATCACACAATTGACTTATGCTAAGTAGATTATGTTTTAAACCTTCTACATACTGAACATTTTCTATTTTAGCAGAGTTAGATTTACCTATTGTGCCTTTTCCTCTGATCTTACCTTTATCATTGTTTCCAAATGTCACCAGTCCTCCATCCTTCTTTTCAAAGGTTAGAAAACAGTTCCTGTCACCTGTCATGTGCCTAGAACAACCACTATCCAGGTACCATGGTTTTGTTCTTGCACCTTGAAGCAGGACCTACATTTGACAAGATAAAAACTTTAGGTACCCATGTAATGTTGGGTCCTTGAGGGTTAGTTCTTCTAAGAGATCTTTCCTTATTGTAACATTCTGTTTTGTGAACTCAGATTTGTTACAGCAGGAACATATCTTCTTAGCCTTCTCAGCCTTTTGTGAACTTTCTGATCTATTAGGATGAGAACGTTCTGAGCTAAGATTAAACTTACTTTGTCTGATAAGTTTTTTCTTAACATAACATACTGATTCATTATGTCCTAATCTATCACAAAAAGAGCATTTCATTCTCATAATTGGTTTCTTAGGTACAAAGCTTTCAATGATTTTGCTTGGATCTTTAAATCCTAAGCCAGATTTTTTAGCACTTTCATTTTGAGATCCTAAGATGTTTTGAAATGTTTCTGTGGATTTTATAAAACCTGTAAGATCATTCTTTAATGTTTCAACTTCCTTTTTCAAAAGTTTATTCTCCTTTTGTAGTTCAGAAGGTAAAGAAAGAATGCCTTTTTGTTTTCTGTTTAATTCTTTTTGTTTTTCTGACATTTCAAAGTGAGAATCTTGCAAAACTTGTATGGTCTTTCTAGACTCATCATATCTGTTTTGAAGTATTTCTTTTTCTGCTTTTATCTCAGAAAGTTCCTTGATTAAAGAATGACATCTATTAGTTAAAAAATTTGAGTCATATAGGAGACTATCTATCTTACTTTCAAGATCTTTATATAGAGAATCAGTTTTATAGATGATTACCTCTTCCTCATCATCTGACTGAGCCATTAGTCCCATGTCTGCATCTGCATCTTCTTGGGGGTCTGATTCTTCTATGTCATCCCAAGTGATCATTGCTCTTTTCTTTGGAGGAGGTTTTCTTTGAATCTTTTTGATGTCAGGACATTCATTTTTGTAGTGTCCAGTCTTGTTGCATCCAAAGCAAGTGACTTGGCTTTTGTCAGCTTCAGTTCTGGTGCTGTTGTTGGTGTTTGGAAACTTCTTTCTGATCTGATTTCTTCTTAACATCATTCTTTGAATTCTTTTAGAGATCAATGCAAGTTCATCTTCAGCTTCCTCTTCATGAATTTCTTCTAGCTCTTGTGGTTCTTGAACATCATCATCAGTTACTGATGGGGTTTGCTGAGATGCTTTTAAGGCAAGTGTTTTTACCTTCTTTACTGGTTTGTCTCCTTGAAGTACAACTTCATGAGCTCTTAGTGAACCAATAAGGTCTTCCAGGTTCATAGATTTTAAATCTTTGGCCTGAGTGATTGCAGTGACCATAGGTCTCCACATACTTGGAAGACATCTTAATATCTTTCTGATTCTCTCATGAGTAGAATATGCCTTACCAAGAGATCTCATTTCATTTACTATTGTAGTAAATCTAGCATACATCTCATCAATGGTTTCATTTTCACTCATTTCAAAGACTTCAAACTTTCTGACTCCAATGTCAATTCTAGTTTCTTTGACATGAGATGTACCTTCATGATGTATTCTCAAAGTATCCCATACCTCTTTAGCATTTTGACATTCATCAACTCTTTCACTTTCTTCCATGGTTAGTGCACATGATAAAAAGAGTCTAGCTTTAGAGTTTAACAATACCTGAGCTTTCTCATCTGTTGACCATGCACTTTTACTTTTGACAGCTCCTTCTTTGTTTGTTGGAACAAAATCTCCATCTGTGATAACTGCCCACATGTCATTGTCTTGAGATCTGAGAAAGAGTTCCATCTTTCCTTTCCAGAAGTAGTAGTTTGATCCATCAAAGAGTGGTGGTCTGTTTGATGATCCTCCTTCAGCTATGTACTTGACTTTAGACATACTTCCTGAATCTTTTCTCTAACACTTGTTTAAGTGTTCAAGCCCTTAGAGCCGGGCTCTGATGCCAATTGAAGTAGATAAAATAGTCACAAGGAAAGGGGGGGGGGGGGTTTGAATTGTGACCCTTTAAAATTTATCCCGAAACTTAAACGTGATTCTCAAGCTGTTTACTTGGAATGGTTAAGTTAACTTTCTGAACTCAGAACGTTTTGAAGTTCATTCACAAAAACTGATTAACAAAGTAAATGTGTTGGTGTGTGTTGTGTATACTGAAAATAAAGAGTATAGGGAAGAAAGAAAGAACACACAGAGATTTATAGAGGTTCACCCAATGTGGGCTAGTCCTCTCCTCACAATCTTGTGAGAGTTTCCACTATGATGCCTTGAGATAACCTCCCAAGTCCTGCACCTTACAATCTGTGTTCACCTGAACACTTACAAATCTGTATTCTCTAAGCCTCAGCAGGCTTGCACCTTCTTGCTAAGTTACCTACTTAGACTTTTACACCTTTGCTCAAAACTAATACTTTAGTACCCCTAAAGCTAGATGAGACTTTGTTACAATTTGTAAGAGATGTGAATGTTTGAGAATCAAACAGAGGAGGAAGAAGAGAAAGAAGTTATCTGTGAAAGAGATAACAAAGAGTTATTGATTTGCACTAAGGAAACAAAAGCCTTAGAGATTGATCAATTTCACTTGCAAAAGCTTCAAACAAAATCAGAGTTGTTTTCTTGTATGCTTTGCAATGGTGCAAGTTTTGCTAAGGCCTTGATCTCTATTTATAGAGCCATGGGACTCATATAGCCGTTGTAGGGTGTCCAATGGTGTTATGCCATGTGTCCTTGGGTCCCACAAGCTTTAACTTGAAAATCTGGGTGAACATTCTGATCTCTGATGAACATCAGAATGTTGTTGCGTTCATGATGATCTTCATCTGGGTTCATCATGTTCTTCATCTGGGTTCATCATATATGAATGAACATATGAAGTTCTGGGCGTGCCATGTGTTTTTTACATGAATTTCTGGGCAATAGCCAAAGTATGAACTTTTCTTCAAACTTCAGAAAGTTCATTTCCCAGATCTGCCTTGGGACTTGGTGCAGGATTGAGTTAGTGGATTCTGCATCTTCATGCCCATGCTTTGAGAGATTGTGTTGTCCTTGTACAGTACCAACTCCCATGCGTGTCTATCTCTGATTGATCAAGATAGATTTGCTTTGCTTTTGCTTTTTGCTTTTCACCTACTGTGCTGTTCATAAAGTAAGCATGTGCAGAGCCTGAACATTCTGATCTTCAGAATGTTCCTTTGTTTCACTTAGGATGATTTGTAAGACTACCATTTGATGTAATCAAATCCTAATAGTGAAACAATAATGAAGAGCAGTGAATATAACTCCTAGGATGATATTTTCCTTTGGAATATTCTTAGTACTTTAATGTTCATAGTCTTTAAATGAACATTAAGTATCCTTTTTGACATAATCCTTGTGTATGCCTTTATTGCTTGATTGATCCATGCAGAAGTACTTTCCTTGACATATATTTATGTCACATGTGCCTTGCATGACCTTGATCATTGTTCTTGAGATTCTGGGCTTGTATGGAAGCAACCTTCTGATCTCTTGTGCGAACATTCTGATCTCTGAGCAACATTCTGAACCAACTTTCTGACCTCAGTGTTAGATCATGAATTCAAATGTACTTTGATTCTTTGAATCTTGGTATGATTTAAACCTTGTTCCTGTCTTAGTAAAACACTCAAGAGCACAAGTTAAATACCAAGGAATTAATCAAAGTCCATTAATTCTTTAATCATAATGGTTTATTATCTTTAAAATTAATTAGGGATTTTGCCTCAACACATCAGAATGTTCAGCACAAAGTACAACCGTCAAAAAGAAAGGAACCCAGAAGAAACATTCGGAAGTTCATATGTTTGAACCTAGAAGAAGTTCAGAAGGTTGTTCAGAAGGTTGCTCAGAAGGTTCATTAGAGCAAACCCATAAATCAATGTCCACACCAAGAACATGCAAGAACAGATGTGACATGAACATATCTTATGCAGACAATGATTTTGACTTTGGATCAAGAAATCATTAAAGACATATATGGTGATTAAAGGATTAATGGACTTTGATAGTTCTTGGTATTTGTGCGTTCTTGAGTGATTAACCAAGAAACAAACAAAGTTTAAATCATACCAAGATTCAAAGAATCAAAGTACATTTGAATTCATGATCTAACACTGAGGTCAGAAAGTTAGATCAGAATGTTCGCGCAAAGATCAGAAGACTCAAACTTCTGAACACTTTAGAAGCAATACTTCAGAAGCTATACTTCAGAAGCTACACTTCAGAAGCAATACTTCAGAAGCTACACTTCAGAAGCTCGACAGAGTTCAGAAGCTGGACATAGTTCAGAAGCTGGACAGAGTTCAGAAGCTTGAACAGAGTTCAGAAGCTGGACAAAGTTCAGAAGCTGGACAGAGTTCAGAAGCGGGACATAGTTCAGAAGCTGGACAGAGTTCAGAAGCTTGAACAGAGTTCAGAAGCTGGACAAAGTTCAGAAGCTTGACAGAGTTCAGAAGCTGGACAGAGTTCAGAAGCCTGGACAGAGTTCAGAACCTTGTTCATGATGAACATCAAGAACCAAACCCAGAATCTCAAGAACGTTATTGAAGACGTGCAAGCTACAACGTGACATAGATAAATGTCCAGGAAAGTACTTCTGCATGGATCAATCAAGCAATAAAGGCATATACAAGGAATATGTCAAAAAGGATACTTAATGTTCAATTAAAGACTATGAACATTAAAGTACTAGGAATATTCCAAAGGAAAATATCATCCTAGGAGTTATATTCACTGCTCTTCATTATTGTTTCACTATTAGGATTTGATTACATCAAATGGTAGTCTTACAAATCATCCTAAGTAAAACAAAGGAACATTCTGAAGATCAGAATGTTCAGACTCTGCACATGCTTACTTTATGAACAGTACAGTAGGTGAAAAGCAAAAAGCAAAAGCAAAGCAAATCTGTCCTGATCAATCAGAGATAGACACGCATGGGAGTTGGTACTGTACAAGGACAACACAATCTCTCAAAGCATGGGCATGAAGATGCAGAATCCACTAACTCAATCCTGCACCAAGTCCCAAGGCAGATCTGGGAAATGAACTTTCTGAAGTTTGATGAAAAGTTCATACTTTGGCTATTGCCCAGAAATTCATGTAAAAAACACATGGCACGCCCAGAACTTCATATGTTCATTCATATATGATGAACCCAGATGAAGAACATGATGAACCCAGATGAAGATCATCATGAACGCAACAACATTCTGATGTTCATCAGAGATCAGAATGTTCACCCAGATTTTCAAGTTAAAGCTTGTGGGACCCAAGGACACATGGCATAACACCATTGGACACCCTACAACGGCTATATGAGTCCCATGACTTTATAAATAGAGATCAAGGCCTTAGCAAAACTTGCACCATTGCAAAGCATACAAGAAAACAACTCTGATTTTGTTTGAAGCTTTTGCAAGTGAAATTGATCAATCTCTAAGGCTTTTGTTTCCTTAGTGCACATCAATACTCTTTGTTATCTCGTGCAAAGATAACTTTCTTCTTCCCCCTCCTCTGTTTGATTCTCAAACATTCAAACTCCACACAAATTGCAAAGCATACAAGAAAACAACTCTGATTTTGTTTGAAGCTTTTGCAATCTGAAATTGATCAATCACTAAGGCTTTCGTTTACTTAGTGCACATCAATACTCCTTGTTATCTGAAAGATAACTTCTTCTTTTTCTTTCTCATCTGTTTGTTTCACAAACATTCAACTTCCATTCAAATTGTAAACAAAGTCTCATCTAGCTTTAGGGGTACTAAAGTGTTAGTTTGAGCAAAGGGTGTAAAAGTCTAAGTGGGTAACTTAGCAAGAAGGTGCAAGCCTGCTGAGGCTTAGAGAATACAGAATTGTAATTGTTCAGGTGAACAAAGATTGTAAGGTGCAGGACTTGGGAGGTTATCTCAAGGCATCATAGTGGAAACTCTCACAAGATTGTGAGGAGAGGACTAGCCCACATTGGGTGAACCTCTATAAATCTCTGTGTGTTCTTTCTCTTCCCTATACTCGTTAATTTCAGTATACACAACACACACCAGCACATTTACTTTGTTAATTAGTTTTTGTGTATGAACTTCAGAACGTTCTGAAGTTAGAGAGTTAACTTAACCATTCCAAGTAAACAACTTGAGAATCACTTTTAAGTTTCAGGATAATTTTTAAAGGGTCACAATTCAAACCCCCCCTTCCTTGTGACTATTTTATTCACTTCAATTTGGATCGTTTTGTTGTGGTATTTATTGATGATATTCTGGTTTATTCTAAGACTGAAGAAGAGCATGCCGAGCATTTGAAGATCGTCTTGCAAGTGTTGAAAGAGAAGAAGCTTTTTGCTAAGTTGTATAAGTGTGAGTTCTGGTTGAAAGAAGTAAGTTTTCTTGGTCATGTTATTTCTGGCGATGGCATTGCGGTTGATCCGTCTAAAGTTGAAGCGGTATCGCAATGGGAGACTCCTAAGTCGGTTACAGAGATTAGAAGCTTTTTGGGATTAGCAGGTTATTATCGAAGATTTATAGAAGGATTTTCTAAGTTGGCTCTTCCGTTAACGCAGTTGACGTGTAAAGGTAAATCTTTTGTGTGGGATGTTCATTGTGAGGACAGTTTTAATGAGTTGAAGAAGCGTTTGACGACGGCTCCAGTCTTGATTTTGCCAAAGTCTGATGAACCTTTTGTGGTGTATTGTGATGCGTCCAAGTTGGGTTTAGGTGGTGTACTTATGCAAGATGGTAAAGTGGTAGCTTATGCTTCAAGGCAATTGAGGATTCATGAGAAGAATTATCCGACGCATGACTTAGAGTTGGGAGCTGTGGTCTTTGTATTGAAAATATGGAGACATTACTTGTATGGTTCGAGGTTTGAGGTGTTTAGTGACCACAAGAGTTTGAAGTACTTGTTTGATCAGAAGGAATTGAATATGAGGCAGCGAAGGTGGCTTGAATTGTTGAAAGATTATGACTTTGGTTTGAATTATCATCCGGGCAAAGCTAATGTGGTTGCAGATGCTTTGAGTAGGAAGACTTTGCATATGTCTGCCATGATGGTGAAGGAATTCGAGTTGTTGGAACAGTTTAGAGATTTGAGCTTAGTTTGTGAAAGAACGCCTCAGAGTGTAAAGCTGGGAATGCTGAAGATTGATAGTGATTTCTTGAAGAGTATCAAAGAGGCACAGAAAGCAGATGTTAAGTTTGTGGACTTGTTGGTTGCTGGTAATCAGACGGATGATAGTGACTTTAAAGTGGATGATCAAGGAGTGTTAAGATTCCGAGGTCGAATTTGCATACCCGATAATGAGGAAATGAAGAAGATGATACTTGAAGAGAGTCATAGAAGTAGCTTGAGTATTCATCCGGGAGCTACAAAGATGTATCATGATTTAAAGAAGTTGTTTTGGTGGTCTGGTTTGAAACGTGACGTGGCACAGTTTGTTTATTCTTGTTTGGTTTGTCAGAAATCGAAGGTTGAGCATCAGAAACCTGCTGGTATGAAGGTTGAGCATCGAAGGTTGAGCATCCTAAAGGGAATGACGCTATTTGGGTGATTGTTGATAGATTGACGAAGTCGGCTCATTTTCTACCGATTAATATTACTTTTCCTGTTGCTCAGTTGGCAGAGATCTATGTCAAGGAGATTGTGAAGTTGCATGGTGTTCCTTCGAGCATCGTATCAGATAGAGACCCGAGGTTTACTTCTAGATTTTGGAAGAGTTTGCAAGAGGCTTTAGGTTCTCAGTTGAGGTTGAGTTCGGCTTATCATCCGCAAACAGATGGTCAGTCGGAAAGGACGATTCAGTCGTTGGAAGATTTATTGAGGGTGTGTGTACTTGAGCAAGGAGGAACTTGGGATAGTCATCTTCCGTTGATAGAGTTCACGTACAACAACAGTTACCATTCGAGTATTGGGATGGCACCCTTTGAGGCTTTGTATGGGCGGAGATGCAGAACTCCGTTGTGTTGGTTTGAGTTAGGCGAGAATGTGATGTTAGGACCGAAAATTGTTCAGCAGACTACTGAGAAAGAAAGAATGATCCAAGAGAAGATGAAAGCGTCGCAGAGTCGACAAAAGAGTTACCATGACAAGCGTAGAAAGGACCTTGAGTTCCAAGAGGGAGATCATGTGTTCTTGAGAGTGACTCCTATGACCGGTGTTGGTCGTGCATTGAAGTCAAATAAGTTAACCCCGAAGTTTATTGGTCCATATCAGATATCAGAGAGGATTGGGGCGGTGGCCTATCGTATCGGATTGCCACCACATTTATCGAATTTGCACGACGTGTTCCATGTGTCGCAACTGAGGAAGTATGTTCCGGATCCGTCTCATGTGATCCAGAGTGATGATGTGCAAGTTAGGGACAACCTTACGGTTGAGACCTTACCAGTGAGGATTGATGATAGAAAGACGAAGACGCTGAGGGGCAAGGAGATACCTCTCGTTAGAGTCGTTTGGTCGGGAGAGACCGGCGAAAGCTTGACGTGGGAGTTAGAGAGTAAGATGCTGGAATCGTATCCAGAATTGTTTGCTTGAGGTAATTTTCGAGGACGAAAATCTTTTAAGTTGGGGAGAGTTGTAACGCCCCTTTTTAATTATTTAGTTATTTGATTTATTTGAGAAATTGCTATATATTTTTATATATATTATGTGATGTTAAGTGAAGATTTAAGATGTTTTTATGTGACATGGCGACTTATTATTGTTTAATAAAATAAGATTTGAAAATAAAATAAAATATTTAGTTGTGGGTTAGTTTTGGATTTTAGAGAATTATGTGGGAGAAAGAGTGAATAAGATAAGATTTGTTGGGAGTATATAAAGGGAAATTAGGTCAGAGAGAGAGTCAGTATACGCGTTTCTGATTTTTGGAGAAAAAGGGAGCAACAACACGTGAAGTGAGAAGCGAGCTTAAGGGCTGCGATTTTCTGCTTTGATCAAGTAAGGGTGAGCCTAGCATTTGATTATATTATTTTGTAATTCATCTAATCAGGATCAATAATCATAGGGCTGTTTTTGAGAGAATTGGAATTAGGTTAAAAAGTGAGAATAATCATGAAATTAGGTCATTAAGCTGTAGAACAGATGTTTAGAATGAGTACAGAACATAGATTATCCATAACAATGATGATTCTGAGAGTTTAGACGTTTAAGATGATGAATTTGGGACTTTTTGGGTGAATTTTCGCAGAAGCCGTAGCAGACTGTTCGTCGCTCGCCTGAGGCGAGCTATGCAACTCGCCGCGGCGAGTAGACCTAGTTTACTCGCAAGGCGAGCATCCCAGCTCGCCATAGCGAGCAGTACCCTAGAGCTCGCGAGGCGAGCATTCCCAACCCGCCATAGCGAGCAAGGCCTAAGTTACTCGCGAGGCGAGCATTCCCACTCGCCATAGCGAGTTGTGTGAGAACCCAGAACCCTGTTCTGTTTGCGAACTGTTTCGCATAGAACCTCGAGAGATGACCTTTGGGGTAGCTTCTGGGACCTTTGATAATGTTTATCATAAACTGTAACAATGACTGAGATGAATTTGATGGTTTTCATGCCACTTATGTGTGATATATGAATTGTTTCGGTTATAAATGTTTGACTTACTTGAGATGTTTGCTCTATGGATGTTATTTGAATGATGTGATTACTGCCATGTTGCTGTTTACCTTTGTATAGTTGCTGCATGTGTCAGTCCATGATGATTAAGATGGTTATTAAGACGTTGATGATGTTAACTTGTTTAAGTTAAAAAGTATTGAGTCTCATGCATACTCATTCCATGATGAGGGCTTATGCCCTGGAGTTTTTACTCACCAGCGACGAGGGCTTATGCCCTGGAGCTTTGCTCACCAGCGACGAAGGCTTATGCCTTGGAGTATATTTATGCTCATAGCGACGAGGGCTCATGCCCTGGATTGGTACCACATGCATATAAGACGTAGGGTTGCATAGTCAAGTGATGATGTCGAGTCGAGTCGTCTACTATGTTTATTTATGATGTTTATTGAGATGTATATGATGATGATTATGATGATGCTAATGATGTATTGTTTATGTTGATGCTTGAATGCTAGATGTTTATCTGAGATATGTGAAATTGTGTTGATTGTTGATTGTGATTATTTAATTACATGTTTAATATAATTATTTGTGAATCTCACCCCTTCTGCTGGAATTGCCGCCTCGTGGGCAAGTGCAGGTAACCAAGATTAGGTGCAGACGTGTGAGGATTTTGCAGTCGAGTCTAGGTGCTCTGATACGTAACGGGATAGGGGATCTCTTTTATTTTCTCTGTTCCTTGCGTATTATGCTCTTTTGCATGTTTATGATTACTCTGACTATTTTGATTAAGACGTTGATAAGGCCTGCGTGCCAAAGATGATTTTTGAGATGTTTTTCTTATGATATTTCCGCTGCAATATTGAGTAATATGTTATGACCATTTTATGAAGGTTTAATGTTTATTTATTCATTACCATGAGACGTTTTAAGATATGTGATGCCCTGTTTACGTGTTTACTCTGATGCATGCTATTCTTTTTAAAGAAATTTTTATGTTGGGAAAACGGGGTGTTACAGAAGCTGCACCCACATTAGAAGCTCCTGATGAAGTTGCTCCTGATGAAGCGCAAAATGGCTCACAGCAAGCAGATTCATCCAACAATACTTTCAAATACAAGTCTTCTCATCCTGAGGATCAAACCATTGGAAGTAAAGAAAGTCCCAGAAGAACAAGATCACACTTCAGACAAGAAGAATCTATGATATGACTAATATCAATGATTGAGCCTACAACAGTTGAAGAAGCACTTTCAGATGATGGATGGATCATAGCTATGCAAGAAGAGCTGAATCAATTCCAACGAAATGATGTGTGGGATCTGGTACCTAAACCTTCTCAAAAGAACATTATTGGAACAAAATGGGTATTCAGAAACAAGCTGAATGAGCAAGGTGAAGTAACCAGAAACAAAGCCAGACTTGTTGCACAGGGGTACAGTCAACAAGAAGGCATTGATTACACCGAAACATTTGCTCCAGTTGCAAGATTGGAAGCAATCAGGTTACTTTTATCTTATGCAATTAATCATGGAATAGTATTATATCAAATGGATGTCAAGAGTGCGTTTCTTAATGGTGTCATAGAAGAAGAAGTGTATGTCAAAAAACCTCCTGGTTTTGAGGATCTGAAACATCCTGACCATGTTTACAAACTAAAGAAATCACTATATGGCTTGAAACAAGCTCCCAGAGCTTGGTATGATAGACTAAGTAATTTCCTGATTAAAAACGATTTTAAACGAGGTCAAGTTGATACAACACTCTTCAGAAGGACTCTTGAGAAAGACATTCTTGTTGTGCAAATATATGTTGATGATATAATATTTGGTTCTACTAATGCATCTCTTTGCAAGGAATTCTCTAAGTTAATGCAGGATGAATATGAAATGAGCATGATGGGAGAGCTGAAGTTCTTCCTGGGCATTCAAATTAATCAAAGCAAAGATGGAGTATATGTTCATCAGACAAAATATACGAAGGAGCTTCTGAAGAAGTTCAAGCTTGAAGATTGCAAACTGATGAACACTCCAATGCATCCTACATGCACCTTAAGCAAAGAAGATGAAGGATCAAAAGTAGACCAGAAGCTATACAGAGGTATGATTGGTTCTCTGTTATACGTCACTGCATCTAGGCCAGATATTTATTCAGTGTATGCTTATGTGCAAGGTTTCAGTCAGATCCTAGAGAATCTCATTTAACTGTAGTTAAAAGAATCTTCAGGTATCTGAAAGGAACAACTAATCTGGGACTTCTTTATAGAAAATCCTCAGATTACAAGCTAATTGGATTCTGTGATGCTGATTATGCTGGTGATAGGATTGAAAGAAAGTCGACCAGTGGCAATTGTCAATTCCTGGGTGATAATCTGATATCCTGGGCTAGCAAAAGACAAGCAACTATTGCTTTGTCTACAGCAGAAGCAGAATACATTTCAGCTGCAAGTTGTTGCACACAACTACTCTGGATGAAACATCAGCTGGAAGATTATTAGATACATGCTATTAGTATTCCCATTTTTTCTGATAATATTGCTGCTATCTGTTTGTCAAAGAATCCAATTCTGCATTCAAGAGCCAAGCACATTGAGATCAAACACCATTTTATCAGAGATTATGTTCATAAAGGAATTTTAGATATACAATTCATTGATACTGAAAATCAATGGGCTGATATATTTACTAAGCCTTTAACAGTTGAAAGATTTGATTTTATTAAGAAAAATTTGAACATGCATTATGTGTCTGATTAAAATTGCTTGCTCCTGAATAAGAAGTTTAGGTTCTGAAGTCACTTCAGAAGCCATAGTCCATCAGAAGCTCTTAAGTAAGGTTCTGAGGAGAATGTGCTCCTGATGAGTCATCAGAATCTCAAACTTCATAAGAGAATCTTTGTGCTCCTGAATAGTAGGAGTTAGTGGAATTTCTGGAGTTGCTTCTGGCAACATCTGTCCCACTAACTTATACAGCTCATCTGAAATCTGATAGCGTGGCATAAATGTATTGGTGTATAACTCAAAGGGGAATGATGATCTTTATGCTTTTCGTAGTACTATCTCGCGCCCCCAACTGTCATTAATGCTTTGTTTGTTTGTCCCCTGTCATTCAAACGTTTTTACTAAAAGCACTTAAACAAAAACACACACTACTCACTTCACAACCTACACTTTCTGTTTTTGTTTTCGTAACTACTAAGAAAACCTCTCAACTTAGAACCCTAAATTTCATCATCTTCAAATCAATCTATGGCATCATCAAGTTCAGTTCAAGAATCCGGTACTTCAAATCAACAAGCTTCTCAACAGCAACCAGAAAGGGCTGCATACCTACTAAGTGGATCTACCATGAGTCTACAAGAACATCATCTGAAGATCCAAGTAGAAAACCCAGTAGATTTCATGTCTCTGATGTTTCACGGATGCGACATCAAGAACTTCTACGCTACACAAGGATGGCTACGGTATTTCGATATGCTGAATGGTCCTACTTACAAAGCTCTAGTGAGGCATTTCTAGGTTAGGGCAAGCATCTTTGATAAGAAAGCCGCAGAAGAAGAAGAAAGGAACTTGGTTCTCTTGTATCCAGAGCTTGCTGGAAAATCAAGGGAAGAAATGCAACTGGAACCCTTCATTGGCACTGAGATTAGATCCAGTGTGATGGGTGTCCCTGTGAAGATCAATGAACAGATTATTGCTTCAGTCCTGGGCATAAATGCTGAAGGAATCTATTCTGGGATTGAAATTCCCAACCCTCAGACCAGCACCTGGAAGGAAACTATCAACATGACCCTGTTCAACTCTAAGAAGGGTGGAAAGTACAGTGACCTGGATATTCAGAAGAAGATGCTTTTGAAGATCCAGTATGAAAATCTTCTACCTAAGGGAGGTGGTGGTGATCAACCCTCCCTAGCTCACAAAGTCTTCATCCATCACATCTACAATGACGAATAGGTCAACCTGCCAAGGTACATCTTCAAGTACATGGTCAAGGAGCTATGGAAAAGCTAGAACGAGGACAGACTCTGGGTTCCCTATGGAAGACTTTTGTCTGAAATCTTTCATCAAGGAGGGATCATTGAAGCCCTCAGCCAAACAAGGTTCTATACAGATCAGATGCTGGATACAGTAGTTGGAAAGGTGATCAATGGACAGACACTGAAGAACATGCAATTGATAAAGAGATTCACTCCTCTCAGCTCAAACTTGAGTGAATCTACTGTAGTATCTGATTTGATGGCAAACATCCCATCAATTTGCAAGAAGGATACCTTAGCTGTACAGATGGCACTTCTGAGTGACTATTTTGCTAACACTGGGGAAAGAATCAGTCTAAATGAAGTTCCTGAGGAAATGCCAGGAAGTAAACTGCCAGTAGAGAAAGGCAGAAAATCCAAAAGGAAAGTACTCACTCAGGAGGAGTACTTAGAAGGTGAAAATCCTTCTAAGAAGGCAAAGAAAGTTAAGGCTCCTGAGAAGTCCAAAACTGGTGCTTCTGAAGGTTCAGATATTCAAGAAGAGGTTCAGGATCTGAACCCAGAAGCCATTATTCAACAGAAGACCACAAGTGGCAAACCTGTTGCTTCTGCATCTACTACAACTGCCAAACAGATTCCTCAGAAGAAGAAGAGAACTCCAAAGCTGAGAAAACTTAAAGAATCTGTTTACACTGCTGAAGAAAGTGTAGCTGTAGAGGCACAGGAAGTAGAGCCAACCAACGTTCAAGCTGAAAGAGTCAGTTCCATGTTTGTGATGACTCCTGAGATGGCTAAGAGATGCAAGGAGCATGCCAACAAGTTGATGGCTGAAAAGAAGAAGAAATTGGATCTTTGGAAGCTACAAAGAGAAGAGAAGATCAAGGAATTGGGACTGGAAGGCTGTGACAAATATTACTTGGACAAGATTATAGAAGTCCAAGAGATCTCTAAGAAGGTGGATGAAGAAGCGTTGAAGGCTTCTAAAGAGGCTGCTACTGAACTGGTTACTAGGGAGGTAAGGAAGAAAAAGAAAGCTGATACTGAAGCTCTTTAGAAGGTCCTGGATCTTGCTAAGAACATTGAAGTGCCTACTTCAGTGTTGCTCAAGGATGCTGCTGCTAAAGTAGCTGAGCAAGCTTTGAAGAGCACTGAAGAACTTCAAGCTGAAGTGACTGCTGAAGCTGCAAGCATTTTGTTAGCCACTGGATCAGAATCTATATCAGGTACATCTTCTACACAACCATTGATACATATAAAATCTGGCTCCTCTCCCTCATCTTCCTCCCAATCCAAAACCTCATCATCCTCATCTACTGATTTGGATGATGTTCCAAATAGCATACTTCGAAAAGGCCAATCACCATCTTCTAAACTCCACAAAAAGCCTTCCAAATCCGTTTCTCCTCTTAAACCCATGGAACCTTCTATTGAAATTAGGGTCAGTAATTTGCTTGAATTGAAATACAGCAAATTACCTCCTAATCATCCACTTCAACCACAAACCATACAACCAATCAACATGATCATTCCTGATCAGCCAGAAGATGATTCTGTTATTAACAATCTTAACAGTCATCTATCTGGTGAACTACCAAACGTTGACCTAACACCACATAAGGCCTCTGAAGTAACAACTTCAGAAGTTGCTTCAGAAAGCCCACAACAACAATCACCTGAACTACAAATGCCCCAATCCGTTCCTGAACAATCTGTTCCTGAACAAACTTTTTTTGAACATACTCCTGAACCCACTTCTTCTAAAAATGCAATGGAGATTGATGATTTAGTCATAGATCTTGATGCAGAAACTGATCAATCCTCACCTATGGAGGTTGACCAGTCTGCTTCTGATCAATCACAATCTCAATCTGCTAGCAATTCTCAATCTTCTACCTCCAACAACCTACAAATTGAACCAATTGCTGCTCCTAGACCTAGAAAACAACCTTCACCACCCACCAGATTCTTAGATTCAAATGTATTAAGAGGTGTGTGTGAAGATATTGCTGATAAGATGATCAAGCTCATTTCATCCAGAAATGACTTGAATCACAGAGAGAGCTATGAGAAACAGTGGAGTAGGCTCAAGGAAAGAGTCGAAAATGTAATGAATGCACTATCCTCCACTTGTGTTGAAGCTCAGAAGCAAGCTAAGCAAAAGCTTTAGGACTGGTTAAATGGTATTAACGAGGACCTTGAAGAAGTTAAGATACTGGGAACTTGGGCAAGATCGTCTTTGAGTATCAGAGGAAGGGAACCAACTGATTTTCTCCCTCAGTATATTCACCCTAAGGACCTGGATTTATCTTTCCTAACGAAGGTAAATCTAAAGGCATCAGCTCCTGATCTGGCTCTAGTTCAGAAGAACAAGATCTTAGAAGAGAAGAACCAGAAGCTAGAGAAAGATTTGTTTGAACAAAGGCTACTCCTTCTGGAACACAAAGCTGAAACTGATGCTAAGTTGGAAGAAGCCAGGATCAGAGAAGAGAATATGGCCAGAAGCTTAGCTGAAATGCAGAAGAAGCAAGAGGAAACAAATGAACTGCTCAAGAAGATTCTTGAAAACACAATCAGACAGCCCAACCCTTAGTTGCACACCTATTGTTGTTGATTGTTGTGTTTTCTTCATCTTTATCTTTGTTTATCTTGAATGTTTCTGAACCTATTTTGCTTCGAATATTTCTTTGCTTCTGAAATTTTAAACTTCTGACCTTATATACTGCTTCTGAATGTCTGTTTTTAACGCATATTGTCTTTGATATGATTATTCTCTGAACCTTTTATTCACTGTGTTTTTCTCTTTCTTTTGTTAATTTCTTTTTGTTAATGACAAAAGGGGGAGTAAGTGTGATAGTATTTAAAGGCTCTGAGCCTCATTAAGGTTTTTTTATATTTAATTTCACTCAATCCTTTTAATTAGGGGGAGTAATAATATTTCAATATAACTTAACTGAACCATTATCTCTCTCTATCACTTCTATTCTTTTTGATAATATTATTAAGCATTAAATGAATTTAATTAACAAGATAGAACTCAGGGGGAGCTTACAAACCTCACCTTAAAGTACTATTAGACTCAGGGGGAGCTTACAAACCTCATACCCTATAAGTTAACTTGTTAATTAGATTAACAACAATTGATCAACTTTTTAAATACTATTGTTTGTCATCATCAAAAAGGGGGAGATTGTTGGAACAAAATGTCTTTAACAATAAACCCTAAAGAGTTTTGATGATAACAAGGTATTAAAAATTGACAATTGGTATTGCTAACATTTGTTCAAGTGTACAGGACCATAAACAAAGTGTTATATCTTAACAAGGTTCTAGAAGAACAAATAAAGAGCAAAGGAAGTATTTATTTGAAGCTTAAAGCGCTCCTGGAGAAAAGCGCTCCTGAAGACTAGTGCTCCTGAAGAGTATGACGTCATCAGAAGCTGATTCTTCAGAAGCATCAGTATTTCACTAGAAGCGAAATGATTCAAGATTTTATGAATTAAGTGTTGTATTTTGGAGCGAAAGTCTTGTAGAAGTGGTAGAAGATCACATGGAGGTCACACGTTTTCATTTGAAAGCATCTGGTTGCTAAATTACAAAGAGCGTTGACAAATGTACTATGTACGAACTGTACAACCACCTTGTCCACTACTCTGTTCTTTGTCTCAGCTACCAGACAAGAACAACAGCTCTCTTGTACAACCAAGCCTGCATCCTTGTTCCCTCTCAATCAGAATGGATTTGAAATTGATCCTTTATAGGACAATAACTTAATCAGGCAAAGAATCATTGGTGAAAGATCAAGCTTCAACAACGACTCTTTTTGGATGTGTTGGCACTTACAACGTTCATTTCACACCTCTATATAAAGGAGTGAAGACTTGAAGAACAACAAGACTCTATAATATTTAAAAAGCGCCAAAACTCTGTCAAATTGTTTAAGCATCCAAAGTTCACTTAGAATTTCAGTTTTCAAGTTCATATCTTTGAAATTCTTAAGTCTTTAGAGTCTATATCTGATTTGTATTGTGAACACCACTGATTGTATATCAAGTGTTCAACCTCAAACATTTTTTGTGTAATTTTGTTTGATAGAAGTCTCTTGGTTGTGTGCTTGAGCATTAGAAGTCTCTTGATTGTGTTCTTGAGCATTTGAAGTCTCTTGCTTGTGTGCTTGAGCATTTGTAATCAGATATTACTTTAGTGAACTCTCCTTGGAAGTGCAAGGGGGACAGGACTACTTACGGTTTGTGGAAGGAACCTGTATAAATTGCTTGTGTCCTGCTTCTTCTCTTTTCTCTCTGTTTATCATTCCGCTGCATACGCTCCTGAACATCATCTTCAGAAGCTGTCTTATCTGCTTCTGATCATACGTGTTCTGAGTTTTAAAGAGAAAACAATAATTTGTAAAACACAATTCAACCCCCCCTTCTTGTGTTTTTCTCCCCTTCACTTCTGATAACTTTCAGAGTCTGATTTTTCATTCAGAGGCAAGCATTACTCAGTGACAAAATGCATGTTCAAATTTTTCTTTATAAAATTGAATCTTTCAACAGTTAAGGGTTTAGTAAAGATATCAGCCCATTGATGATCAATATCAATGAATTGAATACCTAAAACTCCTTTTTGAACATAGTCTTTGATAAAATGATGTTTAATTTCAATGTGCTTGGCTCTTGAATGAAGAATAGGATTCTTAGACAGACAAATAGCAGTTGTATTATCACAATAAATGGGAATACAGTTTTCAGTTATTTGATAGTCTTCTAACTGATGTCTCATCCAGAGTAGTTGTGTACAGCAACTAGCAGCTGAGATGTATTCTGCTTCTGCTATTGACAAAGCAATAGTTGCTTGTCTCTTACGGGCCCAGGATATCATATTATCATCAAGAAATTGACAATTTCCACTGGTTGATTTTCTTTCAATCCTATCACCAGCATAGTCAGCATCACAGAATCCAACTAGCTTATAATCTGAAGATTTCTTATACAGAAGTCCAAGATTAGTTGTTCCTTTCAGATATCTAAAGATTCTTTTAACAGTAGTTAAGTGAGATTCTCTAGGATCTGATTGAAACCTTGCACACAAGCATACACTGAACAAGATATCAGGTCTAGATGTAGTGAGATACAACAGAGAACCAGTCATACCTCGGTACAGCTTCTGGTCAACTTTAGATCCTTGATCTTCTGTGCTTAGAGTACAGGTAGGATGCATTGGAGTGTTCATCTCTTTACAGTCTTCAAGCTTGAACTTTTTCAGAAGTTCCTTGGTGTATTTGGATTGATGAACATACACTCCTTCTTTGCATTGGTTGATTTGAATTCCTAAAAAGAACTTCAGTTCTCCCATCGTGCTCATTTCAAACTCCTCCTACATCATCTTAGAAAATTCCTTGCAAAGAGATTTATTAGTTGAACCAAAAATGATATCATCAACATAAATTTGAACAACCAGAATCTCTTTCTCAAGAGTCTTCTTGAATAGTGTTGTGTCAACTTGTCCTCTTTTAAAATCATTTTTAAGCAAGAAATTACTTAGTCTGTCATACCAGGCTCTAGGGGCTTGTTTCAGACCATACAAAGATTTCTTTAGCTTATAAACGTAGTCAGGATGTTTTAAATCCTCAAATCCTGGCGGTTGTTTCACAAACACTTCTTCAGAGATGACACCATTGAGAAATGCACTTTTAACGGCCATTTGATACAAAGTTATGTTGTGATTTACTGCGTAGGAAAGAAGTAACCTGATTGCTTCCAATCTTGCAACTGGAGCAAAATTTTCAGTATAATCAATGCCTTCTTGTTGGCTGTACCCTTGAGCAACAAGTCTGGCTTTGTTCCTGATTACTTCTCCCTGTTCATCCAGCTTGTTCCTAAACACCCATTTGGTTCCAATAATGTTCTTGTGTTCAGGCTTAGGTACAAGATCCCACACATCGTTTCTTTTGAATTGATTGAGTTCATCTTGCATTGCTAAGATCCATCCATCATCAGCTAGTGCTTCATCAACTATTGTAGGTTCTATCATGGACAACAATCCCAAAGCAGACTCTTCAGGTCTGAAATGTGATATAGTTCTTCTTGGACTTTCCTTGTTGCCAATGATTTGATCCTCAGGATGAGAAGAGTTGTATTTGAATGAGTTTCTGGACTGGATAACTTGCTGTGAATCAACGTGAGCTTCTTCATAAGCTTCTTCAATTGGAATATCAGGAGCTGTTACAGCTTCTGGAGCATCATTCAACTCTGAAGTCTGATCAGGTTCTGAATAATCATCAGACTCTTCGGAACCTGTAATACTTTCATTCTGCTCTGGAATTTTACTTCAAGGCTCTTTGTCATCAAATTTGAGATGCATAGACTCTTCAACACAAAGTGTTTCCAAGTTATACAGTCTGTATGCCTTAGACCTCTCAGAGTAACCTAAAAGGATTCCCTTTTGTGCCTTTGCATCAAATTTCTTCAGATAGACTTTATTGTTTAAGATGTAACATGTACATCCAAACTGATGAAAATAAGAAATGTTAGGTTTCCTACCTTTAAAGAGTTCATATGTTGTTTTATTCAGTAGGGGTCTGATATAGATCCTGTTCTGAACATAACATGCTGTGTTTACTGCTTCTGCCCAAAAATGCTTTGCTAGGTTGTTTTCATGAATCACGGTTCTTGCCATTTCTTGTAAAGACCTATTCTTTCTCTCTACAACCCCATTTTGCTGTGGAGTTCTAGGAGAAGAGAATTCATGGACAATTCCATGTTTTTCACAAAATATTTCAAAATGCTCATTTTCAAATTCTCCCCCATGATCACTCCTGACTTTTAAAATTTTCAGTTCTTTCTCAGATTGGACTTTAATGCAGAATTTTGTAAACACATCATATGATTCATCTTTAGATTTAAGAAACTTAACCCAACTCCATCTACTGTAATCATCAACTATAACCAATCCATATTTACTCCCATATAAGGATGCAGTACTAACTGGTCCAAATAAATCAATATGGAGTAGTTCCAAAAGTTTGGAGGTAGAAACAATGTCTTTTGAATTGAAGGAAGTTTTAACAATTTATCCCTTCTAACATGCACCACAAAGTGCATCCGAATGATAGTCAATGTCTAGTAAGCCTCTGACAAGTTGTAACTTGCTAAGTTTAGATATTAACCTCCAGTTAGCATGTCCCAACCTTCTATGCCACAACAATTTCTTATCAGTCATTGATAAAAGGCAAAATACCTTCTGATCAGTCAGTTCTGAAAAATTAATCTTGTATACATTGTTCTTTCTCTTTCCTTTGAAAACTACAGATTGATCATCTTTGTTGATCACTGTGCAGTTGTTCTTATTAAACAAGACGTCATAACCATTATCAGAAAATTGACTTATGCTAAGTAGGTTATGTCTTAGTCCATCCACAAACAACACATTATTAATTGAGACTGAGGAATTACCAATTGTTCCAATACCAATGATTTTGCCAGTTTGGTTTCCTCCAAATCCCACAGTTCCTCCCTCTTTCATGGTCAGGGTTAGGAACATAGACTTTTCTTCCGTCATATGTCGCGAGCAGCCACTGTCCAGATACCAGGACTTCTGCTTTTCGTTTCCTTTTAGACATACCTGCAACATCAACAATTTCTGTCTTAGGTACCCATATCTTCATGGGTCCTCTTGGGTTAGTCCTAGGAGTTTTGACTCTCATTTGTGTTTTCTGTCTGAAATTGTCTTGTTCTGTCTTCTTCCAGACTTTAGGTTCAGAACCTTTAGTCTTAGAATGTGACTTTGCAAAGACAGCTTCCTTCCTCTGAAATCTAGGCTTTTGTATTTCAGACTCTGTTTTCTTCAGAACCTGTTTATTAGGTTCTGATCTTTTTAGGATCTGTAACGTTGGAGCTTTTGATTTAGAGTTATTCATTACCTTTGTCTTTTGGTTCTCAAGTTTTGACTTATTCATTACCTTTGAATTTAAAGATTTAGGTTCTGAATGAGAAGCCTTTTCAGATTCAGACACAAAGTGAGTTTTCCGTCCCTCCTTGGTGTTATCAGAACCAGGTTTCAGAATTACTTCACCAGAGTTTCCTCCTGTGAAGCCAATTCCCTTGTTGTTGTTATGATTGATGCTATAAATCATAGATGCAACTTTGGTTCTATCAATTCATGTGTTAATAAACTCTTGAAGAGCAGCATCCTGCTCAGATAAAGGTTTATTATCACCTTTCTCAGTCATTATTTTTAAATGATTATTTTCTTGTTGTAAAACATCCATCTTCATCTTAGTTGATTCATGGAGTTTCAACAGCTTAATGTATCGTTGCTTAACTCTCCTCAACTCAGTTGATTGGTTTTCATAATGACCAAGAAGTTCCTTGAGAGAATCAATTAATTCAGATCTAGTGAGCTTAGAGTATACCTCAGTTTCAGTTTCAGAGTCTGTACTTGATTCAGCATCAGATGAATCTCTTTCATTTTCAACAGTAGCTACCAAAGCCATGGCTATTTTTTCCTCATTTTCAGCATCATCTTTGTCAGATTCAGACTCATTATCCAGATCTTCCCAAGTTGCCATCAAACTCTTCTTGATTTTCTTCTTGAATTTGTTGGATTTGAAGATTGGCTTCTTGGATTTTTCTTTGGATTTTTCTTTCTGCAGGTCTGGACATTTAGCAATGAAGTGTCCAGTCTTCTTGCAGTTGAAGCAACCTTTCAGTTCTTCTTTTCTAGAGCTTTTGTGAATACTACCTCTGCTCAAGAACTTCTTGTTCTTCTTAGCAAGATATTGTAGTCTGTTGGTGAGCATAGCCATCTCCTGAACAATTTCAGGGTCTTCATCAGAATCTTCAGATGTAGATTCTTCTTCAGACTCTAATGCCTTCAGAGCCTTACTTGACTTGCCTCTAGATTTCAATGCAATAGACTTAGGCTTCTTGACAGGTTCATGCTCATTAAGACCTATCTCATGACACTTTAAAGAGCTTATAAGATCTTCAACACTTAGAGTGTTTAAATCTTTAGCTTCTTCAATAGCTGTCACTTTTGGTCTCCACTTAGCAGGTAGGCTTCTCATAATCTTGTTCACATGATCAGACGCTACGTAACTTTTCTTCAGAATCTGAAGTCCAGAAACAAGAGTCTGAAATCTTGAGTACATGGTCTCAATGTTTTCATCCTTCTTCATTCGGAACAACTCGTACTGATGAACAAGCATAGTAGCCTTAGCTTCTCTGAATTTCTTGTTACCCTCATAAAGTGAGCACAATGAGGTGAACATAGCCTTTGTTGTTGATTTGTCACTCATCTTTAAGTACTCTTTATGAGGCAAGGCAGCCACAAGAATGCCTCTAATCGTATGAAGTTTCTGATAAAGCTTTTCTGCTCAGCAGTGTGAGCTTTCCTATCAAGAGCAGCACATTCTTCATCCAACTTCAAATCACCAACACATTCTTCAAGAACATCCCACAACTCTTCATCCATTCCCATAATGTGACTATACATCTTGGTCTTCCACCAAGAGAACATTTCTGGATCACCATTAAACATGGGTGGTTTGTTGTGATTAGCAGATCTTTCATTTATGTTGTTGTTGTTGTAGTCATAATGTATAGCAACTCCAGAACCAGAACCAAAGCCAGAAGCATCTTCCCCAGACATGATTTACTTAGATCGTTCACTGTATCACGGTTAAGTGCTAGCTACAGAGCCGAAGCTCTGATACCAACTGAAGGTGGGCAAAAAACACAAGAAGGGGGGGTTGAATTGTGTTTGTAAAAACTTTTCTTTCTTACTAAACAACAACTGTTCTCAAGATCAGAGTCTGATAGAGTTCAGAATCTGACCAGAGTTCAGAGTCTTAGTGCAGCGGATAGAGAGTAAGAATGCAGTAACGAAAGAAGAACACAAGCAATTTATACAGGTTCCTCCCACAATCCGGAAGTAGTCCTGTCCCCCTTGCACTTCCAAGGAGAGTTCCACTAAAATGTAATATTAAATTACAAGTTGCTCAAACACACAAGTAAGAGACTTCCTTTGCTCAACCACACAAGAAAGAGACTTCTATGCTCAAGGACAACTCCAAGAGACTCCTTTGCTCAATCACACAAGAAAGAGACTTTTCTAAACAATTACAAAGAATTAAAAAGAGTTTTGAATACTTGATATACAATCAGAGGTATTCACAAAATAATACAAATAGAACAGACTCTGTTTTTCTAGACACTTAGAAATTCTAAGATATGAACTTTTGTAAGAATTATCTAAGTTGTTGGTGAGCAGCATTTTCTAAGACTGTGATATTCATATTCTCTCAAAGTCGAAAATGCTGCTCACCAACAACTTAGATAATTCTTACAAAAGTTCATATCTTAGAATTTCTAAGTGTCTAGAAAAACAGAGTCTGTTCTATTTGTATTATTTTGTGAATACCTCTGATTGTATATCAAGTATTCAAAACTCTTTTTAATTCTTTGTAATTGTTTAGAAAAGTCTCTTTCTTGTGTGATTGAGCAAATGAGTCTCTTGGAGTTGTCCTTGAGCATAGAAGTCTCTTTCTTGTGTGGTTGAGCAAAGGAAGTCTCTTACTTGTGTGTTTGAGCAACTTGTAATTTAATATTACATTATAGTGGAACTCTCCTTGGAAGTGCAAGGGGGATAGGACTACTTCGGGATTGTGGAAGGAACCTGTATAAATTGCTTGTGTTCTTTCGTTTCTGCATTCTTACTCTCTATCCGCTGCACTAAGACTCTGAACTCTGGTCAGATTCTGAACTCTATCAGACTCTGATCTTGAGAACAGTTGTTGTTTAGTAAGAAAGAAAAGTTTTTACAAACACAATTCAACCCCTCCCCCCCCTTCTTGTGTCTTTCCCCACCTTCAGTTGGTATTAGAGCTTCGGCTCTGTAGCTAGCACTTAACCGTGATACAGTGAACGATCTAAGTAAATCATGTCTGGGGAAGATGCTTCTGGCTTTGGTTCTGGTTCTGGAGTTGCTATACATTATGACTACAACAACAACAACATAAATGAAAGATCTGCTAATCACAACAAACCACCCATGTTTAATGGTGATCCAGAAATGTTCTCTTGGTGGAAGACCAAGATGTATAGTCACATTATGGGAATGGATGAAGAGTTGTGGGATGTTCTTGAAGAAGGTGTTGGTGATTTAAAGTTGGATGAAGAAGGTGCTGCTCTTGATAGGAAAGCTCACACTGCTGAGCAGAAAAGCTTTATCAGAAACATCATATGATTAGAGGCATTCTTGTGGCTGCCTTGCCTCATAAAGAGTACTTAAAGATGAGTGACAAATCAACAACAAAGGCTATGTTCACCTCATTGTGCTCACTTTATGAGGGTAACAAGAAATTCAGAGAAGCTAAGGCTACTATGCTTGTTCATCAGTACGAGTTGTTCTGAATGAAGAAGGATGAAAACATTGAGACCATGTACTCAAGATTTCAGACTCTTGTTTCTGGACTTCAGATTCTGAAGAAAAGTTACGTAGCGTCTGATCATGTGAACAAGATTATGAGAAGCCTACCTGCTAAGTGGAGACCAAAAGTGACAGCTATTGAAGAAGCTAAAGATTTAAACACTCTAAGTGTTGAAGATCTTAGAAGCTCTTTAAAGTGTCATGAGATAGGTCTTAATGAGCATGAACCTGTCAAGAAGCCTAAGTCTATTGCATTGAAATCTATAGGTAAGTCAAGTAAGGCTCTGAAGGCATTAGAGTCTGAAGAAGAATCTACATCTGAAGATTCTGATGAAGACCCTGAAATTGTTCAGGAGATGGCTATGCTCACCAACAGACTACAATATCTTGCTAAGAAGAACAAGAAGTTCATGAGCAGAGGTAGTATTCACAAAAGCTCTAGAAAAGAAGAACTGAAAGGTTGGTTCAACTGCAAGAAGGCTGGACACTTTATTGCTGAATGTCCAGACCTGCAGAAAGAAAAATCCAAAGAAAAATCCAAGAAGCCAATCTTCAAATCCAACAAATTCAAGAAGAAAATCAAGAAGAGTTTGATGGCAACTTGGGAAGATCTGGATAATGAGTCTGAGTCTGACAAAGATGATGCTGAAAATGAAGAAAAAATAGCCATGGCTTTGGTAGCTACTGTTGAAAATGAAAGAGATTCATCTGATGCTGAATCAAGTACAGACTCTGAAACTGAAACTGAGGTATACTCTAAGCTCACTAGATCTGAATTAATTGATTCTCTCAAGGAACTTCTTGGTCATTATGAAAACCAATCAACTGAGTTGAGGAGAGTTAAGCAACGATACATTAAGCTGCTGAAACTCCATGAATCAACTAAGATGAAGATGGATGTTTTACAACAAGAAAATAATCATTTAAAAATAATGACTGAGAAAGGTGATAATAAACCTTTATCTGAGCAGGATGCTGCTCTTCAAGAGTTTATTAACACATGAATTGATAGAACCAAAGTTGCATCTATGATTTATAGCATCAATCATAACAACAACAAGGGAATTGGCTTCACAGGAGGAAACTCTGGTGAAGTAATTCTGAAACCTGGTTCTGATAACACCAAGGAGGGACTGAAAACTCACTTTGTGTCTGAATCTGAAAAGGCTTCTCATTCAGAACCTAAATCTTTAAATTCAAAGGTAATGAATAAGTCAAAACCTGAGAACCAAAAGACAAAGGTAATGAATAACTCTAAATCAAAAGCTCCAATGTTATAGATCCTGAAAAGATCAAAACCTAATAAACAGGTTCTGAAGAAAACAGAGTCTGAAATACAAAAGCCTAGATTTCAGAGGAAGGAAGCTGTCTTTGCAAAGTCACATTCTAAGACTAAAGGTTCTGAACCTAAAGTCTGGAAGAAGACTGAACAAGACAATTTCAGACGGAAAACACAAATGAGACTCAAAACTCCTAGGACTAACCCAAGAGGACCCATGAAGATATGGGTACCTAAGACAGAAATTGTTGATGTTGCAGGTATGTCTAAAAGGAAACGAAAAGCAGATAATGGTTATGATGTCTTGTTTAATAAGAACAACTGCACAGTGATCAACAAAGATGATCAATCTGTAGTTTTCAAAGGAAAGAGAAAGAACAATGTATACAAGATTAATTTTTTCAGAACTGACTGATCAGAAGGTATTTTGCCTTTTATCAATGAGTGATAAGAAATGGTTGTGGCATAGAAGGTTGGGACATACTAACTGGAGGTTAATCTCTAAACTTAGCAAGTTACAACTTGTCAGAGGCTTACCAGACATTGACTATCATTCGGATGCACTTTGTGGTGCATGTTAGAATGGAAAAATTGTTAAAACTTCCTTCAATTCAAAAGACATTGTTTTTACCTCCAGACTTTTGGAACTACTCCATATTGATTTATTTGGACCAGTTAGTACTGCATCCTTATATGGGAGTAAATATGGATTGGTTATAGTTGATGATTATAGTAGATGGAGTTGGGTTAAGTTTCTTAAATCTAAAGATGAATCATATGATGTGTTTACAAAATTCTGCATTAAAGTCCAATCTGAAAAAGAACTGAAAATTTTAAAAGTCAGGAGTGATCATGGGGGAGAATTTGAAAATGAGCATTTTGAAATATTTTGTGAAAAACATGGAATTGTCCATGAATTCTCTTCTCCTAGAACTCTACAGCAAAATGGGGTTGTAGAGTGAAAGAATAGGTCTTTACAAGAAATGGCAAGAACCATGATTCATGAAAACAACCTGGCAAAGCCTTTTTGGGCAGAAGCAGTAAACACAGCATGTTATGTTCAGAACAGGATCTATATCAGACCCCTACTGAATAAAACAGCATATGAACTCTTTAAAGGTAGGAAACCTAACATTTCTTATTTTCATCAGTTTGGATGTACATGTTACATCTTAAACAATAAAGTCTATCTGAAGAAATTTGATGCAAAGGCACAAAAGGGAATCCTTTTAGGTTACTCTGAGAGGTCTAAGGCATACAGACTGTATAACTTGGAAACACTTTGTTGACAAAGAGCCTTGAAGTAAAATTCCAGAGCAGAATGAAAGTATTATAGGTTCTGAAGAGTCTGATGATTATTCAGAACCTGATCAGACTTCAGAGTTGAATGATGCTCCAGAAGCTGTAACAGCTCCTGATATTCCAATTGAAGAAGCTTCTGAAGAAGCTCACGTTGATTCACAACAAGTTATCCAGTCCAGAAACTCATTCAAATACAAGTCTTCTCATCCTGAGGATCAAATCATTGGCAACAAGGAAAGTCCCAGAAGAACTAGATCACATTTCAGACCTGAAGAGTCTGCTTTGGGATTGTTGTCCATGATAGAACCTACAACAGTCGATGAAGCACTAGCTGATGATGGATGGATCTTAGCAATGCAAGATGAACTCAATCAATTCAAAAGAAATGATGTGTGGGATCTTGTACCTAAGCCTGAACACAAGAACATTATTGGAACCAAATGGGTGTTTAGGAACAAGCTGGATGAACAGGGAGAAGTAATCAGGAACAAAGCCAGACTTGTTGCTCAAGGGTACAGCCAACAAGAAGGCATTGATTATACTGAAACTTTTGCTCCAGTTGCAAGATTGGAAGCAATCAGGTTACTTCTTTCCTACGCAGTAAATCACAACATAACTTTGTATCAAATGGACGTTAAAAGTGCATTTCTCAATGGTGTCATCTCTGAAGAAGTGTTTGTGAAACAACCGCCAGGATTTGAGGATTTAAAACATCCTAACTACGTTTATAAGCTAAAGAAATCTTTGTATGGTCTGAAACAAGCCCCTAGAGCCTGGTATGACAGACTAAGTAATTTCTTGCTTAAAAATGATTTTAAAAGAGGACAAGTTGACACAACACTATTCAAGAAGACTCTTGAGAAAGAGATTCTGGTTGTGCAAATTTATGTTGATGATATCATTTTTGGTTCAACTAATAAATCTCGTTGCAAGGAATTTTCTAAGCTGATGCAGGAGGAGTTTGAAATGAGCATGATGGGAGAACTGAAGTACTTTTTAGGAATTCAAATCAACCAATGCAAAGAAGGAGTGTATGTTCATCAATCCTAATACACCAAGGAACTTCTGAAAAAGTTCAAGCTTGAAGACTGTAAAGAGATGAACACTCCAATGCATCCTACCTGTACTCTAAGCACAGAAGATCAAGGATCTAAAGTTGACCAGAAGCTGTACCGAGGTATGATTGGTTCTCTGTTGTATCTCACTACATCTAGACCTGATATCTTGTTCAGTGTATGCTTGTGTGCAAGGTTTCAATCAGATCCTAGAGAATCTCACTTAACTGCTGTTAAAAGAATCTGTAGATATCTGAAAGGAACAACTAATCTTGGACTTCTGTATAAGAAATCTTCAGATTATAAGCTAGTTGGATTCTATGATGCTGACTATGCTGGTGATAGGATTGAAAGAAAATCAACCAGTGGAAATTGTCAATTTCTTGATGATAATATGATATCCTGGGCCCGTAAGAGACAAGCAACTATTGCTTTCTCAACAGCAGAAGCAGAATACATCTCAGCTGCTAGTTGTTGTACCCAACTACTCTGGATGAGACATCAGTTAGAAGACTATGAAATAATTGAAAATTGTATTCCCATTTATTGTGATAATACAACTGCTATTTGTCTGTCTAAGAATCCTATTCTTCATTCAAGAGCCAAGCACATTGAAATTAAACATCATTTTATCAAAGACTATGTTCAAAAGGGAGTTTTAGGTATTCAATTCATTGATATTGATCATCAATGGGCTGATATCTTTACTAAACCCTTAACTGTTGAAAGATTCGATTTTATAAAGAAAAATTTGAACATGCATTTTGTCACTGAGTAATGCTTGCCTCTGAATGAAAAATCAGACTCTGAAAGTTATCAGAAGCTGATTGAGTATCAGACTCTCTGTGGAGAATTTGAAGAGACTCAGCCTCTGAAAATCTTCAGACTCTGAGAAGGAATCTTCTGACTCTGATAGTGTGCAGAAGGGGAAAAGGTTAAAGTTAATTTCTTAGACTTCTGACATGGTCTATCTGCATTGGGAAGCAACACTTTTTGGGCAATGTTAGTTATTCTCTTAAACAAATATTCTCGCGCCCTCTTGTATGTCATTAATGTTTGTGTCTGTTTGTCCCCTCTGATATGTGAAAAGTTTTCTCAAAAATCACTATAAATACCAAACACACACAACTCACTCACTTCCCTACACTTTCAAGTTTTTGAGCAGTTAACTTAAGAAAATCAGATTTTCTCTCTTCTTCTCAAATTAGAAACCCTAAACCCTAAATCTTCAACTTCTTCAATGGCTACTTCTACAAGTGGTTCAAGCATACAACTTGCCACAAGATCAAACTACTCTATCAAACCTAAAACAATGTCTATTCCTCTTGATTCATTGGATGTTCAAATAGAATCACCTGTGGGTTTCGCATCGCTTAAAAGAAACGGGTTGGATATGGAAGCGTTGATTTTAGCGCAGAACATGTTTGATTATTTTCATATGTTAAATGGACCAACATATGTAAACCTGGTAAAGGACTTTTGGATAAGGGCTGAAATCTATGATATAGAATCTGCAAAGTCAGAAGAAAGTTAGGCTGTTTCAAAAAGTCCAAGTCTGAAAGGAAAATCAAGAGAGGAGATGGGTCTTGGATCTTTTAATGATTTGGAAATCAGATCAGCAGTGATGGGTATTCCAATAGCCATCACAGAAGAAGTGATTGCAAGAGCATGCAGAGTTGCTCCTGAAGGAAGATTTCGGTGGAACGTTGGTAAGAAAGATGCTCTGTTGGATAGCTACACCAACTTACTACTGAAAGGAAATCCAACAACCAAGTTGGTGGACATGGATGATAAGAACATGATGCTTCTGAAATTTGTCAATGACTGCTTCTTTCAGAAGGGAGGAGGTTCTGACCAACCCAGTCTGGACCACAAATTGGTGCTGTATTTCTTGGCTGCTTATCAGGCTATTAATCTTCCATGATACCTCATGCATCACCTGTGGTGGGCTATCAAAGAAGGAATTAAAGGAAAAAGGAAGCAAGTACCTTGTGCAAGAATGCTTTCTGAGATCTTTTTTCAAGGAGGATTGCTGAAGACTCTAGACAAGTTCAACCTGATTTCTGACAGAGTTCTTGGAATTGCCACTGGAAAGATGATAAATGGCAAAACTTTGCAGCATATGAAGATTATCAAGAAATTCTCTCCTAATGAGAAGGACCTGAAAGAATCTTCAGTACCATCAAGACCATTGAGAGATTTTCCTTCCATTACAAAAGAAGACAATCCTGAAGTTCTGACTGGATATTTAGCTGCATATGCCAAGGAATCTGACGATGCTTCTCAAAGAGCTGCTGTTGCTTTGGCCAAAAAGCAAAAAGTTGCTAAGTCTGAAGTAACCAATTACGACAGTGTGCAGAAGGTTGCTAAGTCTGAAGCAACCAGCTACGACAGTGTGCAGAAGGTTGCTAAGTCTGAAGCAAATAACTACGACAGTGTGGCTGCTTCTAATCCTAAAAGAAAAAGAGGAAAAGGAGAGTCTTTAATTACTCAAGAAGCAGTTAAATTAGCTTTGGAAGAAATAGAAGCAGGAGAGGAAAGGCCAAGCAAAAGGCAATCTGCAGTGGACATTGTCAGTCCAATGTTTGTTGTGACTCCTGAAATGGCCAAAAGGTGTAAAGAATATTCTGATGAGCTGATGACAGAAAAGAAAAGGAAGGCTGCTCAATACAAGTTGGAAAGGGATGAACAGCTTAAAGTTATGGGACAAGAAAACTGTGACCAATTCTTTGTTGAAAAGCTTGCTGAGGTTCAGGAGATTGCTAGTAAAGTTGAGGAAGAAGCTGTGAAGGGAGCTAAGGAGATTCTGAAAAAGGCTCAAGAAACACCAGAAGCTGGTGCTTCAGGCTCTGTTCCAAAGTCTACTGTGTCAGAAGCTGCTACATCAGAGGCTGCTGCTTCAGAAGCTCCTCAATCTGCAAAGGTAGATCAGATTTCAGATCCCCAAACCACTATCACACCTTCATCATCAATAGATTCTGACTTAGATAACATACCTCTTAGTCAGAAATACAATTTTCCTAAACTCACTCCAAAATCCAAACCTTCTTCAAAATCTAAACTCTCTCCCAAAACCAAACCATTTAAACCTGTGTATCCTGTTATACTTAAGAGTATAGGGGAGTTGTCTCAAAGAAGAGTTGATCTTTGCAACAGACTCCCTGCTGATCATCCTCTTCAACCCCCTATCATCAAACCTCTTAACATGATACCAGCTGGTGAAACCATTCCATCTTCATCACTCTCAAATCAATCACCAACTAGAGTGAATTCAGAAGTTGTTGGTTCAACAGCTGCAGTTGAAGCGCTTGCAGATCCTGAAGAACCATCATCTGCTGACCTACCTCACTTTAATTCACCCTCTAACCAACAACCAAAATCATCACAACAAAACAAACCTGAACAAACAACCATAACCAAAACACAGGAGAAAACCATTCTAAAATCTATTATGGAGACAGTTGTTAAGGAGTCTGTCCCAGTGACAGAGTCTAAACCTTCTGTGTCTATTCCAAATTGTGAATCAACACATAACTTGAACCCTAGTGCTTCTGACCACCCTTCATCTTCATCTCAAATTCAGATTCTTGACCAACCACATGTAAACATTATGAAATCTGATTATCTTGAGGATCAGCTGGTAAAACTTCATGAAGAAATGCAGACTCTAGTGCTACTCAGAAGAGTTCCTACTCTATCTGTTGCCTTTGAGGATCAATGGGCTTCTGTGAAAAGCAAAGCTTGTGATATTATAGATGCAGTTGCCAAGAAGTGTTGTCGCATTCAAGCTGTCGCACTGAAGCGTCATCTGAATAATTTGCACCCATCTGAGCAATCCAAAAGCAAACTTCTGTACCTAGAAAATGCACCCTTCTATGCTGAATCAGAATATGTTTCTAGAGAAACAAAGGTTTTCAAGATGTTGAAGCAAAAGGTGCTGAGGCAACAAGAGGAATCTAAGGCTAGGGAGGAATATCTTCTTCAGAGGCAGTTGGCTCTTGAAGAGACTGTTAAGAAGCAATCTGAAGACATTCAGCGCTTAATGGCTTTCATCCAACAACAACAACTGCAACCCAACCCTTAGAATGCACACCTTACTTTTTCATTTCTTGTGTTTAATTATCTTTGCTTCTGTAGTTTGTCTTTGTATCTTTGTCTTTCTATATAATATATCAGTTTTTTTTCTTTCTTCAGTTGCAATTTTATATACTTGTCTTTACTTCTCTTTGTTTTTGTTCATTTTGGTTAATGACAAAAGGGGGAGTAGTAGAAGTATTTAACAAAGAATCTGAGCCCAAGTGAAAATAAAATTCTAACAGTTTTATTTTCTGAGAATCTTATTTTATCTCATCTGTGTATTACTGAATTCTGTAATTATTTTTTATTAAAATGAATTTAATTAACTTGGATAGGACTTAGGGGGAGCTTACAAACCTCACCTTAAAGAATATTAGACTCAGGGGGAGTCAGAGCTTACAAACCTCAGAACCCCAAAGTCAACTTGTTAATTAAGTTAACAACAATTGATTTTTTAAATACTTGTGTTTGTCATCATCAAAAAGGGGGAAATTGTTGGAACAAAGGGTGTCTCACAATTTTACCACTTAAGTTTTGATGATAACAAGGTATTAAAATTATCAATTGGATATGCTAAAAGTTTATTCAAGTGTACAGGACCATTATCAAAGATTTATTCATAGAGGTTCTGATTGAATGAATTAAAGAGCAAAGGAATTTAAATTGAAGCTTGAAGAGCATCTGATTGAAAGCTCTCCTAAAGATGATATCATTAGAAGCGTAGTGCGTCTGAAGAAAGCGCTCCTGAAGATGACATCATCAGAAGCTAGATCTTCAGAAGCAAATTCATCAGAAGCTATTTCACCAGAGGCTGAAGAGCGTTGACAAAGTACTGTGTACTGTAACGCTCGTTTTGATTATTTAATTATTTGATTTATTTGAGAAATTGCTATATATTTTTATATATATTATGTGATGTTAAGTGGAGATTTAATATGATTTTATGTGACGCGGCGACTTATTTTATTGTTTAATAAAATAAGATTTGAAAATAAAATAAAATATTTAGTTGTGGGTTAGTTTTGGATTTTAGAGAGTTATGAGGGAGATAGAGTAAATAAGATAAGATTTGTTGGGAGTATATAAAGGGAAAATTAGGTCAAGAGAGTCTGTATACGCGTTACTGAGTTTTGGAGAAAAAGAGAGGAAACGGCTGCGTGAAGGGAGAAGAGCATTAGGGCTGCGATTTTCTGCTATTACCAGGTAAGGGTGAGCCTAGCACTTAATTATATTGATCTATAATGCATCTAATCAGGATTAACAACATAGGATTGAGTTTTGTGAGAATTGGAATTAGGTTAAAATTGAGAAAAAACCATGAATTAAGCCATAAAGCTGTAGAACAGATGTGTAGGATGAGTACAGAACGTAGATTAACCATAATGATGTTGTTTCTGAGAGTTTAGATGATTTAGATGATGAATTTGGGAAACTTTTGTGTGATTTTCACAGAACCCGTAGCAGTCTGTTCATCGCTCGCCTGGGCGAGCTATGCAACTCGCCGCGGCGAGCAGACCTAGTTTACTCGCGAGGCGAGCAACCCAGCTCGCCATAGCGAGCATTACCCTAGAGCTCGCGAGGCGAGTACTCCAACTCGCCATAGCGAGCAGGACCTTAGTTACTCGCGAGGCGAGCATTCCCACTCGCCATAGCGAGTTATGTCAGAACCCAGAATCCATTCTGTTGGCGACCTGCAGTCGCATGTAACCTTGAGAGATGACCTTTGGGTAGCTTCTGGGACTTTTACTGAAGTTTAATATGATCTGTGATGATGATACATGATGATTGAGATTGTTTATGATGATTTTATCAAGCTTATGTGTGATATATGAATTAATTAAGTTATGAATGTTTGATTTATTTGCGATGCTTGCACTATGGATGCTATATGTATGATGTACTTGCTGCCATGTTGCTATTTGCTTATGTATAGTTGCTGCATGTGTCAGTCCTTGATGATTAAGATGTTTTGCGACGTTTAAGATGTTAACTTGTTTAAGTTAAAAGTGTCGAGTCTCATGCATACTAATTCTATGATGGGGGCTTATGCCCTAGAGTTTTTACTCACCAGCGACGAGGGCTTATGCCCTGGAGCTTTGCTCACCAGCGACGAAGGCTTATGCCTTGGAGTATATTTATGCTCATAGCGACGAGGGCTCATGCCCTGGATTGGTACCACA
The DNA here is from genome assembly GCA_958299785.1 of Medicago lupulina. NCBI lineage: Eukaryota > Viridiplantae > Streptophyta > Magnoliopsida > Fabales > Fabaceae > Medicago > Medicago lupulina. Next base: position 52,732,208 of record OY283139.1, on the reverse strand, counting down.
TGCATATAAGACGTAGGGTTGCATAGTCAAGTGACGATGTCGAGTCGTGTCGTCTAAGATGTTTACTAAGATGTTTATGATGTTGATTATGACGCTGCTAAATGATGTGTTGGTTATATTGATGTTCTAAATGCTAGATGTTTATCTGTGATATGATGAATTATGGTTGGTTGTTGAATTGTGATTATTTAATTACATGTTTAATATAATTATTTGTGAATCTCACCCCTTCTGCTGGAATTGCCGCCTTGTGGGCAAGTGCAGGTAACCAAGATTAGGTGCAGACGTGTGAGGATTTGTGCAGTCGAGTCTAGGTGCTCTGATACGTAACGGGATAGGGGATCTTCTTTATTTTCTCTGTTCCTTGCGTATTATGTCATTTTACATGCTTATGTTTATTTTGAAGATTTTGCTAAAAGATGTTGATGAGGCCTGCGTGCCAAAGACTTTTGAGATGCTTTTGTTTATGATTTTCCGCTGCGATAATGAATAATATTTTATGAAGATTTAATGTTTATTTATTCATTAACATGAGATGCTTTTAGAGATATGATGCCCTGTTTATGTGCTTACTCTGATGCATGATTATCTTTTTAAAGAAATTTTTATGTTGGGAAAACGGGGTGTTACATGTACGAAGTGTACAACCACTAAGTCTGCGCATGTCTCTGCAACCACCATCTCTGCATTTTGTCTCCTATACAAGACAAGGATAACAACAATATATGCAGACATTGTTCTATCTCTATTAGAATGGATTTGAAATTTTTTTTCATAGGACAATCTTCAAATCAGGTAAAAGATCAATGGTGAAAAATCAAAGCTTCAGTCAAGACAAGTTGATGAGCTGGCTAATTCCCAACGTCTCTCAAATCCTCTATAAATAGGGATAAAGACTTGAAGAAAAAAAAGAAGGCTTTTGCTAAGACTGTGATATTCATATTCTCTCAAAGTCGAAAACGCTGCTCACCAACAACTTAGATAATTCTTACAAAAGTTCATATCTTAGAATTTCTAAGTGTCTAGAAAAACAGAGTCTGTTCTGTTTGTATTGTTTTGTGAATACCTCTGATTATATATCAAGTATTGAAAACCCTTTTCAATTCTTTGTAATTGTTTAGAAAAGTCTCTTTCTTGTGTGATTGAGCAAATGAGTCTCTTGGAGTTGTCCTTGAGCATAGAAGTCTCTTACTTGTGTGATTGAGCAAAGGAAGTCTCTTACTTGTGTGTTTGAGCAACTTGTAATTTAATATTACATTTTAGTGGAAATCTCCTTGGAAGTACAAGGGGGACATGACTACTTCCGGATTGTGGAAGGAACCTGTATAAATTGCTTGTGTTCTTCTTTCTTCTCTGCATTCTTACTCTCTATCCGCTGCACTAAGACTCTGAACTCTGGTCAGATTCTGAACTCTATCAGACTCTGATCTTGAGAACAGTTGTTGTTTAGTAAGAAAGAAAAGTTTTTAAAAACACAATTCAACCCCCCCCCCCCCTCTTGTGTTTTTTCCCCACCTTCAAAAGATTGGGTATAGGATAGAGAAACGTTTTGATTGTCAAGCAAATGACTTTAATCGAGCGCTCCGTATTGCTTTTATTTGTTTTGTGTTATTTTAATTTGTGGTAGGTGGTATCATCACTTTTATTGCTAGAAAGATGGAAGTGGGTGCGGAGAGTGGGCTTGCTAGGATTGAGAGGAACTTTAGGCTAGACTTAGATACTCTCACTTTTATGTTCTTTATGGCTACTCTCACAATTACCAATATGAATGTAAAATTAATAGTGCTCATTGTTTGATTATTCTACCTAATCCGGCCATAACTAACCCGGAGGTTGTAGCAGATTTGCTTTATGTTGGTACTAACCCACAGGTACATAATGATGGTGACAATGATGGTGATGAAGAGGAGGTAGGTGCACACTTGCACCATGAAGAAGAAGCCAATGTGAACTATAATGATGAACGGTGGGCATGGAGGCAAACCGAAGTTCAAAGAATAAGCACCGAGCAACAAAGACAAGGTTTTGAAATGGTCGGGCTAAGGAATAATATCCAAAGGAGCAATCGAATAAATGAAGACAATAATCAAATTCTCCGGAACATGATGGAACACCTTCACCTCCAAGGTCCACCTTATGAACCTCAATAAAATTGTGAGCTTTCCTCTTCTTCTTCTTCTTCTACTCTTTTCTTTTCTTGATTTTTAATCACTGAGGACAATGCTTCTCCTAAGAGTGTGTGTGTGCGGGGGGGGGGGGGGGGGGGGGGGGGGGGGGGCCAATAAAGTGTCTTGTGTCGTAGTGTTTCCAAAGTCCCTTGAACTTTAATTCTTTTGTTATGTTTTGATTGCGAAAGGCATGTAAAGCAGCTTGTTTTTTTATTATAAATTATGACATAAATTTTTGTTGTCTCTTCTAAAATGGTTGTTTCTTGTACATGAAAGTAATTTCTTGTGTTTTAAGTGTTCTTGCTATACCCACATCTTATTTTGGGTTGAATAGGTTCGAAAGGAATACTTGAAGTTGTAATTAGTGTACACTTGAAATGAAGCCTTAGAGGAGACATAAGTTTTTAATTGTATTGTCATATGTTAAATCTTGTTTATGCTGTTATGCTTATGCCTTTTGCTTGAGTACAAGCCAAAATTCAAGTATGGAGGAGTTTGATGAGTCAATAAATTAACGTTTTTAATATAATATTTGAGTCTGTTTTATTTATATTTGATTTCGTTTTATTTAATATTATTTCCTTTTTAGAACTATTTTACTTCGATTGCAAGTTATTATATTTCAAGAACAAATATTTGAAAGATTTAGTCTTGGAGCAAAAGAAAGGATAATCGGAGCTAATTCGTGCCAAAAATATGAAGATCTCATACAAAAATATTTGGTGCAAGGATTGATGTCAAAAATATGAATATCTCATACAAAAATATCATGTGCAAAGAATTTGAAGATCTTGTACAATAATATGACAAGAGGCGCGCCCCCTCTGGTCCTTTTGCTGCTTTTGCTTCTCTGACAAGCTGCCTATTTCAGTATTTCTGACCTAGAGCCCATGGTTTCTTGTGCAACACTTTATTGATTTATTCTTGGGGCTCAAGTTAATGTTAGACTATAAATAGAGCAACCACCTAGTTTGTAAAACCATCTTTTGTTCTTGAAAATAATAAGTGATAATTATTTTTTTAATAAAAGATCAACCTTTATTTTATCTTCTTCTTCTTCTTCTTCTTCTTCTTCTTCTTCTTCTCTTATATGTCTACAATGAACGTGAGTGAGTAGACTCTTCTTGTCTTGGGATTGTTGGATAAGTCTTAATGACATAATCCTAATCAAACCAAACCATAAACCCTAATTTTATATAAACCTACTTCCTAATCTAATTTCACCGATCTTATAATGAATTAACAAATACCAAACTCATAAAGGGAACACAGAGGGTTAGTATTTGTTAATTCATCATCACAAATATCAAAGCGAAGCATCGAAAGAAGAAGTTTTGATATGGAACAAGTGAAATTAGACAAGGATTGCGAAACATGAGAATAGTCTAGCAAACCTTGAGACACATAAAGTTTCGTTCTTCAAGGATCCTAATAGAAATCAACCATGAGAATAGGCGTGATTGCTAGAGGGACACACTCATTGACTTCGAGAGAAGCTTTGATACGCTTAAGAGAAACTTGTCTTGAGAAAGTGAGTCTAATATAAAATTACTGGTTTAGGGTTTGTTTGTGAAGGACTTGTCATTAAGATGGACCAATAATCCTAAGGAACTTTTAGTTTTATTATTTTATTTTAATTAAAAATCCAAACTTTATAACTCAACTCTTTTGTAATCATTGTTGAAAGTTAATTGAATTCATAACTCCCTGTCGGAACGATACTCTATTTTTACTACTTCAGTAGAACCGTGCACTTGCGGTTTTACTCATCACCAAGTGGTATGAATCTGATTTTGATGAGTGTAATAATTCAGATGATTCATGATTTGTGTAACGCCCTCTTTAATTATTCAATTATTTTATTAGATGTTATGATATATGTTTATATATTATGTGATTTTGATGATTATGTGACGTATTTGTGACGTATATGTGACGTGTGACGTGTTATTATTTTATTGTTTAATAAAATAATATTAGTGATGTTTATATGAATATTTAATTGGTAAATTAATAGATGTGGTGGAAAAAGATAGAATTTTAAGAGATGGGGTTATATTTATAATTAAGAAGAGTTGTGTGGGTTAAGAAGGAATTAGTTAAGTTGTGAGGGAGTATTTAAGAGAGGTAGGTTAAGAAAGGAAGTTTTTGGTGAACGCGTATCAGACATTTGAGAGAAGAAGAAGAACGGTCAAGAGAGAAGAGAAAAGCTAGGTTCCAATTCTGCAATTTTTCCAGGTAAGGGTGAGCCTAACTTCAATAATCTTAATGTAAATCATCTGTTTTGATTAGCTTAGGATTTGGGAAGATTTGAGGGGAGTTTTGAGAATTAGGGTTATGGTTATTTTGATGAATTTGATGTGAGAATGTGTTGCATTACTGTATAGATGTGTTACAGAACCTAGATTATCCCCTAGGATGTTATTGCTGATGAAGTAGAAGCTTAATTGGAGAGAATTGGCAGGTTTTGGTGTGAATTGGACTGAACCCGTAGTGGTTCTGAGATCGCTCGCCTGAGGCGAGCAGATCACTCGCCGTGGCGAGTAACCCTTGGTTGCTCGCGAGGCGAGCAGTATAGCTCGCCGTGGCGAGCTTGACCCTTAAAATTAGGATTTTTGCCAAACTTTAGATGGTTTTGAGTGTCCCTGTATTTATAGAGATGACCTGTGAAGTTGGTTTGGTCAAATTGGATTTAGGGAGCTTAAAAATGAGGATTTTGTCGAAAAATGTCAAAAAGGCCGAAGCACCCAGTATTTCTCGCCTCCAGCTCGCCCCCAACTCGCCTTTGGCGAGTGAACTGCTGGGAGTACTCGCCTGTGGCGAGCAGATGTACTCGCCGTGGCGAGTTAGATGGTTCAGGACTGTTGTTGTTTTTGCGATCTGTTTCGCATGGGACTTTGAGAGGAGCCCTTGGGGTAGTGTTAGTGAGGTCCTATGCCCTTTAATGTATGCTGTAAAGATGAATGATGATGGTTCTGTTAGACCTTTGATAAATGATGTGTTGTTGAATATAAGTGATGTATGAGTATGATGCTAATTGAATATGATGATGCTATGTGTTGCAACGTGTATGTATAATGAGATGATGTTTTGCCATGTAATTATTATTAACTGCATGTGTCAGTCTTGAAAATGTAACGATGTTGAGACGGTGTATTAAGTTGTTAACGACGAGTCCATGCATTTGCATAATTATGAGACGGTGGAGCTTTATGCTCAAAGCGACGGTGGAGCATTTGCTCAAGCGACGGTGAAGCATATTAATGCTATAATCATATGGTACCACATGCATGATGTTGAGACGTTAGGTGTTGCATATAGTAGAGTCCATTGTGACATATATGAGATGATGTTTGAGACGTTGATATGTGATGTAATGTTGTTTAAGACGATGTTATGATGTTGTTATGATGATGCTTATGATGATGCCATGAAATGCTATAATGTATATGTGATGAGTTGGATGTATGGTTTGTTAATCTTGACTTATGATTATGTATTAATATTATTGTTGTGAATCTCACCCCTTCTGCTGGAATTGCCGCCTTGTGGGCAAGTGCAGGTACCCAGTCTTAGATGCGTTGATGCGAGGATGTGTGAAGTTAGGGTTGCTCTGATATGTAACGGGATGGGGTCTTTTGTGGAGTCTATTCCTTATGTATCGTGTTTGAATAAATGATGTTGACTTTTGTGATGTAGAATCCTTAAATATTTTGAGACGTTTTTGCTGGCTTTTAAGCCAAGACATTTATGAGATGAAACCTTTTTGAATTCCGCTGCTTAACTGAATGTTTTGTAATTTGATAAATTATTATCTAAGCTATTTTTAAAGATGAAAATGTGACACTCCTTTATGACGAATACTCTGATGTATGATTTATTTAATGAAATTTTTAAGACGGGAAATTGGGGTGTTACAATTGGTATCAGAGCAGGTCGGTCCGTCCGGCCAAGTAGAGAGTCGAGTGACGTTGTCTTAGAGTAGAATAGTATTATTGTATTATTCTGACTTATGTCTGTTTCCAGAGAACTAGATGGCTGGTAGAAACGATGCTGCTCTTGCTGCTGCTTTGGAAGCAATGGCTAATGCTGTAGGCAATCAGAACAATGCTGGTGGAAATGACGGGACTAGAATGTTGGAGACTTTTCTGAGGAATCACCCGCCTACCTTCAAGGGGCGTTATGACCCTGATGGAGCTCAGCTGTGGCTCAAGGAAGTGGAGAGGATTTTCAGGGTCATGCAATGTGACGATGTTCAGAAGGTGCGGTTTGGTACGCACATGCTTGCGGAGGAGGCTGATGATTGGTGGGTTAGTCTCCTGCCTATTTTGGAACAAGATGGAGCTGTGGTGACGTGGGCTATATTCACGAGGGAGTTCCTTAACAGATACTTCCCAGAAGATGTCCGTGGGAAGAAAGAGATAGAGTTCCTGGAGCTTAAGCAAGGGAACATGTCGGTGACCGAGTATGCGGCCAAATTTGTGGAGTTGGCTAAGTTCTATCCGCATTATGCACCCGAGACGGCTGAGTTTTCGAAATGCATCAAGTTTGAGAACGGGTTGCGCGCTGATATCAAGAGGGCTATCGGTTACCAGAAGATTCGTGACTTTTCTGAGTTGGTGAGTAGCTGTCGGATATATGAGGAGGATACTAAAGCTCACTACAAGGTAGTGAATGATCGGAAAGCAAAGGGCCAGCAGAGTCGCCCTAAACCTTATGATGCCCCTAGAGATAAAGGGAAGCAGAGAGTAAATGATGAGAGGAGGCCCCAGAAGAAGGCTGCTCCTGCTGAGATTACTTGTTACACTTGTGGCGAGAAGGGCCATAAGAGTAATGCATGTACTGTTGAGGTGAAGAGGTGTTACCGTTGTGGTCAGAAAGGGCATATTACTAGTGACTGCAAGTTTGATGATGTTGTGTGTTTCAACTGCAATGAGCAAGGACACATTGGTTCGCAGTGTAAGCAACCCAAGAAGACTAAGACTACTGGGAGAGTGTTTGCATTGACCGGCACTCAGACTGAGAATGATGATCGTTTGATCAGAGGTACTTGCTATATTAATAATACTCCTTTAGTTGCTATTATTGATACTGGTGCTACGCACAGTTTTGTTGCTTTAGATTGTGTTTCTGCTTTGGGACTTGATGTTTCTGATATGAATGGAGAAATGGTTGTCGAGACTCCAGCTAAGGGTTCGGTGACTACTTCTCTAGTATGTTTGAATTGTCCTTTATCTATGTTTGGCCGTGACTTTGTGATGGATTTAGTGTGCCTACCTTTAAGTGGTATGGATGTGATTCTGGGTATGAACTGGCTAGAATACAACCGAGTTCTTATCAACTGTTTTAGAAAGACGGTGCATTTTTCTTCTGTCGAAGAAGAGTGGGGCGCAGAGTTTCTATCTACTAAGCAGCTGAAGCAACTAGAACGTGATGGGATGTTGATGTTTTCGTTGATGGCTTCGTTATCTTTAGAGAACCAGGCTGTGATTGATGGGCTGCCTGTTGTGAAGGAATTTCCTGAAGTTTTCCCTGATGAGATTCCAGATGTGCCACCAGAGAGGGAGGTTGAATTTTCGATAGACCTTGTGCCGGGTACGAAGCCGGTGTCGATGGCACCTTATCGTATGTCTGCTTCTGAGTTATCAGAGTTGAAGAAGCAGTTGGAAGACTTGCTTGAGAAGAAGTTTGTGAGACCTAGTGTTTCACCATGGGGAGCTCCGGTGTTGTTGGTAAAGAAGAAGGATGGTAGCATGCGGTTGTGCATTGATTACCGTCAGCTGAACAAAGTGACGATCAAGAATAGGTATCCACTTCCGAGGATTGACGACTTGATGGATCAGTTAGTGGGTGCAAAAGTATTTAGCAAGATTGACTTGAGGTCAGGTTACCATCAGATTAAGGTGAGGGATGAAGATATGCAGAAGACGGCCTTTAGGACGCGTTATGGACATTATGAATATAAGGTGATGCCTTTCGGTGTTACTAATGCGCCTGGTGTGTTTATGGAATATATGAACAGAATTTTTCATGAATATCTGGATCAATTTGTTGTGGTTTTTATTGATGATATACTGATCTATTCTAAGACTGAAGCGGAGCATGCTGAGCATTTGAAGACTGTATTGCAAGTGTTGAAAGAGAAGAAGCTGTATGCTAAATTGTCTAAGTGTGATTTCTGGCTAAACGAAGTAAGTTTTCTCGGCCATGTTATTTCTGGTGAAGGTATTGCGGTTGACCCGTCTAAAGTTGAAGCGGTATCGCAATGGGAGACGCCTAAGTCGGTTACGGAAATTAGAAGCTTTTTGGGACTAGCTGGTTATTACAGGAGGTTTATAGAAGGATTTTCTAAGTTGGCTCTTCCGTTAACGCAGTTGACGTGTAAGGGTAAGTCGTTTGTATGGGATGTGCATTGTGAGAATAGTTTCAATGAATTGAAGAAGTGCCTGACGACGGCTCCAGTTTTGATTTTGCCAAAGCCCGATGAACCTTTTGTGGTATATTGTGATGCGTCCAAGTTGGGTTTAGGAGGTGTGCTTATGCAAGATGGTAAGGTAGTAGCTTATGCTTCGAGACAATTGAGGATTCATGAGAAGAATTATCCGACGCATGACTTAGAGTTGGCAGCTGTGGTCTTTGTATTGAAAATATGGAGACACTACTTGTATGGTTCAAGGTTTGAAGTATTCAGTGATCATAAGAGTTTGAGATATTTATTTGATCAGAAAGAGTTGAATATGAGGCAGAGGAGGTGGCTTGAGTTATTGAAGGATTATGATTTTGGTTTGAATTACCATCCTGGTAAAGCAAATGTGGTTGCAGACGCCTTGAGCAGGAAAACGGTGCATATGTCCGCGTTGATGGTGAAAGAATTTGAATTGTTGGAACAGTTTAGAGACTTGAGCTTGGTGTGTGAAAGAACACCTCAGAGCATAAAACTGGGAATGTTGAGAATTGATAATGATTTCCTGAAGCATATCAAAGAAGCCCAAAAAGAAGATGTCAAGTTTGTAGATTGGTTAATTACTGGTAATGAGACTGTGGATGGTGACTTTAAGGTCGATGATCAAGGAGTGTTGAGATTCCGAGAGAGGATTTGCATTCCTGACAATGAAGAGATTAAGAAGATGATTCTTGAAGAGAGCCATAGAAGTAGCTTGAGTATCCACCCGGGAGCTACAAAGATGTATCATGACTTAAAGAGGCTGTTTTGGTGGTCTGGTTTGAAACGCGATGTGGCACAATTTGTGTATTCTTGCTTGGTTTGTCAAAAGTCGAAGATTGAGCATCAGAAGCCGACTGGTATGATGGTACCGTTAGATGTGCCAGAGTGGAAATGGGATAGTATATCCATGGATTTTGTGACGAGTTTGCCCAATACTCCTAGAGGGAACGATGCTATTTGGGTAATTGTTGATAGGTTAACGAAGTCTGCTCACTTTCTGCCAATCAACATTACTTTTCCTGTGGCTCAGTTGGCGGAGATTTATGTTAGAGAGATAGTTAAGCTGCATGGTGTTCCTTCGAGCATCGTATCTGATAGAGATCCAAGATTTACTTCTAGATTTTGGAAGAGTTTACAAGAGGCGTTAGGGTCTCAGTTGAGGTTGAGTTCGGCTTATCATCCGCAAACAGATGGTCAGTCAGAGAGGACGATTCAGTCGTTGGAGGACTTGTTGAGGGTTTGTGTACTTGAACAGGGAGGAGCTTGGGATAGTCATCTTCCATTGATAGAGTTCACGTACAACAACAGTTACCATTCAAGTATTGGAATGGCGCCGTTTGAGGCCTTGTATGGTCGGAGATGCAGGACTCCGTTGTGCTGGTTTGAGTCGGGTGAAAGAGTGGTCTTAGGACCAGAGATCGTTCAACAGACTACTGAGAAGGTGAGAATGATCCAAGAAAAGATGAAAGCGTCGCAGAGTCGACAAAAGAGTTATCATGATAAGCGTAGAAAGGACCTTGAATTCCAAGAGGGGGATCATGTGTTCCTGAGAGTGACTCCTTTGACGGGTGTTGGACGTGCTTTGAAATCGAAGAAGTTGACTCCGAGGTTTATTGGTCCGTATCAGATTTCAGAGAGGATTGGACCGGTGGCGTATCGTGTTGGATTACCACCGCACTTGTCGAATTTGCATGATGTTTTTCATGTATCTCAGCTGAGGAAGTATGTTCCGGATCCGTCTCATGTGATCCAAAGCGATGATGTGCAAGTTAGGGACAACCTTACGGTTGAGACCTTACCCGTGAGGATTGATGATCGGAAGACAAAGACGTTGAGAGGCAAGGAGATACCTCTTGTGAGAGTTGTTTGGGACGGAGCGACGGGTGAAAGTTTGACTTGGGAGCTAGAAAGTAAGATGCTGGAATCCTATCCAGAGTTGTTTGAGCGAGGTAAATTTTCGAGGACGAAAATCCTTTAAGAGGGGGAGAGTTGTAACGCCCTCTTTAATTATTCAATTATTTTATTAGATGTTATGATATATGTTTATATATTATGTGATTTTGATGATTATGTGACGTATTTGTGACGTATATGTGACGTGTGACGTGTTATTATTTTATTGTTTAATAAAATAATATTAGTGATGTTTATATGAATATTTAATTGGTAAATTAATAGATGTGGTGGAAAAAGATAGAATTTTAAGAGATGGGGTTATATTTATAATTAAGAAGAGTTGTGTGGGTTAAGAAGGAATTAGTTAAGTTGTGAGGGAGTATTTAAGAGAGGTAGGTTAAGAAAGGAAGTTTTTGGTGAACGCGTATCAGACATTTGAGAGAAGAAGAAGAACGGTCAAGAGAGAAGAGAAAAGCTAGGTTCCAATTCTGCAATTTTTCCAGGTAAGGGTGAGCCTAACTTCAATAATCTTAATGTAAATCATCTGTTTTGATTAGCTTAGGATTTGGGAAGATTTGAGGGGAGTTTTGAGAATTAGGGTTATGGTTATTTTGATGAATTTGATGTGAGAATGTGTTGCATTACTGTATAGATGTGTTACAGAACCTAGATTATCCCCTAGGATGTTATTGCTGATGAAGTAGAAGCTTAATTGGAGAGAATTGGCAGGTTTTGGTGTGAATTGGACTGAACCCGTAGTGGTTCTGAGATCGCTCGCCTGAGGCGAGCAGATCACTCGCCGTGGCGAGTAACCCTTGGTTGCTCGCGAGGCGAGCAGTATAGCTCGCCGTGGCGAGCTTGACCCTTAAAATTAGGATTTTTGCCAAACTTTAGATGGTTTTGAGTGTCCCTGTATTTATAGAGATGACCTGTGAAGTTGGTTTGGTCAAATTGGATTTAGGGAGCTTAAAAATGAGGATTTTGTCGAAAAATGTCAAAAAGGCCGAAGCACCCAGTATTTCTCGCCTCCAGCTCGCCCCCAACTCGCCTTTGGCGAGTGAACTGCTGGGAGTACTCGCCTGTGGCGAGCAGATGTACTCGCCGTGGCGAGTTAGATGGTTCAGGACTGTTGTTGTTTTTGCGATCTGTTTCGCATGGGACTTTGAGAGGAGCCCTTGGGGTAGTGTTAGTGAGGTCCTATGCCCTTTAATGTATGCTGTAAAGATGAATGATGATGGTTCTGTTAGACCTTTGATAAATGATGTGTTGTTGAATATAAGTGATGTATGAGTATGATGCTAATTGAATATGATGATGCTATGTGTTGCAACGTGTATGTATAATGAGATGATGTTTTGCCATGTAATTATTATTAACTGCATGTGTCAGTCTTGAAAATGTAACGATGTTGAGACGGTGTATTAAGTTGTTAACGACGAGTCCATGCATTTGCATAATTATGAGACGGTGGAGCTTTATGCTCAAAGCGACGGTGGAGCATTTGCTCAAGCGACGGTGAAGCATATTAATGCTATAATCATATGGTACCACATGCATGATGTTGAGACGTTAGGTGTTGCATATAGTAGAGTCCATTGTGACATATATGAGATGATGTTTGAGACGTTGATATGTGATGTAATGTTGTTTAAGACGATGTTATGATGTTGTTATGATGATGCTTATGATGATGCCATGAAATGCTATAATGTATATGTGATGAGTTGGATGTATGGTTTGTTAATCTTGACTTATGATTATGTATTAATATTATTGTTGTGAATCTCACCCCTTCTGCTGGAATTGCCGCCTTGTGGGCAAGTGCAGGTACCCAGTCTTAGATGCGTTGATGCGAGGATGTGTGAAGTTAGGGTTGCTCTGATATGTAACGGGATGGGGTCTTTTGTGGAGTCTATTCCTTATGTATCGTGTTTGAATAAATGATGTTGACTTTTGTGATGTAGAATCCTTAAATATTTTGAGACGTTTTTGCTGGCTTTTAAGCCAAGACATTTATGAGATGAAACCTTTTTGAATTCTGCTGCTTAACTGAATGTTTTGTAATTTGATAAATTATTATCTAAGCTATTTTTAAAGATGAAAATGTGACACTCCTTTATGACGAATACTCTGATGTATGATTTATTTAATGAAAATTTTAAGACGGGAAATTGGGGTGTTACAATTTGAACTTGATTCTCAAATAACCTGTGTATATCATCACGAGTCGTGCTTGTATTTTTCTCTATTTTTCACCTCTTTGGGGGTCTCTCATCAGTGTGCACACTTTTAGGATCAGATTGAGATTTGTTGGAGAAGTTAGAGGGACATGCAGACTGGATAGTATGGAGAGGACTCATAGGTACATAAGTCTCAAAGGCAGCTTGATTGAAGAATTTTTCGATATCATTAGGTTTAAACAAAGTAGAGAGATCAGTTTTTGGTGGAGAAACAAAGAGGTGAATAAAATTTGTTACCTTGGTTGTTTTGACCGATTTTGATGCAAGACTTTGGAGTACATCAGTAGCTTGAGCTATAGAAGAGGCCTGAGTCTGAAAGTTCAAAAGCAAGACCCCATGTTCTTCCAAAATTGGGGATTGTTCTTGAGGATGATCCTGAGGCTGAGAACCTTCAAGAATGGTTTTTCCAGTATCACCATCATCTCTTTTTCTCTTCTTTGACACATCATCATAAACAACTTTGTTTTTCATGTGTTTGATGTTCTCAGGACATAATATCTTGACCACTAGCAGTGAGTTTTCATCTTCTAAGGGTACTTCAAACTTTTGGAAAACTTTGGTTAGCAACATTCCATAGGGTACACAGCTCTGCCTATTGGAGTTTTGAGAGGTGGCAATCATGTGTTGAATAAGCACAATAGGAAAGTTTAATCTTTCTCCAAAAAGTAAATGATACATAATCATCAACTCATTCTTAGAGACTCCATCAAAACTACCTTTCCTAGGGTAAATGTTATACTGAGTAATGTTGTTAAGCATCTTAGGAGTTTGTAGGAGATTCGAGGCTGTGAAATCAATAGTGTTTGGTTCAAAAGTAATATTGTACACAAATTCCATATCTAATTCCAGTTTCTCATTCCAATTTTCTCCAGACAAACAACTTCCATCAGTTGGAAGAGATAGAATTTTTCCTAAAGATTCAGGAGTGAGTGAAATTTCAATACCTTTTATTTTTGAAACAATGAGGGCTTTGTTTGGGTATACCTTGGCTTGAAAGAAGAATGCTTGAACCAGATTTGGATAGTGTCATTCTCTTATCTGAAGAAACTTTGTCCAGCCTAAAGCATCCGTGTATTTACGCATCATAATTCTCTCTGCATCAAGTGCTGCAAAGTCAAAGTATCTTCCTGGAACCACTGGTCGACTGGACCATTTTTCCTTAAAAATCTGGTGAAGATCTATGTCCATCAGAGGAACACGTTTTGTCTTTTATACAGTTAGATTCTGAGCAGTGTGTTTCTTAGTTTTGGGAAGAAGTTTCTCATATGAAGTCACAGCTTTTCCCTTTCCTTTATCTGATTTTGAAGGCACGATTTTTGGAGACTTTTTAGGAGAAACAACTTTTGGAATTTCCTTTTTTGAAGGAGATTTTGAATGAGCCTTTTGAGGAGTATTTTGAGGAACACACTCAGGATCTTCATCTTTCTCAGAGACGACCTCATCATCCTCTGAATAAGATATTTCATAGATATTGGTGTCTATGATAGGAGGTTTTTTTTGTTCCAAAACCAGACATTAACCTCTGAGACCTTCTAGTTCGAAAATCTTGAAATGATTTGGATTTCTTTGACTTAAATTTCGATTTCAGTTTAGACCTAAGAGGGTCTGACTTTGAGGGTCTTTGATTCTTTGGTTTTGTTTTGGTCTTTTCAGAGATAACCTGAGTTTCTTCATTGTCAACATTATGAATCTGATTTTCCTCATGCATACCATGGATTTCTTCAAAAACAGCTTCAGTAGTCTTTGTTTGTTCAGAACCAAATGGAGTTTCTTCAGGAATGTCTAGAGTTTCTGGAAAAACTTCATCAATAGATTCAGTTTCCCCAGGAGGAATAGGAAACCAAGGATGAACAATCATGGCTAATGGGTTGGTTTCTTCTAGGGTTTTAGTTGAGTTTTTGAACACTTATGAGTGTTCTGGAGATGATGCATGCAACGGTTCTGGAGATGCTTCTGGACTGCCAAAGAAGATAACACCGGTGAGTTTGGCTTTGGTGGTGGTGATGGTGGTGACGGAGAGCGTTTCGGAGGAGGTGAGGATGAGGGAGATGAGTTTCTGTGAAAAATCGCTTTTGAACCTTTTCCTTTCGTTCTAGCCATTTTGAAGATTTCTGATTTTTTTAGAGAAGAGAGGAAGTCTTGTTTATAGATAGATGAAGAGTTTGTAATTTTTCAGAAGAGAGAGAGAGAGAGAGAGAGAGAGAGAGAGAGAGAGAGAGAGAGAGTAGTGGAAGGAGAGAAAAGAGAAATTGATTTGATTGATGGTGGTTTTTTAGTTTACAGGTGGTTTCAAGAAAAAAAAAATCATCATTAAGCATTTAATTTTGGCTCCAAAGATGCTATAGTTGGAACAAAATGTGTTTAACATTACCCTTAAAAGTTTTGAGTGATAACAAAGTATTAAAAAATTGTTAATTAGATATGCTAATATTTGTTCAAGTGTACAAAACCATAGACAAAAATTTTGAGACCATTTATAGGTTCTGAATGAACAAAAGAGAGCAAAGAAATTGAACAAAAAGGAAGCTTTAAAGTGTCTGAAGAAGAACTGCTCCTGAAGTTAGAAGTTCTCCTGAAGACTTACCGCTCCTGAAGTGATAACGTCATCAGAAGCAAGTTCATCAAAAGTTGTATTTCACTAGAAGCTCAAGTTCATAAAGTTATGCAAACTTGAAGATTCAAAAGTTGTTCGATGGACTGGATGTCGTATTTACATTGCGAAAGAGTAACAACAGCTAACTCAAAGGGATTCAAAAGCTTTGGTTGCTTATTTCTTTTTGAAGCGTTGACAAAGTACAAAATGTACGAACTGTACAAGCACTATCTCCACTACCCAGAGTTTGTCTCTGCTACAAGACAAGGATAACAGCTCTTCCTACAACGGTGTTCCATCATACATGGAATGGATTTGAAATTGCTCCTTCATAGGACAATAAACATATCAGGCAAATAATCATTGGTGATTGATCAAAGCTTCGAACAACTCTTTTTGGATGCGCTGGTAACTTAACGTTCATCTTTCACACCTCTATATAAAGGAGTGAAGACTTGAAGAACAATAAGACTATACAACAATTTAAAAAGCGCCAAAACTCTGTCAAAATTGTTCAGCATCCAAAAGTTCACTTAGAATTTCTTCTTAAAGCTCATATCTTAGAAATTATAAAGTATCAAAGAGTCTGTATCTGATTTGTATTGTGAGCACCTCTGATTGTATATCAAGTGTTCAAGTGTCAAACATTTTTCTTATAATTTTGTTTGATAGGAAGTCTCTTGCTTGTGTGCTTGAGCATTAGAAGTCTCTTGATTGTGTTCTTGAGCATTGGAAGTCTCTTGTAGTTGTGTTTAAGCATTTGTAATCAAATATTACATTTTAGTGAACTCTCCTTTGAAGTTCAAGGGGGACAGGACTACTTCCGGATTGTGGAAGGAACTTGTATAATTGCTTTGTGTCTTTCTTTTCTCACTCTCTCTCTGATTTTATCCGCTGCATTTTGGTTTTGAACATCACTTCAGAAGCTATTCCTAACTGCTTCTAGTCTGTGTGTTTTAACTTAGAGAAAACGAAGAAAAAGCTAACACAATTCAACCCCCCCTTCTTGTGTTTTTCTCACCTTCAATTGGTATCTAGAGCCTTGGTTCTATTGATAGCACCTAACAATGTAACAGTTCAAGACCTGAGAAAAACATGTCTGCTGAATCATCTGTTTCTGGTGGTAATCATAATGATGTACCTTATGATTACAATGATAAGAAAGCTGACTCAGGAAAGGTTCCTAAGTTCAATGGAGATCCTGAAGAGTTCTCATGGTGGAAAACCAACTTCTACAGTTATATCATGGGTCTAGATGAAGAACTTTGGGATATTCTGGAAGATGGAGTTGGTGACTTGGATCTTGATGAGGAAGGAGCTGCTGTGGATAGAAAGAAATATACTCCTGCTCAGAAGAGGATGTACAAGAATCATCACAAGATCAGAGGCTCACTTGTCACTACTATACCTCGTGCAGAGTACATGAAAATGAGTGACAAATCCACTGCAAAAGCCATGTTTGCTTCACTTTGTGCAAACTATGAAGGTAGTAATAAAGTGAGAGAAGCTAAAGCACTTATGCTAGTTCATCAATATGAGCTGTTCAAGATGAAGGATGATGAAAGTATTGAGGATATGTACTCAAGATTTCAGACCCTAGTCTCTGGACTGCAAATATTGAAGAAGAGCTATGTTGCTTCTGATCATGTGAGCAAGATACTCAGAAGTCTGCCTACTAGATGGAGACCTAAGGTGACTGCTATTGAAGAAGCTAAAGATTTAAACACTTTAAGTGTTGAAGATCTTGTTAGCTCTTTCAAAGTTCATGAGTTAAGTCTTAATGAACATGAGTTTGCTAAGAAGAGTAAATCTATAGCTTTACCATCTAAAGGGAGTTCATCAAAAGCACTTAAAGTCATGATGAACATGACTTTGCTAAGAAGAAGAATCACCTGATGGAGATTCTGACGAAGATCTTGCTGAATTAATGGCTATGCTCTCCAACATACTTCAGTACCTGGCTAAGAAGAACAAGAAGTTCTTGAGCAGAAGGAGTGGTAACAGAAGCTTCAAGAAAGAAGATCAGAAGGGTTGCTTCAATTGCAAGAAGCCTGGACATTTCATTGCTGATTGCCCTGATCTTCAGAAGGAGAAATCAAAGGACAAGTTAAAGAGGTCAACATTCAAGTCTAACAAGATAAAGAAGCAGATCAAGCAGAGTTTGATGGCAACATGGGAAGATTTGGATAGTGAATCTGAGTCTGATAAAGATGATTATGATGAAGCTGCAAAGATAGTTGCTGGGTTAGTAGCTACAGCAACTTCAGAAGCTGAAACAGAATTAGATTCAGAAGAAGAAAATGAGGTATATTCCAAAATCCCTAGAGAAGAACTTATAGAGTCACTTAAAGAACTCCTCACATATTTTGAACTGAGAACCAATGAGTTGAAAAACTTAAAAGAAAAATATGTTGTCTTGATGAAGCAACAAGAAACAACTCTATTAGATCTGAAAGCTTCTGAAGAAGGACTTAGAGGCTTTGACTTCATTTGTAAAACCTATGAAGACAAACTCAAGTTCTTATGTCAGAAGCTACAAGAAAAGTGTGATGGAAAGTCTTTAAGTAACCATGAAATTGCTCTTGAAGATTTCATTATGTCTGGCATTGACAGAAGCTGAGTTGCTTCTATGATTTATAGCATTTACAAGAACAATGGCAAAGGGATTGGATTCTCAAAAGCAAAATCTAATGAAACCAATCTCAAAGCATATTGTGAATGCATTAAGGAAGGATTGAAAACCTTCTTTGTACCTGAAGGTGTAAAAATGGAAACTGATGTTCAATCAGAACCTGAAGCTTCCAGCTCTAAGGCTAAGATTACTTCAAAGCCAAAGAAGTCCAAGCCTAAGGTTGTGATAAATTCTGAGTCTAAGACCTCAAAGATTAAGATTCTGAAGAGATCAGAACCTGCTCCTCATAGTCTGATGAAGTCAGAATCTGATGTCTTAAAGTCTAAGGTTCAAAAGGACAAAACAATTGCTGCTTCTTAAGTATCAAAACCAAAAGGTGTGAAACCTAAGGCAATGACTAATCAGAAGCTACCTAAATCACACCTCAAGGTACATGAAATGGTGAGTAAAACTTCCAGCACTAACCCCAAAGGACCCATACAACAATGGGTACCTAAATATGAAATTGTCAATGTTGCAGATATGTCTAAGGGCAAAGCAAAAGCAAAAGTCATGGTACCTGGATAGCGGTTGCTCAAGGCACATGACTGGAGAGAAGTCAATGTTCCTCTCCCTCACAATGAAAGAAGGAGGAAATGTAAAGTTTGGAGGCAACCAGTCTAGGAAGATCATTGGTACGGGAACTATTGGTAATTCTTCTATCTCAATCAATAATGTGTGGTTGGTAGATGGACTTGAACATAACCTTTTGAATATCAGTCAGTTTTGTGACAATGGTTATGATGTGATGTTTGAAAAGATCAACTGCACTGTAATCAACAAAGATAACATTGACTATCATTCAGATGCACTCTGTGGTGCATGCCAAAGAGGAAAAATTGTGAAATCATATTTTAAAGCTAAAGACATTGTCTCAACCTCAAGACCTTTAAAACTGCTTCATATTGATTTATTTGGACCAGTTAACACTGTATCTTTATATGGAAGCAAGTATGGACTAGTCATTGTTGATGATTACAGTAGATGGACTTGGGTAAAGTTCTTGAAAAATAAAGATTGTTCATATGATGTATTCAGTAACTTCTGCACTCAAATTCAATCTGAAAAAGAAATGAAAATTTTGAAAATCAGAAGCGATCATGGTGGAGAATTTGAAAATGAGCCATTTGAAACTTTTTGTGAAAAACATGGAATTGTCCATGAATTCTCTTCTCCAAGAACTCCACAACAAAATGGGGTTGTAGAAAAGAAAGAATAGAACTTTAAAAGAAAAGGCTAGAACTATGATCCATGAAAACAATTTAGCTAAACACTTCTGGGCAGAAGCAGTAAATACAACATGCTATGTTCAAAATAGGATCTACAACAGACCTATATTGGAGAAAACTGCATATGAACTCTTTAAAGGAAGAAGATCTAATATATCTTACTTTCATCAATTTGGATGTACATGCTACATTCTGAATAACAAGCTCTACCTAAAGAAATTTGATGCCAAGGCCCAAAGAGGAATATTTTTAGGTTACTCTAAAAGGTCAAAGGCATACAGAGTGTATAATTCAGAGACACTTTGTGTTGAAGAATCTATGCACGTAAAATTTGATGACAAAGAGCCTGGAAATGAAACTCCAAAGCAAGATGAACGTTGTGCAGATATACAGGTTACTAAAGATACTCCAGAACCTGATCAGACTAGTGATTCTGAAGTTAGTCCAGAAGCTGAACCAACTTCAGAAGCTGAACCCACATCAGAAGCTCAAGAAGAAGTAGCTTATGATAAAGCTCAAAATGGCTCTCTGCAAGCAAATCAATCCAAGAGTACTTTCAAGCACAAGTCTTCACACCCTGAGGATCAAATCATTGGAAACAAAGACAGTCCTAGGAGAACAAGATCATACTTCAGACAAGAAGAGTCTATGATAGGATTGTTATCAGTGATTGAACCTACTACAGTTGATGAAGCACTTTCAGATGATGGATGGATATTGGCTATGCAAGAACAACTTAATCAATTTCAAAGAAATGATGTGTGGGATCTGGTACCCAAACCACCTCAAAAGAACATTATTGGAACAAAATGGGTATTCAGAAACAAGTTGAATGAACAAGGCGAAGTAACTAGAAACAAAGCCAGACTTGTTGCACAAGGTTACAGTCTGAAGGTGGGAAAAACACAAGAAGGGGGGGTTGAATTGTGTTTTCAAAAACGTTTCTTTCTTACGAAAAATAACACTGTTCTCAGGATACAGAGTCTGATGGAGTTCAGACTCTGATCAGAGTTCAGAGTCTTAGCAGTGGAATAAAGAACAGATGCAAGAAAGAAAGAAGACACAAGCAATTTTATACAGGTTCCTTCCACAAACCGGAAGTAGTCCTGTCCCCCTTGCACTTCCAAGGAGAGTTTCACTAAAATGTAATATCAAATTACAAGTTGCTCAAACACACAAGTATGAGACTTCCTTTGCTCAATCACACAAGAAAGAGACTTCAGATGCTCAAGCACACAAGCAAGAGACTTTAAATGCTCAAGCACACAAGCAAGAGACTTTAAAACAATTTCAGAGAATTGAAAAGAGTTTTGAATACTTGATATACAATCAGAGGTATTCACAATTCAAAACAAAACAGAACAGACTTTGTTTTCTTAGATACTTAGAAATTCTAAAATGTAAGCTTTTGTAAGAATTATCTAAGTTGTTGATGAGCAGAGTTTGCGACTTGGAATATTAGAGAAGAACTCAATTCGCGTGTATGTATATTGTTATCTTCTGTATTTTTCTTCAAATCTTCATCTCTATTGATAGAGAGTTTGAGAGACGTTAGAAACTGCCAGCTCATCACTCTTTCTTTACCGAAGCTGATTTGACACCTTTGATCCTTTGCTTGATTTGAGGCTTGTACAATGAAATCAAATTCAAATCCATTCCATCAAATATAGAAAAGTTTCTGCTTTAGTTACTGTTATTCTTGTCGTGTATAGAAGACACTGTGCAGAGTTGGTGGTTGCAGGAACAGGCGTAGGCATAGTGGTTATACTTTTCGTACGTTTGCTTTGTCAACGCTTTTCAGTGTCTGAAGAATCTTTGCTTCTGATGAGTCTGCTTCTGGAGACTATTTGCTTCTGATGAGTCTGCCTCTGAAGAACTTGCTTCTGATGATGTCATCTTCAGAAGCTCTTTCTTCAGACGCATTCTGACTCTGATTTTCCAGGAGCGCTTTCATTCAGATGTTCTTCAAGCTTCAGTCTAAATTTCCTTTGCTCTTTAATTTATTCAATTAGAACCTCTTGTGAATAAAACTTTGATAATGGTCCTGTACACTTGAATAAACATTTAGCATATCCAATTGATAATTTTTAATACTTTGTTATCATCAAAACTTAAGTGGTATACTTGTGAAACACCCTTTGTTCCAACACAGTCAACAAGAAGGCATTGATTACACTGAAACATTTGCTCCAGTTGCAAGATTGGAAGCAATCAGGTTACTTCTATCCTATGCAGTTAATCATGGCATAATATTATATCAAATGGATGTCAAGAGTGCATTTCTTAATGGTGTCATAGAAGAAGAAGTGTATGTCAAACAACCTCTTGGTTTTGAGGATCTTAAGAATCCTGACCATGTTTACAAGCTTAAGAAATCACTATTTGGCTTGAAACAAGCTCCCAGAGTTTAGTATGATAGACTAAGTAATATCTTGATTAAAAATGATTTTAAAAGAGGTGAAGTTGACACAACACTCTTCAGAAGGACCCTTGAGAAAGACATTCTTGTTGTGCAGATATATGTTGATGATATAATATTTGGTTCTACTAATGCATCTCTTTGCAAGGAATTTTCTAAGTTAATGTAGGATGAATTTGAAATGAGCATGATGGGAGAATTGAAGTTCTTCCTTGGCATTCAAATCAATCAATGCAAAGATGGAGTGTATGTTCATCAAACAAAATATACAAAGGAGCTTCTGAAGAAGTTCAAGCTTGAAGATTGTAAACTCATGAACACTCCAATGCTTCAGTCTAAATTTCCTTTGCTCTTTAATTTATTCAATTAGAACCTGTTGTGAATAAAACTTTGATAATGGTCCTGTACACTTGAATAAACATTTAGCATATCCAATTGATAATTTTTAATACTTTGTTATCATCAAAACTTAAGTGGTATACTTGTGAAACACCCTTTGTTCCAACAATCTCCCCCTTTTTGATGATGACAAACATAAGTATTTAAAAAGATCAATTGTTGTTAACTTAATTAACAAGTTGACTCTTAAAGGTTCTGAGTTTTGTAAGCTCAGACTCCCCCTGAGTCTGATATTCTTTAAGGTGAGGTTTGTAAGCTCCCCGTAAGTCCTATCCAGGTTAATTAAGTTCATTTTTAAGCTTAATAAAAATATCATAAAATGCAGATGAGATAAAATTGGGTCAATTGGTTTCTCAAATAAAATTTGTTAAGTTAAATTTTATTTCATTCTTGGGCTCAGATTCTGTTAAATACTTTCTATTACTCCCCCTTTTGTCATCAATTAAAAAGAACAAAAACAGTAAAAACATGCAGTGAACAAAAGTGAAGAGATAATAACTTTTATATAAGAGATAGTCAGAAAAGTACAGAGAATTGAGAGCAAGTAATTTAAGCATATAACAAGAAAAAGAAACAAGGTGTGCAACTAAGGGTTGGGTTGGGGCTGTTGTTGTTGCTGTTGGACAAGAGCCATCAGACGCTTGATGTCTTCAGACTGCTTCCTAACAGTTTCTTCCAGAGCCAATTGTCTCTGAAGAAGGTGATCTTCCCTAGCCTTAGCTTCTTCTTGCTGCTTCAGCACCTTTTGCTTCAGCATCTTGAAGACCTTGGAGTCTCTTGTTACATACTCAGACTCAGCGTAGAACGGAGCATTAGCCAGATACAGAGGCTTGTTTTGGAGTTGAGAAGAAGAGTGTGATTCTTGAAAACGTCGTCTAATGGCGCGAGCTTGAATATTACAACACTTCTGGGCAACACCACCAAAGAAATTCAATGCCCTGTTCGTGAGATTACACCAGCTGTCTTGATAAGCGAAGGGTAGAAATGGAGTGTTCCTTAGAAGCACCAAACTCTGCATTTCATCATTAAGAGCCACCAGACGCTCATCCAGGTATTCAGAATCCAAAATGTTTATGGGTGGTTGGTCAGACATTTGGATTGGTGAAGAGGATGTGGATTGGTCAGAATCACAGGTATGGGTTTGTGTTGGTTCAGAAGGTGGAACAGACACAGTGGGTTCAGACTCTGTCACTAGGACAGACTCTGTAGCCACAATCTCCATAACAGATTCTGGAATGGTTTCAACTAGTGGTTGGTTGACAGTGGTATGTTGTTGTTGTTGGTATTCAGGAAGTTCTCCTGAATAATGTTTTTCAAGGTTGGATAGATCATCCTGTTCAGTGGGTTTGTTTTGTGGTGAGGAGGTTTGTTGTTGTTGGTTGTTTGTTGGTGAATTTTCAGTGACTACTTGCTCTTCAGCAGTAGCTGTTAGATCAACAACTTGTGGACTGCCTAGGTTTGTGGTTGAGGAGGGTGGAATAGAAGCATCAGGAGCAAGCATATTTAGTGGTTTGATAACAGGTGGTTGGAAGGGATGGTTGGCAGGTAGCTTGTTACAGATACCTATCCTCCTTTCACCTAACTCCCCTATTGTTTTATAGACATCATCTGAGACTTCTTTGTAGGGTTTGGGTTTAGGAGAAGGTTTGGATTTTGTAGTGGTTGTTTTGGTTCTAAGGGTTCGTTTGGCCTTAGGTACAGGTTTGGATATCTTGAACTTCTGGCTTAGAGGTGCATCGTCTAAGTCAGAGTCTGTAGAAGATGAAGTGGAAGTAGAAGGTGGGGGAAATGGATTCTGAGTTACCTTAGACATCTTGGGAACGTCTGAGACAGCAGCTTCTGATGTTATCCCAGTGACTGATCTCTCTGGGAGAGAAACACTTGTCCGCATCACTGGTGGAAGTTCATCAGCTCCTGAAGCAGTAGCTTCTGATGCAGTCCCTGTGACTGATCTCTCTGGGAGAGAAACACTTGTCCGGATTACTGGTGGAGGACTAGCAGCTACTGAAGCATTCTCTTGAGGGACAGCATCTGAGGTATCAGCTTCAGAAGTTCTTGAAGTTTCTTGCAGAACCTTCTGAGCTCCCTTCACAGCACTTTCTTCCAGCTTCTTGGCCAAATTCTGATCCTCAATAACCTTCGCAATGAGGTGTTGATCTTCATCATGGTCAATGCCTATAGCTGCCAGAGCCTTGTCTCTATCAATCCGATATTGGGCTTCTAACCTCTTCTTTTCATTCTTGAGACTCTGGTAGTGCTCCTCAGTTCTCTTCTGCTGTTCAGGAGTGGGTTCAAACATAGACATCACAATCTCCCCAGTTGCTAGTCTCTTAAGTGGTCTGACAGTCTCAACAAAGCCAGCTTCTTTTTCTTCCTGGGCTCGTTGATACCTTTCCTCCATGTTTGCATCAGCCTTACCTTTTTTCCTCTTTGGAGTAGTTACAGTTCCAAAGGTAGTTGCTTGAGTGTTAGCAGCCTTCTGCTTTCTGGCCACTGCAACTTCAGATTTCCTCTGAGTCTCTCCAGACTCCTTAGCAAAAGCTGCTAGATAAGCAGATAATGCTTCAGGATTGTTCTCTTTGAGAATAGAAGGAAAATTTCTGATGAAAGAGAGAGGGGCTTCAGACTCCTTCAAATCCTTTGAATCAATGAGGATTGACTTAATGGCCTTCATGTTGAAGAGGGATGTGCCATTGATCATCCTTCCAGTAGTGATACCCAACACTCTGTCTGACACCAGATTGAATGTCTCCAGAGTCCTCAGTACACCTCCTTGGTAGAAGATTTCAGAGAGAAGTCTTCCACAAGGGATTTGTTTTCTTTTTCCTTTATAGGCTTCCTTGACAGCCCAGCATAAATGATGCATGATATATCTTGGAAGATTTATTGGCTGACATCCAGCCAAGAAATACAACACCAGTTTATGATCAGAATTGGGTTGGTCAGCACCTCCTCCCTTCTGGAAGAAGCACTCATTCATGATCTTCAGAAGCACCCTGTGCTCAATGTCCATTTCAACCAGCCTGGTTACAGGGTTTCCTTTCAGCAGCAGTCTTGTAAAGCTGTCCAGCATGGCATCTTTACTGCTGACGTTCCATTGGAACCTTCCTTCCAGAGGCATCCTGCATGCCTGAGCAATCACTCCTTTAGTGATAGATATAGGGATACCCATCACAGCAGACTTGATTTCAAGGCCTTGAAAAGGTTCAAGACCCATTTCTTTTCTTGTCTTTCCTCTCAGAGAAGGGTTTCTTGACACAGCTTCCCTTTCTTGTGCCTTGGCTGAATCAACATCAAAAACTTCAGCCCTAATCCAGAATTCCTTAATCAGATTCACATAAGTTGGACCGTTTAGCATCTGAAAGTACCCAGCCATCTTCTGAGCAGAGATATAAGCCTCCATATCAACATTGTTTCTTTTCAAAGAGGCAAAATCCACCGGCGATTCGATTTGAACAACCAACGAATCGATTGGAAGAGGAACAGTTACCGGTTTGATGGAGAGGTTTGATTTCGAACTTGAACCGCTTGTAGACGAAGCCATTAGAGAAGATGAAGTTTGGGGGTTTTGGGTTTCTAAGTTGAGAGAAGAGAGAAAAAGATTTTCGATTGAAACCGCTTAAGACTTGAAAGTGTAGGAAAGTGAGTGAGTAGTGTGTGTTTGGTATTTATAGTGATTTGAAAAACAACTCTTCACATTTCAGAAGTAATAGCCAAACATGCGTATTAATGACTTTGAGGGGCGCGAAAAATTTTGAGAAAGAAAAACCATCATTGCCCTTAAAAACGTTGTTTCCCAATGCAGATAGACGTGTCAGAAGGCTACAAAAAATAACTTTAACCTTTCCACTTCCCAGTACTTTCAGAGTCACAAAAAGATTCCTCTACAAAGTCTGATAATTTTCTCAGAGGCTGAGTCTTTTCAGATTCTCCAAGGAGAGTCTGAAACTTCATCAGCGTTTGATAATTTTCAGAGTCTGATTTTTCATCCAGAGTCAAACATTACTCAGAGACAAAATGCATGTTCAAATTTTTCTTTATAAAATCGAATCTTTCAACAGTTAAGGGTTTTGTAAAGATATCAGCCCATTGATGATCAGTATCAATGAATTGAATATCTAATATCCCCTTTTGAACATAGTCTTTGATAAAATGATGTTTGATTTCAATGTGTTTGGCTCTTGAATGAAGAATAGGATTTTTAGACAAACAAATAGCAGTAGTATTGTCACAAAAAATTGGGATACAGTTTTCAGTTATTTGGTAGTCTTCTAACTGATGTTTCATCCAAAGCAGTTGTGTGCAACAACTAGCAGCTGAGATGTATTCTGCTTCTGCTGTTGACAACGCAATAGTTGCTTGTCCCTTACTGGCCCAGGATATCAGATTCTCACCAAGAAACTGACAGTTTCCACTGGTTGATTTTCTTTCAATCCTGTCACCAGCATAATCAGCATCACAGAATCCAACTAGCTTGTAATCTGAGGATTTCTTATAGAGAAGTCCAAGATTAGTTGTTCCTCTCAGATATCTAAAGATTCTTTTAACTGCAGTTAAATGTGATTCTCTAGGATCTGATTGAAATCTTGCACACAAGCAGACACTGAACAAAATATCAGGTCTAGATGCAGTGAGATACAACAGAGAACCAATCATACCTCGATACAGCTTTTGATCAACCTTGGCTCCTTGATCTTCTTTGCTCAGAGTACAGGTAGGATGCATTGGAGTGTTCATTTCCTTGCAGTCTTCAAGTTTAAACTTTTTCAGAAGCTCTTTGGTATACTTGGACTGATGAACATACACTCCTTCTTTGCATTGATTGATCTGAATTCCTAGAAAGAACTTCAGTTCTCCCATCATGCTCATTTCAAATTCCTCCTGCATCATCTTAGAAAATTCCTTGCAAAGAGATCTATTAGTTGAACCAAAAATGATATCATCAACATAAATTTGTACAATCAGAATATCTTTCTCAAGTGTCTTCTTGAAGAGTGTTGTGTCAACCTGTCCTCTTTTAAAATCATTTTTAAGCAGGAAATTACTCAGTCTGTCATACCAAGCTCTGGGAGCTTGTTTCAGACCATACAGAGATTTCTTTAGCTTATAAACGTGGTCAGGATGTTTTAAGTCCTCAAAACCAGGTGGTTGTTTCACAAACACTTCTTCAGATATGACTCCATTGAGAAATGCACTTTTAACGTCCATTTGATACAAGGTTATGTTGTGATTTACTGCGTAGGAAAGAAGTAACCTGATTGCTTCCAATCTTGCAACTGGAGCAAAAGTTTCAGTGTAGTCAATGCCTTCTTGTTGACTGTATCCTTGAGCAACAAGTCTGGCTTTGTTTCTGATTACTTCTCCCTGTTCATCCAGCTTATTCCTAAACACCCATTTAGTTCCAATAATGTTCTTGTGTTCAGGCTTAGATACAAGATCCCAAACATCATTCCTTTTAAATTGATTTAGCTCATCTTGCATTGCTAAGATCCATCCTTCATCAGCTAGTGCTTCATCAACTGTTGTAGGTTCTATCATGGATAGCAGACCTAGAGCAGACTCTTCAGGTCTGAAATGTGATCTAGTTCTTCTAGGGCTTTCTTTGCTACCAATGATCTGATCCTCAGGATGAGAAGACTTGTATTTGAATGAAATTTTGGATTGGATAACTTGCTGTGAATCATCTTGATTTTCTTCAGAAGCTTCAACAATTGGGACATCAGAAGCTATCACAGCTTCTGAAGTTTCATGTGTCTCTGAAGTCTGATCAGGTTCTGAATAATCATCAGACTCTTCTGAACCTGCATTGATTTCAATTTGCTCTGGAATTTGACTTCCAGGCTCTTTGTCATCAAACTTGACATGTATAGACTCTTCGACACAGAGTGTTTCCAAGTTATACAGTCTGTATGCCTTAGATCTCTCAGAGTAACCTAGAAAGATTCCCTTTTGAGCTTTTGCATCAAATTTCTTCAGATAGACTTTATTATTCAAAATGTAACAAGTACATCCAAACTGATGAAAATAAGAAATGTTGGGTTTCCTACCTTTAAAGAGTTCATATGCTGTTTTGTTCAGAATGGGTCTGATGTAGATCCGGTTCTGAACATAACACGCTGTGTTCACTGCTTCTGCCCAAAAATGTTTTGCCAGATTGTTTTCATGAATCATGGTTCTTGCCATTTCTTGAAGAGTCCTATTCTTTCTCTCTACAACTCCATTTTGCTGTGGAGTTCTAGGAGAAGAGAATTCATGGACAATTCCAAATTTTTCACAAAATATTTCAAATGGCTCATTTTCAAATTCTCCCCCATGATCACTTCTGACTTTTAGAATTTTAAGTTCTTTTTCAGATTGGACTTGAATACAGAATTTTGTGAACACATCATATGAATCATCTTTAGATTTGAGAAACTTAACCCAACTCCATCTACTGTAATCATCAACAATCACCAATCCATATTTACTTCCATATATGGATGCAGTACTGACTGGTCCAAATAAATCAATATGGAGTAGTTCTAAGGGTCTGGAGGTAGAAACAATGTCTTTAGATTTGAAAGAAGTTTTAACAATTTTTCCCTTCTGACATGCACCACAAAGTGCATCTGAATGATAATCAATGTCTGGTAGCCCTTTGACAAGTTGTAACTTGCTAAGCTTGGAGATTAATCTTCAGTTAGCATGTCCCAACCTTCTGTGCCACAGCCATTTCTTATCACTCACTGACAGGAGGCAAAATACCTTCTGATCAGTCAGTTCTGAAAAATTTATCTTATAGACATTGTTCTTTCTCTTTCCCTTAAACACTACAGATTGGTCATCAGTGTTGATTACTGTGCAGTTGTTCTTATTAAACAAGACGTCATAACCATTATCACAAAATTGACTTATGCTAAGTAGGTTATGCCTTAGTCCATCTACAAACCACACATTATTGATTGAGACTGAGGAATTACCAATTGTTCCAGTACCAATGATTTTGCCAGTTTGGTTTCCTCCGAATCCCACAGTTCCTCCCTCTTTCATGGTCAGGGTTAGGAACATAGATTTTTCTCCCGTCATATGTCGCGAGAAGCCACTTTCCAGATACCAGGACTTCTGCTTTGTATTTCCTTTTAGACATATCTGCAGCATCAACAATTTGTGTCTTAGGTACCCATACTTTCATGGGTCCTCTTGGGTTAGTCCTAGAAGTTCTGAATCTCTTTTGTGTACTCTGTCTGAAGTTTTCTTTATCAGTCTTCTTCCAGACTTTGGGTTCAGAACCTTTAGTCTTAGAATGTGACTTAGTAAAAATAGCTTCTTTTCTCTGAAATCTAGGCTTTTGAGTTTCAGACTCTGTTTTCTTCAAAACCTGTTTGATAGGTTCTGATCTTTTCAGAATCTGTAACGTTGGAGTTTTTGATTTAGAGTCATTCGTGACCTTTGTCTTATAACTCTTAGGTTTTGACTTAGTCAACTCCTCTGAATTTGAAGACTTAGATTCTGAATGAGAAGCTTTTTCAGACTCAGACACAAAATGAGTTTTCAGACCTTCTTTGATATTATCAGAACAAGGTTTCAGAATTACTTCACTAGAGTTTCCTCCTGTGAAACCAATTCCCTTTTTGTTGTTCTGATTTATGCTATAAATCATGGATGCAACTTTGGTTCTATCAATTCCTGTGTTAATAAACTCTTGAAGAGCAACATCCTGCTCAGTCAAGGTTTTATTATCACCCTTCTTAGTCATTGTTTTCAAATCATAATTTTCTTGTTTTAAAGCATCCATTTCCATCTTAGTTGATTCATGGAGTTTCAGCAGCTTAATGTATCGTTGCTTAACTCTCCTCAACTCAGTGGATTGGTTTTCATAATGACAAAGAAGTTCTTTGAGAGAATCAATTAGTTCAGATCTAGTGAGTTTAGAGTATACCTCAGTTTCAGTTTCAGAGTCTGTACTTGACTCAGCATCAGATGATTCTTCTTTGTTATTAGCAGTAGCTACCAAAGCCAGAGCTATTTTAGCTTCATCTTCAGCATCATCTTTGTCAGACTCAGACTCATTATCCAGATCTTCCCAAGTTGCCATCAAGCTCTTCTTGAATTGCTTCTTGAATTTGTTAGACTTGAAGAATGCTTTCTTAGATTTTTCTTTGGATTTCTCTTTTTGTAAGTCTGGACATTCAGCAATGAAATGTCCAACCTTTTTGCAGTTGAAACAACCTTTCTGATCTTCTTTTCTTGAGCTTTTGTGATTACTACCTCTGTTCATAAACTTCTTGTTCTTCTTAGCAAGGTATTGTAATCTGTTGGTGAGCATAGCCATCTCTTGAACAATCTCAGAGTCTTCATCAGAATCTTCAGATGTAGATTCTTCTTCAGACTCCAAAGCCTTCAGAGCCTTACTTGACTTGCCTCTGGACTTTAATGCGATGGATTTGGGCTTCTTGACAGGTTCATGCTCATTAAGACCTATTTCATGACATTTCAAGGAGCTTATGAGATCTTCAACACTCAAAGTGTTTAAATCTTTAGCTTCCTCAATGGCTGTCACTTTTGGTCTCCATTTTGCAGGTAAACTTCTCAGAATCTTGTTCACATGATCAGACGTTACGTAGCTTTTCTTCAGAATCTGAAGTCCAGAAACAAGAGTCTGAAACCTTGAGTACATGGTCTCAATGTTTTCATCCTCCTTCATTCTGAACAACTCATACTGATGAACAAGCATAGTAGCCTTGGCCTCTCTTACTTTCTTGTTACCCTCATAAAGTGAGCACAATGAGGTGAACATAGCCTTTGCTGTTGATTTGTCACTCATCTTTAAGTACTCTTTATGAGGTAAGACAGCCACAAGAATGCCTCTGATCGTATGATGTTTCTTATAAAGCTTTTTCTGCTCAGGAGTGTGAGCTTTCCTATCAAGAGCAGCTCCTTCTTCATCTAACCTTAGATCACCAACACCATCTTCAAGAACATCCCACAACTCTTCATCCATTCCCATGATGTGACTGTACATCTTGGTCTTCCACCAAGAGAACATTTCAGGATCACCATTGAACATAGGTGGTTTGTTGTGATTAGAAGATTTTTCACTTTTGTTGATGTTGTTGTAGTCATAATGCACAACAGCTCCAAAACCAACACCAGAACCAGATGCAGATGCAGAAGCTTCATCCCCAGACATGTTTTTCACCGATCGTTTACTGTAACACGGTTAAGTGCTAACTACAGGGCCGAAGCTCTGATACCAACTGAAGGTGGGAAAAACACAAGAAGGGGGGTTGAATTGTGTTTTCAAAAACGTTTCTTTCTTACGAAAAATAACACTGTTCTCAGGATACAGAGTCTGATGGAGTTCAGACTCTGATCAGAGTTCAGAGTCTTAGCAGCGGAATAAAGAACAGATGCAAGAAAGAAAGAAGACACAAGCAATTTTATACAGGTTCCTTCCACAAACCGGAAGTAGTCCTGTCCCCCTTGCACTTCCAAGGAGAGTTTCACTAAAATGTAATATCAAAATACAAGTTGCTCAAACACACAAGTATGAGACTTCCTTTGCTCAATCACACAAGAAAGAGACTTCAGATGCTCAAGCACACAAGCAAGAGACTTTAAATGCTCAAGCACACAAGCAAGAGACTTTAAAACAATTTCAGAGAATTGAAAAGAGTTTTGAATACTTGATATACAATCAGAGGTATTCACAATTCAAAACAAAACAGAACAGACTCTGTTTTCTTAGATACTTAGAAATTCTAAAATGTAAGCTTTTGTAGGAATTATCTAAGTTGTTGATGAGCAGAGTTTGCGACTTGGAATATGAGAGAAGAACTCAATTCGCGTGTATGTATATTGTTATCTTCTGTATTTTTCTTCAAATCTTCATCTCTATTTATAGAGAGTTTGAGAGACGTTAGAAACTGTCAGCTCATCACTCTTTCTTTACCGAAGCTGATTTGACACCTTTGATCCTTTGCTTGATTTGAGGCTTGTACAATGAAATCAAATTCAAATCCATTCCATCAAATATGGAAAAGTTTCTGCTTTAGTTACTGTTATTCTTGTCGTGTATAGAAGACACTGTGCAGAGTTGGTGGTTGCAGGAACAGGCGTAGGCATAGTGGTTGTACTTTTCGTACGTTTGCTTTGTCAGCGCTTTTCAGTGTCTGAAGAATCTTTGCTTCTGATGAGTCTGCTTCTGGAGACTATTTGCTTCTGATGAGTCAGCCTCTGAAGAACTTGCTTCTGATGATGTCATCTTCAGAAGCTCTTTCTTCAGACGCATTCTGACTCTGATTTTCCAGGAGCGCTTTCATTCAGATGTTCTTCAAGCTTCAGTCTAAATTTCCTTTGCTCTTTAATTTATTCAATTAGAACCTCTTGTGAATAAAACTTTGATAATGGTCCTGTACACTTGAATAAACATTTAGCATATCCAATTGATAATTTTTAATACTTTGTTATCATCAAAACTTAAGTGGTATACTTGTGAAACACCCTTTGTTCCAACACAGTCAACAAGAAGGCATTGATTACACTGAAACATTTGCTCCAGTTGCAAGATTGGAAGCAATCAGGTTACTTCTATCCTATGCAGTTAATCATGGCATAATATTATATCAAATGGATGTCAAGAGTGCATTTCTTAATGGTGTCATAGAAGAAGAAGTGTATGTCAAACAACCTCTTGGTTTTGAGGATCTTAAGAATCCTGACCATGTTTACAAGCTTAAGAAATCACTATTTGGCTTGAAACAAGCTCCCAGAGCTTAGTATGATAGACTAAGTAATATCTTGATTAAAAATGATTTTAAAAGAGGTCAAGTTGACACAACACTCTTCAGAAGGACCCTTGAGAAAGACATTCTTGTTGTGCAGATATATGTTGATGATATAATATTTGGTTCTACTAATGCATCTCTTTGCAAGGAATTTTCTAAGTTAATGTAGGATGAATTTGAAATGAGCATGATGGGAGAATTGAAGTTCTTCCTTGGCATTCAAATCAATCAATGCAAAGATGGAGTGTATGTTCATCAAACAAAATATACAAAGGAGCTTCTGAAGAAGTTCAAGCTTGAAGATTGTAAACTCATGAACACTCCAATGCATCCAACTTGCACCTTAAGCAAAGAAGATAACGGATCAAAGGTAGATCAGAAGCTATATAGAGGTATGATTGGTTCTTTGTTATACCTCACTGCATCCAGGCCAGATATTTTATTCAGTGTATGCTTGTGTGCAAGATTCCAGTCAGATCCTAGGGAATCTCATTTAACAGCTGTTAAAAGAATCTTTAAGTATCTGAAAGGAACAACTAATCTTGGACTCCTTTATAGGAAATCCTTAGATTACAAGTTGATTGGATTTTGTGATGCTGATTATGCTGGTGACAGGATTGAAAGAAAATCAACCAGTGGTAACTGTCAGTTCCTGGGAGAGAATCTGATATCCTGGGCTAGCAAAAGACAAACAACTATTGCAATGTCTACAGCAGAAGCATAATACATTTCAGCTGCAAGTTGTTGTACACAACTACTCTGGATGAAACATCAGTTGGAAGACTATCAGATTAGTGCTAACAGTACTACCGTCTTCTGTGATAATATTGCTGCTATTTGTTTGTCAAAGAATCCAATTCTACATTCTAGAGCCAAGCACATTGAAATCTGTAACACCCCGTTCCCAAAAAAACGTAATTTAAATAAAGCAATCAGAGTTAAACCACAAACGGAGCATTACACTGCTTATATAAAAATTCTTTAATAGAAAATAAACTATTAAACTTCAACAACCAACTTATAAAAATGCAGCGGAATATTCATTCAATCATAATTAATCCTCAAATAAAATCTTGGCACAAAGGCCTCATCAAAATAACTCAACAAAGTCTACATCATCAAGTCTCAAAATTCAATACATAGGAATGAAAATAATATAGAAATCCCATCCCATACGTAACCAAGTCCTAGACGTTGAGCCACCACCTACTACTCAGGATCACCTGCAAGTTACCCATACGAAGGGCAACATTTTCAAGAAAAAGGGGTGAGATACACAAACAAAATAATATATATAAATAATTCATCAATTGAAATGAAACAACGACAATTCACCTCAACAACATTAAACAAATCATATATATATATAATTATAGCATTATCCTTGATTATCAACCATCCCCTTATTTATAATTAATTTGCATCAATTTCATTTCATGATGACTACACACCGACACCAGCTCAATATTCACGACACGTCAACAACAACGACGACTCACCCAATACAACAACTACGACGATGCAACAATGCACATGCATGTGGTACCAATATATAGGGCAGAAGCCCTCACCGGATATTGAATGGTTAAAGCATTCATCAGGACATAAGTTCTCACCACTTTGAACAACAAGGTGTTCCAGGACATGAGTCCTCCCGCTTTGAACGACGAGGCGTTCGAGGGCAAAGCCCTCACCGCTTTTATGCATTATGTAATGGACTCCACGTGTGTATATCTACATACAACATCAACATCTGTGCCTAAATAATTATGACACATTCCCCAACTGGACATCACGACCAAAACAACTCGACAACACGACGTACATATTTGTAATTAATTAAATATGCATAATTCCACATGATTTTTCATCTTTTATGATTTTCCACCACATAACAATATTAAATAAATCCATCAAACAATTTAGGAAGCTCATATTAAAGTCCTAAAGCACCTAACAAAATTCACAAAATGGTCGTTCAGGACCAACTTCGCTTAAGCGAAGCATAGCTCGCTTAAGCGAACCAATTCACGTAAGTTAGGATGTTCCTCGCTTGAGGCTCGCTTGGCGTTCGCTTGAGCGACGCTCACTTGCTACAGGTTCTGGGCAGATTTTAGCGTCGTTCGCTTAAGCGACGGGAAGTTCGCTTGAGCGAACCCCAACGCCGAAGGTCAAGTTCTTGTTCGCTTAGCGTTCGCTTGGCTTACGCTTGAGCGAACTGGCACTAACAATTTCTGGGCGACTAAGAGGGTTGTTCGCTTGAGCGAAGGGGGGTTCGCTTGAGCGAACGCTCATCTGGGCAGTTCCAAAACTACGATTTTCAAACCCCATTTTCATCCAAAAACCCAATTTTGATCCCCCATTCACCCCAAGATGATTTACAAACATGTTTACAGGTCTTATATACATCATAACACTCTAAACATCACATAAACATGTAATCAACAATAGATTCATCAATATTTTTGCAATTTCACATACTTTTCAAAAACCTAACCAAACAACCATTCAATTCAATTTTTCAGAATCATGTATATATATTATAATCGAATGCTAGTCTCACCCTTACCTGATTGGATGAACAAACAAGCTACAACAATTCAATCCTCTTGGCTAATCCCCTTGTTTTTCTCACTTTCTTTTCCTATTCTCTCCAAAACATAACCTATTTTCATTTCCCCTAACTCCCCTTAATTCTCATAATTAATATGTAACCCCCAAAAATCCATAAACTCTATTCTTACTATATTTTTACTAATTCCCATAAATCTCCAAAATTCCTAATAAATATTATTTCTCACCTAATTCATTTAAATGATAAAAATAACCAAATAATAAAATAACAAACATCAAATAATCACATAAATCATATAACATATATAAAACATATTAAAATCAACCAAGATAATAAAATAACACTAGAGCGTTACAAAATCAAACACCATTTTATTAGAGACTATGTTCAAAAAGGTGTTCTGGATATTCAATTCATTGATACTGAACATCAGTGGGCTGATATATTCACTAAACCTTAAACTGTTGAAAGATTTGATTTTATAAAGAAAAATTTGAACATGCATTTTGTGTCTAATTGAAATTGCTTGCCCCTGAACAAGAAGTTAGGTTCTGAAGTAACTTTAGAAGCTATGGTCCATCAAAAGATCTTAACTAGAGTCTGAGGAAAATGTGCTACTGAAGATGACGTCAGCATCTGAATTTTAGTAGCTGGATTTTATGCTTCTGAATAGTGGAAGTTAGTGGAATTACTGGAGTTGCTTTTGGCAACACTTGTCCCACTTAACTAGACAGCACATCTGAGGCTTGCCAACGTGGCGTGTTTGTATTGGTGTGTAACTAAAAGGGCAATGATGATGTTTATGCTTTGAATGTACTATCCTCGCGCCCCCAATTGTCATTAATGTTGTGTTTCTTTGTCCCCTCTAAAATTGCAATCGTTTTACTAAATACACTCAATCACTTACACACTTCTCACTTCACTTCCTACACTTTCGAATTTCAAACTCTCTCTGCAAACAAAGCTCTCTCTTTGTCAAAATCTGAAAAACACTTAGAACCCTAAAAATTTCATCATCTTCAATCAATGGCTACTTCAAGCTCAACTGCTCATGAAACTATTCAAGGAACTTCATCTCATCAAGAAGCTCCTGCATACGAGATCAAAGGAAGAACAATGTCGTTGGAAGAATGGGATTTGACAGTTCAGGTAGAGAGACATGTAGATTTTGCTTCTCTTATGAAGAATGGCTGCGACATAGTGGATTTCATACTTCAGCATGCTTAATGGACCAACCTATGAAAGTTTGGTAAAACATTTTTGGGTTAGAGCGTCAGTTTATGACAAACACGCTGCCAAACTTGAAGAACAACAGAAGGTACCAATTGATCCTTCTCTAGAAGGAAAGTCAAGAGAAGAAATGGGTTTGGAACCCTTTGTGGATAAAAAAATCAGATCGAGCATTATGGGAGTTCCTGTCTTCATCAATCAGGAAACTATTGCTTATGTAATACGCAGGGCTTCTGAAGGAGTTTTCAAAGATGGGCTTGATAACAACAAGAAAAGTCTGTGGAATGAGGTGGTGAATGAAACCATTTTTGGCAGCAAGAAGAAGGGATCTTACAGAAGTCTGTCAATGGAGAAAAGGAGGATGCTGAAGATTCAGAATGAGAATCTACTTCCAAAAGGTGGAGGTTCTGATCAACCCTCCTTGGAGCACATGGTGTTTCTCCACTTCTTTCTCAAGAAGGAGAAAGCCAATGTTCCAAAATATCTCTTCAAGCATCTGATCAAAACACTCAAGGAAAGCCAACTCAACAACAGAACCTAGGTTCCTTATGGAAGACTCATGTCAGAGATCTTCAATCAAGGAGGTCTGCTAAGAGGATTAAGTGAAACCAGCGGCTTCACTGATAGCATGCTAGGAACTATAACTGGAAAGATAATCAATGGAACAACTCTAGCCAACATGAAGCTAATCAAGCCAGATGTTGTAGTCAAGCTTGAAACTGACATGAAGGAGTCTAGGATTTCTTCAAACCTGATGGAAGGTTTCCCACCGATCTGCAAAGAAGATCCTCTAGATGTTTAGCTTTTCTACATTGCTGATGATTTGCAGAGCACTGGTGAAGAAATCAGGCTAGAAGACATTCCTGAGGTTATGTATGATGGAAATGTCAAGGTAGCTAAAAGTAGGAAAACAAAGAGGAAGCCTGTTTCAGAAGCTGAGTACCTTGAAGGTGCTTCTGAACAGCCAGCAAAATCAAAGAAGGCCAAAAGGGATAGTGCTTCTGAAGGCACCACTTCTGGTGTTCCATCCATTCAGGAGGAGGTAGAAGACCTTCAGGTTGACCAAGTCCTTCCTGATAAAACAAGGAGTGGAAAAGCTGCAACCACTTCCTCATCTGCACCTGATCAACCTGCTATTCCTAAGAAGAAAAGGAAGCACATGGTTAGGAAATTGAAAGAGTCCAAGTATGTAGAAGCTGAAGATGAAAGTGCTGAAGCTACAAATCCTATGACTAGAGAAGTTGGAAGGAAGAAGATGAACGATGAAGCTGTTGAAAGGGTTGTGGAACTAGCAAGCCAGATAACAGTTCCAGCCTCCAGCTTGGTAAAGGAGGATGCTGCTCAAGCTGCACATCAAGTCATAGAAGCTGCTGCAGTTATTCAAGAGCTTGCAACATCTGAAGCAAAGGTTCTGGGGATTGTTGATACTGCAGAAGCCAAGGAAGGAAATATCGGCACCTTAGAAGCTGCTGAGACTTCAGAAGCTCAAGAAGGTACGAATGGTGCTTTTAATTCAAACATAGATATTGTTGAATTAGGATCCAGTTCTGAGACCCTAACCGATTCACCTTCTTCATCTTCTTCATCATCTATCTTATCATCATCTGATTAAGATGATGTTCCTTTAAGCAAGATGTATTCCTCCATAAACAAAACCCCATCCAAAATCAAAACTTCACAAAAACCTGATGATAATTTTGAACCTATGTGTTATCGCGATTTTCGGGTGTCAAATCATTGATTAGATTTGAACCTTTCAATCATTGATATCTCTATATTTTTTGGGGAAAGGTAAAATCGAGAGAAAACCTTAGAAATTCCGAGCTCGGGGCTGATTTCACTACGGGAAGGTGTTAGGCATCCGCAATGACTATAGTATCCTATGGGAACCGTTTTACTAATTTTACAACATACACCTAGCGGTAAACATACAACGTGTGTGCGTGTCGGTGCTTGTGTCGGTGTACATCATTATAGTCCATAGTCCTTTACATCGGGTCCTAATTTACATTCTATGGTCTTGCATGAAATTAAAGAAAGTAAACTAAAACTAACCTAAACATTGAGAAATTGAATGGAACCTAAACTGAGAGAATGGGGATGAATTGGAGCTTTCAATAGGCATGAAACCCAAAATGGTTAGTGAAGCAATATGCAATGATAATGAAATGTTGGGCAACAAGGACAACATAATATGGAGGGATGTGAAGAACAAATGCATGCTAACTAATCATGACTTATGAAACAAGAAATTAAAAGCTAAACTTTGCAAAATTAGGAAACTAGCACCTAAACTTGCAAGATAAAAGCTATCCTATTAACAAAATTGAAAGTATTGCAAAATTGTAAACAAAGATCAAACTTAACAAAAATAGAACATATTGCAAGAATTGTAAACAAAATCAATTAACTAACACAATTAAACATATTGCAAAATTGTAAACAAAATCAATTAACTAACACAATTAAACATATTGCAAAATTGTAAACAAAATCAATTAACTAACACAATTAAACATATTGCAAAAATTGTAAACAAAATCAATTAACTAACACAATTAAACATATTGCAAAAATTGTAAACAAAATCAATTAACTAACACAATTGAACATATTGCAAAAATTGTAAACAAAGTCAATCAACTAGCACAATTTGAATGAATTAACACAAAATCAGAGATAAACTCATCATGGAATTAAGTGCTAAACATCAACATCTCATGACAAGTTTCGGATCAAATATTGCACGAGAAAATTCACGCGAAAACACACAAGATGTACGAATCAAGAATGAAATTAACACGTACTTTTTCCATCAGTCTTGAATATGTGAAAATATCGCAAAATAGTAAAGAAACATACCAAGGACGCATAGCAATTTTTTTGGAATTTTTGCAAGAAATTTTAGCATGCACAGGGGTTCAAACAACCAGAATAAAGGTGTATATAGCAAGAAAGTTCAAGAAACTGAAAGAAACCAAAACCCGCGGGTAAAAGGCCCAAACCCAAACACAGAGATGGATCCAGATCTCCAGAACGCCTCTGGGGCGTTGGATGGATCCGGATCCATTAGGATCAAGATCCAACGGTCTACAACACGCAAGGGTGGGTCGGGTTTGAACCGACCCGGTTTATTAGCTTACATAAAAGGATCCTGAACCGGTTTTCCTCATTTTCTTTCTTCTTTCTCTTTCTTCTTCGGCCTCTCTCTTCGTTCTCTCCAAACCCTAACCCTAGATCTTGCTCAATCCTACCCAGGAATCCAAGAATCATGGCTTAAACTGTTCGTACTATTGTCCTAGGCATGAATCAGTTAGAAGAAATTGATTTCAACCGTTGAATCAACATGAACCTTGAGTTTTGCCTCTGCATGTTTGAACCGTTTGTTTTCTCGCGTTTTTCTTGCTGAAAATGTTGTAAAAATGTGAGGATTTGCTTCGATTCACACTCGTTGTGAATTCCGAAGCAAATCTCTGATTTTCAAAACGATTATTTTTGTTAGGGTTTGGGTTTTGGATCGAACGGTTCAATTGGCTCCGGATTCACGTTGTTCTGGCTTTCGTGATGGCATACGAAGAGATTTAGATGAAGTTAAGGTGTTACCTTGGTCTTGGTTTGGAGATCTGAACCGTTTCTTTTGATCCTTGGCTCGGAATCTTTTCTGGTGAACTGGTTTCGCTCCTTTCTTTCTTCTTCCGATCCGGATCTTGTGAAATCCTTCACCTCTTCTTCCTTCTTCTTCTCCGATCCAGAGCTTGCATTCACGCTTGCAGCGCGCTACCTCCGGTGGCGTGCTCGCGTTTGAACCACGAGCTCAGCAATTCGATGATTTAGGTTCCCTCGAATCTCTGAGAATTGCTCGTAATTGCGCCAATCTTGTGTGAATTCTGCTCCTGTTTGGTTCCGTCGATTGAATTCAGTGGGAAATTTGGGGTTTTCTTGTGAAATTGCTTTGAATTGGTGCTGAATTCATTCTAGGGTTTGTGTGTGTTCTTGAGCTTTTCTGTGAATTTGTGGATTTTGATCCGTAACTGCCAAGAGAGAGAAAATGAATTCTGTTTGTGTGATGTGGCTCTGATCTTCTGATCATTTCTGACACCTAAGGCCTTATATAGGCTGCCATGTGGGCTGAATTGGTCTGTGTGGCATCCTGGGACCAATCTGCAATTTTATGAAAATGTAGGACTATTTTGCAAATTTGAAAAGTTTAAGGACTGAAATGCAAAAATAAAAAGTATCTGGACTGGACTGTTTTTAAAAGAATTGTGACCTTTAGCAATAAAATGTAAAATTTGGACATGAATTGCAATTTTTAAAAGTATTTGGACTAAAATGCAAAAAATAATAAAATTGGTTAAAAAATGTAATCTGAATGCAACGTAAAGTGAAACAGTTAAAACTGGCAAAACGGACTAAAACGAACAAATTACATAAATGAGGTATTTTAAAATACCTCTCTGCCCAAAATTTGAACAATGTAAAAAGACTAAAATGCCCTTGGGGGCAAAAACGACTCAAACTGACACAAGCTGACTCAGATGCAGACACAAGTGGTTTTGTACAAAATTGAACAAATAATTTGCACAAAAAAAGACTCAAAGACGGATGCAGGGACTGAAAAATGGGTTCCATTGCGGGAAATGACCAAAATAACCTTTTGTACGATTTTATGCAAAAATTAAAAGACAGAAGCAGTAACATATGCAGTTGAAGCACAGTAGAAAACACGGTGAATTTGAAAGTATTTAGAAAATAGCAGGGAAATTTGAAGGAGTATTTTTAGGTCCAAAATGAGGGTATGACAGCTGCCCCTATTTAAGTTTCTTTGTCTGGAGAGTCAAGAGACGGAGTCTTTGGCTTGACATGACGAAGATACTTAAATATCGACATTTGCACTAATTTTGGGCGTAAAAATACGCTCGTAAATGTCATGTATGCCATGCAACATTTGTGTTATGAATGCAAGACAGACTGAGAATTGATTTTAACAAAATATGTCGTATCCATTGCGGGACTGGTAGACATTAACAGAATAGCAAGAACAGAGTATGTCGTATCCATTGCGGGATTGGTAGACATTAACAGAATAACAAGAACAGAGTATGTCGTATCCATTGCGGGATTGGTAGACATTAACAGAATAGTAAGACTCACTTGGGAGACTCAAAAGCAGATTTGACAGGTACAAGCTGTTCTTGGATGCGAACTAGCCACTTGACCGGGAATGTTGACAACAAAGGGCGCAAGCTGCTCTTGTATCTGAGCTGGTTACTTGGCTGAAAGAAAAGTAGGAAGCACAAGCTGTTCTTGGACACGAACTAGCCACTTGGCCGAAAGGAAACAAAGTAGAAAGCACAAGCCGTTCTCGTATTTGAACTAGTTACTTGGCTGACAGGAAACAAAATAGAAAGCACGAGCTGTTCTTGGATCTGAACTGGCCGCCCGGCGGATATCAAAAGGATAGGTACAAGCTGTTCTTGGATGTGAACTTGCTACTTGACCGATAACAAAAACAAATTGACAGGTACAAGCTGTTCTTGGATGCGAACTTGCTGCTTGACCGATAACAAGAGTGAATTGACAGGCACAAGCTGTTCTTGGATGCGAACTTGCTGCTTGACCGATAACAAGAGTGAATTGGCAGGCACAAGCTGTTCTTGGATGCGAACTAGCCACTTGGCCGTTAACAGAAACAAATTTTATTGTAGAAACAAATTGAAATTGACCTGACATGACGGCAGGAGCTTGAATTTGACAGGAATGTTAGAACAAGACTGTTGAACTTTGAAATTGACATGACAGTTATGAATTTGGAATTGACATGATTGATTTTGATTGAGATTAACATAGGAATTGAGAGTGCAAATGTGTGTGAATAACACGACAATTTTATCAAATGCATGAACATATAGAATGCATGATTATGCATGTATGAATGCTTTGAAATGCATGATGATTGGCAATTTGTAGACCTAATTCCGCAGAGACAGACAAAACATTGGAGTATTGGGCACGTAGTGGCTCGTGCTCTGACATGTACTTGCAAAAGTTCCTCTTCTGGGGATGCTGTCGTTTGAAGATACATCGAGACCATCGTTGAAGGCAGGAAGCTGTAAAATCGTAGAGGAAGACAATCTGAATGGTATCGCTGCTTATTGGAACAGTCACATAAATACTTTGGACATCGCATCTGTGGTCAATGCTTTTTGCATGTTTGCTTTTTTTTTATTTCTTTTTCATTTTTATTTTCATCATCCCGTTTTTGCCTGGATCGCCCTTTCGGGTTTTCGACCCACCGGGGAATAGTTTTTTGTTGCCCCTTTTTTTGCCTGAATTGCCTTTGAAGGTTGTCAATCCATCGGGGTGCTCATTTTTGCCTAAGCCGCCCTTTCGGGTTTTCGACTTAGCGAGCATATTCATTTTCATGCTTTTCATTCTGTTTTTTCATTCTTGCCATTGACCACAGACCGTGACTGGGGGGAAGGCCTGCTAGTAACTTGAATTGGAACTGATTATCAATGTAGAATTGTTCATGCATGTTCATTTGAATGTACCTAGCTGTTCAGGCTTGTTTTCAAAATATTCAAAAATTTTCAATTTTCAGAATGTTTATTCCAGACGTACATCATTATTAACATAGAAAAAATCTTTTGTGTAAAGCTTTGAAGATAGAATAGAAAAATAGAGTGCCGAACAAAAGCATAGCCTCAAATTGATGTGTAAGGGTGGTAGTCAGCCGAAGGCGTGACTCCACGGATTTACAAAGCTTGGAAAATGGTAATTTTTATTGGTTGGTGGTACATTGAACACAGTAACTACTATGATATCTGAAACTCTTGAACCCGCAGGCGTCGGAACCTCGGATGAGAACAGCCAATCATCAGTTGCAAAAGTCCCAGGGGGAATGGTAATTTGCCAGATATAGTCAATTGTCTTTTATTTCAATCTCATTTATGCATGAACCGCCCTTTCGGGTTTTCGGCTCATTGAGGCGCTCATTTTTGCCTGAGTTACATGTAATCTCAGCGAGCTTTTACATTTTTGTTTTTTGTCCCTTATTTTGCCTGGATCGCCCTTTCGGGTTTTCGATCCACCGGGAAGCGCATTTTTGCCTAGGCCGCCCTTTCGGGTTTTCGACCTACCACGCTGTTCTTTTCATATCTAGACAAAGTATTTCTTGACTATATCGGCATTCACAGGATTCGAAAGTTCTACACCATCCATGTGTGTGAGAATCAGAGCACCGCCAGAGAAAGCCTTCTTGACAACATAAGGTCCCTCATAGTTAGGCGTCCATTTGCCCCTTGGGTCGGGTTGCTGACTCATTCTTCTTTTCAATACGAGTTCACCCTCTTTGAATCCCCGAGGACGAACTTTCTTGTCGAAAGCATTTTTCATCCTTGTTTGATACATCTGACCGTGAGCCAAAGCATCCAGGCGTCTTTCCTCAATCAAATTCAACTGGTCGTACCGACTCTGGCACCATTCAGCCTCAGACAACTTTGCTTCCATAATCACACGGAGAGACGGAATCTCCACTTCCAATGGGAGGACTGCTTCCATGCCGTATACAAGAGAAAAAGGCGTTGCCCCGGTTGAACTACGGACTGTAGTGCGGTAGCCGTGTAAAGCATAGGGCAACATCTCATGCCAGTCTTTGTATGTTGTCACCATCTTCTGCACAATCTTCTTGATGTTCTTATTGGCAGCCTCAACGGCACCATTCATCTGAGGTCTGTAAGGAGAAGAATTGTGATGTTCAATCTTGAACTTTTCACATAAGGCTTGCACCATGTCATTGTTCAGGTTGGTACCGTTGTCAGTGATAATCTTGCTAGGAACACCATACCGACAGATGATATTGTTCTTGATGAACTTAACCACCACCTGCTTAGTCAC
Source organism: Medicago lupulina (assembly GCA_958299785.1). Classification (NCBI taxonomy): domain Eukaryota; kingdom Viridiplantae; phylum Streptophyta; class Magnoliopsida; order Fabales; family Fabaceae; genus Medicago; species Medicago lupulina. The sequence goes on along the minus strand of OY283139.1, from coordinate 52,687,678 downwards.
GTTGGCATATGATGCAGCTTCGACCCATTTGGTGAAATAATCGATTGCTACCAGGATAAAACGATGACCATTTGAAGCTTTCAGTTCAATTCTTCCGATCATATCGATGCCCCAAATAGAGAAAGGCCATGGAGAAGACATAACATTGAGAGCGTGCGGAGGCACATGGATCTTATCAGCATATATTTGACATTTGTGGCACTTCCTGGCATATTGATAGCAATCGCGCTCCATGGTCATCCAGTAGTAACCAGCTCTCAACAGCTTTCTAGACATAACATGCCCCGATGCGTGGGTCCCAAAGGTGCCATCGTGCACATCGTGCATTAGCTGTTCTGCTTCACATTCATCAACACATCTTAACAACACCATATCGAAATTCCTTTTATACAAGACATCACCATCCAGCAGGAATTTGCTAGCCAGCCTGCGCAGCGTCATCTTGTCCTTGTTGGAAGCATCCGGCGGGTACTCACGGCTTTGCAAAAATTGCTTGATATCATAATACCAGGGTTTGCTGTCGACCCCGCCTGAACCCGTTTGTACAATTGCATCACTGACAGTAAACACATGAGCAGGCCGGTCTAAGCGTTGTACTTTGATCATCGGTACATGATTCCAATGGTTCACTCGGAACATGGAGGATAAGGTAGAAGGAGCATCGGCCATTTGGTTCTCCTCTCGGGGAATATGGTGCAACTCGACCTTTGTAAAATATGTTAACAGACGTCTCGCATAATCACGGTAAGGGATCAGATTGGCATGATGGGTCTCCCATTCTCCCTTTATCTGGTTGATGACTAGTGCAGAGTCTCCATAGATGTCCAGATGCTTGATTCTCATATCGATGGCTTCTTCAATTCCCAAGATGCACGCTTCATACTCGGCCACATTGTTGGTGCACTCAAACACAATCCGGGCTGTGAAAGGAATGTGATGCCCCTGCGGAGCCACAATTACTGCGCCAATTCCTCGGCCATAGGCGTTAACAGCACCATCAAAGACCAATGCCCACTTGCTATCAGGGTCTGGACCTTCACCGATCAGTGGTTCTTCACAGTCTCTTGGCTTTAAGAACATGACCTCTTCGTCGGGGAAGTCGAACTTCAAGGGTTGATAGTCATCGAGCGGTTGGCAAGCGAGATGGTCAGCCAGGATACTCCCTCTAATGGCTTTCTGAGCTTTAAACACAATATCATACTCTGACAGTAACATCTGCCAACGTGCGATTTTTCCAGTGACAGCCGGTTTCCCAAAGATATACTTGATTGGATCCATCCGGGATATCAACCAAGTTGTATGATTTATCAAGTAGTGGCGCAGGCGTTTGGCAGCCCAGGCTAGTGCACAACAGGTTTTCTCGAGAATTGTATACCGAGCCTCACAATCGGTGAATTTCTTGCTCAAATAGTAGATTGCATGCTCTTTCTTTCCAGTTTCATCTTGCTGACCGAGCACACATCCCATGGATTCATCCAACACTGACAGATACATAATCAAAGGCCTTCCGTCCACGGGCGGGACAAGGATAGGTGGCTCTAGCAAATAGTTCTTTATGCTATCGAAAGCTTATTGGCATTCATCATTCCATACAACAGGTTGATTCTTCCTGAGTAACTTGAAAATTGGCCCGCAGGTTGCAGTCATGTGGGATATAAATCTAGAAATGTAGTTCAAACGCCCGAGGAATCCTCTGACCTGCTTCTCGGTTTGCGGGGCCGACATCTCGCGGATAGCTCGGACTTTGTCGGGATCTACTTCAATGCCCTTCTGGCTGACAATGAAGCCTAGCAACTTCCCAGACCTAACACCGAACGTACATTTGTTTGGATTCAGCCGAAGCTTGTATTTCCTCAACCTTTCAAACATCTTAGCCAAATATTCGACGTGTTTCTCTTCATCGCTCGACTTTAAAATCATGTCGTCTACATACACTTCGACCTCTTTGTGAATCATGTCATAGAACAGAGTGGTCATCCCCCTTTGATAGGTAGCACCAGCATTTATTAGACCGAACGGCATTGCTTTACAACAGAAAGTTCCCCACGGAGTGATGAATGACGTCTTCTCCCTGTCTTTGGGTGACATTTTGATTTGGTTGTAGCCAGAAAAACCGTCCATGAAGGAGAACACCTTGCACTGGGCAGTGTTATCAACATGGACATCGATGTGAGGTAGTGGGAAATTGTCCTTCAAGCTTGCTCTATTCAAATCTCTGTAATCAACACACATCCGGACCTTACCATCCTTCTTTGGCACAGGCACAATATTAGCAACCCACTCGGGATACTTAACTATCATGAGAAAACCCGCATCGATCTGTTTCTGCACTTCACCTTTGATTTTCAGAGCCATGTCCGGCCGAGTCCGTCTCAACTTTTGTCTGACAGGGGGACAGTCTGGTTTTGTCGGTATCCGATGTTCCACAATCTGGGGATCCAAACCTGGCATATCCTCGTATGACCATGCAAAAATATCTGAGTATTCGCGGAGAAGTTGGAAAATCCTTTTCTTGACCCCTTCCTCCAATGCAGCACCAACTTTGATCTCTCTTTTGTTATCCTCGGTACCCAAGTTGATCAACTCGATCTCCTCCTGATGAGGCCGAATGGTTTTCTCTTCTTGCTCAAGTAATCGGGCAATCTCGTCTGGTATGTCATCACTATCCTCATCTTTGGCCTCAAACACCGGGGATTCAACAGTTTGGAGAAACATAGGGTCACTGTGTTCAACGGGTTCATTTTGGTTCGATCTGCGTGACATGATTGGATGATTTTTAGAAAATAGTTTTCATGCAGATCTTTGAAATTAATAAGAAAACACAGATGTTTTGGTTTTTTTCTGGCATTACCATTATTTCCAAGGGAAAAAGCATTAAAGAAAGAAAAAGAGTCGTGAAAGAAACGACGTTTTTTATTGATAATGGTGATGTCGGAACAAACATGCCCCTTACAAAAGTGTCACTTCCGCCTCGGGCAGGACGGAAGGATTGTTATTTTGAAAATAAAAGCCTAGACAGCAAGACATATTACTTAGAATCATGCACAAACACAGGGAGATTGATAACGTTCCAGTTCTTTGCCATGCCTCCTGGTACAACAAACACGGGCTTAGACCCACTGAGCACGAGCCATTTTTCAAACTGCGGCAGAAGAACCAGGAGACAATGAGCACTTGGAAGTTTTTTTGTGACCGATGAATGATGCATGATATGTGCAAATGCAGATGCAAAAATGACTCTTTTTTTATTACCAAAGGGTTTTTTAGACAAATTAGAATTCTTTGCAAACATTATTGGACTAACAAATTATTCAAAGCAAGTTGTTTTGATACATTTGAGCCAAGGGAGTAGGCTTCTGAAACATAAGCTGAACAGGCAACATAATCAATAGTAATCCTATCATCCAGAACTAAGGAGTGACTGGGTAGTATTCGGAATCCGGGTCCGAAGCTGAACCACAATAACTAGCAAAGAAATTTCGACGACCTCTGACTCTCCTGGAGTCTCTCCTCAACAGATCATCCTTCTCCTCAAGCTCCTTCCTAACTCTGGCTAGTTCCTTCTTCAGCATCCGGTTCTCATGATCTTTCTGCTCGTCTCTGCCATCCAAAGTCATGATCAAGTTCTCAGCCTCACTGTAACGGGCTTTCCATGCTCGTTTCTCCTCACTCTCCATAGCTAGATGCTCCTGATACATCTCCTGAGTCGCGGGAAGCAACGGTAATGGTCTAGACGGAGTAGATGCAGATATGTGCCTCATAGCAGGGTAAGGCATGCCAATCTCTTCGGCTCGATCTATCACCCACTGCGTATAGGCTTCATGAGCAATACCGGATCTCACACCCAAGTGTTTCACATCCTTCCTACGAATCTTAGACCAAGCATCTGTAAAAGCTTTCCTTTGCCCGGTGGGAGCATTGGAATAGTAAAAGAACTCCTGTGATGTAGCAAGGTTGATGGGCTTTGCTCTCATAGGAAAACCAAACTGCCTCATGGCTAACTCGGGATTGTAGTTGATTCCTCCCCGGGTACCGAGAAGAGGTACATTGAGGAAATCTCCACAACCAGTAATAATCTCCTTGACTCGAGCTGCTGGAGTGATCCAAACTACCTCATCGGGAGTAAGAGCCATAATCCGCTGCGAATAAGACCAAATCTCCGTGTTGGCATGGAAAGAACTCGGGAGGTGAGAAATAAACCACCTGTATAGAAAAGGTATGCAGCAAAGAATAAATCCCCGACCCTTGAGAGTCCGATAATGGATGGCATGGTATGTGTCAGCTAACAAAGTAGGAACCGGATTCCTGGAATGGAAGATCTCAATAGCATTCATGTCCACGAAGTTGTCGAGATTCGGAAAGAGAACGAGCCCGTAGATGAGTAGTGCCAGAATGGCCTCAAGAGTGTCCTGACAAGTAGATTCAAGATTAGCCTGCTCAAGTAAGTACTTCGAAGTGAAACCCTGAACGTGAGACTTGGTGATGAGATTCTTAGACACATCGGAAGTCTTGAGATAAAGATCCTTAGCAATAACCAGAGGAGTAAGAGAAGATCCTGGGCCTGTGAAGGGTACCCTCTCGGCTATAGGTAAACCCAATAAACAAGAATAAGCCTCAAGTGTAGGAACCAACTGAAAATCCGGGAAAGTGAAGCAACGGAAAACCGGGTCATAGAATTGCACCAGAGTGTGCACCAGCTTCTCTTCTACATTAGTCCGGAGAATACCAAGCAAACCACCGTATCGGAGACGAAACCCAGTCGGATTCTTAACCTTGAGTGCCAACTCCCTTAGGCTAGCCAAATCAACTTCTTTGAACTTGTAAGGCTTAGTCCTCTTCATGCCTGGTTATATTTGCAAAGAATTTTAGTTCGTCTATACCCTTTGATAAATGCATGTAAAGAGGTTTATGCATGAATGCATGCATGCATGGTTTTGTTTAACAAAGAAAGCACGGTGGGCTAAAGTAACAAGTGGACACGGTGTCCGGTGAAACTAAGGCTTTGATAGTAGTAACCAAGGTTCTATAAAGTTCCCAAACCGCAACCTCTCTTGCGTATATCATAGTAGTACAAAGCAACGCTTGTCCATGATTATCCGTAAGAAGGTCTAGTTTGGGTGTAGTATCGCGTGACGACTAAATTTCGAGACAACGCTCGGTTTAGCCACCGCACTACGTCCTAAGAAAGGCCAAAGATTGGTTTGGTAACTACGGTCCATAGCCTTCATCGGTCAATTGGAAGTAAAGTGCCTAAGCATGACAACACACGCCGACAACATCACCTCCAAAATGCCTCAGCTATGTGAGATTGATCGCGTAATCCAATGCACGAGGCAACCCCCGGAATGGATTGTCGATTATATCTCTTCCTAATCTTAAGTTCACTCAGCCCGGGTATAGGGCTTTTGATATTCTCACCCCACATGTACACAAGAAAATTTTACATGTAACAATAAAGCAAAGCATAAACATAAAGCATGTAAAACTAGGCGTAGCCCTAAAACTAGTCCCCAGTGAAGTCGCCATTTCTGTTATCGCGATTTTCGGGTGTCAAATCATTGATTAGATTTGAACCTTTCAATCATTGATATCTCTATTTTTTTTGGGGAAAGGTAAAATCGAGAGAAAACCTTAGAAATTCCGAGCTCGGGGCTGATTTCACTACGGGAAGGTGTTAGGCACCCGCAATGACTATAGTATCCTATGGGAACCGTTTTACTAATTTTACGTATACGCTTTGCTTTTATTGCTATTTGTAAAAAGGGATTGATTTTAAGAATGAGAGAAAGAAGATTTTGAGTGTTTGTTTTTATTGGACTTGGAGAGATTTTGAATCTCTTGCCTACATACCCTTTTAAGGGATCAAAATTCCATGTAGTTCTCTTCCAAAATATTTTTTGTGGGTTTTGATTGATTTTAGCTTTTTGAAAAAAGAGTTTTGAAGAAGAGAACGAGGCCATAAAGGCTTGAGAAAATGAAACGGTGAGGTTGATCAATTATTTACAAAAAAGGTTCAAGTAGGAATTATTTCCATTTTTTGAATTTGATTAAGAAAAGAAAGGAAATACAATGGAGTTTTGGCTCCAAGGTTTATTAAAAAAGGTTTTCAAGTGATAGAATTGTTAACATTTTTTTTGAAAGAATGATCTTTTCCTAAGTTTCGCGCTTCCTAAACATACAGCTAGCGGTAAACATACAACGTGTGTGCGTGTCGGTGCTTGTGTCGGTGTACATCATTATAGTCCATAGTCCTTTACATCGGGTCCTAATTTACATTCTATGGTCTTGCATGAAATTAAAGAAAGTAAACTAAAACTAACCTAAACATTGAGAAATTGAATGGAACCTAAACTGAGAGAATGGGGATGAATTGGAGCTTTCAATAGGCATGAAACACAAAATGGTTAGTGAAGCAATATGCAATGATAATGAAATGTTGGGCAACAAGGACAACATAATATGGAGGGATGTGAAGAAAAAAAGCATGCTAACTAATCATGACTTATGAAACAAGAAATTAAAAGCTAAACTTTGCAAAATTAGGAAACTAGCACCTAAACTTGCAAGATAAAAGCTATCCTATTAACAAAATTGAAAGTATTGCAAAATTGTAAACAAAGATCAAACTTAACAAAAATAGAACATATTGCAAGAATTGTAAACAAAATCAATTAACTAACACAATTAAACATATTGCAAAATTGTAAACAAAATCAATTAACTAACACAATTAAACATATTGCAAAAATTGTAAACAAAATCAATTAACTAACACAATTAAACATATTGCAAAAATTGTAAACAAAATCAATTAACTAACACAATTGAACATATTGCAAAAATTGTAAACAAAGTCAATCAACTAGCACAATTTGAATGAATTAACACAAAATCAGAGATAAACTCATCATGGAATTAAGTGCTAAACATCAACATCTCATGACAAGTTTCGGATCAAATATTGCACGAGAAAATTCACGCGAAAACACACAAGATGTACGAATCAAGAATGAAATTAACACGTACTTTTTCCATCAGTCTTGAATATGTGAAAATATCGCAAAACAGTAAAGAAACATACCAAGGACGCATAGCAATTTTTTTGGAATTTTTGCAAGAAATTTTAGCATGCACAGGGGTTCAAACAACCAGAATAAAAGTGTATATAGCAAGAAAGTTCAAGAAACTGAAAGAAACCAAAACCCGCGGGTAAAAGGCCCAAACCCAAACACAGAGATGGATCCGGATCTCCAGAACGCCTCTGGGGCGTTGGATGGATCCGGATCCATTAGGATCAAGATCCAACGGTCTACAACACGCAAGGGTGGGTCGGGTTTGAACCGACCCGGTTTATTAGCTTACATAAAAGGATCCTGAACCGGTTTTCCTCATTTCCTTTCTTCTTTCTCTTTCTTCTCCGGCCTCTCTCTTCGTTCTCTCCAAACCCTAACCCTAGATCTTGCTCAATCCTACCCAGGAATCCAAGAATCATGGCTTAAACTATTCGTACTATTGTCCTAGGCATGAATCAGTCAGAAGAAATTGATTTCAACCGTTGAATCAACGTGAACCTTGAGTTTTGCCTCTGCATGTTTGAACCGTTCGTTTTCTCGCGTTTTTCTTGCTGAAAATGTTGTAAAAATGTGAGGATTTGCTTCGATTCACACTCGTTGTGAATTCCGAAGCAAATCTCTGATTTTCAAAACGATTTTTTTTGTTAGGGTTTGGGTTTTGGATCGAACGGTTCAATTGGCTCCGGATTCACGTTGTTCTGGCTTTCGTGATGGCATACAAAGAGATTTAGATGAAGTTAAGGTGTTACCTTGGTCTTGGTTTGGAGATCTGAACCGTTTCTTTTGATCCTTGGCTCGGAATCTTTTCTGGTGAACTGGTTTCGCTCCTTTCTTTCTTCTTCCGATCCGGATCTTGTGAAATCCTTCACCTCTTCTTCCTTCTTCTTCTCCGATCCAGAGCTTGCATTCACGCTTGCAGCACGCTACCTCCGGTGGCGTGCTCGCGTTTGAACCACGAGCTCAGCAATTCGATGATGAAGGTTCCCTCGAATCTCTGAGAATTGCTCGTAATTGCGCCAATCTTGTGTGAATTCTGCTCCTGTTTGGTTCCGTGGATTGAATTCAGTGGGAAATTTGGGGTTTTCTTGTGAAATTGCTTTGAATTGGTACTGAATTCATTCTAGGGTTTGTGTGTGTTCTTGAGCTTTTCTGTGAATTTGTGGATTTTGATCCGTAACTGCCAAGAGAGAGAAAATGAATTCTGTTTGTGTGATGTGGCTCTGATCTTCTGATGATTTCTGACACCTAAGGCCTTATATAGGCTGCCATGTGGGCTGAATTGGTCTGCGTGGCATCCTGGGACCAATCTGCAATTTTATGAAAATGTAGGACTATTTTGCAAATTTGAAAAGTTTAAGGACTGAAATGCAAAAATAAAAAGTATCTGGACTGGACTGTTTTTAAAAGAATTGTGACCTTTAGCAATAAAATGTAAAATTTGGACATGAATTGCAATTTTTAAAAGTATTTGGACTAAAATGCAAAAAATAATAAAATTGGTTAAAAAATGTAATCTGAATGCAACGTAAAGTGAAACAGTTAAAACTGGCAAAACGGACTAAAACGAGCAAATTACCTAAATGAGGTATTTTAAAATACCTCTCTGCCCAAAATTTGAACAATGTAAAAAGACTAAAATGCCCCTGGGGGCAAAAACGACTCAAACTGACACAAGCTGACTCAGATGCAGACACAAGTGGTTTTGTACAAAATTGAACAAATAATTTGCACAAAAAAAGACTCAAAGACGGATGCAGGGACTGAAAAATGGGTTCCATTGCGGGAAATGACCAAAATAACCTTTTGTACGATTTTATGCAAAAATTAAAAGACAGAAGCAGTAACATATGCAGTTGAAGCACAGTAGAAAACACGGTGAATTTGAAAGTATTTAGAAAATAGCAGGGAAATTTGAAGGAGTATTTTTAGGTCCAAAATGAGGGTATGACACTATGTATCCCTATGTTGAAGAGAGGATGATAGATATGCAACAAAGACGCATATATGCATGCAAGTATCTACCTGCAGATCATCCTTTACAGCCACTTGTGATTGAAACAATTCAAGTCATACCTGCGGTTGCAGAAGGTGGAGATGATCTTGTAGGGACAGATCTTGCATCTGGTTCAAACCTATCATCAAAACCCAACTCACCAATTAACCAAAATCTTGACAATGCTGAAACTTCATTTTTATCCAACCTAGAAAGCCACTATTCAGGTGAATTACCTGGATATGAATCAAACCTACAAACAACCTCTGACATAACTTCTAATGAAGTTATGACAGAAAGCTCCCAACACCAACAACCAAACTCTCCAACAAACAATTTTGTTTCCACTTCTGATATTCTTGTTCCTGAACTCAACGTTCCTGAACAAACATCTTCTGAACAAAGTGTTCCTGAACACAATGCTTTTGAACAGACTGCTTCTGTTTAGAATGCATCTGAATCTTCTGAACAAACTCCACCTTCTATCTCAATCATTCAAACAACTGAGCCATCCAAAAATGACCAATCTTCATCATCAAATTTAGCCATTCAACCAGTTAAACCAACTAGAACAAATGTCTCCTCACCATCAACTATATTTCTAGATTCAACAATATTATCTCATGTTTGTGAAAGTATCTTTCTAGAGCTGAAAGTCTCATTGAAGCTAGAAGTAATCTCATACACGAGGAAAGCTATGAGAAACAGTGGATGAGACTCAAAGAAATGGTTGATTTCATATTCTCAGAGCTTCAGAGGTGTTGCTTGGATGAACAAGAGATTGCTCAAGCAAAGCTTCAAGCATGGCTCAAGGGACATCTCTAATCTGGATGAAGCCAAAATACTGAGGACATGGGTGTAGATTCCTCTTTGCTTGGAAGAAAGAAGTATCATTCCATCAAGCATTCATCCAAAGGAGCTGAATCTGGACTGGTTAACAAAGTTGAACTTCAAGGAAGCCTCTTCTGAACTTGCTCTACTTCAAAGGAATACACTTCAGGAGAAGGAGACTCACTAGTTAAAGAAAGAGTTTCTAGAGCAGAAACTAATGTTCCAAGAGTATAGAATGAAGACTAATTTACAATTGGAAGAAGCCAGAGTCAGGGAAGAGAGACTGCTGAAGAGAAATGAAGATTTCAAGACTGAAATGAAGCAACAAGCTGAGGAAACTCAGAAATTGATGAAGCAATTGATGGAAATGATGAAAAAAAAAACAAGCCTGAACCCTAGATTACACTTAATTCTTGCTTGTTTTATATTTGTTTTTCTATTTGCTTCTGTTCTATTTTAACTGCTTCTGAACTTCTGTCCTTCATTATGCTTCTGAAACTTGTAATGCTTTGAATATTGTTGGATTTAATCTATATTGCTTTAATCTTTATATGCTCTGTTTGTTTATTGTTTGCTCTGAACCTTTAAGCATCTCTTCTTTTTGTTTATGCTACTTACTTTTTGTTAATGACATAAGGGGGAGAAATAGATAGTATTTAAAGGCTCTGAGCCCCATTAATTTAATTTCGAGGAATTTAAATTAATAGAACCACTTTCTCATCTTTGCTTTGATTATTCTTTTGTGAAATTAATTTCGAGTTAAGTTGTTTTTTAATGAATTTAATTAACAAGAATAGAACTCAAGGGGAGCTTACAAACCTCACCTTAAAGTACTATTAGACTCAGGGGGAGCTTACAAACCTCATACCCTATATAGTCAAACTTGTTAATTAGATTAACAACAATTAAACATTTTTTTAAATACTACTGTTTGTCATCATCAAAAAGGGGGAGATTGTTGGAACAAAATGTGTTTAACATTACCCTTAAAAGTCTTGAGTGATAACAAAGTATTAAAAAATTGTTAATTGGATATGCTACTATTTGTTCAAGTGTATAGGACCATAGACAAAAAATTTTAGACCATTTATAGGCTCTGAATGAACAAAAGAGAGCAAAGAAATTGAACAAAAAGGAAGCTTAAAAGCGTCTGAAGAAGAACTGCTCTTGAAGTTAGAAGTGCTCCTGAAGACTTAGCGCTCCTGAAGTGATGACGTCATCAGAAGCAAGTTCATCAGAAGCTGTATTTCACCAGAATCTCAAGTTCATAAAGTTATGCAAACTTGAAGATTCAAAAGTTGTTCAATGGATTGGATGTCGTATTTACATTGCGAAAGAGTGGAAAAGAGTAACAACGGCTAACTCAAATGGATTCAAAAGCTTTGGTTGCTTATTTCTTTTTGAAGCGTTGACAAAGTACAAAATGTACGAATTGTACAACCACTATCTCCACTACCCAGAGTTTGTCTCTGCTACAAGACAAGGATAACAGCTCTGCCTGCAACGGTGTTCCTTCATACATGGAATGGATTTGAAATTGCTCCTTCACAGGACAATAAACATATCAGGCAAAGAATCATTGGTGATTGATCAAAGCTTCAAACGACTCTTTTTGGATGCGCTGGCAACTCAACGTTCATCTTTCACACCTCTATATAAAGGAGTGAAAACTTGAAGAACAATAAGACTCTACAACAATTTAAAAAGCGCCAAAACTCTGTCAAAATTGTTCAGCATTCAAAAGTTCACTTAGAATTTCTTCTTAAAGCTCATATCATAGAAATTCTAAAGTATCAAAGAGTCTGTATATGATTTGTATTGTGAGCACCTCTGATCGTATATCAAGTGTTCAAGTGTCAAACATTTTTCTTGTAATTCTGTTTGATAGGAAGTCTCTTGCTTGTGTGCTTGAGCATTAGAAGTATCTTGATTGTGTTCTTGAGCTTTGGAAGTCTCTTGCAGTTGTGCTTGAGCATTTGTAATCAGATATTACATTTTAGTGAACTCTCCTTGGAAGTGCAAGGGGGACAGGACTACTTCTGGATTGTGGAAGGAACCTGTATAATTGCTTTGTGTCTTTTTTCTCTCTCTCTGATTTTATCCGTTGCATTTTAGTTATGAACATCACTTCAGAAGTTGTTCCTAACTGCTTCTAGTCTGGGTGTTTTAACTTAGAGAAAACGAAGAAAAAGCTAACACAATTCAACCCCCCTTCTTGTGTTTTTCTCACCTTCAGCTTTTAGGAAATTGTAAATCAGGAAAAGAAAATATTAAGAGAAATTAATTTTAATGGCAATAGATTAGTGGAATATCAATAGATGTGAGGGACAAGCATGTGATATAGAGATTCTAGATTAATCTGAAGAATGATTTAACATATAAATAACTTATGGTTTTTTAATTATATGCAATTTATTTTTAATAAAATTAAATCGATCTTCAACTAAAGGTTTAGTAAAAATATCTGCCAATTGATTTTCAGTATCAACAAAAATTAATTCAATTTCCTTTTTATTTACATGATCTCTACTAAAGTGATGTTTAATCTCAATATGTTTTGATCTTGAATACTGGATGGGATTTTTTGATAAATTAATTGCACTTGTATTATCACAAAATATGGGAATATTTTCGAACCTTATTGAGAAATCCTCAAGTAGATTTTTTACCCATAATACTTGGGAACAACAGTTGGCAGCTGATACATATTTAACTTCGATAGTTGATAAAGCAATAGTATTTTGTTTTCTGCATGACCAACTGATAAGAGCAATCCCGAGAAACTGACAAGTTCCACTTGTACTTTTTCTTTCAATTTTGTCTCCAGCATAGTCAGCGTCACAGTAAGCTATTAAATCAAAACAAGAACCTTTGCTATACGCAAGACCAAGATCAGGAGTACCAACTAGATATTCGAAAATTCTTTTTACTGCAATTAAATGAGTTTTGATGTGTTTAACATTACCTTTTGAGAGTTTTGATGATAACCAGGTATTAAAAATTGTCAATTGGATGTGCTAATATTTGTTCAAGTGTGCAGGACTATAGACAATATTTTAGTGTCTATTTAAAGTATAGGTTCTAGAAGAACAAATGAGAGCAATGGAATCAACAAAGTAAAGGAAGCATGAAACATCTGAAGAAAGTGCTCCTGAAGTGATGACGCCATCAGAAGCAAGTTCATCAGAAGCAAAATCACTAGAAGCTGAAGATCATCAGAAGATGAAAGAATCAAAGCTTCAAATGTTGTTCAAAGGTTTTAATCACGCCTAGCATTGTAGAAGACTAGAAGAGTAAAACAACGGCTAATTCAAATAAATTTGAAGGCATTGGATGCTTGTTCTTTGAAGAGCGTTGACAAAGTACAATTGTACGAAGTGTACAACCACTACTTCCATTACTCAGTTTGTGTCTCTGCTACAGGACAAGAATAACCTCTATGCCTGCAACAATGTTCCTTCATACTTGGAATGGATTTTAAATTGATCCTTCATAGGACAATAACGACATTAGGCAAAAGATCATTGGTGATTGATCAAAGCTTCAAATGACTCTTGTTGATGTGCTGGCAATTTACAACGTCTCTTTCACACCTCTATATAAAGGAGTGAAGACTTAGAGAATGGCAAGAATCTACAACAATTTGAAAGCGCATAAACTTTGTCAAAATTGTTCTGCATCAAAAGTTCGCCTAGAATTTCTTATCAAAGTTCATATCTTAGAAATTCTGGAGTCTTAAGAGTTTGTATCTGATTTGTATTGTGTACACCACTGATTGTATATCAAGTGTTCAACCTCAAACAATTTTCTTTGTAATTCTGTTTGAATAGAAGTCTCTTTCAGTTGTGCTTGAGCATAGGAAGTCTCTTGATTGTGTTCAGGAGCATGGGAAATCTCTTGCAGTTGTGCTTAAGTAGTTTGAAGTCTCATGCTAGTTTTAGCAGTGAGCAGTTGTAATCAGATATTACATTTTAGTGAACTCTCCTTGGAAGTGCAAGGGGGAAAGGACTACTTCCGGTTTGTGGAAGGAACCTGTATAATTGTTTTGTGTCTTTCTTCTCTCTGTCTCTCTGTTTTATCCGCTGCATTTAGATTCTGATTATCACTTCAGAAGTTGAAATCTATCGGCTTCTGAACAGTGACTTCAGTAGGAGAAAACGAAGAAAAAGCTAACACAATTCAACCCCCGTTTCTTGTGTTTTTCTCACCTTTAATTGGTATCTAGAGCCTTGGTTCTGTTGAGAACACTTAACAGTGTAACAGTCCAAGATCTGAGAAAAACATGTCTGCTGTTGAATCATTTGTTTCTGGCTCTGGTGGTAATCATAACGCTGTTTCTTATGATTATGGTGATAAGAAAGCTGATTCAGGAAAAGTTCCAAAGTTTAATGGAGATCCTGAAGAGTTCTCCTGGTTGAAAACCAACTTCTACAGTTATATCATGGGCTTAGTGTTGAGGAAAAATCCCTAATTAGTTTTAAAGATAATAAACCATTATGATTAAAGAATTAATGGACTTTGATTAATTCCTTGGTATTTAACTTGTGCTCTTGAGTGTTTTACTAAGACAGAAACAAGGTTTAAATCATACCAAGATTCAAAGAATCAAAAGATGTAACGCCCACTATAGATTATTTTAATTATTTAATTATTTGAATTATTTGAAGAGTCTAGATATATTTTTATATATATATATTAGAGATGTGGAGATTAAGATTTAAGTGATTTTTATGTGATGTGGTGACTTATTTTATTGTTTAAAAAAATAAGATTTGTAAATAAAATAAATATAGAGATGTGGGGTAGTTTTGAGATTTTAGAGAGTTATGTGGGAGAAAGAGTAGATAAGATAAGATTTGTTGGGAATATAAATAGGAAAAATTAGGTTTAGATTGTCAGTACGTACGTTTTCGAGAAAAAAGGAGAAAAACCAGAGAAGAGAGAAGAGACCAAGGAGAGCTACGATTTCTGCAAAACTAAGGTAAGGGTGAGCCTAACATTTCAATTCTATTAAACTGTAATCAATCTAATTATAATTAACAAGTGTAGGGTCTATTTTAGAGAATTGGAGAATTAGGTTATTTATGATGAATTGATGATTAGATGATGTAAAAGTGTGAAACTGATGTAGAAATTGAATACAGAACCTAGAATAATCATAGTGCTGATGTTTCTGATAGTTTTGAGGTTAAACATGGTGAAATTTGGGACTTCTCGTGAGAAATTCATAGAACCCGTAGCCTGTCTGTTCATCGCTCGCCTAGGCGAGCTAAGCAACTCGCCACGGCGAGTAAACCTTCATCACTCGCGAGGCGAGCAATCCCACTCGCCACAGCGAGTAGACCCTGAACGCTCGCGAGGCGAGAAATCCCACTCGCCATAGCGAGGGACCTGTAATCGCTCGCGAGGCGAGCAATAGAGCTCGCCATAGCGAGCTGTGCTGTGACAGAATGTCACGTTTTCTTTGTTACAATCTGTTTCGCACAAGACTTTGAGAGTTGAACTTGGGGTAGTATTGGAAGATAATTACATGATAAATGATGATATGTAAAGACATATTGTGATGATTTAATGTTGTTGACTATGATTTATGAATCATATATGCATTATGTGAAATATATGTGAATCGTATATGATGTTTGAGATAATGTTTGCAATGATATCGTTATATTCTTGTGATTTGCTTGCTGCCATGTCGTTGTTTACATTAAATAAAGCTGCATGTGTCGGTCCAAGATGTTTATGATGTTGAGACGTTTAAGATGTTTAACATGTTTAAGTTATAAGATGTTGAGTCCATGCATACTCATTCAGAGATGAGGGCTTATGCCTTGGAGCTTTTGCTCACCAGCGACGATGGCTTATGCCCTGGAGCCTTTGCTCAATAGCAACGAGGGCTTATGCCCTGGGAGTATATTTATGCTCAAAGAGACGAGGGCATATGCCCTAGATTGATACCACATGCATTTAAGATGTTAGAGTTGCACAGTCAAGTGAAGTTGCATTGTCGAGTCAAGTTGTCTAAGATGTTTATGAAGATGATTTATGATGATACTTGCGATGATAAATGATGTGTGTTGTGACGTGTTAATGAAGATGATTTATGATGATACTTGTGATGATAAATGTTATTTGTCGTGACGTGTTTATGTGATGATTTGTTGTTAACTATAATTGTTGAATTATATGTTTAATATTATTGTTTTGTGAATCTCACCCCTTCTGCTTGAAAATGTTGCTCTTCGTATGGGTAACTTGCAGGTAATCAAGTTTAGGTGCAGGCGTGTGAGGACTTTCCTCGGTTGAGTCTTAGGTGCTCTGATATGTAACGGGATGGGGAAACTTGTTAAATGCTTTTCTATTCCTTGCATGTCATTTATGATTTCATAAGACTATTTTTAGATGAACTTTCTGAGATGTTTGATGAGGCCTGCGTGCCAAGACTTTTTATTATTCCGCTGCAATGTTTGAGATGTTTTAATGAGGAATAAATTGTTATTTATTCATATATGAGATTATGTGATATGTGATACTCCGTTATGTGATTAACTCTGATTTATTTAAAGAAATTTTTACGTTGGGAAAACGGGGTGTTACAATTGGTATCAGAGCAGGTCGGTCCGTCCGGCCAAGTAGAATAGTCTTGTTGTGTCGAGTATCAGTTGATGTATTGTTATATGTCATACTGATTGTTTTGTGTTGTGTAGAGAGCTAAGATGGCTGGAAGAAACGATGCTGCTGCTTTGGAGGCTGTTGCGCAAGCTGTAGGACAACAGCCAGTTGAGAATGCTGGTGCGAATGCTGAGGTCCGTATGTTAGAGACCTTTCTGAGAAATCATCCTCCTACCTTCAAAGGGAGATATGATCCTGATAGAGCTCAGACGTGGCTAGAGGAGATCGAGAGAGTGTTCAGAGTTATGCAGTGCATGGAAGTGCAGAAGGTGCGTTTTGGTACGCACATGCTAGCTGAGGAAGCTAATGATTGGTGGATTAGTCTTCTACCTATTCTAGAGCAAGATGGTGCTGAGGTTACTTGGGCTGTGTTCAAGAGAGAGTTCCTTGATAGATACTTTCCGGAAGATGTTCGCGGGAAGAAGGAGATTGAGTTCCTTGAGCTGAAGCAAGGGAACATGTCTGTGACTGAGTATGCTGCCAAGTTTGTGGAGTTAGCTAAGTTCTATCCACATTATATTGCTGAGACTGCTGAGTTCTCCAAGTGTATCAAGTTCGAGAATGGTTTGCGTGCTGATATCAAGAGGGCAATTGGTTACCAGAAGATCAGAAATTTTTCCGAGCTGGTGAGTAGTTGCAGAATTTACGAAGAGGATACAAAAGCTCATTACAAGGTTGTTAATGAGAGGAAAGGTAAAGGTCAGCAGAGTCGTCCTAAGCCTTACAGTGCCCTTGCTGATAAGGGAAAACAAAGAGTTAATGATGAGAGGAGACCTAAAAAGAAAGATGCTCCTGCTGAGATTGTCTGCTATACTTGTGGTGTGAAGGGCCATAAGAGTAATGCTTGTCCTGGAGAGGTGAAACGGTGTTTTTGTTGCGGTAAGAAAGGGCATACTACTGCAGAGTGCAAACATGATGACATTGTGTGCTTTAACTGCGAGGAGGAGGGTCACATTGGTTCGCATTGCAAGAAGCCTAAGAAGGCTCAGACTACTGGGAGAGTTTTTGCTTTGACTGGTACGCAGATGAAGAATGAGGATCGTTTGATCAGAGGTACTTGTTATTTTGATAATATACCTTTAGTTGCTATTATTGATACTAGTGCTACGTATTGTTTTATTGCTCTTTATTGTGCTGCTAAGTTGAATCTTGTCGTATCTGATATGAATGGGGAGATGGTTGTAGAAACTCCAGCTAAGGGTTCGGTAACTACTTCTCTTGTGTGTTTGAGATGTCATGTATCTATGTTTGGTCGTGACTTTGAGATTGATTTGGTTTGTCTACCGTTGATTGGGATGGATGTAATCCTGGGAATAAATTGGTTAGAATAAAATCACGTCCTTATTAATTGTTTTAGCAAGACGTTGCATTTTTCTTCTCCTAAAGAAGAGAGTAGAGCAGAATTCTTGAGATTGATTCAGTTGGAACGCGATGGAATTATGATGTTTTCTTTGATGGCGTCCTTTTCGATTGAGAATCAGGCAGTGATTGATAAGCTGCAAGTGGTATGCGATTTTCCAGAAGTTTCTCCTGATGAAATTCCTTATGTGCCTCCAGAAAGAGAAGTTGAATTTTCGATTGATCTTGTTCCTGGAACGAAGCCTGTGTCTATGACACCTTATCGTATGTCAGCTTCTGAGTTGGTGGAGCTGAAGAAACAACTAGAGGATTTGATGGAGAAGAAGTTTGTTAGGCCGAGTGTTTCACCTTGGGGAGCGCCGGTGTTGCTAGTAAAGAAGAAAGATGGCAGTATGAGGTTGTGCATTGACTATCGACAGTTGAATAAAGTGACGATAAAGAATAGGTATCCACTTCCAAGAATTGACGACTTGATGGATCAGTTAGTGGGTGCACGTGTGTTTAGCAAGATAGATTTGAGATCAGGTTATCACCAGATTAAAGTGAAGGATGAAGATATGCAGAAGAAGGCATTTAGGACGCGTTATGGGCATTATGAGTATACGGTGATGCCTTTCGGTGTTACTAATGCACCTGGTGTATTTATGGAGTACATGAACAGAATCTTTCATGCTTACTTGGATCGTTTTGTTGTGGTTTTCTTTGATGATATTTTGATATACTCTAAGACCGAAGAAGAACATGCGGAGCATTTGAAGATTGTTCTGCAAGTGTTGAAAGTGAAGAAGCTGTTTGCCAAATTGTCAAAGGGTGAATTTTGGTTGAAAGAGGTGAGTTTTCTTGGCCATGTTATTTCTGGTAATGGTGTTGCAATTGATCCGTCTAAAGTTGAAGCGGTATCACAATGGGAGACTCCTAAGTCAGTTACAGAGATTAAAAGCTTTTTGGGTTTAGCTAGTTATTACCGAAGATTTATAGAAGGATTTTCTAAGTTGGCTCTTCCGTTAACGCAGTTGACGTGTAAGGGTAAATCTTTTATGTGGGATGTTCATTGTGAGAATAGTTTTAACGAGTTGAAGAAGCGGTTGACGACGGCTCCAGTTTTGATTTTGCCAAAGTCCGATGAACCTTTTGTTGTTTATTGTGATGCGTCCAAGTTGGGTTTAGGTGGTGTGCTTATGCAAGATGGTAAAGTGGTTGCTTATGCATCAAGACAGTTGAGAATTCATGAACGAAATTATCCTCCTCATGATCTTGAATTGGCTGCAGTTGTGTTTGTGCTTAAGATTTGGAGACATTACTTGTATGGTTCGAGATTTGAAGTCTTCAGTGATCACAAGAGCTTGAAGTATTTGTTTGATCAGAAGGAATTGAATATGAGACAGAGGAGGTGGCTCCAATTATTGAAGGACTATGATTTTGGGTTGAATTATCATCTGGGTAAAGCTAATGTTGTTGCAGATGCCTTAAGTAGGAAGACCTTGCATATGTCAGCTATGATGGTGAAGGAGTTTGAGTTACTGGAACAGTTTAGAGATTTGAGTTTAGTTTGTGAAAGGACACCTCAGAGTGTAAAGCTGAGAATGCTAAAGATTGATAATGATTTCCTGAAAAGTATTAAAGAAGCGCAGAAAGAAGATGTAAAGTTTGTGGACTTATTGGTTGCTAGTAGTCAAACTGAAGATAATGACTTTAAGGTCGATGATCAAGGAGTGTTGAGATTTCGAGGTAGGATTTGCATTCCTGACAATGAAGAGATGAAGAAGACGATTCTTGAAGAGAGTCACAGAAGTACCTTGAGTATTCATCCGGGAGCTACCAAGATGTATCATGATTTGAAAAAGTTGTTTTGGTGGTATGGATTGAAACGTGACGTGGCACAGTTTGTATATTCTTGTTTGATTTGTCAGAAGTCAAAGGTAGTGTGATAGGTCCGCAAGTGTACGGAAATATCTGTTTTAGTATAAAAGGTTGTCGAATCCACAGAGACCAATGTCAACTACCGTAATTAATTGTCACGTTGTTTATCTAAGGCGATGCTAATCAATTTGGTTGCAAAATATGAAAATAACTTTAATTAATTTTAATGACGAGTGCCCGGAATATAGTTTATGTCGACCGTTGATATCAGCTGAGTAGTATTTAATTTTATAGTAGGAAAATATTTTCCCACGTAAAAGGATTAAATTAAAAAGCAGTCGCTTCGCTTTCACGATTGCGACATAAAAATCCTAACTTTATAATCTATTCGACCGCTTTCGCGTGTTCGCCTTATAACGTCAAAATTCCTTTTATTTCAAATTAATCAAGTTTTGTTTGAAAAGTTATTTTTAGAATAATTCCAATTTAAAGAAATCAGTATGCTTTCGCAATACTAAATCCGTATTTTAAACTCTCAGTCATCAGCTTTCGCGTGTATGACTTAGCGTTTAAAATAGCGTTTTTGAAAATTAAGAATGTCAAACTTACTTTAAGAAAATACTATCGTTGAATTACTAAAATAATTCCTGATTATTCTACAGACAGTTATGAGTCCCGTTCTTTCGATACGAAACAGTTACCATAAAATTCATCGTTTAAAATCAGAATAATCAGACATAAAAATAAATTCTGCTATAAAATTCAATCATACTTTTCAGCTGAATATCATTGGTACGACTGTTTCTACATTCCGGACACTTTAAAAATCTACTCAGACATGGTGTAACTAATAAATAAACAATAATTCATATTATTCATCACAATTGGAACAGATGAGCAGAGGAACAAAATAAATTAATAGAAACGGTAAGTAGGAACCTGGCAACGATGGTTACTTTCAATTAATGGAATAAGTGCATACGGAACAATGAAAGGAGTTTGAATTGAATTCTGCAGCAACCGCAGCAAGCACAGGAGCCAGTTTGGATACAGAAATTGTAAATAAAAAAAAGGGTTATGCAAATTACAAAGGAGAAAATAAAAAAACTATCTGTAAGTCTAATGCTTCCTAAACTTTTCCAACCCTTTTTCACTCTTCTTTGGACCTATTTATAGGCCAAATTCGTCCAAAACGTGGTCTGATCGTGTACTTGAAGGTGGAGAAAGTGGTAAGAAAACTGCAGAACTGCTTCTGAAACGTGGGGGAGACTGATTCTCCCGGACCCGTGACGGGCGTCACAGGGTGTGACGGTCTGCCAGTCACGGGTGCTGACGGCCTGAGAGGCTGGTGACGGTCTGGATGAGTTGAAGGGTGACGGTCTTCCAGTCACTGAGTGTGACGGCCGTCACCCTGAAGCTGAATTTTCAGGACTTGGTATTTCTTTGCCGAATTTCGTCGTTTCTGCGCATGGAAGCCTCTAATGTTGTGTACCTGAAACATAACCAAACAACCAGCATAACATAGGCAAAATCAAGAGAATCTAAGCCTAAACAAGCTTGAATTATACACAGAACGAGCTGAAATATTGGTGTATTTTGCATGTTATCATAGTGTAACACCCCGTTTCCCAAAACGACGTAATAATAATATAAATAATAATAATCAGAGTTATTCCACATACAACGGAGTATTACACTACTTTCAAAATTATTTAAATACAATATAAAACTATTCAAATATCAACAAACCATCTTTATAAAGTTCTGCAGCGGAAAATCTTTAATTTAAATCATCATCATCAATCATCTACAACAAAATCCTTGGCTCAAAGGCCTCAACAATTTAAACATCATCCAATAATTAAATATCCAACAACATGTTCTTCAAAAGAAATGATACATAAAGGAATACAAGAAAGACAACGTTTCCCCATCCCTGTTACGTATCAGAGCCCTAGACACAAGAGCCAACAACACTAGTCTTCATTACCTGCACTTGCCCACAAGGCGGCAATTCCAACTGTAACGCCCCATTTCTATTTAATTATTTTTAGTTGATATTTGAGTATTTTTATTTGATAGGTATATGATTTATATGAATTATATGACCTTTTGGTGTGGTGTGTGTATTTAAATAATTATTTGTGTTTTATTTAAATGAATGTTATTTGTTTTATTTAATAGAAAGGAGTAAGAATATTATTTATTTGGAAATATGGGGAGTTAATTGAGAAGTTAATAGAATTTAAGGGAGTTAAGTGAAATGATGGGGGAGTTAAGGAAATATTAGTGGAAGTTGGGAAAATAGAAAGGCAGAAAACGTTTTCACGTTCAGAAAAAGAAAAACAGAACTTTGGGAGAAAGAGGAGAGAAAACCTAGAGAAGAGTGAAGGAGCAAGAAGAGAGAAGAACGCGGCTTGATTTCAGGAAAACAATCTAAGGTAAGGGTGGGCTAGCAATTCATTGGTTAATATATACATGTATGTTTTCATGAAATTGGATTGAAAATGGTGATTTGTTGATTTAGGGTTAAGAACATGAAAAATACCATTGTTGATGAATTATGCATGATTGATGATGTTTCTATGAGATGTTTCTGTTGTGTTGTTGTGTATTGAACCCATAAACATTGTTCTAAATCATTTTGGGTAATTGAGGGATCAAAGTTGGGATTTTTTGGTAGAACCATGCTGAAATCGCACTTTTTTTGTGAAGCTGAGTCCAGATTTGATACCGCAAAAACGTGCCACGTTTTGGCAAGCGCGTCACGTTTTTGGTCGACAGAATGCATAGTAATTCTGGGCATAAAAACGTGACACGTTTTCAAAAAAACGTGACACGCTTCCTCAAAAATCAGATCATCCGTATTTCACTATTTTTCACCCATTTCTGCTTTGAACTAGCTTTTGGTGTAAACATGAAAGTTTTAGATAATTAAGTTAGCTTTCTAATGGCGTTGGTTGGGCTTGAAAATGATTTGTAGATTTTGAGTTATGATGAAAATAGTCCAAGTGGGTCTTGAGGAAAACTTTAAGAAAACTTAACATAACTTATCCCAAGTTAGTCCAAAAACTTATGGTTGGTTCCCAAACTTCAAACTTAAGTATTAGAGGTTTAATTGAGGTGTCTTATAAGTATTTGGCTTAGGTCTCATTGATCGAACTTGATTTGCTTTTCAAGAATGTTTTGGACTTTGATATGAATGTAATTGATTAATGTATATGTTGCTATTGTTGTTGATACGTTGGAATATGTATGTTTATATATGTATAATTATATACGGTGTATCGTTGTTCCCGTTGTTGATGTTGTTGAGTCGTGTTGTCCAAGTTGAGGAGTGTGTCATAAGTATTAGGCACAGATGTTGATGTCGTAGTAGGTGTTGTCGTTGTTGTTTGGTTGTATGCTGATATACACCATTGAGTCGTTGATGTTGTATGATGATATACACAAGTGGAACGCCTTGTCGTTGTTCAAAGCGGTGAGGGTTTTTGCCCTGGAACGCCTTGTCGTTCAAAGCGGGAGGACTTATGTCCTGGAACACTTTGTTGTTCAAAGCGGTGAGGGTTTTTGCCCTGGAACGCCTTGTCGTTCAAAGCGGGAGGACTTATGTCCTGGAACACTTTGTTGTTCAAAGAGGTGAGGGCTCTGCCCTGTATAGTTGGTACCACATTTGCATAATGCATTAGTAGTTGATGGAGTCTTGCATTAGTTGTTGTAGGTGTGAGTTGTTTTGTAGAGATGTTGTTGGTGAGGTGTCGCCACAAGTGATGTTGTCGTTGATGTTGTTAACCGAAGATGAATCTAAATAATATTGATGATGGTGTTGCTAATATTGATGATGTTGTTGCTAATATTGATGATGGTGTTGCTAATATTGATGATGTTGTTGCTAATATTGATGATGTTGTTGCTTATATTGATGATGTTGCTGCCTATGCTGATGATGATTGTTATTATTTGTTGTTGTTTTCGATGCAATTTGATGACTCATATATTTATATATTACTTTTGTTTTGTGAACTCACCCCTTCTGCTGGAATTGCCGCCTCGTGGGCAAGTGCAGGTAGCAAAGGATAGATAGGAGTTGGCTCTTGTGTCGTAGGCTCTGATATGTAACGGGATGTGATTTGATGTTTATGATTTCATTCCTTTATGTATCTAATTTTGAAAAATGTTGTTGAAGTTTAAATGGTGTTGAATAATATTTTAATTTGTTGAGGCCTTTGTGCCAAGGTTTGTTGGAGATTAATAATGATTTGAAAAGAATTTTCCGCTGCAGTTTTTATAAGATTGGTTGTTGGAATTTAATAGTTTTATTTTCTATTAAAGAATTTTTGAGAATAAGCAGTGTAATGCTCCGTTTGAGAATTGACTCTGATTGTTATAATAAAATCATGTTGTTTTGGGAAACGGGGTGTTACACCAACAGAAGGGGTGAGTTCACAAATCAAAAGTAATATATAGATATATATAAATCATCAATACGGGTTGAAAACATCAACAATCATCAGCATTCATCAACAACAATGTTTACAATAATCATCTCAACATTAGCATCTCATTTCATCTTTGATTTACAACAACAACAACAACCCTTGTGGCGACATCTCACCAACAACGACTCCAACAAGACAACTCACACCTACAACAACTATGCAAAGACCTAAACTACTAATGCAATATGCATGTGGTACCATACTACGCGCGTTGAATGCTAAGCATTCCAGGGCATAAGCCCCCAACAGTTTGGATGGTTAAAGCACCCCAGGGCAATAAGCCCCCAACAGGTGAACGATAAAGCGTTCCAGGGCAATAAGCCCCCAACAGGTGAATGATAAACATTCCAGGGCAATAAGCCCCCAACATATGCATATGAGTATGAATGGACTCAGTGGTGTATATCAGCATACAACCCAACAACATCTAATGGTGCATATCAGCATGCAACCAACAACAACTACTTAGGACATCAACTACTGTGTCTAACAACTAAGACACCCTCCCCAACTGGATAACACCACTCAACATCATCAGAAGCAACTCAAGTTTAGCAAAATATAACTATTTTCATGTAAACATACATTAATCCATCTTAACCATCTTCATAATATAGTTTAACCATCTAAACAATTTTAAATAAATACAACAATCATGTTAGGAAGCTTAGGTTTGAGTTAGGAGCACTTAGAAAAATCACACAAAATGGTCGCACAGGACCCAGCACGCTTAAGCGAGCATCTGCACGCTTAAGCGACCAACAATGACGAAACTCAGGTCTGGTTCGCTTACTGCACGCTTACAGTACGCTTGAGCGTGCACACTAAGGTCTGGGAAAAAGACTCATCACGCTTAAGCGAGCAGCTGCACGCTTAAGCGTCCAAGAATGACGAAAGTTTGGTCTTGCTCGTTAGCTGCACGCTTGCAGCACGCTTAAGCGAGCGGGTCTCAGGCTCAGCAAAACAGTTGCGATTTCAGCATGGTTCTACCCCAAAAATCCCAACTTTGATCCCTCAATCACCCAAAATGATTTAGAACAATGTTTATGGTTTCATTATACAGCAAAACAACAGAAACATCTCATAGAAACATCATCAATTACACATAATTCACAATCATTAAGCAATATTTCATGTTCTTAAACCTAATTCAACAATCACCATTTTCAATCCATTTTCATGAAATCATACATACATATATATCAACAATTGAAATGCTAGCCCACCCTTACCTTAATTCAGCAAATTCTACAGCAAATGGACAGGTTCTCTCTTCCTAGCTCTTCTCTCCTGGTTCTTGGTTCTTCTCTCAAAAGCCCTTATTTTCTCTGATACGTGCAATTGTTTTTCTTTCCTTACTGACTTTCTATTTCCTATTTCTCACAAAGTGTAACCTCTCCTTTTACTCTTAACTCCTCACTTAATCTCCTTTAATTCTCATTACCCCCTTAATTCTAATAGTTACTATATTTCTCCTATTTTCATAAATCTCCAAAATTCTAAATAAATCTCTTAACCAAATAAATATTATTTCTCCTCCTATTTTACTTAAATAACAAAAATTACACAAATAATTATATAATAAATAACAACACATCAAATATTCACATAAATCAACATTTTCACATAAAATACACAAATCATACTAAAATCAACCAAAAAAAAGTAAAATAGCAACTAGGGCGTTACAGGTAGAGCATCAGAAACCTGCTAGATTGATGACACCTTTAGATGTGCTAGAGTGGAAATGGGATAGTATATCCATGGATTTTGTGACGAGTTTGCCTAATACTCCTAAAGGGAATGACGCAATTTGGGTGGTTGTAGATAGATTGACGAATTCGGCTCATTTTATTCCAATTAATATCACTTTTCCTGTAGTGAAGTTGCATGGTGTTCCTTCGAGCAGTCTATCAGATAGAGATCCAAGGTTTACTTCCAGATTTTGGAAGAGTTTGCAAGAGGCTTTAGGTTCTCAGTTGAGGTTGAGTTCGGCTTATCATCCGCAGACAGATGGTCAGTCGGAGAGAATGATTCAGTCGTTGGAAGACTTGTTGAGGGTTTCTGTACTTAAGCAAGGAGGAACTTGGGATAGTCATCTTCCGTTAATAGAGTTCACGTACAACAACAGCTACCATTCGAGTATTGGAATGGCACCTTTTGAGGCTTTGTATGGGTGGAGATGCAGAACTCCGTTATTTTGGTTTGAGTCAGGTGAGAATGTGGTTTTAGGACCAGAGATTGTTCAGCAGACTACCGAGAAGGTAAAGATGATTCAAGAAAAGATGAAAGCGTCGAAGAGTCAATAGAAGAGTTACCATGATAAGCGAAGGAAAGACCTTGAGTTTCAAGAGGGAGATCATGTGTTCTTAAGAGTTACTCCCATGACCGGTGTTGGTCATGCATTGAAGTCAAAGAAGTTGACTCCGAAGTTTATTGGTCCGTACCAGATATCGGAAAGAGTTGGAACGGTGGCGTACCGAGTGGGTTTACCACCGCATCTTTCGAATTTGCATGATGTGTTTCACGTGTCACAACTTCGGAAGTATGTTCCGGATCCATCTCATGTGATCCAAAAAGATGATGTGCAAGTTAGGGATAACCTTACGGTTGAGACCCTACCAGTGAGGATTGAAGGCCGTGAAGTGAAGCGTTTGAGAGGCAAGGAGATACCTCTTGTGAAAGTCGTTTGGGACGGAGCGACTGGTAAAAGCTTGACGTAGGAGCTAGAGAGTAAGATGCTGGAATCTTATCCAGAGTTGTTTGCTTGAGGTAAATTTTCGAGGACGAAAATCTTTTAAGTTGGGGAGAGTTGTAACGCCCACTTTAGATTATTTTAATTATTTAATTATTTGAATTATTTGAAGAGTCTAGATATATTTTTATATATATATTAGAGATGTGGAGATTAAGATTTAAGTGATTTTTAAGTGATGTGGTGACTTATTTTATTGTTTAATAAAATAAGATTTGTAAATAAAATAAATATAGAGATGTGGGGTAGTTTTGAGATTTTAGAGAGTTATGTGGGAGAAAGAGTAGATAAGATAAGATTTGTTGGGAATATAAATAGGAAAAATTAGGTTTAGATTGTCAGTATGTACGTTTTGGAGAAAAAGGGAGAAAAACCAGAGAAGAGAGAAGAGAACAAGGAGAGCTGCGATTTCTGCAAAACTAAGGTAAGGGTGAGCCTAACATTTCAGTTCTATTAAACTGTAATCAATCTAATTATAATTAACAAGTGTAGGGTCTATTTTAGAGAATTGGAGAATCAGGTTATTTATGATGAATTGATGATTAGATGCTGTAAAAGTGTGAAACTGATGTAGAAATTGAATACAGAACCTAGAATAATCATAATGCTGATGTTTCTGATAGTTTTGGGGTTAAACATGGTGAAATTTGGGACTTTTGGTGAGAAATTCGTAGAACCCGTAGCATGTCTGTTCATCGCTCGCCTAGGCGAGCTAAGCAACTCGCCACGGCGAGTGAACCTTTATTGCTCGCGAGGCGAGCAATCCTACTCGCCACAACGAGTAGACCCTGGACGCTCGCGAGGCGAGAAATCCCACTCGCCATAGCGAGGGACCTGTAATCGCTTGCAAGGCGAGCGATAGAGCTCGCCATAGCGAGCTGTGCTGTGACAGAATGTCACGTTTTCTTTGTTGCAATCTGTTTCGCACAAGACTTTGAGAGTTGAACCTGCGGTAGTATTGGAAGATAATTACATGATAAATGATGATATGTAAAGACATATTGTGATGATTTAATGTTGTTGACTATGATTTATGAATCATATATGCCTTATGTGAAATATATGTGAATCGTATATGATGTTTGAGATAATGTTTGCAATGATATCGTTATATTCCTGTGATTTGCTTGCTGCCATGTCGTTGTTTACATTAAATAAAGCTGCATGTGTCGGTCCAAGATGTTTATGATGTTCAGACGTTTAAGATGTTTAACTTGTTTAAGTTATAAGATGTTGAGTCCATGCATACTCATTCAGAGATGAGGGCTTATGCCTTGGAGCTTTTGCTCACCAGCGACGAGGGCTTATGCCCTGGAGCCTTTGCTCAATAGCAACGAGGGCTTATGCCCTGGGAGTATATTTATGCTCAAAGAGACGAGGGTATATGCACTAGATTAGTACCAGATGCATTTAAGATGTTAGATTTGCATAGTCAATTGAAGTTGCATTGTCGAGTCAAGTTGTCTACGATGTTTATGAAGATGATTTATGATGATACTTGCGATGATAAATGATGTGTGTTGTGATGTGTTAATGAAGATGATTTATGATGATACTTGTGATGCTAAATGTTATTTGTCGTGACGTGTTTATGTGATGATTTGTTGTTAACTATAATTGTTGAATTATATGTTTAATATTATTGTTTTGTGAATCTCACCCCTTCTGCTTGAAAATGTTGCTCTTCGTATGGGTAACTTACAGGTAATCAAGATTAGGTGTAGGCGTGTGAGGACTTTCCTCGGTTGAGACTTAGGTGCTCTGATATGTAACAGGACGGGGAAACTTGTTAAATGCTTTTCTATTCCTTGCATGTCATTTATGATTTCATAAGACTATTTTTAGATGAACTTTCTGAGATGTTTGATGAGGCCTGCGTGCCAAGACTTTTTATGATTCCGCTGCAATGTTTGAGATGTTTTAATGAGGAATACATTGAAATTTATTCATATATGAGATTATGTGATATGTGATACTCCGTTATGTGATTAACTCTGATTTATTTAAAGAAATTTTTACGTTGGGAAGACGGGGTGTTACAAAAGACATTTGAATTCATGATCTAACACTGAGGTCAGAAGGTTAGATCAGAATGTTGCTCAGAGATCAGAATGTTCTCGCAGAGATCAGAAGGTTGCCTCTATACAAACCCAGAATCTCAAGAACATTGATCAAGGTCATGCAAAGCACATGTGACATGAATAAATGTCAAGGAAGGTACTTCTGCATGGATTAATCAAGCAATAAAGGCATATACAAGGATTATGTCAAAAAGGATACTCAATGTTCATTTAAGACTATGAACATTGAAGTACTAGGAATATTCCAAAGGAGAATATCATCCTAGAAGTTATATTCACTGCTTTTCATTGTTGTTTCACTATTAGGATTTGATTACATCAAATTGTAGTCTTACAAATCATCCTAAGTGAAATAATAGTAACATTCTGATGATCAGAATGTTCAACTTTGTACGTGCTTACTTTATGAATAGTACTGTAGGTGAAAAGCAAAAGCAAAGCAAATCTGTACTGCTCAATCAGAGATAGTCATGCATGGGAGTTGGTACAGTGCAAGGACCACACAATCCCTCAAAGCATGGACATGAAGATGCAGAATCCACTTTATCTCTCCTGCACCAGTCCCTAGGCAAATCTGGGAAAGTAACTTTCTGATGTATGAGGAAAAGCCCATACTTTGGTTATTGCCCAAAAATTCATATAAAAAGCATATGACACGCTCAGAAATTCATGTGTTCATTCATATGTGATGAACCCAGATGAAGATTATGATGAACCCAGATGAAGATCATCAAGAACACAACAACATTCTGAAGTTCATCTTTTGATCAGAATGTTCACCCAAATTTTCAAGTAAAAGCTTGTGGGACCCAAGACACATGGCATATCACCATTGGACACCCTACAACGGCTATATGAGCCCAAGGACTCTATAAATAGAGATCAAAGGCTCAACATTACTTGCACCATTCCAAAGCATACAAGAAACACAAATTGATTTTGTTTGAAGCTTTTGCAATTGAAATTGATCAATCACTAAATGCTTTCTTAGTGCACATCAATACTCTTTGTTATCTCTCTCTCTCTCTCTCTCTCTCAAAGATAACTTCTTTCTCTTCTTCCTTCTCTGTTTGATTTTCAAACATTCAAATCTCTTACAAATTGTAATCAAAGTCTCCTCTAGCTTTAAGGGTACTAAAATGTTAGTTTGAGCAAAGGTTGTAAAAGTATAAGTGGTTAACTTAGAAAAAAGGTGCAAGCCTGCTGACGCTTAGAGAATACAGAGTTTTAATTGTTTAGGTGAACAAAGATTGTAAGGTGCAGGATTTGAGAGGTTATCTCAAGCATCATAGTGGAAACTCTCATAAGATTGTGAGGAGTGGACTAGCCCACATTGGGTGAACCACTATAAAATTTTGTGTGTTCTTTCTCTCTTCCCTATACTCTTTAATTTCAGTATACACAACACACACCAGCACATTTACTTTGTTAATCAATTTTTGTGTATGAACTTCAGAACGTTCTGAAGTCAGAAAGTTAACTTAACCATTCCAAGTAAACAACTTGAGAATCACTTTTAAGTTTCAGGATATTTTTTAAAGGGTCACAATTCAAACCCCCCTTCCTTGTGACTATTTTATCTACTTCAATTGGCATCAGAGCCCGACTCTAAGGGCTTGAATACTCAAACAAGTGTTAGAGAAAAGATTCAGGAAGTATGTCTAAAGTCAAGTACATAGCTGAAGGAGGATCATCAAACAGAGCACCACTCTTTGATGGATCAAACTACTACTTTTGGAAAGGCAAGATGGAACTCTTTCTTAAATCTCAAGACAATGATATGTGGGCAGTCATCACAGATGGAGACTTTGTTCCAACAACCAAAGAAGGAGCTGTCAAAGATAAAAGTCCATGGTCAACAGATGAAAAAGCTCAGGTATTGTTAAACTCTAAAGCTAGACTCTTTCTATCATGTGCACTAACCATGGAAGAATGTGAAAGAGTTTATGAATGTAAAAATGCTAAAGAGGTATGGATACCTTGAGAATACATCATGAAGGTACATCTCATGTCAAAGAAACTAGAATTGACATTGGAGTCAGAAAGTTTGAAGTCTTTGAAATGAGTGAAAATGAAACCATTGATGAGATGTATGCTAGATTTACTACAATAGTAAATGAAATGAGATCTCTTGGAAAGGCATATTCCACTTATGAGAGAATCAGAAAAATATTACGATGCCTTCTAAGTATGTGGAGACCTATGCTCACTGCAATCACTCAGGCCAATGATTTAAAATTTATGAACCTAGAAGACCTCATTGGTTCACCGAGAGCTCATGAAGTTGTACTTCAAGGAGACAAACCAGTAAAGAAGGTGAAAACACTTGCTTTGAAAGCATCTCAGCAAACCTCATCAGTAACTGATGATGATGTGCAAGAACCACAAGAACTAGAAGAAGTTCATGAAGAAGAAGCTGAAGCTGAAGATGAACTTGCCCTGATTTCTAAAAGAATTCAAAGAATGATGTTAAGAAGAAATCAGATTAGAAAGAAGTTTCCAAACACCAACAACAACACTAGAACTGAAGCTGACAAAAGCAAAGTCACTTGTTTTGGATGCAACAAAACTGGACACTACAAAAGTGAATGTCCTGATATCAAGAAGGTTCAAAGAAAACCTCCTTTCAAGAAGAAGGCAATGATCACTTAGTATGACATGGAAGAATCAGATCCTCGAGAAAATGCAGATGCAGACATGGTACTGATGGCTAAGTCAGATGATGAGGAAGAGGTAATTATCTATAAAACTGATTCTTTATATAAAGATCTTGAAAGTAGAATAGATAGTCTCCTATATGACTCAAACTTCTTAACTAATAGATGTCACTCTCTAATCAAGGAACTTTCTAAGATAAAGGCAGAAAAAGAAATACTTCAAAACAGATATGATTAGTCTAGAAAGACCATACAAGTTTTACAAGATTCTCACTTTGAAATGTCTGAAAAACAAAAAGAACTAAAACGAAAACAAAAAGGCATTCTTTCTATACCTTCTGAAATACAAAAGGAAAATATTCTTTTGAAAAAGGAAGTTGAAACATTGAAAAATGATCTTACATGTTTTATAAAATCTACGGAAACATTTCAAAACATTTTAGGATCTCAGAATGAAAGTGCTAAAAAATCTGGTTTGTACCTAAGAAGGATGTCATTAAATGTTCTTTTTGTGATAGGTTAGGACATAATGAATCAGTATGTCATGTTGAGAAAAAACTTATCAGACAAAATAAGATTAATCTTAGTTCATAACGTTCTCATCTCAATAGATCAGAAAGTTCACAAATGGCTGAGAAGGCTAAGAGGACATGTTCCTACTGTAACAAATCTGATCGTACAAGACAAAATGTTACATTAAGGAAAGATCTCTTGGAAGAACTAACCCTCAAGGACTTAACATTACATGGGTACCTAAAATTCTTATCTTGTCAAATGTAGGTCCTTCCTCAACGTAAAAGAACAAAACCATGGTACCTGGATAGTGGTTGTTCTAGGCACATGACAGGTGACAAGAACTGTTTTCCGACCTTTGAAAAGAAGGATGGAGGACTGGTGACATTTGGAAACAATGACAAGGGTAAGATGAGAGGTAAAGGTACTATAGGTAATCCTAACTCTGGTAAAATAGAAAATGTTCAGTATGTAGAAGGTTTAAAACATAATCTACTTAGCATAAGTCAATTGTGTGATAGTGGATTTGAAGTTGTCTTTAATCCTGATATATGTGAAGTAAGACAAACCTCCTCTAACAAACGATTTTTCTCTATATCAAAAAAAAAGAATTTTTATGTCTTAGAACTAAATGATATGCCTGCTGAATCCTGTTTCATGTCCCTTGAAAAAGACAAATGGATTTGACACAAAAGGGCTGGTCATATAAGCATGAAAACCATTGCTAAACTTTCTCAACTTGATCTAGTTAGAGGGTTGCCTAAGATTAGCTTTGAAAAGGACAAGATTTGTGAAGCTTGTGTTCAAGGTAAACAAGTAAAAAGCAGTTTTAAAACTATTGAGTTTATTTCAACTCAGAAACCTTTAGAGCTTCTTCACATTGATCTCTTTGGTCCAGTTCAAACTGCAAGTCTAAATGGCAAAAGATATGGTTTTTCTATTGTTGATGACTTTTCCAGATTTACATGGGTTCTATTTTTAAAACACAAACCAAAACTTTTGTAAAAGAGTTCAAAATGAAAAAGGCTCTAATATCATCACAGTAAGGAGTGATCATGGAGGAGAATTTGAAAATGCATCCTTCAAAACATTCTTTGATGAAAATGGTATTAAACATAATTTCTCTTATGCAAGAACTCCACAGCAAAATGGAGTTGTTGAAAGAAAAAATAGAACTTTGCAAGAAATGGCTAGAACAATGTTAAATGAATCAAATGTTGAAGAGTATTTTTGGGCGGAAGCCATTAATACTTCCTGTTACATTTTAAATAGAGTTTAAATAAGAAAGGTTCTCAACAAAACCCCATTTGAACTATGGAAAAACATTAAACCTAGCATATCTTACTTTCACATATTTGGCTGCTACTGCTACATTCTGAACAATAAAGAAAAATTGGGTAAGTTTGATCCTAAATCAGATAAAGTTATCTTTTTAGGATACTCTACAACTTCTAAAGGTTATAGAGTGTACAATCTAAAAACCCAGATAGTTGAAATTAGTATGCATGTCATATTTGATGAATATGATGAACATTCTCAACCAAAAGAAAGTGAAGACACTAAGGTGCCAACACTTCAGAATGTTCCCAGTCAAAACACTGTGGACACAGTAGATAGAGAAGATGATAAGAATGTTTAGGATCAAACCTTCCAAAGTCCACCTAGAAGTTGGAGAATGGTGGGAGACCATCCTGTAGATCAAATCATTAGAAGCACAACTGATGGTGTAAGAACCAGAATGTCCTTTCAAGATAACAACATGGCAATGATTTCTCAAATGGAACCTAAGTCAATCAAAGAAGCTATTGTTGATGACTCATGGATTGAAGCCATGAAAGAGGAACTTTCTCAGTTTGAAAGTAACAAAGTTTGGAACCTGGTTCCAAATAATCAAGCGAAAACCATCATTGGTACAAGATGGGTTTTCATAAACAAGCTTGATGAAGAAGGTAAGGTTGTCAGAAACAAAGCAAGGTTGGTTTCCCAAGGCTACAACCAACAAGAAGGTATTGACTATGATGAGACCTTTGCACCAGTTGCAAGGTTAGAAGCCATCATAATTCTTCTTGCATATGCTGCTCATAAAAGCATTAAACTTTTTCAAATGGATGTGAAAATTGCATTTTTAAATGGTTTTCTAAATGAAGAAGTTTATGTAAGCCAACCTCCTGGTTTCATAAATAAAGAAAAACCAAACCATGTTTTTAAAATCACTTAAACACTTTATGGTCTTAAACAAGCTCCCAGAGCTTGGTATGATAGACTCAACACATTCCTAATTGAAAATGGATTTTCAAGAGGACAAATTGATACTACACTCTTTAGAAAAAACACATAACTCTGCCTTACTTATAGTTCAAGTTTATGTTGATGATATCATTTTTGGTGCAACTAAAGAAAAAATGTGTGAAGAATTTTCCAACCTTATGCAAAATTAATTTGAGATGAGCATGATGGGTGAACTTAGTTTTTTCCTTGGTTTACAAATTAAACAACATCCAAATGGAATTTTCATCAGTCAAGAAAAATATGTCAAAGACATTCTTAAGAAGTACAAAATGAATGAGGCAAAAATCATGGTCACCCCTATGCATCCATCTTCAAGTTTAGATGAGGATGAGAGTGGAAAATTTGTTTCTGAGAAAGAATATAGAGGCATGATAGGTTCATTACTGTATTTGACTGCTAGCAGACCAGACATAGTTTTTGTAGTAGGTTTATGTGCTAGGTTTCAAACTTGTGCAAAGGAATCACATTTAACTGCAGTCAAAAGAATTCTTAGATATCTAGTAGGTACTACTGATCTTGGCCTTTGGTATAAAAAAGGTTCCAGTTTTCATCTTGTAGCATATTGTGATGCTGATTATGTTGGAGACAAAGTTGAGAGGAAGAGTACAAGTGGATCCTGTCAATTCTTGGGACAAGCATTGATTGGATGGTCTTGCAGAAAGCAAAACACCATTGCACTCTCCACAACTGAAGTTGAGTATATATCTGCAGCTAGCTGTTGCTCTCAAATCTTGTGGGTAAGAAATCAATTGGAAGACTACTCTCTAAGGTACACAAGTGTTCCTATATATTGTGATAATACAAGTGCAATTAATCTTTCTAAGAATCCTATTCAGCATTCTAGGTCTAAACATATTGAAATAAAGCATCATTTCATTAGAGACCATGTTCAGAAAAAGAACATTACATTGAGCTTTGTTGATACTGAAAATCAACTAGCTGACTTTTCACAAAACCCCTTGTTGAGGATAGATTCAATTTTCTTAAAGAAAAATTGTTAATCATGAAAAATCCCAATAAAGATTGATTACTGATCTCTAAGGACCTTAGATTAAATCCCTTGATATCATCTGATGCAAATCAGATAGATCTATCTCATTCTGAATATTCATCAGAATGTTCCTTAGTTCAAAATGTTCCTGAGTTTAGAATGTTCCTGAGGTCAGAATGTTCATAAAGGTCAGAATGTTCAAAACTTGAAATCTGGGTCAGAAATCTCATGCGTAAGATTTTGTGTTACCCTTCTCTAGAAATCCTTCTATAATCTTAAGCATTTAATGCTTGGTTATAAGAAGTTATGTTTAAGGTTTAACCACCATGTAAAACCTTAACTTTCCCACAAACGGCTACTTTTCTCTCTCTCCCCTGTCCGTCCGTTTTTTCCTCCTTCCCAATACAAACTGCCATCATATCATTTCCTTTCTCCCTCTACCATCAAGTTTTGGTCTATAAATCAGAAACCAACTCTGAATCATTTCACATCTATCTCAACTCCAAATTTTCTCACTTTTCATCAAAAAAATTCAAAACACTCTGTTCTTCATTTTTTTGCGAAATGGCAATAACCAAAACCACTTTAAAGTTTGCTGATGATGAGAACACTCAAGTAGAACGTTCTCCATCACAACCACAAAACGCCGCTGCTGATCAAACCTCTTATCAAAAACCTTTAAATGAAACCCCTGTTCACACAATTCTTCCTGACGTCATTATCCTTGCTTTTGACACTCCCAAATCTTCTAAACCAAAGTCTTCTAAGAAACCAATCATCAAACCCAGACTTGTTCCTAATAGACGTTCTCAAAGGATGAAGAAATCCTCAAAAGAACCAAAGGTGTCTCATGTGAATCTTGTCTCTGATGAAGAGATAAAGACAGATTCAAATAGTGAAGAGGAAGACTCTCAAGAGACTGGGCTAACTCTTCGTGAAATGGCCATCAACCAAAGAAGAAAGGAGATTGCAACTGAAGCTTTGCCTCTGTCCACTTCAAGTGATGATGAAATGGATAAGACTTATGAGGAAGAAGTGGAAGAAGACCCTGAGGAAGAGATGGAAGAAGACCCTAAAGAAGAATTGGAGGAAGACTCTGAACAAACTCTCAGTAAGATTGTTCAAGCTACTAGAAAGTCTTACAAAAGTAAGAAAAATGCTTCTCCATCAAAGGAAGAATCTGCATCTCAGAATAAGGATGAGAATGTTGAGACTGCTGAAGAAAAGAAATCTTCTCCAAAAAGGTACGGCAAAGGAAAAGACATCACCAAGGTGGCTGCTGTTATGAAGGCACAAAGAGCAGACAAGATTGCTCTTAGACCAATGAGCCGATTTAAGTACTTTCAGTTTGATAGCTTAGAGACAAAGGGTTGGGATCTGAAGAAATTCACGGACCCACAAGGATGGACTAACTTTGCATCTCTGCAAGAGCATACCTATGAAGAATTGGTTAGAGAATTCTACACCAACTTGTCTATAACACAGAAGAAAAAGGAAAATGAGAACTTTCTCATTTCCTCTGTCAAAGGTGTGCAAATCACAGTCACTCATGACTTTCTCTCTGAAGCTTTGAAGATTATAAATGAAGGTAACAAACTATTTTCTTGTTCATGGTTTGATGATCTCAATGTTGACCGAAATCAACTCATAGCCAAATACACCAAAGAAAATCTCACCTTTAACTCCACAAATCTAGTAGATGTCCCAAAAATCCTTCACAACATGATTAGGCACACTCTAGTACCCAAATGTGGCTCTTTTGATGTAGGTTCTGATATGGATCTATGCATCATCCACCACCTCATGAACAAAACCAAACTCAATCTTTGTTTCATCATAATCCAACATTTGATTGATTCATGTTTGGCCATCAAACAAACTGTTGCTGGGTTGCCCTATGGGATGCATCTCACTCCCATATTTCAGAAGGTAAAAGTGCCTCTTGGGGGTGAAAAACGCAAGCTTGAGTTCATGAAGTTCAACTTTAAGACTCTAGGTCAACTACGCATCACCACTACAAACATGCCTTCCTTCACAACCTCTAGAACATCTGGCTCTGTTAAGAGACCTTCTAGTCAGAATGTTCAGAAAACAAGAAAGAAGAGAAAGATATAGGAGATCAAAGATCAATCTCCAAAGAAAGTTGAAGTCAGACCTTCCTCCCCACCAGCTTTAGAGGTATTCTCCAAAGTAGCAGAATTTGCAAAGGAGATTGTAGAAGAAGGAAACACTCAAGTCAACACTTTGATTGGAAAATCAATGAATGAAAAGAATGCTCAGAATGATAATGAAGCATTTCCTCCAAAGGAAGCTGAGAAAGCTGCTAAGACTCATGAAGGTATACCTAAGATTGCTAAAGAAAACTCTCTTGATGGATATCAGAGAGTTGAAGAAAATACTGAGAAGGATTCTCAGAATGTTGATGAAGAAACTCCGGAAATAGTTGAGCTTTTGGCTTCCAACATGAGTAGGGAAGAGACTGCTCAGGATGAGCCTATGATGTTGTGGAAAATGCTCCAACTACTGAAGAAGCTCAAACAATTGATCAGAATGCTCAAGGTGCTGAGCAGACTCAACTATTTGCTGATCAAAATATTGATCAAAATGCTTCTAATGAACCTGTTATGTCAGTAGATCCAGTGCCTTTGGCCTCAGGATCTTTGCCTTCTGAAGAAGGTCAGCTTATGGCTCAGTTAGCTCAGAATGTTAACCTCTCTTCATCCACTATGGGATCTGTTGCTGGTGCAAGCAACTTCTTGGTCTCTGACCTTCCCACTCCTAAAATTATTCCCTCATCTACTCCACCACCACCACCAATGAAAGCCACAAACAAACTTCCAAACATGTGTGCCTTGTTTGATTCTCTTAACACCTTTGTGACTGCTAACAAAGAGAAAATTGAAGCTTCTAGTGCTATTCCACATGCAAAACCTTCTAAAGCTGACATGATGGCTTCAAGGGCACTTAGGGTCTCTACAAAGACCCACAAAATTGCGTGTGTGATGGCTGATTGGACTGTCAAAGTTCATGATCCTGGATTGGCCATTCCACCTCCAGTTTTTGATGACCCCTCCATTTTTGATTCAAAACCTTTTTCTGATTCTAGGGACTCTACTCCTTGAATCTTTTCTGAATATTCCTTCCTATCTTTTTTGTAGATGACTAAAGGGGGAGAAGCTTTAGGATTTAAGTCTTAAGTTTTTCTTAGTTTTAGGCCCTAAGTATAACTAAGTGATCAATAGTTATTGGAGTTTAAAAACTTCATTCTTTTTGCTTGATCACATGCACTTTGAATTCCTTTTTTGTTTTGAACCATATAATTCATGTAATTGTACTTCATGCTTTACATTAATGAATGATATTGATTTTGGTTCAGTCTTGCATATTTTTACTTTTTGCAATGAATTATGAAATTGAGAGAGAGCTTTTTAAAGTTCTTAAAAAACTCTGCATAATGGATTATAAAAATGAGGGGGAGCATTAAAATGAACTTTCAAGCTCTGTTAACCTTCATATATATAATCAAAATCCTTAATCCTAAATTATAGGTTTATCATCTTCAAAAAGAGGGAGATTGTTGAGGCAAAATCCCTAATTAATTTTAAAGATAATAAACCATTATGATTAAAGAATTAATGGACTTTGATTAATTCTTCGGTATTTAACTTGTGCTCTTGAGTGTTTTACTAAGAAAGGAACAAGGTTTAAATCATACTAAGATTTAAAGAATCAAAGGACATTTGAATTCATGATCTAACACTGAGGTCAGAAAGTTGGATCAGAATGTTGCTCAGAGATCACAATGTTCACGCAAAGATCAGAAGGTTACTTCTATACAAGCCCAGAATCTCAAGAACATTGATCAAGGTCATGCAAGGCACATATGACATGAATAAATGTCAAGGAAGGTACTTCTGCATGGATCAATCAAGCAATAAAGGCATATACAAGGATTACGTCAAAAAGAATACTCAATGTTCATTTAAGACTATGAACATTGAAGTACTAGGAATATTCCAAAGGATAATATCATCCTAGAAGTTTTATTCACTGCTCTTCATTGTTGTTTCACTATTAGGATTTGATTACATCAAATGGTAGTCTTACAAATCATCCTAAGTGAAACAAAAGTAACATTATGATGATCAGAATGTTCAGCTCTGCACATGATTACTTTATGAATAGTACAATAGGTGAAAAGCAAAAGCAAAGAAAATCTGTCCTGCTCAATCAGAGATAGACACACATGGGAGTTGATACAGTGCAAGGACCACACAATCCCTCAAAGCATGGGCATGAAGCTGCAGAATCCACTTTATCTCTCCTGCACCAGTCCCTACGCAAATCTGGGAAACTAACTTTTGATGTATGAGGAAAAGCCCATACTTTGGTTATTGCCCAGAAATTCATATGAAAAGCATATCACACGCTCAGAAATTCATGTGTTCATTCATACATGATGAACCCAAATGAAGATCATAAAGAACACAACGACATTCTGAAGTTCATCTTTTGATCAGAATTTTCACCCAGATTTTCAAGTAAAAGCTTGTGGGACCCAGGACACATGGCATATCACCATTGGACACCCTATAACGGCTAGATGAGCCCAAAGACTCTATAAATAGAGATCAAAGGCTCAACATTACTTGCACCATTGCAAATCATACTAGAAAACAACTTGATTTTGTTTGAAGCTTTTGCAATTGAAATTGATCAATCACTAAATGCTTTCTTAGTTCACATAAATACTTTTTGTTATCTCTCTCTCTCTCAAAGATAACTTTTTTCTCTTCTTCCTCCTCTGTTTGATTTTCAAACATTCAAATCTCTTAAAAATTGTAATCAAAGTCTAATCTAGCTTTAGGGGTACTAAAGTGTTAGTTTGTGCAAAAGTTGTAAAAGTCTAAGTGGTTAACTTTGCAAAAAGGTGCAAGTCTGCTGAGGCTTAGAGAATACAGAGTGGTAATTGTTCAGGTGAACAAAGATTGTTGATGAGTCAATAAAGTAGTATATTTAATGTAGTAATTTATATTATTTGTTTTAATTTAAGTTTATTATTATTTCCTTTTTAAGTCATTTAGTTAATTTAGTCCTAGTTTTATCTATTTAATATTTAATCTTGTTTTATTTAGATTTAGGTTTATTTATATAATATTCAGTCTTATTTAGATCTTAGTTTATTTATATAATTTTCTGTTCAGTTATATTTAGATCTTAGTTTATTTATATAATTTTCTGTTCAGTTATATTTAGATCTTAGTTTATTTTATATAATATTCTGTCCCTTTATATTTAGATTTAAAGTTTGTTTTATATTATTATTATTTCCTTTCTTAGAACTATTTTACTTTAGAATACAATCTATTATATTTTCAGGGACGAATATTGGATGGAAAGAGCCTTGGAGCATAAGAAAGGGATTCGGAGCTGATTCGGAGCAAGAATACGAAGATTCGGAGCCAAAATAAGTCTCCCCCGAAGGCAGAAACATGGCACGGCCCGTGCCAAATGTGGCACGGCCGTGCCACCTCCCAGGATTTCTTTAGCTGCTTTTGCTTCCTGCGCAAGCTACTCTGTTTTTAGTTTAGGCCCACAGTTTCTTGTGGGACACTCTAGTATTATAGTTGCTTAGATTTTAAGTCAATTGTAAGCTATAAATAGAGGAGCCTTCCATCACAAATAATCATCTTATTCTTGGAATACAATAGTGACAATTGTTTCTAATAATAATTTCTATTTTCTCTTTATTTTACTTCTGTCTTCTTTCTTCTTCTTCCCATTGTCTACTATGATCATGAGTGAGTAGACTCCTCTGTGTTGGGATTGTTGGAAAGTCTAATGACATAATCCAAAGCAAACCAAGCCTTCTCCTTAAATTAAACTCCTATATAACCTAGTTTCTAATCTAAATTCACCGATTAAACATGGATTAATCATTATCAACTACCAACATGCGATAGCTGAGGTTATGATAATTATTAATCCATTATCCCAAACGTCAAATCTACATGCGAAAGCTGCGATGAGATGTTGGAACAAGTGAATATTAGACAGAGATTGCAAAGGCAGTGAAATAGTCTTTGCAATCTTGGGACGAAGTAGTTTCACAGCCTTAATGCATCTCCTAGTAATTAAATTCAGCGAGTGAAATAGGATTGATTGTAACGCCCTCTTTTATTATTTAATTATTTTACTAGATGATATGGTATATGTTTATATATTATGTGATTTGTGACGATTATGTGACGTATATGGGACGTGTGACGTGTTATTATTTTATTGTTTAATAAAATAATATAAGTGATGTTTATATGAATATTTATTTGGTAAATAAATAGATTGGGTGGAAAAAGATAGAATTTTAAGAGATGGGGTTATATTTATAATTAAGAAGAGTTGTGTGGGTTGAGAGGAAATTAATTAAGTTGTGAGGGAGTATATAAGAGAAGTAGGTTAAGAAAGGAAATATTGAGAACGCGTTATCAGACTTTTGGTTGGAGAAGAAGAACGGTCAAGAGAGAAGAGAAAGCTAGGTTCCAATTCTGCAATTTTTCCAGGTAAGGGTGAGCCTAACTTCAGTAGTATTAATCTTGAATCATCTGTTTTGATTAGCTTAGGGTTTGGGGAAGAATTGAGGTGAGTTTTGAGAATTAGGGTTATGATGGATTTGATGAATTTGATGTGAGAATGTGTTGCATTGCTGTAGGAATGTGTTACAGAACCTAGATTATTCCCTAGGATGATATTGCTGGTGAATTAGAAGCTTAATTGGAGAGAATTGGCAGGTTTTGGTGTGAATTGGACTGAACCCGTAGTGGTTCTGAGATCGCTCGCCTGTGGCGAGCAGATCACTCGCCGTGGCGAGTAACCCTTGGTTGCTCGCGAGGCGAGCAGTATAGCTCGCCGTGGCGAGCTTGACCCTTAAATTTAGGATTTTTGCCAAACTTTAGATGGTTTTGAGTGCCCTCATATTTATAGAGATGACCTGTGAAGTTGGTTTGGTCAAATTGGATTTAGAGAGCTTAAAAATGAGGATTTTGGTGAAAAATGTCAAAAAGGCCGAAGCACCCAGTATTTCTCGCCTCCAGCTCGCCCCCAACTCGCCTTTGGCAAGTGAGCTGATGTGAGTGCTCGCCTGTGGCGAGCAAATGTACTCGCCGTGGCGAGTTAGTTGGTTCAGGACTGTGTTGTTGTTTTGCGAATCTGTTTCGCATAGGACTTTGAGAGGAGCCTTTTGGGTAGTGTTAGTGAGGTTTTATACCCTTTAATGTATTCTGTAAAGATGATAGCTGATGATTTACTTGAGTTGTTGATAAATGATATATTGATGTGTATAAGTGATGTATGTGTAAGATGATAAGTGAATGATGATAAATGTTGCAATGTGTATGACTAATATGATGATGCTCTGCCATGTAATTATTATTAACTGCATGTGTCAGTCTTGAAAATGTAATGATGGTTTTGAGACGGTGTAATAAGTTGTTAAGCGACGAGTCCATGCATTTGCATATTTATGAGACGGTGGAGCTTTATGCTCAAAGCGACGGTGGAGCATTTGCTCAAAGCGACGGTGAAGCATATTAATGCTATAATCATATGGTACCACATGCATGATGTTGAGACGTTAGGTGTTGCATTTAGTCGAGTCAA
Organism: Medicago lupulina; assembly: GCA_958299785.1. Taxonomy (NCBI): domain Eukaryota; kingdom Viridiplantae; phylum Streptophyta; class Magnoliopsida; order Fabales; family Fabaceae; genus Medicago; species Medicago lupulina. The sequence goes on along the minus strand of OY283139.1, from coordinate 52,644,449 downwards.
TTGTGACATATATGAGATGATGTTTTGAGACGTTTATGCTTGGTATGATGTTGTTATGATGTTGTATGATGAGGTTTAAGGTGATGCTATGATGTGCTACAAAGTATATGTGATGAGTTGGATATATATATGATTTGTTAATCTTGACTTATGATTTATATATTAATATTATCGTTGTGAATCTCACCCCTTCTGCTGGAATTGCCGCCTCGTGGGCAAGTGCAGGTACCCAGTCTTAGATGCGTTGATGCGAGGAGTCTGTGTGAAGTAGGGTTGCTCTGATACGTAACGGGATGGGGTCTTTTGTAGAGTCTATTCCATTATGTATCTTGTTAGAATAAGTTTGACTTTCAGTGATGTTGAACCATTAATATTTTGAGACGTTTTTGCTGGCTTTTAAGCCAAGACTATTATGAGATGAGACTTTTAAATTCCGCTGCTTAAATGAGTATTTTTGTAAATGATAAATTATTATCTAAGCTGTTTTTAAGATGAAATGTGACACTCCTTTGTGATGTTACTCTGATATATGTTTTATTTTAATGAAATTTTTAAGACGGGAAATTGGGGTGTTACAATTGGTATCAGAGCAGGTCGGTCCGTCCGGCCAAGTAGAGAGTCGAGTGACGTTGTCTTAGAGTTAGAATAGTATTATTGTATTATTCTGACTTATGTTTGTTTTCCAGAGAACTAGATGGCTGGTAGAAACGATGCTGCTCTTGTTGCTGCTTTGGAAGCAATGGCTAATGCTGTGGGCAATCAGAACAACGCTGGTGGTAATGACGGAACTAGAATGTTGGAGACTTTTCTGAGGAATCACCCGCCTACCTTCAAGGGGCGTTATGATCCTGATGGAGCTAAGACGTGGATCAAGGAAGTAGAGAGAATCTTCAGAGTCATGCAATGTGATGATGTGCGGAAGGTGCGTTTTGGCACGCACATGCTAGCGGAGGAGGCTGATGTTTTGGTGGGTTAGTTTTCTACCCATTTTGGAGCAAGAGGGAGCTGTGGTGACGTGGGCTGTTTTCAAGAGGGAGTCCCTTAATAGATACTTCCCAGAAGATGTTCGTGGAAAGAAAGAGATAGAGTTCCTGGAACTTAAACAAGGGAACATGTCGGTGACCGAGTATGCGGCCAAATTTGTGGAGTTGGCTAAGTTCTATCCGCATTATGCACCAGAGACGGCTGAGTTTTCAAAATGCATCAAGTTTGAGAACGGGTTGCGCGCTGATATCAAGAGGGCTATCGGATATCAGAAGATTCGTGACTTTTCTGAATTGGTGAGTAGCTGTCGGATATATGAGGAGGATACTAAGGCTCACTACAAGGTAGTGAACGATAGGAAAGCTAAGGGCCAGCAGAGTCGCCCTAAACCTTATGATGCCCCTAGAGATAAAGGGAAGTAAAGAGTAAATGATGAGAGGAGGCCCCAGAAGAAGACTGCTCCTGCTGAGATTACTTGTTACACTTGTGGCGAGAAAGGCCATAAGAGCAATGCATGTACTGTTGAGGTGAAGAGGTGTTACCGTTGTGGTCAAAAAGGGCATATTACTAGTGACTGCAAGTTTGATGATGTTGTGTGTTTCAACTGCAATGAGCAAGGACACATTGGTTCACAGTGTAAGCAACCCAAGAAGACTAAGACTACTGGGAGAGTGTTTGCATTGACCGGCACTCAGACTGAGAATGATGATCGTTTGATCAGAGGTACTTGCTATATTAATAATACTCCTTTAGTTGCTATTATTGATACTGGTGCTACACACAGTTTTGTTGCTTTTGATTGTGTTTCTGCCTTGGGTCTTGATGTTTCTGATATGAATGGAGAGATGGTTGTCGAGACTCCAGCTAAGGGTTCGGTGACTACTTCTCTCGTATGTTTGAATTGTCCTTTATCTATGTTTGGCCGTGACTTTGTGATGGATTTAGTGTGCCTACCTTTAAGTGGTATGGATGTGATTCTGGGTATGAACTGGCTAGAATACAACCGGGTTCTTATCAACTGTTTTAGAAAGACGGTGCATTTTTATTCTGTCGAAGAAGAGTGGGGCGCAGAGTTTCGATCTTCTAAGTAGCTAAAGCAACTAGAACGTGATGGGATGTTGATGTTTTCGCTGATGGCTTCGTTATCGTTAGAGAACCAAGCTGTAATTGATGGGCTGCCTGTTGTGAAGGAATTTCCTGAAGTTTTCCCGGATGAGATTCCAGATGTGCCTCCGGAGAGAGAAGTTGAGTTCTCTATTGACCTTGTTCCTAGAACGAAGCCGGTGTCGATGGCACCTTATCGTATGTCTGCTTCTGAGTTAGCAGAGTTGAAGAAGCAGCTGGAAGACTTGCTTGAGAAGAAGTTTGTGAGACCTAGTGTTTCACCATGGGGAGCTCCGGTGTTGTTGGTAAAGAAGAAGGATGGTAGCATGCGGTTATGCATTGATTACCGTCAGTTGAACAAAGTGACGATCAAGAATAGGTATCCACTTCCGAGGATTGACGACTTGATGGATCAGTTAGTAGGTGCAAAGGTATTCAGCAAGATTGACTTGAGGTCAGGTTACCATCAGATTAAGGTGAAGGATGAAGATATGCAGAAGACGGCCTTTAGGACGCGTTATGGTCATTATGAATATAAGGTGATGCCTTTCGGTGTTACTAATGCGCCTGGTGTGTTTATGGAATATATGAACAGAATCTTTCATGAGTACTTGGATCAATTTGTTGTGGTCTTTATTGATGATATACTGATCTATTCTAAGACTGAAGCTGAGCATGCAGAGCATTTGAAGATTGTATTGCAAGTGTTGAAAGAGAAGAAGCTGTATGCTAAACTGTCTAAGTGTGAGTTCTGGCTAAACGAAGTAAGTTTTCTTGGCCATGTTATTTCTGGTGAAGGTATTGCGGTTGACCCGTCAAAAGTTGAAGCGGTATCGCAATGGGAGACGCCTAAGTCGGTTACGGAGATTAGAAGCTTTCTGGGACTAGCTGGTTATTACAGGAGGTTTATAGAAGGTGTAACGCCCATTTTGATTATTTAATTATTTGATTTATTTGAGAAGTTGTTATATATTTATTAATATATTATGCGATGTTAAGTAAAGATTTAATATGATTTTATGTGACGTGGTGACTTATTTTATTGTTAAATAAAATAAGATTTGAAAATAAAATAAAATATTTAGTTGAGGATTAGTTTTGGATTCTAGAGAGTTATGTGGGAGAAAGAGTAAATAAGATAAGATTTGCTGGGAGTATATAAAGGGAAACCTAGGTTAGAAAACACGTACGCGTATCAGAATTTGGAAAAAAGGTGCAAACGGTTGTGTGAAGGAGAAGAGTTTTAGAGCTGCGATTTTCTGCTTATAACCAGGTAAGGGTGAGCCTAGCATTTGATTATATTATCCTGTAATCCATCTAATCAAGATTAAACAATCATAGGGATGTTTTGAGAGGATTGAAATTAGGTTAAAAAGTGAGAATAATGATGAATTAAACCATAAAGCTGTAGAATAGATGTTTAGATTGAGTTCGGAACCTGGATTATTCATATTGATGATAATACTGAGAGTTTAGACGAATTAGATGATGAATTTGGGACTTTTTGGGTGAATTTTCGTAGAACCCGTAGCAGTCTGTTCATCGCTCGCCTGAGGCGAGCCATGCAACTCGCCGTGGCGAGTAGACCTAGTTTACTCGCGAGGCGAGCCACTCAGCTCGCCATAGCGAGCATTACCCTAGAGCTCGCGAGGCGAGCAATCCAACTCGCCATAGCGAGCAAGGCCTAAGTTACTCGCGAGGCGAGCTTTCCCACTCGCCATAGCGAGTTCTGTCAGAACCCAGAACTGTGTACTGTTTGCGAACTGTTTCGCATAGAACCTTGAGAGATGACCTTTGGGTAGTTTCTGGGACTTTTAATAATGTTTATTATAAACTGTAACGATGAATACATGATGACTGAGATGATTTTGATGCTTTTCATGCCGCTTATGTGTGTTATATGAACTATTAAAGTTGTAAATGTTTGACTTACTTAAGATGCTTGCTTTATGGATATTATTTGAATGATGTGATTACTGCCATGTTGCTGTTAACCTTTGTATAGTTGCTGCATGTGTCAGTCCTTGTTGTTTAAGATGTTTTGCGACGTTTAAGATGTTAACTTGTTTAAGTTAAAAGTGTTGAGTCTCATGCATACTCATTCTATGATGGGGGCTTATGCCCTGGAGTTTTTACTCACCAGCGACGAGGGCTTATGCCCTGGAGTTTTTACTCACCAGCGACGAGGGCTTATGCCCTGGAGCTTTGCTCACCAGCGACGAAGGCTTATGCCTTGGAGTATATTTATGCTCATAGCGACGAGGGCTCATGCCCTGGATTGGTACCACATGCATATAAGACGTAGGGTTGCATAGTCAATTAATGATGTCGAGTCGAGTCGTCTAAGATGTTTACTAAGATGTTTATGATGATGATTATGATGATGCTAAATGATGCGTTGTTTATGATGATGTTCTAAATGCTAGATGTTTAACTGTGATGAGTTGAATTATGTTGGTTGTTTGAATTGTGATTATTTGATTACATGTTTAATATAATTATTTGTGAATCTCACCCCTTCTGCTGGAATTGCCGCCTCGTGGGCAAGTGCAGGTAACCAAGATTAGGTGCAGACGTGTGAGGATTTCTGCAGTCGAGTCTAGGTGCTCTGATACGTAACGGGATGGGGGAAACTTTGCTTATATTTTCTCTGTTCCTTGCGTATTATGCTTTTGATTGGATTATGTTATTTTACATGCTTATGTTTAACTTGAAAACTTTGATAATAAGATGTTGATGAGGCCTGCGTGCCAAAGACCTTGAGATGTTTATTTTATATGATTATTCCGCTGCAAGATTTTATGAAAATTTAATGATTATTTATTCATTAACATGAGATGTTTTAGGAATGTGATGCCCTGTTTATGTGCTTACTCTGATGCATGCTATTCTTTTTAAAGAGATTTTTATGTTGGGAAAAACGGGGTGTTACAGAAGGATTTTCTAAGTTGGCTCTTCCGTTAACGCAGTTGACGTGTAAGGGTAAGTCGTTTGTATGGGATGTGCACTGTGAGAATAGTTTCAATGAATTGAAGAAGCGCCTGACGACGGCTCCAGTTTTGATTTTGCCGAAGTCTGATGAACCTTTTGTGGTATATTGTGATGCGTCCAAGTTGGGTTTAGGAGGTGTGCTTATGCAAGAAGGTAAGGTGGTAGCATATGCTTCGAGACAATTGAGGATTCATGAGAAGAATTATCCGACGCATGACTTAGAGTTGGCAGCAGTGGTCTTCGTATTGAAAATATGGAGACATTACTTGTATGGTACAAGGTTTGAAGTATTTAGTGATCATAAGAGTTTGAGATATTTATTTGATCAGAAAGAGTTGAATATGAGGCAGAGAAGGTGGCTTGAGTTATTGAAGGATTATGATTTTGGTTTGAATTACCATCCTGGTAAAGCAAATGTGGTTGCAGATGCCTTGAGTAGGAAAACTGTGCATATGTCCGCGTTGATGGTGAAAGAATTTGAGTTGTTGGAACAGTTTAGAGACTTGAGCTTGGTGTGTGAAAGAACACCTCATAGCATAAAGCTGGGAATGTTGATAATTGATAATGATTTCCTGAAGCATATCAAAGAAGCACAAAAAGAAGATGTCAAGTTTGTAGACTTGTTGATTGCTGATAATGAGACTGTGGATGGTGACTTTAAGGTCGATGATCAAGGAGTGTTGAGATTCCGAGGAAGGATTTGCATTCCTGACAATGAAGAGATTAAGAAGATGATTCTTGAAGAGAGTCATAGAAGTAGCTTGAGTATTCACCCGGGAGCTACGAAGATGTATCATGACTTAAAGAGGCTGTTTTGGTGGTCTGGTTTGAAACGCGATGTGGCACAATTCGTGTATTCTTGCTTGGTTTGTCAAAAGTCGAAGATTGAGCATCAAAAGCCGACTGGTATGATGGTACCTCTAGATGTGCCAGAGTGGAAATGGGATAGTATATCCATGGATTTTGTGACGAGTTTGCCCAATACTCCTAGAGGGAATGATGCTATATGGGTTATTGTTGATAGGTTGACGAAGTCTGCTCACTTTCTACCAATTAACATTACTTTTCCTGTGGCTCAGTTGGCGAAGATTTATGTTAGAGAGATAGTTAAGCTGCATGGTGTTCCTTCGAGCATCGTATCTGATAGAGATCCAAGATTTACTTCTAGATTTTGGAAGAGTTTGCAAGAGGCGTTAGGATCTCAGTTGAGGTTGAGTTCGGCTTATCATCCGCAAACAGATGGTCAGTCGGAGAGGACGATTCAGTCGTTGGAGGACTTGTTGAGGGTTTGTGTACTTGAGCAGGGAGGGACTTGGGATAGTCATCTTCCATTGATAGAGTTCACGTACAACAACAGTTACCATTCAAGTATTGGAATGGCGCCGTTTGAGGCTTTGTATGGTCGGAGATGCAGGACTCCGTTGTGCTGGTTTGAGTCGGGTGAAAGAGTGGTCTTAGGACCAGAGATCGTTCAACAGACTACTGAGAAGGTGAGAATGATCCAAGAAAAGATGAAAGCGTCGCAGAGTCGACAAAAGAGATATCATGATAAGCGTAGAAAGGACCTTGAGTTCCAAGAGGGGGATCATGTGTTCCTGAGAGTGACTCCTTTGACGGGTGTTGGACGTGCTTTGAAATCGAAGAAGTTGACTCCGAGGTTTATTGGACCGTATCATATTTCAGAGAGGATTGGGCCGGTGGCGTATCGTGTTGGATTACCACCGCACTTGTCGAATTTGCATGATGTTTTTCATGTATCTCAGCTGAGGAAGTATGTTCCGGATCCGTCTCATGTGATCCAAAGCGATGATGTACAAGTTAGGGACAACCTTACGGTTGAGACCCTACCCGTGAGGATTGATGATCGAAAGACAAAGACGTTGAGAGGCAAGGAGATACCTCTTGTGAGAGTTGTTTGGGACGGAGCGACGGGTGAAAGCTTGACTTGGGAGCTAGAAAGTAAGATGCTGGAATCCTATCCAGAGTTGTTTGAGCGAGGTAAATTTTCGAGGACGAAAATCCTTTAAGAGGGGGAGAGTTGTAACGCCCTCTTTTATTATTTAATTATTTTACTAGATGATATGGTATATGTTTATATATTATGTGATTTGTGACGATTATGTGACGTATATGGGACGTGTGACGTGTTATTATTTTATTGTTTAATAAAATAATATAAGTGATGTTTATATGAATATTTATTTGGTAAATAAATAGATTGGGTGGAAAAAGATAGAATTTTAAGAGATGAGGTTATATTTATAATTAAGAAGAGTTGTGTGGGTTGAGAGGAAATTAATTAAGTTGTGAGGGAGTATATAAGAGAAGTAGGTTAAGAAAGGAAATATTGAGAACGCGTTATCAGACTTTTGGTTGGAGAAGAAGAACGGTCAAGAGAGAAGAGAAAGCTAGGTTCCAATTCTGCAATTTTTCCAGGTAAGGGTGAGCCTAACTTCAGTAGTATTAATCTTGAATCATCTGTTTTGATTAGCTTAGGGTTTGGGGAAGAATTGAGGTGAGTTTTGAGAATTAGGGTTATGATGGATTTGATGAATTTGATGTGAGAATGTGTTGCATTGCTGTAGGAATGTGTTACAGAACCTAGATTATTCCCTAGGATGATATTGCTGGTGAATTAGAAGCTTAATTGGAGAGAATTGGCAGGTTTTGGTGTGAATTGGACTGAACCCGTAGTGGTTCTGAGATCGCTCGCCTGTGGCGAGCAGATCACTCGCCGTGGCGAGTAACCCTTGGTTGCTCGCGAGGCGAGCAGTATAGCTCGCCGTGGCGAGCTTGACCCTTAAATTTAGGATTTTTGCCAAACTTTAGATGGTTTTGAGTGCCCTCATATTTATAGAGATGACCTGTGAAGTTGGTTTGGTCAAATTGGATTTAGAGAGCTTAAAAATGAGGATTTTGGTGAAAAATGTCAAAAAGGCCGAAGCACCCAGTATTTCTCGCCTCCAGCTCGCCCCCAACTCGCCTTTGGCGAGTGAGCTGATGTGAGTGCTCGCCTATGGCGAGCAAATGTACTCGCCGTGGCGAGTTAGTTCGTTCAGGACTGTGTTGTTGTTTTGCGAATCTGTTTCGCATAGGACTTTGAGAGGAGCCTTTTGGGTAGTGTTAGTGAGGTTTTATACCCTTTAATGTATTCTGTAAAGATGATAGCTGATGATTTACTTGAGTTGTTGATAAATGATATATTGATGTGTATAAGTGATGTATGTGTAAGATGATAAGTGAATGATGATAAATGTTGCAATGTGTATGACTAATATGATGATGCTCTGCCATGTAATTATTATTAACTGCATGTGTCAGTCTTGAAAATGTAATGATGGTTTTGAGACGGTGTAATAAGTTGTTAAGCGACGAGTCCATGCATTTGCATATTTATGAGACGGTGGAGCTTTATGCTCAAAGCGACGGTGGAGCATTTGCTCAAAGCGACGGTGAAGCATATTAATGCTATAATCATATGGTACCACATGCATGATGTTGAGACGTTAGGTGTTGCATTTAGTCGAGTCAATTGTGACATATATGAGATGATGTTTTGAGACGTTTATGCTTGATATGATGTTGTTATGATGTTGTATGATGAGGTTTAAGGTGATGCTATGATGTGCTACAAAGTATATGTGATGAGTTGGATATATATATGATTTGTTAATCTTGACTTATGATTTATATATTAATATTATCGTTGTGAATCTCAACCCTTCTGCTGGAATTGCCGCCTCGTGGGCAAGTGCAGGTACCCAGTCTTAGATGCGTTGATGCGAGGAGTCTGTGTGAAGTAGGGTTGCTCTGATACGTAACGGGATGGGGTCTTTTGTAAAGTCTATTCCATTATGTATCTTGTTAGAATAAGTTTGACTTTCAGTGATGTTGAACCATTAATATTTTGAGACGTTTTTGCTGGCTTTTAAGCCAAGACTATTATGAGATGAGACTTTTAAATTCCGCTGCTTAAATGAGTATTTTTGTAAATGATAAATTATTATCTAAGCTGTTTTTAAGATGAAATGTGACACTCCTTTGTGATGTTACTCTGATATATGTTTTATTTTAATGAAATTTTTAAGACGGGAAATTGGGGTGTTACATTGATTGCTAGAGAGTAAACTCTTACTGGACTGAGAGGAAAAGTAAGGGGCTAAAGGGAAACCGGTCATACGAAACTATGTCTATCATAAGGTTTTAAGGAATAAAGCTTCGGTTTGTAGAGGGTTTGTTATTATGATAAACCAATAATCCCAAGGCTCTTCTTTATTATTATTTTCTCTTTCAAACATTAAAAACCCCAATTTTATTATTCTCTCTTCTAATCATAACTCTAAGTTGATTAAATTAACCAACTCCCTGTCGGAACGATACACTCTTTATTACTACTCCGATAAGACTGTGCACTTGCAGTTTTATCCCATCAAGTTTTGTGCGCCGCTGCCGGGGAGTTAACTAAGTTGATTAACATTTTCTTGTGATTAGAATTTTTATTTTTATTTTATTTTCTTGTATTTTTTTTTTTTTTACTTTTCTTTTTCTTTGCTAAATTTATCTCTTTTCTTCTTCTCTTCTTTCACTTTAACTCCTTGGAAAACATAAGATAATACTAATGGCTGAGGAACGTACTCTCAAAGAGTATGCAAACCCTTCTACGGAAGAGCCACGAAATATTATCATATACCCAACGGTTGAAGATGAAAGATTTGAAATCAAACCCGCATTTCTTAACTTGGTGCAGAAAAACCAATTCTCCGGATCCCCCAATGAGGACCCAAACCTACATATATCCCTATTCTATAGGCTAAGTGTAACCTACAAAAACCAAGAGACCGTAAGGTTACACCTCTTTCCCTTTTCATTAAAAGATAGAGCTCTCACTTGGTTCCACTCTCTAGAGGTTGGGTCCATCACCTCATGGAATCAATTGAGACAAGCTTTTCTTGCCCGATTCTTTCCTCTCTCCAGAACCGCTCAACTACGGGCAAAGCTCTATCAATTTACTCAAAATCAAGGAGAATCTCTTTATGATGCGTGGGAGCGTTTCAAATAAATGCTCAGACTTTGTCCCGACCATGGTCTAGAGAAATGGCTAGTAATTCACACCTTTTATAATGGCCTATTATATGTTACAAAAATAACTATTGATGTAGCTGCAGGTGGGGCCTTAATGAACAAGGATTACAAAATAGCTTATGCCTTGATTGAAGATATGGCCCAGAATCACTGTCAATGGACCAATGAAGAGACCACTTTCACCACCTTACCCTCTAAGCAAAAGGTAAGTAAAGATGAAATTCCCCCTTTTTACCTTTTGTCTAATAAAGTAGACACTCTCTCTCTCAAATTTGACAAATTAAATGATAGCACTACTTTACCAACCTCTACTCCTTCTCCTTGTGAAACTGGTGGCATAATTAACCACACTAGTATTAAAAGTCAACTAGATAGTACTACTGAGAGTGCTGAACAAATACACTTTGTTCAAAACAACCAAGGGATGATGCAAAAACAAAACTTTCATAACAATCTTCAACATCCTTTAGGGCAAGCAGCACCACCTAGTCACACTAATGCCCAAAGAATCGCTCAAAAGTCTAGTTTGGAAATTTTGGTAGAAACTTATTTCTCAAATCAAACCAACGAACATCAAGAGCTTAAAAATCGAACTAGACTTTTAAACGATTCTCTTGCCAAACTTACTTCCAAAGTGGATTCCATTATCTCTCACAACAAGGTCTTAGAAACACAAATCTCCCAAATGACCCAAAGGACTCACCAACCTAAAATGAACAAAATGAATGCTATTACACTTAGGAATTGTAGAAAACTAGAGGACCCTATAGTGAAAGCTAAACCAAGTAGGGATGAGAAAGAAGGAAGTGAACCTCAAGGTGAGGAAACTAAGGTAGAAGGCGAAAAACAAGCCACACCTACCCCCTATAAACCCAAAATTCCTTTCCCTCAAAGGTTTGCTAAATCCAAGCTAGATGGGCAATTTAAAAAATTTATTGAAATGATGAATAAACTCTACATTGATGTACCTTTCACTGAGGTGCTAACTCAGATGCCTACTTATGCTAAATTTTTAAAAGAGATACTTTCTAAAAAAAGAAAGATTGAGGAAGATGAGACAGTTAACCTTACGGAAGAATGTAGTGCCATCATTCAAAATAAATTACCACCCAAGCTTAAGGACCCAGGAAGTTTCTCCATACCTTGTGTCATAGGTTCCGAAATAGTAAAGAAAGCTATGTGTGACTTAGGAGCCAGTGTAAGCTTAATGCCTCTATCCCTCTTCGAGAGAATGGGTATAGGGGAACTTAAGTCAACTAGAATGACCATCCAATTGGCAGACCGGTCCGTTAAGTACCCAGCTGGGATTGTAGAAGATGTCCCAGTCAAGGTAGGAGAAATATATATACCCGCTAATTTTGTTGTGATGGAAATAGAGGAAGATAGTCAAGTACCAATTCTTTTAGGAAGGCCTTTCCTTGCTACTGCAGGAGCCGTTATTGATGTTAAAAATGGTAGGCTAGCTTTTAATGTTGGTAAGGACACTGTTGAATTTGAACTTGCTAACCTTATGAAGGGTCCCTCTTTTAAAGACTCGTGTTGCATGATAGATATGATTGATCGTTGTGTGAAAGAATGCTCTTTAGCACCATCTACACGAGATGGTCTAGAGTTGTGTTTGATAAATAATGCAGGTACAAAACTAGAGGAAGACGCCCAAGCCTATGAAGATCTTTTGGATGCAAATTCTCCCATGGAGGACTTGGGTACAGAAAGGTTGGTGGAAAAAGAACCAAACCCTCTTCCAAAAGAAGCACCAAGAGTGGAGCTTAAAACACTTCCATCAAATTTAAGGTATGAATTCTTAGGCCCTAACTCTACTTATCCTGTTATTGTTAATGCAAGTCTTGATGAGGATGAAACAAAAAAATTGCTTAGTATCCTCAAGAAGCATCCCAAGGCTATAGGGTACACCATTGATGATATTAAAGGATTAAATCCCTCATTATGCACACATAGAATACTACTTGAAGAGGACTATAAGCCCTCCATTGAACATCAAAGGAGATTAAATCCTAACATGAAGGAAGTTGTGAAAAAGGAAGTCTTAAAACTCTTAGAAGCAGGTGTTATTTATCCAATCTCTGATTCTAAATGGGTTAGCCCAGTTCAAGTGGTACCTAAAAAGGGTGGTCTCACAGTGATAAAAAATGATAAAAATGAATCCATAGCCACTAGAACTGTCACGGGGTGGAGAATGTGTATAGACTATAGAAAGCTTAATAAGGCAACCCGTAAAGATCATTTCCCGCTTCCATTCATAGACCAAATGTTAGAAAGATTAGCTAAACATTCACATTTTTGTTACCTGGATGGTTACTCTGGATTCTTCCAAATACCCATCCACCCTAATGACCAAGAGAAAACAACTTTTACATGCCCCTATGGCACTTTTGCTTATAGGAGAATGCCTTTTGGTCTTTGCAATGCTCCGGCAACTTTTCAAAGATGTATGATGTCTATTTTTTCTGATTTTGTTGAAAATATAATGGAAGTCTTTATGGATGATTTTTCTGTGCATGGATCCAGTTTTGATAATTGTTTGGCTAACCTTGAAAAGGTTTTAGAAAGATGTGAACAGGTACACTTGGTGTTGAATTGGGAGAAATGCCACTTTATGGTAAGGGAAGGAATTGTTCTAGGACATCTAATCTCTGAACAAGGTATTGAGGTAGACAGAGCAAAAATTGAAATTATTGAGAAAATGCTACCTCCCACCTCGGTGAAAGAAGTGAGAAGTTTCTTAGGTCATGCAGGCTTTTACCGCCGCTTCATTAAAGATTTCTCATCAATTACTAAACCACTAACAAGCCTGCTCCTTAAGGATGCAAATTTTGTCTTCGATGATATGTGTTTAAAAGCTTTTTGCAGGTTGAAGGAAGCCTTAGTGACAGCCCCAATCATACAACCACCGGATTGAAACTTGCCTTTTGAAATAATGTGCTATGCAAGTGACTATGCAGCTGGGGCAGTATTAGGTCAAAGGAAGGAAAAAAAGATGCATGCTATATACTATGCAAGTAAGACCCTAGATGGAGCACAGGTAAATTATACTACAACTGAAAAAGAATTATTAGCAGTAGTCTATGCTATTGACAAATTTAGGCAATACTTGGTTGGATCAAAAATTATTGTCTACACCGATCACTCGGCAATAAAATATTTGTTAACTAAAAAAGATGCTAAACCGAGACTGTCATACCCTCATTTTGGACCTAAAAATACTCCTTCAAATTTCCCTGCTATTTTCTAAATACTTTCAAATTCACCGTGTTTTCTACTGTGCTTCAACTGCATATGTTACTGCTTCTGTCTTTTAATTTTTGCATAAAATCGTACAAAAGGTTATTTTGGTCATTTCCCGCAATGGAACCCATTTTTCAGTCCCTGCATCCGTCTTTGAGTCTTTTTTGTGCAAATTATTTGTTCAATTTTGTACAAAACCACTTGTGTCTGCATCTGAGTCAGCTTGTGTCAGTTTGAGTCGTTTTTGCCCCCAGGGGCATTTTAGTCTTTTCACATTGTTTAAATTTTGGGCGGAGAGGTATTTTAAAATACCTCATTTAGGTAATTTGTTCGTTTTAGTCCGTTTTGCCAGTTTTAACTGTTTCACTTTACGTTGCATTCAAATTACATTTTTTAACCAATTTTATTATTTTTTGCATTTTAGTCCAAATACTTTTAAAAATTGCAATTCATGTCCAAATTTTACATTTTATTGCAAGAGGTCACAATTCTTTTAAAAAACAGTCCAGTCCAGATACTTTTTATTTTTGCATTTCAGTCCTTAAACTTTTCAAATTTGCAAAATAGTCCTACATTTTCATAAAATTGCAGATTGGTCCCAGGATGCCACGCAGACCAATTCAGCCCACATGGCAGCCTATATAAGGCCTTAGGTGTCAGAAATCATGAGAGATCAGAGCCACATCACACAAACAGAATTCATTTTCTCTCTCTTGGCAGTTATGGATCAAAATCCACAAATTCACAGAAAAGCTCAAGAACACACACAAACCCTAGAATGAATTCAGCACCAATTCAAAGCAATTTCACAAGAAAACCCCAAATTTCCCACTGAATTCAATCCACGGAACCAAACAGGAGCAGAATTCACACAAGATTGGCGCAATTACGAGCAATTCTCAGAGATTCGAGGGAACCTTCATCATCGAATTGCTGAGCTCGTGGTTCAAACGCGAGCACACCACCGGAGGTAGCGCGCTGAAAGCGTGAATGCAAGCTCTGGATCGGAGAAGAAGAAGGAAGAAGAGGTGAAGGATTTCACAAGATCCGGATCGGAAGAAGAAAGAAAGGAGCGAAACCAGTTCACCAGAAAAGGTTCCGAACCAAGGATCAAAAGAAACGGTTCAGATCTCCAAACCAAGACCAAGGTAACACCTTAACTTCATCTAAATCTCTTCGTATGCCATCACGAAAGCCAGAACAACGTGAATCCGGAGCCAATTGAACCGTTCGATCCAAAACCCAAACCCTAACAAAAAAATCGTTTTGAAAATCAGAGATTTGCTTCGGAATTCACAACGAGTGTGAATCAAAGCAAATCCTCACATTTTTACAACATTTTCAGCAAGAAAAACGCGAGAAAACGAACGGTTCAAACATGCAGAGGCAAAACTCAAGGTTCACGTTGATTCAACGGTTGAAATCAATTTCTTCTGACTGATTCATGCCTAGGACGATAGTACGAACAGTTTAAGCCATGATTCTTGGATTCCAGGGTAGGTTTGAGCAAGATCTAGGGTTAGGGTTTGGAGAGAACGAAGAGAGAGGCCGGAGAAGAAAGAGAAAGAAGAAAGAAAATGAGGAAAACCGGTTCAGGATCCTTTTATGTAAGCTAATAAACCGGGTCGGTTCAAACCCGACCCACCCTTGCGTGTTGTAGACCGTTGGATCTTGATCCTAATGGATCCGGATCCATCCAACGCCCCAGAGGCGTTTTGGAGATCCGGATCCATCTCTGTGTTTGGGATTGGGCCTTTTACCCGCGGGTTTTGGTTTCTTTCAGTTTCTTGAATTTTCTTGCTATATACACCTTTATTCTGGTTGTTTGAACCCCTGTGCATGCTAAAATTTCCTGCAAAAATTCCAAAAAAATTGCTATGCGTCCTTGGTATGTTTCTTTACTGTTTTGCGATATTTTCACATATTCAAGACTGATGGAAAAAGTACGTGTTAATTTCATTCTTGATTCGTACATCTTGTGTGTTTTCGCGTGAATGTTCTCGTGCAATATTTGATCCGAAACTTGTCATGAGATGTTGATGTTTAGCACTTAATTTCATGATGAGTTTATCTCTGATTTTGTGTTAATTCATTCAAATTGTGCTAGTTGATTGATTTTGTTTACAATTTTTGCAATATGTTTAATTGTGTTAGTTAATTGATTTTGTTTACAATTTTTGCAATATGTTTAATTGTGTTAGTTAATTGATTTTGTTTACAATTTTGCAATATGTTTAATTGTGTTAGTTAATTGATTTTGTTTACAATTCTTGCAATATGTTCTATTTTTGTTAAGTTTGATCTTTGTTTACAATTTTGCAATACTTTCAATTTTGTTAATAGGATAGCTTTTATCTTGCAAGTTTAGGTGCTAGTTTCCTAATTTTGCAAAGTTTAGCTTTTAATTTCTTGTTTCATAAGTCATGATTAGTTAGCATGCATTTTTTCTTCACATCCCTCCATATTATGTTGTCCTTGTTGCCCAACATTTCATTATCATTGCATATTGCTTCACTAACCATTTTGTGTTTCATGCCTATTGAAAGCTCCAATTCATCCCCATTCTCTAAGTTTAGGTTCCATTCAATTTCTCAATGTTTAGGTTAGTTTTAGTTTACTTTCTTTAATTTCATGCAAGACCATAGAATGTAAATTAGGACCCGATGTAAAGGACTATGGACTATAATGATGTACACCGACACAAGCACCGACACGCACACACGTTGTATGTTTACCGCTAGGTGTATGTTTAGGAAGCGCGAAACTTAGGAAAAGATCATTCTTTCAAAAAAAATGTTAACAATTCTATCACTTGAAAACCTTTTTTAATAAACCTTGGAGCCAAAACTCCATTGTATTTCCTTTCTTTTCTTAATCAAATTCAAAAAATGGAAATAATTCCTACTTGAACCTTTTTTGTAAATAATTGATCAACCTCACCGTTTCATTTTCTCAAGCCTTTACGGCCTCGTTCTCTTCTTCAAAACTCTTTTTTCAAAAAGCTAAAATCAATCAAAACCCACAAAAAATATTTTGGAAGAGAACTACATGGAATTTTGATCCCTTAAAAGTGTATGTAGGCAAGACATTCTTAAAATCAATCCCTTTTTACAAATAGCAATAAAAGCAAAACGTATACATAAAATTAGTAAAACGGTTCCTATAGGATACTATAGTCATTGCGGGTGCCTAACACCTTCCCGTAGTGAAATCAGCCCCGAGCTCGGAATTTCTAAGGTTTTCTCTCGATTTTACCTTTCCCCAAAAAAAATAGAGATATCAATGATTGAAAGGTTCGAATCTAATCAATGATTTGACACCAGAAAATCGCGATAACAGAAATGGCGACTTCACTGGGGACTATTTTAGGGCTACACCTAGTTTTACACGCTTTATGTTTATGCTTTGCTTTATTGTTACGTGTAAAATTTTCTTGTGTACGTGTGGGGTGAGAATATCAAAAGCCCTATACCCGGGCTGAGTGAACTTAAGATTAGGAAGAGATATAATCGACAATCCATTCCGGGGGTTGCCTCGTGCATTGGATTACGCGATCAATCTCACATAGCGGAGGCATTTTGGAGGTGATGTTGTCGGCATGTGTTGTCATGCTTAGGCACTTTACTTCCAATTGACCGATGAAGGCTATGGACCGTAGTTACCAAACCCATCCTTGGCCTTTCTTAGGACGTAGTGCGGTGGCTAAACCGAGCGTTGTCTCGAAATTTAGTCGTCACACGATACTACACCCAAACTAGACCTTCTTACAGATAATCATGGACAAGCGTTGCTTTGTACTACTATGATATACGCAAGAGAGGTTGCGGTTTGGGAACTTTATAGAACCTTGGTTACTACTATCAAAGCCTTAGTTTCACCGGACACCGTGTCCACTTGTTACTTTAGCCCACCGTGCTTTCTTTGTTAAACAAAACCATGCATACATGCATTCATGCATAAAATTTTTACATGCATTTATCAAAGGGTATAGACAAACTAAAATTCTTTGCAAATATAACCAGGCATGAAGAGGACTAAGTCTTACAAGTTCAAGGGAGTCGATCCCACTTCTTTTTGCTTAACATTTCAAAACGATTTGTCTTGACAGCTTTCTAATTCCGTCATCTTGCTAAAAATGTTTGCAAAAGTTTCTAGTTTGTCTAAAACCCTTCGATAACGAAAAGAGTCATTTTTGCATCTGCATTTGTACATATCATGCATCATATGCATCAGTCATCAGTCACAAAAAAAAAACTTCCAAGTGCTCATTGTCTCCTGGTTCTTCTGCCGCAGTTTGAAAAATGGCTCGTGCTCAGTGGGTCTAAGCCCGTGTTTTTTGTACCAGGAGGCATTGAAAGAACTGGAACGTTATCAATCTCCTTGTGTTTGTGCATGATTCTAAGTAATATGTCTTGTTGTCTAGGCTTTTGTTTTCAAAATAACAATCCTTCCACCCTGCCCGAGGCGGAAGTGACACTTTTGTAAGGGGCATGTTTGTTCCGACATCACCATTATCAATAAAAAACGTCGTTTCTTTCACGACTCTTTTTCTTTCTTTAATGCTTTTCCCTTGGAAATAATGGTAATGCCAGAAAAAACCAAAACATTTGTGTTTTCTTATTAATTTCAAAGATCTGCATGAAAACTATTTTCTAAAAATCATCCAATCATGTCACGCAGATCGAACCAAAATGAACCCGTTGAATGTAACGCCCACGTTCGTTTTAGTATTTATTTAAATCGAGTTTAGGTGATTATATTATATTTATATAATATATAAGTGTTTTGATATGTTTTGATATGTTTTGATATGTTTTGACATATTTTGGATGATTTGGTGTTAAGATATAATGCTAAGGATAAGGTTAAGAGACTTATTTTATTGTTAAATAAAATAAGATTTGAAAAGAAAATAAAATATTTAGTTATGGGTTAGTTTTGGATTTTAGAGAGTTATGTGGGAGAAAGAGTAAATAAGATAAGATTTGTTGGCAGTATAAATAAGGAAAATTAGGTTAGAGTCAGTAACGCTTTCAGAACTTTTGGGAAACAGAAAGAGAGAGGCCGCACGCGTGAGAAGAGAAGAGAAGGGTGTGCTGCGATTTCTGCTTCTAACCAGGTAAGGGTGAGACTCATGATTAAGTAATATTGATTAGCATGATTCTGATAGCAATTAACAAGGATTAGGATTGAATTGAGAGAAGGTGAAAACTAGGTCAAAACCTTATAAATTGATGAATTAACGGTTGGAATAGGTTTAATTGATGTAGAAAGTGTTCCTAGACCTTAGATTATGCTTAGGATGAATTCTGGAATCAATAGCAGGCTTGGAACCATGTGAATCGTAGGATTTTTGGGAAAATAGCAGTTCTGGCCGCAGCGAAATTCATCGCTCGCCACGGCGAGCAGTGATCCTCGCCTCGCGAGTTGCTTCGGGCAGCTCGCCATAGCGAGCAGTGATCCTCGCCTCGCGAGTTGCTTCTGGCAGCTCGCCATAGCGAGCACTTTTCTTCGCCTCGCGAGTTGCTCCTGGCAGCTCGCCACGGCGAGCTTACCCACTCGCCTCGCGAACACTACCAGTTTTGGAAGTTGTGAGGGTTGTGTGACCTGTTCCGTGTGATTGATTGGGAGATGTTTCCTGAGTGTTAATCAAGCCTAGTGGTGATGCTGAGAGCCCTGTTCAGAGCTCTTTTAATTATGGATAGTTGGGTTATGGTAGTAGAGTATTAATTAAGTATTATACCTTGTGCAATTATGTTAAAGTTTTATGTTGCCTTGAATTGTAATTGATATAATAATATCATTCTGTTCTTATGAATTGAATTATGCTGCTGATGTTATTAAACTGAACCGTTATGATATATGTATATGTTATATATGCAATGATAAGTGGTTGTTTAGCTCCAATTTCTTGGATGCATGTTGATAAAGTGATTAAGGATAAATGTTACTTGAGTTGAGTCCATGCACAGCATACATTGAGCTTAGTCCTCACCATGATAGGAGCTTTGTCCTCCGCACGTTTATCAGGAGCTTTGTCCTCCGCACGTTTTAAAAGTATATTAATACTTATGATGAAGTTTGGTACCACATGCATATAAGGAGTCTAAGAGCATTGTCGCATGGTCATATTTATGATGTCATGTTGTTGATGAAGAATGAATATATGATTAAGTGATAAGTGTTAATTATCTATGCTACTTGCTTAAAGATGATATGAAATTGATTATGTGATTACGTGCTATATGTTATCAAATGATGCAAGAATGCTATTAATGTTTGATGTTAATTGTTATTCCGTATTATGTTGATTAGTATTATTTTGTTATGAATTCTCACCCCTTCTGCTGGAATTGCCGCCTTGTGGGCAAGTGCAGGTGATCGTGCTTAGTGTTGCAGTTGCTCGTGAGTGGCCTTGCATCACTGTGTCGTTTAGGTCGCTCTGATACGTAACGGGATGGGGTTGTCTTTATGCATGCTTCATTCTTTTACGTGACTATTTATGTTATTTTGCAAATAATGGAACTAACTCCTTGAGATATTTTTATGGGGCCTGCGTGCCAAACGTTTATGAATTTTTAGTAATAATTCCGCTGCAAAGTTTTGAAGTAAATTGGTTAAATTATTATTTAACTGTTTCGGATTAAGTTTTCATGTGACATCCCGTTGTTGTGTTTGCATACTCTGATAATCGTTTACGAAATTTTTATGTTGGGAAAACGGGGTGTTACAATTGGTATCAGAGCAAGTCGGTCTGTCCGGCCAATTAGAGAGTCTTGTTGAGTCTTAGTAATATTTGTATTACTAAATCTTATGTTGCTGTTACTGTTTGTTGTAGAATATCAGAATGGCTGGAAGGAACGATACCGCGTTAGCTGCTGCACTTCAAGCTGTTGCCCAAGCTGTGGGACAACCTAATGCAAATGCTGGTGTGAATGCTGAGACAAGGATGTTGGAGACTTTCATGAGGAATCATCCTCCAACTTTTAAGGGAAGGTATGACCCCGATGGAGCCCAGACGTGGCTTAAGGAGATTGAGAGGATCTTCAGAGTGATGCAGTGCACCGAGGTTCAGCAAGTGCGATTTGGTACACATCAGCTGTCAGAGGAAGCTGATGATTGGTGGGTCAGTGTGTTACCTAGCCTCGAGCAAGATGGGGCTGTTTTGACTTGGGCTGTTTTCAGGAGAGAGTTCCTGAGAAGATACTTTCCGGAGGATGTTCGCGGAAAGAAGGAAATCGAGTTCCTTGAGCTTAAGCAAGGAAACATGTCAGTGACTGAGTATGCTGCCAAGTTCGTGGAGTTGGCAAAGTTCTATCCGCACTACGCTGCTGAGACTGCAGAGTTTTCAAGATGCATCAAGTTTGAGAACGGTTTGAGGCCCGACATTAAGAGGGCGATTGGGTACCAACAGATTAGAGTGTTTCCGGATTTGGTAAACAGCTGTCGGATATATGAAGAGGATACGAAGGCTCACTACAAGGTAGTGAATGAGAGGAAAGCCAAGGGCCAGCAGAGTCGCCCTAAACCTTATAGTGCCCCTGCTGATAAAGGGAAACAGAGGATGGTCGTGGATAGGCAGGCCGCGAAGAAGGGTACTTCCGCTGAGATCGTGTGTTTTAACTGTGGCGTGAAGGGCCACAAGAGCAATGTTTGTCCAGAAGAGATCAAGAAGTGTGTCCGGTGTGGCAAGAAGGGTCATTTAGTAGCCAAAGAGGGCGCCTACTACGGGTCGAGTTTTTGCCCTGACTGGTACTCAGACAGACAGTGATGATCGGTTGATCAGAGGTACTTGCTATATTAATAATACTCCTTTAGTTGCTATTATTGATACTGGTGCTACGCATTGTTTTATTGCTTTAAACTGTGTTTCTGCTTTGAGTCTTGCTATGTCTGATATGAATGGAGAGATGGTTGTCGAAACTCCAGCTAAGTGTTCGGTGACTACTTCTCTCGTATGCTTAAGTTGTCCTTTGTCTATGTTTGGTCGCGATTTTGAGATGGATTTAGTTTGTCTACCTTTAAGCGGTATGGATGTAATTCTGGGTATGAATTGGTTAGAGTACAACCACGTTCTTATCAATTGTTTTCGCAAGACGGTGCAATTCTCGTCTCCTGAAGAGGAAAGTGGCGCCGAGTTCTTATCTACTAAACAGCTGAAGCAACTAGAACGTGACGGCATGTTGATGTTTTCGTTGATGGCTTCCTTATCTTTAGAGAATCAAGCGGTGATCGATAAATTACAAGTGGTATGCGACTTTCCTGAAGTTTTCCCAGATGAAATTCCTGATGTGCCTCCAGAGAGGGAAGTCGAGTTTTCTATTGATCTTGTTCCTGGAACTAAGCCGGTGTCGATGGCACCTTATCGTATGTCTGCTTCCGAACTAGCTGAATTGAAGAAACAGTTGGAAGATTTACTCGAGAAGAAATTTGTTAGACCAAGTGTGTCACCTTGGGGAGCGCCAGTGTTACTAGTAAAGAAGAAAGATGGTAGTATGAGGCTATGTATTGACTATCGGCAGTTGAACAAGGTAACTATCAAGAATAGGTATCCACTCCCGAGGATCGATGATTTGATGGATCAGTTAGTGGGTGCACGCGTTTTCAGCAAGATTGACTTGAGGTCGGGTTATCATCAGATTAAAGTAAAGGATGAGGATATGCAGAAGACAGCTTTCAGAACGCGTTATGGCCATTATGAGTACAAGGTTATGCCTTTTGGAGTTACTAATGCACCGGGAGTATTTATGGAGTATATGAATCGCATCTTCCATGCATTTTTGGATCGGTTCGTAGTTGTATTTATTGATGATATTTTGATTTACTCCAAGACTGAGGAAGAGCATGCTGAACATCTGAAGATTGTTTTGCAAGTATTGAAGGAGAAGAAACTTTATGCCAAACTGTCTAAGTGTGAGTTCTGGTTGAAAGAAGTGAGTTTCCTTGGTCATGTTATCTCTGGTGATGGTATTGCAGTAGATCCATCTAAGATTGAAGCCGTATCGCAATGGGAGACTCCGAAGTCAGTTACTGAGATTAGGAGCTTTTTGGGTTTAGCTGGTTACTATAGAAGGTTTATCGAAGGATTCTCCAAGTTAGCTCTTCCGTTGACCCAGTTGACTTGTAAAGGTAGAGCTTTTGTTTGGGATGTGCATTGTGAGAACAGCTTCAACGAGTTGAAGAAGCGTTTGACGACTGCTCCAGTTTTGATTCTGCCGAAGCCAGACGAGCCATTTGTAGTGTATTGTGACGCGTCTAAGTTGGGTTTAGGAGGTGTGCTTATGCAAGCAGGTAAAGTGGTAGCTTATGCTTCAAGACAGTTGAGGATTCATGAGAAGAATTACCCGACGCATGATTTGGAATTAGCAGCTGTGGTTTTTGTATTGAAGATGTGGAGACACTACTTATATGGTGCGAGATTCGAAGTGTTTAGCGATCACAAGAGCTTGAAGTATCTTTTCGATCAGAAGGAATTGAATATGAGGCAGAGAAGATGGTTAGAACTTTTGAAGGACTTCGACTTTGGGTTGAATTATCATCCGGGTAAAGCGAATGTGGTAGCAGATGCCTTGAGTAGGAAGACTTTGCATATGTCTGCTATGATGGTTAAGGAGTTCGAATTACTTGAGCAATTTAGAGATTTGAGTTTGGTTTGTGAAAGGACGCCTCAGAGTGTGAAGCTAGGGATGCTGAAGATTGATAGTGACTTCTTGATGAGTATAAGAGAGGCGCAGAAAGAAGATGTCAAGTTTGTGGATTTAATGGTTGCGGGTAATCAGACTGAGGATAGTGATTTTCAAGTCGACGATCAAGGAGTGTTGAGATTCCGAGGTAGAATTTGCATTCCTGACAATGAAGAGATTAAGAAGATGATTCTTGAAGAGAGTCACAGAAGTAGCTTGAGTATTCACCCGGGAGCTACGAAGATGTATCATGATTTGAAGAAGTTGTTTTGGTGGTCTGGATTGAAACGTGATGTAGCACAGTTTGTGTATGCTTGTTTAGTTTGCCAGAAGTCGAAGATCGAGCATCAGAAACCGGCTGGCATGATGGTATCTTTAGATGTGCCAGAGTGGAAATGGGATAGTATATCCATGGATTTTGTGACTAGCTTGCCGAATACCCCAAGAGGGAATGACGCCATTTGGGTGATAGTTGACAGGTTGACGAAGTCAGCTCATTTTCTACCGATTAATATTAGTTTTCCTGTTGCCCAGCTGGCAGAGATTTATATCAAGGAGATTGTGAGATTGCATGGTGTTCCTTCGAGCATAGTATCCGATAGAGATCCAAGATTTACTTCTAGATTTTGGAAAAGTTTGCAAGAGGCTTTAGGTTCTAAGTTAAGATTGAGTTCGGCGTATCATCCGCAGACAGATGGTCAGTCGGAGAGGACAATTCAGTCGCTAGAGGATTTATTGAGAGTTTGTGTTCTTGAGCAAGGAGGAACTTGGGATAGCCATCTTCCCTTAATCGAGTTCACATACAATAATAGTTATCATTCTAGTATTGGAATGGCACCTTTTGAGGCTTTGTACGGTCGGAGGTGCAGAACTCCGTTGTGTTGGTTTGAGTCAGGTGAAAGAGTGGTTTTAGGACCAGAGATTGTTCAGCAAACTACTGAGAAGGTTAAGATGATTCAAGAGAAAATGAAAGCGTCGCAGAGTCGACAAAAGAGTTACCATGATAAGCGAAGGAAAGATCTTGAGTTTCAGGAAGGAGACCACGTGTTTCTAAGAGTCACGCCTATGACTGGTGTTGGACGTGCGTTGAAGTCAAGGAAGTTGACTCCGAGATTTATTGGCCCGTATCAGATTTTAGAGAGGGTTGGAACGGTGGCGTACCGAGTTGGGTTACCACCGCATCTTTCGAATTTACATAATGTTTTCCATGTGTCGCAACTTCGGAAGTATGTCCCGGATCCATCTCATGTGATCCAGAGCGATGATGTGCAAGTTAGGGACAACCTTACGGTGGAGACTATACCGGTAAGGATTGATGATCGGAAAGTGAAGACGTTGAGAGGCAAGGATATACCTCTCGTTAGAGTCGTCTGGTCGGGAGCGACTGGTGAAAGCTTGACGTGGGAGCTTGAGAGTAAGATGCTGGAGTCTTATCCAGAGTTGTTTGCTTGAGGTAATTTTCGAGGACGAAAATCTTTTAAGTGGGGGAGAGTTGTAACGCCCACGTTCGTTTTAGTATTTATTTAAATCGAGTTTAGGTGATTATATTATATTTATATAATATATAAGTGTTTTGATATGTTTTGATATGTTTTGATATGTTTTGATATGTTTTGACATATTTTGGATGATTTGGTGTTAAGATATAATGCTAAGGATAAGGTTAAGAGACTTATTTTATTGTTAAATAAAATAAGATTTGAAAAGAAAATAAAATATTTAGTTATGGGTTAGTTTTGGATTTTAGAGAGTTATGTGGGAGAAAGAGTAAATAAGATAAGATTTGTTGGCAGTATAAATAAGGAAAATTAGGTTAGAGTCAGTAACGCTTTCAGAACTTTTGGGAAACAGAAAGAGAGAGGCCGCACGCGTGAGAAGAGAAGAGAAGGGTGTGCTGCGATTTCTGCTTCTAACCAGGTAAGGGTGAGACTCATGATTAAGTAATATTGATTAGCATGATTCTGATAGCAATTAACAAGGATTAGGATTGAATTGAGAGAAGGTGAAAACTAGGTCAAAACCTTATAAATTGATGAATTAACGGTTGGAATAGGTTTAATTGATGTAGAAAGTGTTCCTAGACCTTAGATTATGCTTAGGATGAATTCTGGAATCAATAGCAGGCTTGGAACCATGTGAATCGTAGGATTTTTGGGAAAATAGCAGTTCTGGCCGCAGCGAAATTCATCGCTCGCCACGGCGAGCAGTGATCCTCGCCTCGCGAGTTGCTTCGGGCAGCTCGCCATAGCGAGCAGTGATCCTCGCCTCGCGAGTTGCTTCTGGCAGCTCGCCATAGCGAGCACTTTTCTTCGCCTCGCGAGTTGCTCCTGGCAGCTCGCCACGGCGAGCTTACCCACTCGCCTCGCGAACACTACCAGTTTTGGAAGTTGTGAGGGTTGTGTGACCTGTTCCGTGTGATTGATTGGGAGATGTTTCCTGAGTGTTAATCAAGCCTAGTGGTGATGCTGAGAGCCCTGTTCAGAGCTCTTTTAATTATGGATAGTTGGGTTATGGTAGTAGAGTATTAATTAAGTATTATACCTTGTGCAATTATGTTAAAGTTTTATGTTGCCTTGAATTGTAATTGATATAATAATATCATTCTGTTCTTATGAATTGAATTATGCTGCTGATGTTATTAAACTGAACCGTTATGATATATGTATATGTTATATATGCAATGATAAGTGGTTGTTTAGCTCCAATTTCTTGGATGCATGTTGATAAAGTGATTAAGGATAAATGTTACTTGAGTTGAGTCCATGCACAGCATACATTGAGCTTAGTCCTCACCATGATAGGAGCTTTGTCCTCCGCACGTTTATCAGGAGCTTTGTCCTCCGCACGTTTTAAAAGTATATTAATACTTATGATGAAGTTTGGTACCACATGCATATAAGGAGTCTAAGAGCATTGTCGCATGGTCATATTTATGATGTCATGTTGTTGATGAAGAATGAATATATGATTAAGTGATAAGTGTTAATTATCTATGCTACTTGCTTAAAGATTATATGAAATTGATTATGTGATTACGTGCTATATGTTATCAAATGATGCAAGAATGCTATTAATGTTTGATGTTAATTGTTATTCCGTATTATGTTGATTAGTATTATTTTGTTATGAATTCTCACCCCTTCTGCTGGAATTGCCGCCTTGTGGGCAAGTGCAGGTGATCGTGCTTAGTGTTGCAGTTGCTCGTGAGTGGCCTTGCATCACTGTGTCGTTTAGGTCGCTCTGATACGTAACGGGATGGGGTTGTCTTTATGCATGCTTCATTCTTTTACGTGACTATTTATGTTATTTTGCAAATAATGGAACTAACTCCTTGAGATATTTTTATGGGGCCTGCGTGCCAAACGTTTATGAATTTTTAGTAATAATTCCGCTGCAAAGTTTTGAAGTAAATTGGTTAAATTATTATTTAACTGTTTCGGATTAAGTTTTCATGTGACATCCCGTTGTTGTGTTTGCATACTCTGATAATCGTTTACGAAATTTTTATGTTGGGAAAACGGGGTGTTACATTGAACACAGTGACCCTATGTTTCTCCAAACTGTTGAATCCCCGGTGTTTGAGGCCGAAGATGAGGATAGTGATGACATACCAGACGAGATTGCCCGACTGCTTGAGCAAGAAGAGAAAACCATTCGGCCTCACCAGGAGGAGATCGAGCTAATCAACTTGGGTACCGAGGATAACAAAAGAGAGATCAAAGTCGGTGCCGCATTGGAGGAAGGGGTCAAGAAGAGGATCTTCCAACTGCTCCGCGAATACTCGGACATTTTTGCATGGTCATATGAAGACATGCCAGGTTTGGATCCCCAGATCGTGGAACACCGGATACCGACAAAACCAGACTGTCCTCCTGTCAGACAAAAGTTGAGGCGGACTCGGCCGGACATGGCTCTGAAAATCAAAGGGGAAGTGCAGAAGCAAATCGATGCGGGTTTTCTCATGACAGTTGAGTATCCCGAGTGGGTTGCTAATATTGTGCCTGTTCCAAAGAAGGATGGTAAGGTCCGGATGTGTGTTGATTACAGAGATTTGAATAGAGCAAGCTTGAAGGACAATTTCCCACTACCTCACATCGATGTACTTGTTGATAATACCGCCCAGTGCAAGGTGTTCTCCTTCATGGACGGATTTTCTGGCTACAACCAAATCAAAATGTCACCCAAAGACAGGGAGAAGACGTCATTCATCACTCCGTGGGGAACTTTCTGTTGTAAAGCAATGTCGTTCGGTCTAATAAATGCTGGTGCTACCTATCAAAGGGGGATGACCACTTTGTTCCATGACATGATTCACAAAGAGGTCGAAGTGTATGTAGACGACATGATTGTAAAGTCGAGCGATGAAGAGCAACACGTCGAATATTTGGCTAAGATGATTGAAAGGTTGAGGAAATACAAGCTTCGGCTGAATCCAAACAAATGTACGTTCGGTGTTAGGTCTGGGAAGTTGCTAGGCTTCATTGTCAGCCAGAAGGGCATTGAAGTAGATCCCGACAAAGTCCGAGCTATCCGCGAGATGCCGGCCCCGCAAACCGAGAAGCAGGTCAGAGGATTCCTTGGGCGTTTGAACTACATTTCTAGGTTTATATCCCACATGACTGCAACCTGCGGGCCAATTTTCAAGTTACTCAGGAAGAATCAACCTGTTGTATGGAATGATGAGTGCCAAGAAGCTTTCGATAGCATAAAGAACTATTTGCTAGAGCCACCTGTCCTTGTCCCGCCCGTGGACGGAAGGCCATTGATTATGTATCTGTCAGTGTTGGATGAATCCATGGGATGTGTGCTCGGTCAGCAAGATGAAACTGGAAAGAAAGAGCATGCAATCTACTATTTGAGCAAGAAATTCACCGATTGTGAGACTTGGTATACAATGCCCGAGAAAACCTGTTGTGCACTAGCTTGGGCTGCCAAACGCCTGCGTCATTACTTGATAAATCATACAACTTGGTTGATATCCCGGATGGATCCAATCAAGTACATTTTTGAGAAACCGGCTGTCACTAGAAAAATCGCACGTTGGCAAATGTTACTGTCAGAGTATGATATTGTGTTTCAAGCTCAGAAAGCCATTAGAGGGAGTATCCTGGCTGACCATCTCGCTTGCCAACCGCTCGATGACTATCAACCCTTGAAGTTCGACTTCCCCGACGAAGAGGTCATGTTCTTAAAGCCAAGAGACTGTGAAGAACCACTGATCGGTGAAGGTCCAAACCCTGATAGCAAGTGGGGATTGGTCTTTGATGGTGCTGCTAACGCCTATGGCCGAGGAATTGGCGCAGTAATTATGGCTCCGCAGGGGCATCACATCCCTTTCACAGCCCGGATTGTGTTTGAGTGCACCAACAGTGTGGCCGAGTACGAGGCGTGCATCTTGGGAATTGAAGAAGCCATCGATATGAGAATCAAGCATCTGGACATCTATGGAGACTCTGCGCTAGTCATCAACCAGATAAAGGGAGAATGGGAGACCCATCATGCCAATCTGATCCCTTACCGTGATTATGCGAGACGTTTGTTAACATATTTTACAAAGGTCGAGTTGCACCATATTCCCCGAGAGGAGAACCAAATGGCCGATGCTCTTGCTACCTTATCCTCCATGTTCCGAGTGAACCATTGGAATCGTGTACCGATGATCAAAGTACAACGCTTAGACCGGCCCGCTCATGTGTTTACTGTCAGTGATGCAATTGTACAAACGGGTTCAGGCGGAGTCGACAGCAAACCCTGGTATTATGATATCAAGCAATTTTTGCAAAGCCGTGAGTACCCGCCGGATGCTTCCAACAAGGACAAGAAGACGCTGCGCAGGCTGGCTAGCAAATTCCTGCTGGATGGTGATGTCCTGTATAAAAGGAATTTCGATATGGTGTTGTTAAGATGTGTTGATGAATGTGAAGCAGAACAGCTAATGCACGATGTGCACGATGGCACCTTTGGGACCCACGCATCGGGGCATGTTATGTCTAGAAAGCTGTTGAGAGCTGGTTACTACTGGATGACCATGGAGCGCGATTGCTATCAATATGCCAGGAAGTGCCACAAATGTCAAATATATGCTGATAAGATCCATGTGCCTCCGCACGCTCTCAATGTTATGTCTTCTCCATGGCCTTTCTCTATGTGGGGCATTGATATGATCGGAAGAATTGAACCGAAAGCTTCAAATGGTCATCGTTTTATCCTGGTAGCAATCGATTATTTCACCAAATGGGTCAAAGCTGCATCATATGCCAACGTAACTAAGCAAGTGGTGGTCAAATTCATCAAGAACAATATCATCTGTCGGTACGGTGTTCCTAGCAAGATTATCACAAACAATGGTACCAACCTGAACAATGACATGGTGCAAGCCTTATGCGAGAAATTCAAGATTGAACACCACAATTCTTCTCCTTACAGACCTCAGATGAATGGTGTCGTTGAGGCTGCCAATAAGAACATCAAGAAGATTGTGCAGAAGATGGTGACAACATACAAAGACTGGCATGAGATGTTGCCCTATGCTTTACACGGCTACCGCACTACAGTCCGTAGTTCAACCGGGGCAACGCCTTTTTCTCTTGTATACGGCATGGAAGCAGTCCTCCCATTGGAAGTGGAGATTCCGTCTCTCCGTGTGATTATGGAAGCAAAGTTGTCTGAGGCTGAATGGTGCCAGAGTCGGTACGACCAGTTGAATTTGATTGAGGAAAGACGCCTGGATGCTTTGGCTCAAGGTCAGATGTATCAAACAAGGATGAAAAATGCTTTCGACAAGAAAGTTCGTCCTCGGGGATTCAAAGAGGGTGAAATTGTATTGAAAAGAAGAATGAGTCAGCAACCCGACCCAAGGGGCAAATGGACGCCTAACCATGAGGGACCTTATGTTGTCAAGAAGGCTTTCTCTGGCAGTGCTTTGATTCTCACACACATGGATGGTGTAGAACTTCCGAATCCTGTGAATGCCGATATAGTCAAGAAATACTTTGTCTAGATATGGAAAAGAACAGCGTGGTAGGTCGAAAACCCGAAAGGGCGGCCTAGGCAAAAATGCGCTTCCCGGTGGATCGAAAACCCGAAAGGGCGATCCAGGCAAAATAAGGGACAAAAAACAAAAATGTAAAAGCTCGCTGAGATTACATGTAACTCAGGCAAAAATGAGCGCCTCGATGAGCCGAAAACCCGAAAGGGCGGTTCATGCAAAAATGAGATTGAAATAAAAGACAATTGACTATATCTGGCAAATTACCATTCCCCCTGGGACTTTTGCAACTGATGATTGGCTGTTCTCATCCGAGGTTCCGACGCCTGTAGATTCAAGAGTTTCAGATACCATAGTAGCTACTGTGTTCAACGTACCACAAACCAATAAAATTACCATTTTCCAAGCTTTGTAAATCCGTGGAGTCACGCCTTCGGCTGACCACCACCCTTATACATCGATTTGAGCCTATGCTTTTGTTTGGCACTCTATTTTTCTATTCCATCTTCAAAGCTTTACACAAAAGATTTTTTCTATGTTAATAATGATGTACGTCTGGAATAAACATTATGAAAATTGAAAATTTTTGAGTATTTTGAAAGCAAGCCTAAGCAACTAGGTATATTCAAATGAAACATGCATGAACAAATCTACATTGATAATCAGTTCCAATTCAAGTTACTAGCAGGCCTTCCCCCAGTCACGGTCTGTGGTCAATGGCAAGAATGAAAAAACAGAATGAAAAGCATGAAAATGAATATGCTCGCTAAGTCGAAAACCCGAAAGGGCGGCTTAGGCAAAAATGAGCACCCCGATGGATTGACAACCTTCAAAGGCAATTCAGGCAAAAAAGGGGGCAACAAAAAACTATTCCCCGGTGGGTCGAAAACCCGAAAGGGCGATCCAGGCAAAAACGGGATGACGAAAATAAAAATGAAAAAGAAATAAAAAAAAAAAGCAAACATGCAAAAAGCATTGACCACAGATGCGATGTCCAAAGTATTTATGTGACTGTTCCAATAAGCAGTGATACCATTCAGATTGTCTTCCTCTACGATTTTACAGCTTCCTGCCTTCAACGATGATCTCGATGTATCTTCAAACGACGGCATCCCCAGAAGAGGAACTTTTGCAAGTACATGTCAGAGCACGAGCCACTACGTGCCCAATACTCCAATGTTTTGTCTGTCTCTGCGGAATTAGGTCTACAAATTGCCAATCATCATGCATTTCAAAGCATTCATACATGCATAATCATGCATTCTATATGTTCATGCATTTGATAAAATTGTCGTGTTATTCACACACATTTGCACTCTCAATTCCTATGTTAATCTCAATCAAAATCAATCATGTCAATTCCAAATTCATAACTGTCATGTCAATTTCAAAGTTCAACAGTCTTGTTCTAACATTCCTGTCAAATTCAAGCTCCTGCCGTCATGTCAGGTCAATTTCAATTTGTTTCTACAATACAATTTGTTTCTGTTAACGGCCAAGTGGCTAGTTCGCATCCAAGAACAGCTTGTGCCTGCCAATTCACTCTTGTTATCGGTCAAGCAACAAGTTCGCATCCAAGAACAGCTTGTGCCTGCCAATTCACTCTTGTTATCGGTCAAGCAGCAAGTTCGCATCCAAGAACAGCTTGTACCTGTCAATTTGTTTTTGTTATCGGTCAAGTAGCAAGTTCACATCCAAGAACAGCTTGTACCTATCCTTTTGATATCCGCCGGGCGGCCAGTTCAGATCCAAGAACAGCTCGTGCTTTCTATGTTTCCTGTCAGCCAAGTAACCAGTTCAGATCCAAGAACAGCTCGTGCTTTCTATGTTTCCTGTCAGCCAAGTAACTAGTTCAAATACGAGAACGGCTTGTGCTTCCTACTTTTTTTTCAGCCAAGTAACCAGCTCAGATACAAGAGCAGCTTGCGCCCTTTGTTGTCAACATTCCCGGTCAAGTGGCTAGTTCGCATCCAAGAACAGCTTGTACCTGTCAAATTTGCTTTTGAGTCTCCCCAGTGAGTCTTATTATTCTGTAAATGTCTACCAATCCCGCAATGGATACGACATACTCTGTTCTTGTTATTCTGTTAATGTCTACCAATCTCGCAATGGATACGACATACTCTGTTCTTGTTATTCTGTTAATGTCTACTAATCCCGCAATGGATACGACATACTCCGTTTTTGCTATTCTGTTAATGTCTACCAGTCCCGCAATGGATACGACATATTTTGTTAAAATCAATTCTCAGTCTGTCTTGCATTCATAACACAAATGTTGCATGGCATACATGACATTTACGAGCGTATTTTTACGCCCAAAATTAGTGCAAATGTCGATATTTAAGTATCTTCGTCATGTCAAGCCAAAGACTCCGTCTCTTGACTCTCCAGACAAAGAAACTTAAATAGGGGCAGCTGTCATACCCTCATTTTGGACCTAAAAATACTCCTTCAAATTTCCCTGCTATTTTCTAAATACTTTCAAATTCACCGTGTTTTCTACTGTGCTTCAACTGCATATGTTACTGCTTCTGTCTTTTAATTTTTGCATAAAATCGTACAAAAGGTTATTTTGGTCATTTCCCGCAATGGAACCCATTTTTCAGTCCCTGCATCCGTCTTTGAGTCTTTTTTGTGCAAATTATTTGTTCAATTTTGTACAAAACCACTTGTGTCTGCATCTGAGTCAGCTTGTGTCAGTTTGAGTCGTTTTTGCCCCCAGGGGCATTTTAGTCTTTTCACATTGTTTAAATTTTGGGCAGAGAGGTATTTTAAAATACCTCATTTAGGTAATTTGTTCGTTTTAGTCCGTTTTGCCAGTTTTAACTGTTTCACTTTACGTTGCATTCAAATTACATTTTTTAACCAATTTTATTATTTTTTGCATTTTAGTCCAAATACTTTTAAAAATTGCAATTCATGTCCAAATTTTACATTTTATTGCAAGAGGTCACAATTCTTTTAAAAAACAGTCCAGTCCAAATACTTTTTATTTTTGCATTTCAGTCCTTAAACTTTTCAAATTTGCAAAATAGTCCTACATTTTCATAAAATTGCAGATTGGTCCCAGGATGCCACGCAGACCAATTCAGCCCACATGGCAGCCTATATAAGGCCTTAGGTGTCAGAAATCATGAGAGATCAGAGCCACATCACACAAACAGAATTCATTTTCTCTCTCTTGGCAGTTATGGATCAAAATCCACAAATTCACAGAAAAGCTCAAGAACACACACAAACCCTAGAATGAATTCAGCACCAATTCAAAGCAATTTCACAAGAAAACCCCAAATTTCCCACTGAATTCAATCCACGGAACCAAACAGGAGCAGAATTCACACAAGATTGGCGCAATTACGAGCAATTCTCAGAGATTCGAGGGAACCTTCATCATCGAATTGCTGAGCTCGTGGTTCAAACGCGAGCACACCACCGGAGGTAGCGCGCTGAAAGCGTGAATGCAAGCTCTGGATCGGAGAAGAAGAAGGAAGAAGAGGTGAAGGATTTCACAAGATCCGGATCGGAAGAAGAAAGAAAGGAGCGAAACCAGTTCACCAGAAAAGGTTCCGAACCAAGGATCAAAAGAAACGGTTCAGATCTCCAAACCAAGACCAAGGTAACACCTTAACTTCATCTAAATCTCTTCGTATGCCATCACGAAAGCCAGAACAACGTGAATCCGGAGCCAATTGAACCGTTCGATCCAAAACCCAAACCCTAACAAAAAAATCGTTTTGAAAATCAGAGATTTGCTTCGGAATTCACAACGAGTGTGAATCAAAGCAAATCCTCACATTTTTACAACATTTTCAGCAAGAAAAACGCGAGAAAACGAACGGTTCAAACATGCAGAGGCAAAACTCAAGGTTCACGTTGATTCAACGGTTGAAATCAATTTCTTCTGACTGATTCATGCCTAGGACGATAGTACGAACAGTTTAAGCCATGATTCTTGGATTCCAGGGTAGGTTTGAGCAAGATCTAGGGTTAGGGTTTGGAGAGAACGAAGAGAGAGGCCGGAGAAGAAAGAGAAAGAAGAAAGAAAATGAGGAAAACCGGTTCAGGATCCTTTTATGTAAGCTAATAAACCGGGTCGGTTCAAACCCGACCCACCCTTGCGTGTTGTAGACCGTTGGATCTTGATCTTAATGGATCCGGATCCATCCAACGCCCCAGAGGCGTTCTGGAGATCCGGATCCATCTCTGTGTTTGGGTTTGGGCCTTTTACCCGCGGGTTTTGGTTTCTTTCAGTTTCTTGAATTTTCTTGCTATATACACCTTTATTCTGGTTGTTTGAACCCCTGTGCATGCTAAAATTTCCTGCAAAAATTCCAAAAAAATTGCTATGCGTCCTTGGTATGTTTCTTTACTGTTTTGCGATATTTTCACATATTCAAGACTGATGGAAAAAGTACGTGTTAATTTCATTCTTGATTCGTACATCTTGTGTGTTTTCGCGTGAATGTTCTCGTGCAATATTTGATCCGAAACTTGTCATGAGATGTTGATGTTTAGCACTTAATTTCATGATGAGTTTATCTCTGATTTTGTGTTAATTCATTCAAATTGTGCTAGTTGATTGATTTTGTTTACAATTTTTGCAATATGTTTAATTGTGTTAGTTAATTGATTTTGTTTACAATTTTTGCAATATGTTTAATTGTGTTAGTTAATTGATTTTGTTTACAATTTTGCAATATGTTTAATTGTGTTAGTTAATTGATTTTGTTTACAATTCTTGCAATATGTTCTATTTTTGTTAAGTTTGATCTTTGTTTACAATTTTGCAATACTTTCAATTTTGTTAATAGGATAGCTTTTATCTTGCAAGTTTAGGTGCTAGTTTCCTAATTTTGCAAAGTTTAGCTTTTAATTTCTTGTTTCATAAGTCATGATTAGTTAGCATGCATTTTTTCTTCACATCCCTCCATATTATGTTGTCCTTGTTGCCCAACATTTCATTATCATTGCATATTGCTTCACTAACCATTTTGTGTTTCATGCCTATTGAAAGTTCCAATTCATCCCCATTCTCTAAGTTTAGGTTCCATTCAATTTCTCAATGTTTAGGTTAGTTTTAGTTTACTTTCTTTAATTTCATGCAAGACCATAGAATGTAAATTAGGACCCGATGTAAAGGACTATAGACTATAATGATGTACACCGACACAAGCACCGACACGCACACACGTTGTATGTTTACCGCTAGGTGTATGTTTAGGAAGCGCGAAACTTAGGAAAAGATCATTCTTTCAAAAAAAAATGTTAACAATTCTATCACTTGAAAACCTTTTTTAATAAACCTTGGAGCCAAAACTCCATTGTATTTCCTTTCTTTTCTTAATCAAATTCAAAAAATGGAAATAATTCCTACTTGAACCTTTTTTGTAAATAATTGATCAACCTCACCGTTTCATTTTCTCAAGCCTTTACGGCCTCGTTCTCTTCTTCAAAACTCTTTTTTCAAAAAGCTAAAATCAATCAAAACCCACAAAAAATATTTTGGAAGAGAACTACATGGAATTTTGATCCCTTAAAAGGGTATGTAGGCAAGAGATTCAAAATCTCTCCAAGTCCAATAAAAACAAACACTCAAAATCTTCTTTCTCTCATTCTTAAAATCAATCCCTTTTTACAAATAGCAATAAAAGCAAAGCGTATACATAAAATTAGTAAAACGGTTCCTATAGGATACTATAGTCATTGCTGTAACACCCCGTTTCCCCAAAACAACATAATAATATTAAAACAATCAGAGTTCAACAATAACGGGCATGTCACACTACTTTTCAAAATTATTTAAATAGAAAATAGAACTATTTAAAATACCAACAAAATCTCATTCTTATAAAAATCTGCAGCGGAAATATTTCTTTTAAAATCATCATCATTCAACTTCAACAGAATTCTTGGCACAAAGGCCTCAACAACAAAATATTATTCTTCAACTTAAAATCCAACAACATGTTCAAAATTCGATACATAAAGGAATGAAAGAAACAAAACAACATTTTCCCCATCCCGTTACGTATCAGAGCCCTATGACACTTGAGCCAACATCCTACTAGCCTTGGAAATCTGCACTTGTCCACAAGGCGACAATTCCAACAGAAGGGGTGAGATACACATTCAATAATAATAATATATAATCAATCAAGTTAATGAAAACAACAACAATTCAATGACAAGCATCATCAGGTTCACATATATATACATATATGTATATATAAATACACCAACAACAGAATCATCAATCAACAAAACATCATATAGTCATAGCAAAATAGGCATCATCTAACATCATAATTATCGTCCTAAATCACCTTATACATCATCAAGCACACCATTCACGAAACACGTTAAACGTCAATCAAGAATATCATCACGAAATATCATCAAGAGCTTCAAGGAACTTCATCACGAAGATACCATCAAGAACATCAAAGAACAATCATCATCACAAATGCATCACAAACCATCATAAATCATCGTCTTAACAACCATCTCAAACATCACATCATCATCACAAATCATCGTCACGACATCTCATAAGACACGACTCAACAAATGCAACTCTACGTCTTAGACATCATGCATGTGGTACCATCAGGGCATAAGCCCCCATCGCTAAAGGTCAAATAGGACCTGTCAGGCATTGAGCCCCCATCGCTAAAGGTCATAAAAGAACCTGTCAGGCATTAAGCCCCCATCGCTGACTATGCTATGCAACGACACGACTCAAATGCAACGACACGAGTAAAGACTCAACAATGCACATCTTTAGATGACTCGACAAATACACATCTTTAAATAGCATCATCGTCAAATATCACATATTTAAATATGACATCTTTATATAGCACATATTTAAGTCACACATCTACAAACAACACATCTTGATATAACACATATTTAAATCACACATCTCTGGAAAGCACATATACATTAATCAACTACATTCATATCAAAGTCCAACACATCCTTCAACAAGCAAATCAAGTTTGATCAATAAAACATAAGCCAAATACTCATAAAACACTCCGACTAAATCCCTAATACTTAAGTTTGAAGTTGGGAACCAACCATAAGTTTTGGACTAACTTGGGATTAGTTAAGCTAAGTTTTCTTAAAATTTTCTGAAGACCTCCTTGGACTATTTTTATCATAACTCGAGATTTACAAAACATTTTCAAGTCAAACCAGTGCCATTAGAAAGCTAACTCAATTGTTTACAACTTTCATGTTTACACCTAAGACCAATTATGTACCAATCAATACCAGTTTTCATTTCAATTTGGACAAAGTTGTGCTGAAATTCATAAAAATTCACTGTGACCTACGTTAAGTAATTTGACCATAACTCAAGTTCTATAAATCATTTTGACGTCAGACCAACGGCATTAGAAAGATAACATTCATACCTACAACTTTCGTGTTTACACCGAAAGCTAGTTCGAAACAGAAACTGATGCAAAAGACGCAACAACATGAAACAGGGTATGCTGTCAAAGGTAGCTCTCGGGAAAACTCTATTTTTCACTCAAAAAACCCAAATTTCATCTACCCAAATCCCAAATTTGATAGAGAACAATGTTTACAGGTTCTATATACAACATAACAATCAAAACAACACAGAAACATGCATTAAACAACACAATTCATCACATCATATCAATTATCATAAACTTTCTAAACCCTAAACCTAGAACACAATTTCATCAACAATCAAAATTATATATACATATTATTGAAGGAATCCCACCCTTACCTTAGATTATGATTCCTGAATTAAGCTGCGTTCTTCTCTCTTCTTCTAGCCTCTTCTCTTGGTTCTAGGTTTTCTCCTCTTCTTCTCTCAAAAACTCACTTTCTATCTTTTTTTTTCAATTGTACGTAAAACTCTTTCTGACTCTCCTTTTCTTTTTATTGTAAACTATAACCCCTGTAACACCCCGTTCCCGAAATAACGTAATAATACGAATAATAATCACAATAATCAGAGTTATTCAAACAAAACAACGGAGTATTACACTACATTTCAAAATCATTTAAATAGAATATAAAAACTATTTAAAACCAACATACAATGTCATCATATTAAAAATTCTGCAGCGGAAAGTCTTTATATAAAACTCATAGTCAACTACTACATCAAAATCTTGGCACTAAAGGCCATCAACATATTAAAATTATTCAACAGTTTGATCCCAACAAC
The DNA here is from genome assembly GCA_958299785.1 of Medicago lupulina. Classification (NCBI taxonomy): domain Eukaryota; kingdom Viridiplantae; phylum Streptophyta; class Magnoliopsida; order Fabales; family Fabaceae; genus Medicago; species Medicago lupulina. Next base: position 52,606,153 of record OY283139.1, on the reverse strand, counting down.
AACGTCTTCAAATATCAGATACATAAAGGAATACAAGAAAGATAACGTTTCCCCCATCCCTACTATGTATCAGAGCCCTAGACGCAAGAGCCACATCTCTAATCTTCGCTACCTGCACTTGCCCACAAGGCGGCAATTCCAGCAGAAGGGGTGAGTTCACAGATCAAAGGTAACATATAGATATATGAATCATCAAAGTAAATTGAAAACAACAACAAAGATTACAACCAACAGCAACATTATCAACAAATCATCTCATCTTATAATTTAAATTCGTCTTGGGTTCATATCAACAACAACAACAACACTTGTGGCGACACCTCACCAACAACAATCCCAAAAGGACAACTCACTCCTACTACTAATGCAAGACTCCATCAACATCTAATGCATTATGCATGTGGTACCAACTACGCGCGTTGAATGCTAAGCATTCCAGGGCAATAAGCCCCCAACAATTTGGATGGTTAAAGCATCCCAGGGCAATGAGCCCCCAACAGGTGAACGATAAAGCGTTCCAGGGCAATAAGCCCCCAATAGGTGAACGATAAAGCGTTCCAGGGCAATAAGCCCCCAACAGTGAATGATAAACATTCCAGGGCAATAAGCCCCCAACAAATGCAAATGAGTATGAAATGACTCAATGGTGTATATCAGCATACAACCCAACATCTTAATGGAGCATATCAGCATGCAACCAACAACAACAACAACTTAGGATACCCTCCCCAACTGGACAATATCACTCGACAATCGACAAGGCAATTCAACTTAGCAAGCATAGATATTTGCACTTAAGCATACATAATTTCAACTTAATCATCTTCATAACATAGTTTTTATCATCCAAACAATTCTTAAAAATTATAATAAACATCTTAGAAAGGTTAGGTTTGGGTTTGGAACATCTTAGAAAAATCACGTTTTGGGTCGCACAGGACCCTGCTCGCTTAAGCGAGCAACATCTCGCTTGAGCGAGTCAAATGACGAAGGTTGGGTTTTTCCTCGCTTGAAGTTCGCTTCTGGTTCGCTTAAGCGAACAGGCTAAATACACTATCCTGGGCGTCTCTCGCTTAAGCGACGGGAATCTCGCTTAAGCGACGCAAATGACGAAAGTTAGCATTTTGCTCGCTTAGGGTTCGCTCGTGGCTCGCTTAAGCGAGCGACTAAAAACTCAGACTGGGCGTAGCAAAGTGTTGCTCGCTTGAGCGAAGGGCATCTCGCTTAAGCGAGTGTTCGTCTGGGCAGAATTCTAACCTACGATTCCAATTCCATTTTCATCCAAAAATCCCATTTTTAATCCCCCAATCTCCCAAAATGGTTTAGGAACAATGTTTATGGGTTCAAGGCACAACAAAACAGCAGAACATACCATAACAACAACATTGCAACACGATTCATCAAGAAAATGAGCATTTAACATATTCTTAAACCTAGTTCCAAAACCTACCAATTTTCAATTCAAATTCATGAAATCATATACATATATATTGACAATTGAAGAGTAAACCCACCCTTACCTTAATTTAGCAAAATCTACAGCAAATGGATGAATTTCCCTCTTCCTAATTCTCCCCTTGTTCTTGGCTCTTTTCTCCCAAAACTCTTGTCTGTTTCTATTGTACGTACCAAATGTTTCCTTTCCTTTACTGACTTTTCTCTATTTTCCTTTACAAGTGTAACTCCCTTTTCTATCTTAACTCCCCACTAATTTTCTATTAATTCCTCATTAACCCTCCTTAAATCTAATAATTCTAAATAACTATTATTTCTACTATTCTCAAAAATAATAATATTTCTTCTACTCCACTTAAATAATAAAAACCCTAACTACTTCTTTATCATAAAATATATTAAAATAGTAAACACCAATAATTCACATAAATAATTATAAGGCATCTAAAACACACAAAAATCACTAAAATAAATAAATAACAACTTAGGGCGTTACAACTCTCCCCAACTTAGAGAATTTCGTCCTCGAAATATTACCTTAAGCAACAAACAACTCAGGATAGGACTCTTGCATCTTGCTCTCCAATTCCCAAGTCAAACTCTCACCGGTTACACCGCCCCAAACAACTCTAACCAGAGGTATTTCCTTGCCTCTCAACTGCTTCACCTTGCGATCATCAATCCTCAACGGCAAAGTCTCAACAGTGAGGTTATCCCTAACTTGTACATCATCTCTAGGAATAACATGCGAAGGATCAGCTACATACTTCCTCAACTGCGACACATGAAACACATCATGCAAGTTCGATAGATGTGGTGGCAATCCAATCCGATACGCCACAGTTCCAACTCTCTCGGAAATCTGGTAAGGACCAATGAACTTTGGAGTCAACTTCTTCGACTTCAATGCACGTCCTACACCCGTCATCGGAGTAACCCTCAAAAACACATGCTCACCCTCCTGAAACTCAAGGGCTTTTCTCCTCTTGTCATGATAACTCTTCTGACGATCTTGAGATGCCTTCATCTTTTCTCTTATCATCTTGACCTTTTCTGTAGTCTGCTGCACTAACTCAGGTCCTAACACAAAACTTTCACCCGACTCAAACCAACATAGAGGAGTTCTACACCTCCGACCATACAAAGCTTCGAACGGTGCCATACCAATACTCGAATGGTAACTATTATTATAGGTAAACTCTATCAAAGACAAGTGGCTGTCCCAAGCTCCACCTTGCTCAAGTACACACACTCTCAACAAATCCTCCAAGGATTGGATAGTCCTCTCCGACTGACCATCTGTCTGCGGATGATAAGCCGAACTCAATCTTAACTTCGAACCCAAGGCATCTTGCAAACTCTTCCAAAACCTCGAAGTAAACCTCGGATCTCTATCCGACACAATACTAGATGGAACACCATGCAACTTCACAATGTCACGGATATAAATCTCCGCCAACTGAGCTACCGGATAAGTAATATTGATCGGAATAAAGTGCGCCGACTTAGTCAACCTGTCGACCACGACCCAAATGGCATCATGCCCTCTTGGAGTATTCGGCAAACTCGTCACAAAATCCATAGAAATGCTATCCCATTTCCACTCAGGTACATCTAACGGAGCTAACAGCCCTGCAGGCTTCTGATGCTCAACCTTAGACTTCTGGCAAATTAAACATGCATACACAAACTGAGCAACATCCCTTTTCAAACCGGACCACCAAAACAATTTCTTCAGGTCATGATACATTTTAGTAGCTCCAGGATGAATACTCAAACTACTCTTATGACTTTCTTCTAAAATCAACTTCTTCAAATCCTCATCATCCGGAATACAAATCCTTCCTCTAAACCTCAACACACCTTGGTCATCAACCTTGAAATCACTATCCACATTCGGATCACTAGCAGCCATCAAATCTACAAACTTAACATCAAGCTTCTGCGCCTCTTTGATACTATTCAAGAAATCACTATTTATCTTCAACATGCCTAACCGCACACTCTGAGGCGATCTTTCACAAACAAGACTCAAGTCCCTAAATTGTTCAAGTAACTCGAATTCTTTCACCATCATAGCAGACATATGCAATGTCTTTCTACTCAACGCATCAGCCACAACATTAGCTTTACCAGGATGGTAATTCAAGCCAAAATCGTAATCCTTAAGTAACTCAAGCCATCTCCTCTGCCTCATGTTCAACTCCTTCTGATCAAACAAATACTTTAAACTCTTATGGTCACTAAACACTTCAAATCTGGAACCATACAAATAATGCCTCCAAATTTTTAACACAAACACCACGGCTGCCAACTCTAGATCGTGCGTAGGATAATTCTTCTCATGCACTCTCAGCTGTCTAGAAGCATACGCTACCACCTTGCCATCTTGCATCAAAACTCCACCTAATCCCAGCTTAGATGCATCACAATAAACCACAAAAGGCTCTTCTGGCTTTGGCAAAATTAAAATAGGAGCAGTCGTCAATCTTTGCTTCAACTCATTGAAACTACTCTCACATTGAGCATCCCACACAAATGCTTTACCTTTACAAGTCAGCTGCGTCAAAGGAAGTGCCAACTTCGAAAATCCTTCAATAAATCTGCGGTAATAACCAGCCAACCCAAGAAAACTTCTTACCTCAGTAACTGACTTTGGTGTCTCCCACTGCGACACAGCATCTACCTTCGAAGGATCCACAGCAATACCTTTACCAGAAATAATGTGGCCAAGAAAACTCACTTCACCCAGCCAGAACTCGCACTTGGATAACTTGGCATACAACTTCTTCTCTTTCAGCACCTGCAAAACAATCTTCAAGTGCTCTGCATGCTCAACTTCAGTCTTAGAATAAATCAAGATGTCATCAATAAAGACTACTACAAATTGATCCAAATACTCATGAAAAATTCTGTTCATGTACTCCATAAACACACCAGGTGCATTCGTCACACCGAAAGGCATCACCTTATACTCATAATGACCATAACGCGTCCGAAACGCTGTCTTTTGCATATCCTCATCCTTCACCTTTATCTGATGGTAACCTGACCTCAAGTCAATTTTGCTAAACACACGGGCACCCACTAGTTGATCCATCAAATCATCAATCCTCGGTAGTGGATACCTATTCTTAATCGTCACCTTATTCAGCTGTCGGTAATCAATACACAACCGCATGCTACCATCCTTCTTCTTTACCAACAACACCGGCGCTCCCCACGGTGAAACACTCGGTCTCACAAACTTCTTGTCAAGCAAGTCTTCTAACTGCTTCTTCAGCTCAGCTAACTCAGAAGCTGACATACGGTAAGGAGCCATCGACACAGGCTTCGTACCCGGCACAAGGTCTATCGAAAATTCCACTTCTCTCTCCGGTGGCACATCTGGAATCTCATCAGGGAAAACTTCAGGGAATTCCTTCACAACAGGCAGCCCATCAATCACAGCTTGGTTCTCCACCGACAAGAATGCCAACAAAGAATACATCAACACGCCATCTTGTTCTAACCGCTTCATCTCTTTAGTGGATATGAATTCTGCTCCACTCTCTTCTTCAGCAGAAGAAAACCGCACCGTCTTCGTAAAACAATTGATCAGGACATGATTGTATTCTAACCAATTCATCCCCAATATTACATCCATTCCCACTAACGGCAAACAAACAAGATCCACCTCAAAATCTCTACCAAAAACAGACAACGGACAACTTAAACAAACAAGGGAAGTAGTCACTGAACCCTTAGCTGGAGTTTCAACAACCATCTCCCCATTCATATCAGACATAATCAAACCCAATCTTTGTGCACAGTCAATAGCAATGAAACAATGCGTTGCACCAGTATCTATTATAGCAATTAAAGGAGTACCACTAAAGAAACAAGTACCTCTGATAAGTCGATCCTCCTGATCAGTCTGAGTACCGGTCAAGGCAAAAACTCTACCACTGGTCTGCGCCTTCTTAGGCTTAGTGCACTGAGAACCAATGTGACCTTCTTCATTACAGTTGAAACAAACAATGTCCCCACGCTTGCATTCGGTGACAGTGTGGCCCTTCTTACCACAACGGAAACATTTCTTCTCATCACGGGTGCAAGCATTACTCTTGTGGCCTTTGACACCACACTTATAGCAAACCACTTCAGCAGGAGCATCTCTACGTGCAGGCCTCCTCTCATCATGCATCCTTTGCTTACCTTTATCAGCTGGGGCACTATAAGGCTTCGGGCGACTCTGCTGCCCCTTTCCTCTACGGTCGTTCATTATCTTATAGTGAGCTTTGGTGTCCTCTTCATAAATACGGCAACTGCTCACCAACTCAGAGAAGTCTCTGATCTTCTGATAGCCAATGGCCCGCTTGATATCAGCTCGCAGACCATTCTCAAATTTGATACACTTGGAGAACTCAGCAGTCTCCGCAGCATAGTGTGGATAGAACTTGGCAAGCTCCACGAACTTGGCAGCATATTCCGTAATGGACATGTCTCCTTGCTTCAGCTCAAGGAATTCTATCTCTTTCTTACCTCGGACATCCTCCGGAAAATACCTCCTCAAGAACTCTCTTCTAAAAACAGCCCATGTAATCACAGCACCTTCATTCTCTAACACCGGTTGCACACTCACCCACCAGTCATCAGCCTCTTCCGCTAACATGTGCGTGCCAAACCGCACCATCTGAACGTCCGTACACTGCATCACCCGGAAGATCCTCTCGACTTCCTTCAGCCAGGTCTGTGCTCCATCGGGGTCGTACCTTCCCTTAAAGGTTGGTGGATGATTCCTCAAGAAAGTCTCAAGCATCCTTACACTTTCACCAGCACCACCAGCACCTTGCTGTTGTCCAACAACCTGAGCCATTGCTTGCAAAGCAGCAGCAAGAGCAGCATCATTCCTTCCGGCCATCTCGATAGTTCTACATAACAACAAGAATTAGAACAACAAAGACAGTTTAAACCTGTCACACTACTCTACATGGCTCGACACGACTCTTCTAATGGTCTGACGGACCAACTTGCTCTGATACCAATTGTAACACCCCGTTCCCGAAATAACGTAATAATACGAATAATAATCACAATAATCAGAGTTATTCAAACAAAACAACGGAGTATTACACTACATTTCAAAATCATTTAAATAGAATATAAAAACTATTTAAAACCAACATACAATGTCATCATATTAAAAATTCTGCAGCGGAAAGTCTTTATATAAAACTCATAGTCAACTACTACATCAAAATCTTGGCACTAAAGGCCATCAACATATTAAAATTATTCAACAGTTTGATCCCAACAACAACGTCTTCAAATATCAGATACATAAAGGAATACAAGAAAGATAACGTTTCCCCCATCCCTACTATGTATCAGAGCCCTAGACGCAAGAGCCACATCTCTAATCTTCGCTACCTGCACTTGCCCACAAGGCGGCAATTCCAGCAGAAGGGGTGAGTTCACAGATCAAAGGTAACATATAGATATATGAATCATCAAAGTAAATTGAAAACAACAACAAAGATTACAACCAACAGCAACATTATCAACAAATCATCTCATCTTATAATTTAAATTCGTCTTGGGTTCATATCAACAACAACAACAACACTTGTGGCGACACCTCACCAACAACAATCCCAAAAGGACAACTCACTCCTACTACTAATGCAAGACTCCATCAACATCTAATGCATTATGCATGTGGTACCAACTACGCGCGTTGAATGCTAAGCATTCCAGGGCAATAAGCCCCCAACAATTTGGATGGTTAAAGCATCCCAGGGCAATGAGCCCCCAACAGGTGAACGATAAAGCGTTCCAGGGCAATAAGCCCCCAACAGGTGAACGATAAAGCGTTCCAGGGCAATAAGCCCCCAACAGTGAATGATAAACATTCCAGGGCAATAAGCCCCCAACAAATGCAAATGAGTATGAAATGACTCAATGGTGTATATCAGCATACAACCCAACATCTTAATGGAGCATATCAGCATGCAACCAACAACAACAACAACTTAGGATACCCTCCCCAACTGGACAATATCACTCGACAATCGACAAGGCAATTCAACTTAGCAAGCATAGATATTTGCACTTAAGCATACATAATTTCATCGTAATCATCTTCATAACATAGTTTTTATCATCCAAACAATTCTTAAAAATTATAATAAACATCTTAGAAAGGTTAGGTTTGGGTTTGGAACATCTTAGAAAAATCACGTTTTGGGTCGCACAGGACCCTGCTCGCTTAAGCGAGCAACATCTCGCTTGAGCGAGTCAAATGACGAAGGTTGGGTTTTTCCTCGCTTGAAGTTCGCTTCTGGTTCGCTTAAGCGAACAGGCTAAATACACTATCCTGGGCGTCTCTCGCTTAAGCGACGGGAATCTCGCTTAAGCGACGCAAATGACGAAAGTTAGCATTTTGCTCGCTTAGGGTTCGCTCGTGGCTCGCTTAAGCGAGCGACTAAAAACTCAGACTGGGCGTAGCAAAGTGTTGCTCGCTTGAGCGAAGGGCATCTCGCTTAAGCGAGTGTTCGTCTGGGCAGAATTCTAACCTACGATTCCAATTCCATTTTCATCCAAAAATCCCATTTTTAATCCCCCAATCTCCCAAAATGGTTTAGGAACAATGTTTATGGGTTCAAGGCACAACAAAACAGCAGAACATACCATAACAACAACATTGCAACACGATTCATCAAGAAAATGAGCATTTAACATATTCTTAAACCTAGTTCCAAAACCTACCAATTTTCAATTCAAATTCATGAAATCATATACATATATATTGACAATTGAAGAGTAAACCCACCCTTACCTTAATTTAGCAAAATCTACAGCAAATGGATGAATTTCCCTCTTCCTAATTCTCCCCTTGTTCTTGGCTCTTTTCTCCCAAAACTCTTGTCTGTTTCTATTGTACGTACCAAATGTTTCCTTTCCTTTACTGACTTTTCTCTATTTTCCTTTACAAGTGTAACTCCCTTTTCTATCTTAACTCCCCACTAATTTTCTATTAATTCCTCATTAACCCTCCTTAAATCTAATAATTCTAAATAACTATTATTTCTACTATTCTCAAAAATAATAATATTTCTTCTACTCCACTTAAATAATAAAAACCCTAACTACTTCTTTATCATAAAATATATTAAAATAGTAAACACCAATAATTCACATAAATAATTATAAGGCATCTAAAACACACAAAAATCACTAAAATAAATAAATAACAACTTAGGGCGTTACAACCCCTCTTATTTCCTTAACTCCCACTTATTCCTCATAATTATACTTAATTCCCTTTAAACCAAATAATACTATTTTCTACCTTTTTATTAAATAAATAAAATAATCAAACAACATTTATTTAAATAAAACACAACACCATAAATCATATAATAAATTATCATCACACCAAATATCACACAATTCATACCAAGTCATATATTTCACATAAAATCATATCTAAATCATATATGTCAAATATAGTCATATAAAATCATATAAAAATTTTAAAATCAACCAACGATAATTAAAATAAAACTAGGGCGTTACAATTGCGGGTGCCTAACACCTTCCCGTAGTGAAATCAGCCCCGAGCTCGGAATTTCTAAGGTTTTCTCTCGATTTTACCTTTCCCCAAAAAAAATAGAGATATTAATGATTGAAAGGTTCGAATCTAATCAATGATTTGACACCCGAAAATCGCGATAACAGAGACTTATCCGGTGGATTCTACTCCTCCAAGAATTTGACCTTGAAATAAAAGACAAAAAGGGTATTGAGAATGTTGTAGCTGATCACTTGTCACGCCTTAGGGAAACCAATGAGGATGAGTTACCCCTGGATGATTCCTTCCCAGATGATCAACTCTTTGTGTTGGCACAAACTAATGCACCTTGGTATGCAGATTTTGTTAATTTTCTTGCAGCAGGAGTACTATCACCTGAATTAAGCTACCAACAAAAGAAGAAGTTCTTCCATGATCTCAAGCACTATTATTGGGATGAGCCTTACCTCTTCAAAAGAGGTTCGAATGGAGTCTTTAGAAGATGCATTCCCAAACACGAGGTAAGTAGTATTCTAAACCATTGTCACTCCTCTTCTTATGGTGGCCACGCCAGTACTCAAAAGACTTCTTTCAAAATTCTTCAATCTGGTTTCTGGTGGCCATCACTTTTTAAAGATGTGCATCTCTTTGTTTCCAAATGTGACAAATGTCAACGCACTGGTAATATCACGAAAAGAAATGAAATGCCTTTGAATAGTATTCTTGAAGTAGAAATTTTCAATGTTTGGGGCATTGACTTCATGGGACCCTTCCCTTCTTCTTTTGGGACCAATACATTTTGGTAGCCGTAGACAATGTGTCAAAATGGGTTGAGGCCATTGCCTCTACCACTTGTGATGCTCAGGTAGTCATAAAATTGTTTAAGAAAATCATTTTTCCTAGGTTCGGGGTACCTAGAGTTGTGATAAGTGATGGAGGATCTCACTTCATTTCTAGACATTTTAAAAAACTTTTAGAAAAGCTTGGGGTGAGGAACAAGGTCGCAACACCCTATCATCCACAAACTAGTGGGCAAGTTGAAGTCTCAAATAGGCAAATAAAAGCCATTCTTGAAAAAACAGTTTCAACTTCTAGGAAAGATTGGTCAACTAAGCTTGACGACGCTCTTTGGGCCTATCGGACGGCCTACAAGACCCCCATAGGAATGACCCCTTTTAAACTTATCTATGGAAAATCTTGTCACCTTCCGGTTGAGCTTGAGCATAAGGCCTATTGGGCAATTAGGAACCTAAACTTAGATCCACATTTAACTGGTGAAAAAAGAAAACTTCAATTAAGTGAGTTAGAAGAACTTCGAATGGACGCTTATGAGAATGCCTGTATTTATAAAGAAAGAACAAAAAATTGGCATGACAAACATATCATCAAGAAAGACTTCAAGAGCGGTGATCTTGTGCTGCTATTTAACTCTAGATTGAGGCTTTTTCCAGGTAAGCTAAAGTCAAGATGGTCCGGCCCATTTCAAGTCCTCAAGGTTTACCCTTATGGAGCTATTGAGATTTTTTCTAAAGAAATAGGACCTTTTAAAGTCAATGGACAAAGATTAAAAGTTTATAATGCAGGAGAAAACATTGAAGGAATGACCACCTTCAATCTTGACGATCCTCCTTAAAAGACTAGCTCATCCTTCCGTCAAGCTAGTGACCTTAAAAGAGCGCTTCGTGGGAGGCAACCCACGCATTTAATTGTTTTTTTTTTGTTTTTATGTTTTGCAGGTCATTGTCCACTTAAAATTCGAGGAAAACACAAAATTTTGAGGCAGATAGACGGCACGACCCGTGCTAAGAATGGCACGGCCGTGCCACATAGAGCCACAAACAGCACAAACCTCCAGAGTGTTGGCACGGCCCGTGCCAAATATGGCACGGTTGTGCCAGTCAAAATGAGCAAAATTCCTCATTTATTTGATCCCGTGCACAAAATTGTGAGCTTTCTTCTTCCTTTACCTTTATTTTTTGTTTTTCTTGAATCATTGCGGACAATGCTTCTCCCAAGTGTTGGGGGGCCTAATAAAGTATCTCGAGTCGTAGTGTTCCCAAACTCCCTTGAACTTTATTCTTTTGTTTTGTTTAATTGTGAAAGGCATGATTAAGTAGCTTATTTTTATTGAAAAATATAACATAATTTTTTTGTTGTCTTCTCTAAATTGGTAGTTTCTTGTACATGAAAGTGAACTCTTGTTTTTTTTTTTTTTTTAAGTTTTCTTGATAAACTCACACCTTGTTCTATTGTGAATAATTCTCCAATGAGTAAATGCACATGTTACACCCCTTGAGCAATTGTATGATTAGGTATTTTAAGGAACACGTTCTAGTTTTAAAGGTAAGTTAACCCTCAAAGATTTTAAGAGTAAAAGTAGTATAAGCTAGTGTGGGGGAGTTTAAAAAGCCAAAATAAAACTAAAGGTTGCATCGCTGAATCTAGATTGGGGAAGGAGGTAGGCCCTCCGACTTCCTACGTGAAGGTGATGTTATCTTAAGTCATATAAAAGCATCATCGAATCTAGATTGGGGAAGGGGGTAGGCCCTCCGACTTCCTACGTGAAGATGATGTTTTAAGGGGCAACATTGAATCTAGATTGGGGAAGGGGGTAGGCCCTCCGACTTCCTACGTGAAGATGTTGTTCCCTTAAATTAATGTGCTTAAATTCCAAATTTGTTCAAATGGCAAAAGGTCAAAATGACCACAATTACTCCCACTTATCTTATACGAAATGAAGAAAGAATTTTTCTCGGTTAGCTTAGTCTTTAGGATAGAACCTGTTTCCTCATAATATCTGTTTATACAGGAGCTCACTTAGAACTTGATTGTTGAGTTGAATAAAGATTCCAAAAATTGCTTGAGTTTGTGATTAGTGTACATTAGAAATAAAAAAACCTTTTTGAGGAGACATGAGCTTCATTTAAATTGTCATATATATAATCTTGTTTTATGCTACAATGTCTATGCCTTTTGCTTGAGGACAAGCAAAGATCCAAGTGTGGGGGAGTTTGATGAGTCAATAAAGTAGTATATTTAATGTAGTAATTTATATTATTTGTTTTAATTTAAGTTTGTTATTATTTCCTTTTTAAGTCATTTAGTTAATTTAGTCCTAGTTTTATCTATTTAATATTTAATCTTGTTTTATTTAGATTTAGGTTTATTTATATAATATTCAGTCTTATTTAGATCTTAGTTTATTTATATAATATTCTGTTCAGTTATATTTAGATCTTAGTTTATTTTATATAATATTATGTCCCTTTATATTTAGATTTAAAGTTTATTTTATATTATTATTATTTCCTTTCTTAGAACTATTTTACTTTAGAATACAATCTATTATATTTTCAGGGACGAGTATTGGATGGAAAGAGCCTTGAAGCATAAGAAAGGGATTCGGAGCTGATTCGGAGCAAGAATACGAAGATTCAGAGCCAAAATAAGTCTCCCCCGAAGTCAGAAACATGGCACGGCCCGTGCCAAATGTGGCACGGCCGTGCCACCTCCCAGGATTTCTTTAGCTGCTTTTGCTTCCTGCGCAAGCTACTCTGTTTTTAGTTTAGGCCCACAGTTTCTTGTGGGACACTCTAGTATTGTAGTTGCTTAGATTTTAAGTCAATTGTAAGCTATAAATAGAGGAGCCTTCCATCACAAATAATCATCTTATTCTTGGAATACAATAGTGACAATTGTTTCTAATAATAATTTCTATTTTCTCTTTATTTTACTTATGTCTTCTTTCTTCTTCTTCCCTTTGTCTACTATGATCATGAGTGAGTAAACTCCTTTGTCTTGGGATTGTTGGATAGTCTAATGACATAATCTAAAGCAAACTAAGCCTTCTCCTTAAATTAAACTCCTATATAACCTAGTTTCTAATCTAAATTCACCGATTAAATATGGATTAATCATTATCAACTACCAACAGGTGATAGCTGAGGTTATGATAATTATTAATCCATTATCCCAAACGTTAAATCTACATGCGAAAGCTGAGATGAGATGTTGGAACAAGTGAATATTAGACAGAGATTGCAAAGGCAGTGAAATAGTCTTTGCAATCTTGGGACGAAGTAGTTTCACAGCCTTAATGCATCTCCTAGTAATCAAATTCAGCGAGTGTAATAGGATTGATTGCTAGAGAGTAAACTCTTACTGGACTGAGAGGAAAAGTAAGGGGATAAAGGGAAACCGGTCATACGAAACTAGGTCTATCATAAGGTTTTAAGGAATAAAGCTTCGGTTTGTAGAGGGTTTGTTATTATGATAAACCAATAATCCCAAGGCTCTTCTTTATTATTATTTTCTCTTTCAAACATTAAAAACCCCAATTTTATTATTCTCTCTTCTAATCATAACTCTAAGTTGATTAAATTAACCAACTCCCTGTCGGAATGATACTCTCTTTATTACTACTCCCTGTAAGGTGCAGGATTTGAGAGGTTATCTCAAGCATCATAGTGGAAACTCTCAGAAGATTGTGAGGAGTGGACTAGCCCACATTGGGTGAACCACTATAAAATTTTGTGTGTTCTTTCTCTCTTCCCTATACTCTTTAATTTCAGTATACACGACACACACCAGCACATTTACTTTGTTAATCAGTTTTTGTGTATGAACTTCAGACCATTCTGAAGTAAGAAAGTTAACTTAACCATTCAAAGTAAACAACTTGAGAATCACTTTTAAGTTTCAAGATAATTTTTAAAGCGTCACAATTCAACCCCCCCCCCCCCCCCCCCCTTCCTTGTGACTATTTTATCTACTTCACTTAGATGAAGAGTTATAGGATATTCTAGAAGATGGAGTTGGTGACTTGGACCTTGATGAAGAAGGAGCTGTTGTTGATAGAAAGAAACATACTCCTGCTCAGAAGAAAATATACAAGAAACATCACTGGATCAGAGGTTCACTTGTTCTTGCTATGCCTCGTGTAGAGTATATGAAGATGAGCGACAAATCTATTGCAAAGGCAATGTTTGCTTCTCTCTTTGCAAACTATGAAGGTAGTAAGGTTATAAAGGCAAAAACACATATGCTTGTTCATCAGTATGAATTGTTCAAGGTGAAGGATGATGAAAGCATTGAGGAAATGTACTCAAGATTTCAGACCCTAGTCTCTGGACTACAAATACTGAAGAAAAGCTATGTTGCTTCTGATCATGTGACCAAGATACCAAGAATTCTTCCTGCTAGATGGATACCTAAGGTCACTTCTATTGAGGAAGCTAAAGATTTAACCACTTTGAGTGTTGAAGATCTTGTCAGCTCTCTCAAGGTTCATGAGATAAGCTTAAATGAACATGAGCTTGCTAAGAAAAGCAAATCTATTGCTCTACCATCCAAAGGGAAGTCATCAAAAGCTCTTAAAGTTATAGAATCTGAAGAAAAGTCACCTGATGGAGTTCTGATGAAGATCCTACTGAGAAGATGGCTATGCTTTCTAATAGGCTGCAGTATCTGGCTAAGAAGAACAAGAAGTTCTTGAGCAGAAGAAGTAGTTACAAAGGCTCTAGGAAAGAAGATCAGAAGGGTTGCTTCAACTGCAAGAAGCCTGGACATTTCATTGCTGATTGCCTTGATCTTCAGAAGGAGTAATCAAAGGAGAAGTCCAAGAAATCAACATTCAAATCAAACAAGTTCAAGAAGCTAATTAAGCAGAGTTTAATGGCAATCTGGCAAGATTTAGCCATCGAATTTGGATCTGATAAGGATGATGCTGATGAAGATGCAAAAGTAGTTGTGGGGTTAGTGGCTACAGTGACTTCAGAAGCTGAACCTGAATCAGACTCAAGAGAAGAAAATGAGGTATATTCTAAAATTCCCATAGAAGAACTTATTGAGTCTCTTAAAGAGCTCCTTACACATTTTGAACTTAGAACCAATGAGTTGAAAGATTTAAAAGAAAAATATGTTGATTTAATGAAACAACAAGAATCAACTCTATTGGATCTGAAAGCTTCTGAAGAAGGACTTAGAGGCTTTGACTTCATTTGTAAAAAATATGAAGAGAAGCTCAAGTTTTTGTGTCAGAAGCTACAAGAAAAGTGTAATGGAAAACATTTAAGTAAACATGAAATTGCTCTTGAAGCAGAGTTGCTTCTATGATTTACAACATTTACAGAAACAATGGCAAAGGGATTGGATTTTCAGAAGGGAAACCTAGAGAAATCAATCTTAAAGCATGTTGTGAATGCATCAAGGAAGGGTTGAAAACCTTCTTTGTACCTGAAGGTGCTAAATTTGAAATTGTGGTTCAGTCAGAACCTAACCTGAAGCTTCTAACTCTAAGGCTAAGATTACTTCAAAGCAAAAGAACTCTAAGTCTACGACAATGATAAGTTCTGACTTTAAGTCCTCAAAGATCAAGATTCTGAAGAGAACAGAACCTGTTCCTCAGAGTCTGTTGAAGCCAGAATCTGGTATCTTAAAGTCTAAGTCTCAGAAGAACAAAACAGTTGTGGCTTCATGTGAATCAGAACCAAAAGATGCTAAACCTAAAGTACTGATTAGTCAGAAGCTATCAAACTCACACCTCAAGGCACAAGAAGTGAAGAGTAAAACTTCCAACACTAACCTCAAAGGACCCATAAAACAACGGGTACCTAAATATGAAATTGTCAATACTGTAGAATTGCCTTAGAGCAAAGGAAAGGCAAAAATCATGGTACCTAGATAGCGGTTGCTCATGACATATGACAGGAGAGAAGTCTATGTTCCTCACCCTCACAATGAAAGAAGGAGGAAATGTGAAGTTTGGAGGCAACCAGCCTGGCAAGATCATTGGTACAGGAAATATTGGTAACTCCTCTATCTCTATTAATAATGTGTGGTTGGCAGATGGTCTTGAACATAACCTTTTGAGTATCAGTCAGTTTTGTGACAATGGTTATGATGTAATGTTTGGAAAGACCAACTGCACAATAATCAACAAGGATGACAATTCCATAGTGTTCAAAGGAAAGAGAGTAGAAATGTCTATAAAATCAACTTCTCTGAACTGGCTGATCAGAAGGTAATTTGTCTTCTATCAATGAATGATAAGAAATGGGTATAGCACAGAAGTTTGGGGCATGCTAACTGGAGATTAATCTCTAAGCTTAGTAAGTTACAACTTGTCAAAGGCCTACCTAACATTGACTATCATTCAGATGGACTTTGTGGTGCATGCCAGAAAGGGAAGATTGTGAAAACTTCTTTTAAATCTAAATACATTGTCTCAACCTCCAGACCTTTAGAACTGCTTCATATTGACTTATTTGGACCAATTAACACTGCATCCTTATATGGAAGTAAATATGGACTAGTCACTATTGATGATTACAGCAGATGGACTTGGGTAAAATTCCTGAAAAGTAAGGATAATGCATATTATGTATTCAGTAACTTCTACACTCAAATACAATCTGAAAAGGAATTGAAAATTTTGAAAGTCAGAAGTGATCATGGTGGAGAATTTAAAAATGAGCCATTTGAAGCTTTTTGTGAAAAACATGGAATTCTCCATGAATTATCTTCTCCTAGAACTCCACAGCAAAATGGGGTTTTAGAAAGAAAGAATAGAACTTTACAAGAAATGGCAAGAACCATGATTCATGAAAATAATTTGGCTAAACATTTTTGGGCAGAAGCAGTGAATACAAAATGTTATGTTCAAAATAGGATCTATATCAGACCTATCTTGGAGAAAACAACATATGAACTCTTTAAGGGAAGAAGACCCAATATCTCTTACTTTCATCAATTTGGATGTACCTGCTACATTCTTAATAACAAGCTCTACCTAAAGAAATTCGATGCCAAGGCCCAGAGAGGAATCTTTTAGGTTACTCTGAAAGGTCAAAGGCATACAGAGTGTATAATTCAGAGACACTCTCTGTTGAAGAATCAATGCACGTTAAATTTGATAATAATGAGCCTGGAAGTGAAACTCCAGAGCAAGATGAAAGTTTTGCAGATATACAGGTTACTGAAGACACTCCAGAACCTGATTAGATTTTGAATCTGAAGATAGTCTAGTAGTTGAACCAACCTCAGAAGCTCAAGATGAAGTAGCTTCTGATGAAGCTCAAGATGGCTCTCAGCAAGCTAATCAATTAAAGAATACATTCAAGTAAAAGTCTTCATATCCTGAGGATCAAATCATTGGAAACAAAGATAGTCATAGAAGAACAAGATCATATTTTAGACAAGAAGAGTCTATGATAAGATTGTTATTAGTGATTGAACCTGCTACAATTGATGAAGCACTTTCAGATGATGGATGGATACTAGCTATGCAAGAAGAGCTCAATCAGTTTCAAAGAAATCATGTGTGGAATCTGGTACCCAAACCTCAGCAAAACAACATTATTGGAACAAAATGGGTATTCAGAAACAAGGTGAAGTAATCAGAAACAAAGCTAGACTTGTTGCACAAGGTTACAATCAACAAGAAGGCATTGATTACACTGAAACATTTGCTCCAGATGCAAGATTGGAAGCAATCAGATTACTTCTATCCTATGCAGTTAATCATGCCATAATATTATATCAAATGGATGCCAAAAGTGCATTTCTTAATGGAGTTATAGAAGAAGAAGTGTTTGTCAAGCAACCTCCTGGTTTTGAGAATCTTAAGCATCCTAACCATGTTTATTGTAACACCCCGTTTTCCCAAAGGTAAAATTTCTTAAAACATTTATCAGAGTACACATCAAAACAACGGGATATCACATATAACATAATCCGAAAATAGTTAAATAATAATTTAACCAAATAACTTCAAAACATTGCAGCGGAAAAAAAATACTTATAAATCATAAAACGTTTGGCACGCAGGCCCCATAAAATGTCTCAAAAGAGTTAGTTTCATTAAGGCAAAATAACATAAAGATCCACGTAAAAGAATGAAGCATGCATAATATACAACCCCATCCCGTTACGTATCAGAGCGACCTAGACGACACAGTGAGGCAAGATCACTCACGAAAGCAACAACACACTAAGCACGATCACCTACATTTGCCCACGAGGCGGCAATTCCAGCAGAAGGGGTGAGATTTCATAACAAAATAATATTAACCAACATAATTAGAATCATAATTAACATCATATCACTCTTAAACAACTTTGCATAATTGATAAACAGTTATCACGTAATCACGTATTCAATCATCATCATTAACATAGCATCTTAGACACAACAATGCGACAATGCTCTTAGACTCCTTATATGCATGTGGTACCAAACTTCATCATAAGTATTAATATACTTTAAAACGTGCGGAGGACAAAGCTCCTATTAGTCGTGCGGAGGACAAAGCTCCTATCATGGTGAGGACTAAGCTCAAATGAATGCTAATGCATGAACTCTATCAACAAAACACCTTAATCATCATATCAACATGCATCCAAGAATTTGGAGCTATACAACATCTTATTCATCATATATATAGACATCATGCGACTCAGTTAAATAACAGCAGCAGCATAGTCAAATATCAAAAGAAACAGAATGATATCAATTGCAATCAATGGCACATAAACATTCATTCATGTTCTTCATAATGTAAAATACTTTAATTCATACTCAATTAACATTAACACATCTTAAACAGCTTTACAGGTTACTCTCAATATTACCATTAGGCCTATAAACACTTAAGGACCCTCTCTCAATCAAACGTACGAAAACAGATCGCACAACACCCATTATACCCATTCTGGAAGTGCTCGCGAGGCGAGAACATCTGCTCGCCATGGCGAGTAGAGTCAATTCCTAACTACTACTGTTCTGGGTACAGTCCTGTCCTACATCCATTCCTATTCATTACTAGGTATGTTCAGGCATTCAAAGGCACTCAAGGTCCAACTAAAAGGTCGAAAATGCAAATCTAACCTGCCCTCTGGCCTAACTCGCTATGGCGAGTAAACTTGCTCGCTGTGGCGAGCTGCCCAAAACAACTCGCGAGGCGAGGGAAAGTGCTTGCTATGGCGAGCGATGAAGTTCATCACTCGCGAGGCGAGGATCATTGCTCGCTATGGCGAGCGATGAATGTCGCCGCGGGCAGACTTACTATTTTCTCAAAAATCCCACGATTCTCATGGTTCTAAGCCTCATACTGATTCCTGAGTTTGTCCTAAACATAATCTAAGGTCTAGGAACACTTTCTACATCAATTAAATCAATTCTAACCGTTTAATCATCAATTCTAGGGATTAGACCTAGTTTTTCACTTTTCCAATTCACTCCTAATCTTTGCTAATTAATCATCAGAATTACATTAATCAATACTACTGAGTTATTAGTCTCACCCTTACCTGGTTTAGAAGAAATCGCAGCACTCATCTTGGTCTTCTGTAACGCCCTCTCTAATTATTTGATTATTTTAATGAGTTTAGAATATACTTATATGATTTGTGTGATTTATATGATTTATTTTGATGAGTGATATTTTGATATGTTATATGTTGGTATTTATTAGTATAATATATATACTATTTGATTTAGAAATATAAATGTTATTTGTTGTAGAAATATATATGATTTGTTATAGAAATATATGTCATTTGTTATAGAAGTATAAATGATTTGTTATGGAAATATATATATATATATATATATATATATATATATTGGGATAGAATATTAAGATTGAGATTTAAGAGAAAAATAAGTAGGTTAAGATTTTTATAAAAAGAGAGAAAGTGAGTTTTTGAGAGAAGAAGAGGAGAAAACCTAGAACCAAGAGAAAAGGCTAGAAGAAGAGAGAAGAACGCAGCTTAATTCAGGAATCATAATCTAAGGTAAGGGTGGGATTCCTTCAATAATATGTATATATAATTTTGATTGTTGATGAAATTGTGTTCTAGGTTTAGGGTTTAGAAAGTTTATGATAATTGATATGATGTGATGAATTGTGTTGTTTAATGCATGCTTCTGTGTTGTTTTGATTGTTATGTTGTATATAGAACCTGTAAACATTGTTCTCTATCAAATTTGGGATTTGGGTAGATGAAATTTGGGTTTTTGAGTGAAAAATAGAGTTTTCCCGAGAGCTACCTTTGACAGCATACCCTGTTTCATGTTGTTGTGTCTTTTGCATCAGTTTCTGTTTCGAACTAGCTTTCGGTGTAAACACGAAAGTTGTAGGTATGAATGTTAGCTTTCTAATGCCGTTGGTCTGACGTCAAAATGATTTATAGAACTTGAGTTATGGTCAAATTACTGAACGTAGGTCACAGTGAATTTTTATGAATTTCAGCACAACTTTGTCCAAATTTGAAACGAAAACTGGTATTGATTGGTACATAATTGGTCTTAGGTGTAAACATGAAAGTTGTAGATAATTGAGTTAGCTTTCTAATGGCACTGGTTTGACTCGAAAATGAGTTTCAGATTTTGAGTTATGATGAAAATACTCCAAGGAGGTCTTAGTGAAATCTTATGAAAATTCAGCATAACCGTTTCTAAGTTAATCCAAAACTTATGGAATAATTCCAAAGCTCAAAACTAGAAGTACTATGAGTTCAATTAGGGTGTTTAAGAGTATTTAACCTATGTTGTGAGTCGACCCTTGGGGTAGGAATGAAGGTTGTTAATGATTATAATGAGGTTCAGAGAGGCTGAATAAGATGATTTATATTGATGATTTACTTTGATGATTAAATGTGAAAATATATATATATATTGTGAAAGACGTTGATATGAAATTGTAATTGTTATATATGATGATTATTATTGATGGTGACTTGCTGCAAATTATTTGATGGTGTTGCCTTGCTGATGTGATGTATTAATATCATTAAGATGCTAATGTTGGTTAAGTTGTTTAAGTTGTAAGATGTTGATCCAAATTATTGGAGTCATATGAGATGTCTAAGTTGTTAAGCTGTTAAGATGTTAGGTCAATTGCATACTCATTTACGTTGGGTGAGGGCTTGATGCACTGTAAATGTATATTTATACATAATATGTGACGGGAGAGGGCTTGATGCTCTGTGAGCCTATTTACGCTCAATATGTTGGGGGCTTGATGCCCTGGTTGGTACCACATGCATGAGGTCTAAGTGTTGCATAGTCGTGTCGTGTCGTTTGTGAAGTGATGATGTAATTGTGAAGTGATGATGTAATTTGCAAAGTGATGATGTATTCGTGATGGTGTAATTGTGACTTGTTGATGTATTTATGACGTGGTTGAAGTATTTGTGATGTTATGAGGTACTTGTGAATGTTTGAGATGTTTTCGTTATATGTGATGATTTGTTGATGTTGTTGATATTGTTGTTGTTGATTATTTATTGTTGTTGTTTCATCGATTTGATGAATTATATATTATTATTATTGAATGTGTTTCTCACCCCTTCTGTTGGAATTGCCGTCTTGTGGGCAAGTTCAGGTAACGAAGGCTTATAGGATTTTTGGCTCAAGTGTCTAGGGCTCTGATACGTAACGGGATGGGAGTTAATTGTTGAATTTTCATTCCTTTATGTATCAATTTTGGAACATTTATTTATTATTAAGAGGATTATTGAAACGATTATTTATGTTGGGGCCTTTGTGCCAAGATTTTGTTGAAGTTGATTATATTTTAAAAAAAGACTTTTCCGCTGCAAAATATTACGAGATTAATTTATGTTGTTGAATAAATAGTATATTTTCTATTTATGAATTTTTGAAAAGTAGTGTAACATTCCGTTTTGCGATGAAAACTCTGATTTTACGTATGTTTAATTATGTTGGGAAAACGGGGTGTTACAGTTGGTATCAGAGCAGGTCGGTCTGTCCGGCCAAGTAGTTGAGTCAAGTTGTGTCGAGTAATAGTTGTATTACTGTTTTTATGTTGTTTGATTGGTTGTTGTTGTGTTTCTGATTAATAGTTATGTTTATTATGTGATCATGTTTCATTGACTAACTTTGATATGGTTTGCATGTTTTGTTGAATTTCCTATTTAACTATATATGGTTTAGTATGGTTATGCAATAATTGAATTTATTTCTTGTGTGCTTTGAATTTCGAGGACGAAATTCTTTTAAGGGGGGAGAGTTGTAACGCCCTCTCTAATTATTTGATTATTTTAATGAGTTTAGAATATACTTATATGATTTGTGTGATTTATATGATTTATTTTGATGAGTGATATTTTGATATGTTATATGTTGGTATTTATTAGTATAATATATATACTATTTGATTTAGAAATATAAATGTTATTTGTTGTAGAAATATATATGATTTGTTATAGAAATATATGTCATTTGTTATAGAAGTATAAATGATTTGTTATGGAAATATATATATATATATATATATATATATATATATATATATATATTGGGATAGAATATTAAGATTGAGATTTAAGAGAAAAATAAGTAGGTTAAGATTTTTATAAAAAGAGAGAAAGTGAGTTTTTGAGAGAAGAAGAGGAGAAAACCTAGAACCAAGAGAAAAGGCTAGAAGAAGAGAGAAGAACGCAGCTTAATTCAGGAATCATAATCTAAGGTAAGGGTGGGATTCCTTCAATAATATGTATATATAATTTTGATTGTTGATGAAATTGTGTTCTAGGTTTAGGGTTTAGAAAGTTTATGATAATTGATATGATGTGATGAATTGTGTTGTTTAATGCATGCTTCTGTGTTGTTTTGATTGTTATGTTGTATATAGAACCTGTAAACATTGTTCTCTATCAAATTTGGGATTTGGGTAGATGAAATTTGGGTTTTTGAGTGAAAAATAGAGTTTTCCCGAGAGCTACCTTTGACAGCATACCCTGTTTCATGTTGTTGTGTCTTTTGCATCAGTTTCTGTTTCGAACTAGCTTTCGGTGTAAACACGAAAGTTGTAGGTATGAATGTTAGCTTTCTAATGCCGTTGGTCTGACATCAAAATGATTTATAGAACTTGAGTTATGGTCAAATTACTGAACGTAGGTCACAGTGAATTTTTATGAATTTCAGCACAACTTTGTCCAAATTTGAAACGAAAACTGGTATTGATTGGTACATAATTGGTCTTAGGTGTAAACATGAAAGTTGTAGATAATTGAGTTAGCTTTCTAATGGCACTGGTTTGACTCGAAAATGAGTTTCAGATTTTGAGTTATGATGAAAATACTCCAAGGAGGTCTTAGTGAAATCTTATGAAAATTCAGCATAACCGTTTCTAAGTTAATCCAAAACTTATGGAATAATTTCAAAGCTCAAAACTAGAAGTACTGTGAGTTCAATTAGGGTGTTTAAGAGTATTTAACCTATGTTGTGAGTCGACCCTTGGGGTAGGAATGAAGGTTGTTAATGATTATAATGAGGTTCAGAGAGGCTGAATAAGATGATTTATATTGATGATTTACTTTGATGATTAAATGTGAAAATATATATATATATTGTGAAAGACGTTGATATGAAATTGTAATTGTTATATATGATGATTATTATTGATGGTGACTTGCTGCAAATTATTTGATGGTGTTGCCTTGCTGATGTGATGTATTAATATCATTAAGATGCTAATGTTGGTTAAGTTGTTTAAGTTGTAAGATGTTGATCCAAATTATTGGAGTCATATGAGATGTCTAAGTTGTTAAGCTGTTAAGATGTTAGGTCAATTGCATACTCATTTACGTTGGGTGAGGGCTTGATGCACTGTAAATGTATATTTATACATAATATGTGACGGGAGAGGGCTTGATGCTCTGTGAGCCTATTTACGCTCAATATGTTGGGGGCTTGATGCCCTGGTTGGTACCACATGCATGAGGTCTAAGTGTTGCATAGTCGTGTCGTGTCGTTTGTGAAGTGATGATGTAATTGTGAAGTGATGATGTAATTTGCAAAGTGATGATGTATTCGTGATGGTGTAATTGTGACTTGTTGATGTATTTATGACGTGGTTGAAGTATTTGTGATGTTATGAGGTACTTGTGAATGTTTGAGATGTTTTCGTTATATGTGATGATTTGTTGATGTTGTTGATATTGTTGTTGTTGATTATTTATTGTTGTTGTTTCATCGATTTGATGAATTATATATTATTATTATTGAATGTGTTTCTCACCCCTTCTGTTGGAATTGCCGTCTTGTGGGCAAGTTCAGGTAACGAAGGCTTATAGGATTTTTGGCTCAAGTGTCTAGGGCTCTGATACGTAACGGGATGGGAGTTAATTGTTGAATTTTCATTCCTTTATGTATCAATTTTGGAACATTTATTTATTATTAAGAGGATTATTGAAACGATTATTTATGTTGGGGCCTTTGTGCCAAGATTTTGTTGAAGTTGATTATATTTTAAAAAAAGACTTTTCCGCTGCAAAATATTACGAGATTAATTTATGTTGTTGAATAAATAGTATATTTTCTATTTATGAATTTTTGAAAAGTAGTGTAACATTCCGTTTTGCGATGAAAACTCTGATTTTACGTATGTTTAATTATGTTGGGAAAACGGGGTGTTACATCTTCTCCCTTTCACGTGTTTTATCTTTTTCCCAAAAGTCTGATACGCGTACTGACACTTTCTAAACCTAACCTCTCTATTTATATTCCCAACAAATCTTATCTTATTTACTCTTTCTCCCACATAATTCTCTAAAATCCCAAAACTAACCCACAACTAAATATTTTATTTTATTTTCAAATCTTATTTTATTTAACAATAAAATAAGTCTCTTAATCTTATCAAAATCCTCAAACTCAAAACTTATCACACAAAATCAACTAAATAATCCAAAATCATCAAAACATACCAAAATCACACATATATTATATAAATATAATATAATCGCCTAAGCTCGATTTAAATAAATAATAAAACGAAAGTGGGCGTTACATTTATAAACTTAAGAAATCACTTTATGGTCTTAAACACGCTCCAAGAGTATGGTATGATAGACTAAGTAATTTCTTAATTGAAAATGATTTTAAAAGAGGTCAGGTTGACACAACACTCTTCAGAAGGACTCTTGAGAAAGACATTCTGGTTGTGTAGATATATGTTGATGATATAATATTTGGTTCTACTAATGCATCTCTTTGCAAGGAATTTTCTAAGTTAATGCAAGATGAATGTGAAATGAGCATGATGGGAGAATTGAAATTCTTCCTTGGAATTCAAATTAATCAATGTAAAGACGGAGTGTATGTTCATCAAACAAAGTACACTAAGGAGCTTCTGAAGAAGTTCAAGCTAGAAGATTGTAAAGTGATGAACACTCCAATGCACCCAACCTGCACCTTAAGCAAAAAAGAGACTGGATCAAAGGTAGATCAGAAGTTGTATAGAGGTATGATTGGTTCTTTGTTATACCTCAATGCATCTAGGCCAGATATTTTATATAGTGTATGCTTGTGTGCAAGATTCCAGTCAGATCCTAGAGAATCTCATTAACAGTTGTTAAGAGAATCTTCAGGTATCTAAAAGGAACAACAAATCTTGGACTCCTCAATAGGAAATCCTTAGATTATAAGTTAGTTGGAATCTGTTATGCTGATTATACTAGTGACATGATTGAAAGAAAATCAACCAATGACAATTGCAAATTTTTGGGTGAGTATATGATTTCCTAGGCTAGTAAAAGACAAGCTACTATTGCTATGTCCACAACAGAAGCAGAATACATCTCAGCTGCAAGTTGTTGTACACAACTACTCTGGATGAAACATCAGTTGGAAGACTATCAGATTAATGCTAACAGTATTCCCATTTATTGTGATAATACTGTTGCTTTTTGTCTGTCAAAGAATCTAATTCTACATTCAGGAGCCAAGAATATTTAAATCAAACACCATTTTATCAGAGACTATGTTCAAAAAGAAATTTTAGATATACAATTCATTGATACTGAACATCAATGGGCTGATATATGTGAAGAAGATTTCCTTCTTAGACTTGGCTGAGTTTTGATGATAACAAATAGACATCACAAAAAAAAAAAGAAAAACCATGGAGGCACAAGATGAAGATTAAGAATGAAGATTGTGTCTAGGTTTCTTGGTTATACATTTTGTAAGTATGGCAATTATTTTTTGATTTATCATTCTTAACTTATGGAACAACTTAGAATGCTCAAAAAATAATTACGAAAAGCCATAACTATTTTTGAAAAATTGCATAAATAGTTTCTCACACAAAAAAAAAAAATATATTTGGCATGATTTGTTCTTAGACTTGGTCATATATTGAAAAATCAGTTTTGCATTGATTATGGTTTCAAACTTTTCCATCCGTTGGCAATTAAACTAGTACCGTTGGAATGAAACCAAATTTTTATATCATATGCAATTGAATGGCTTTGATTAATAAAAAGATTACATATTGCCTAATTGGTCTATATGTATTCAATGGCTAAATGTTTTTATGTCCAACGGCTACTTGATTTTATATTGCTACGGCTGGTTATTTTCTCAAATATATTTCAAACTCTTTTTATGAATAGGTGTCATTTTAAATGTGTCTATTGATTGGAAAAACTTTTTGAAAAGTAGCAATGCTTCATAAACATCTTTTTAGCCTCTATAAATTCAATTGAGAAATAAAAGCAAATTACTTAACATTATTACTACAACTTTCAATCTCAATTGTCATATTCAATATCACTTGATTTATCAAACTTTCACCATCCTGCTTTGAAAACTTTGTCCACATTTTTAACATTCATAAAGAAGTTTTCTGAGCACTAAGTTCTTCTTGTTAATGTGATATTGATCAAAGCATAACAGCCATACATTCATTATTCTTCAATTGCTTTTGTAAAAAGCTTCTCACCATTGTTGGTGAATCATTGTACAGATAGTGGGGTGCTATCTTGGTGTGTAGAGAAATATTGTTAGGGGGCCTTGGGATTAAGGTTGCTTTGTGACAAAGATTCTTTACATAGTGAATTCCTTCGCGGGGTGTGAAGGGAGTGGACTGACCCTAAGGTTTAGAGGGGAACCACTATAATTCTCTTGTGTCTTTTCTTCTTCCCTTACTCTTTTATTTTTCCGCATTCATACCTTCATATTAAGTTTATCAAGAACGCTAAGCTCACGAAAATTAAACAATATTCCTAGATAACTAATTCAGCCCCTCCCCCCCCCCCCCCCCCCCCCCCCCCGCCCTTTTAGGTTACAATCTGGACTTACAATTGGTATCAGAGCAAGAGTAAAGATAACTTTCTTCTTTGATCCAGAAAATGGCTTCCGCTAAACCATTTCTAGCAGAAGGTCCTAATTCAAACCGACCACCATGTTTCACCGGTGATTATTATGATTTTTGGAAAATTAGGATGACAACGTATCTAGAAGCCCAAGGTGAAGAAATTTGGAATGCTGTCCATAATGGTCCTTATGTTCCCACTAAAACTGTGAATGGTGTGACTGGTATTAAACCACAAACATCATGGGATGATGATGACCGAAAAAAAGTGTTATTTGACAAAAAGGCAAAGAACATTCTTCAATCCTCTCTTGGGATGGATGAGTTTTTCAGAATTTCTAACTGCAAAACGGCTAAAGAAATTTGGGACACTTTGGAAACAACACATGAAGGAACGGAAGAAGTAAAACGTTCCAGATTGAATACCCTCTCTCAAGAGTACGAGATGTTTAGAATGCAACCAGGAGAAAAGATTCTAGACATGCAGAAGAGATTTTCACATCTTATTAATCATCTTGCAGCCCTTGGAAAAACCTTGTCCAACAATGAAATAAACTTGAAGATTCTCAGGTCACTAACAAGGGAATGGCAACGAAAAGTAACAGCCATATCTGAAAAGAAAAGTCTTTCAAATATGTCGTTGGCATCACTTTTTGGAAAATTACAAGAGCATGAAATTGAACTTGCAAGACTAGAACAACATGAAGAAGGTGTAAAGAAACACAAGAATATCTCCTTGAAGGCAGAGTCCAATGTTCTTCAACAAGATGAAAGTTCTGATGAAGATGAGAATATTACTCTTCTTGTGAAAAAATTAGGAAAATTTCTTCAAAAGGATAAAAAATTTAAATTTGGAAATAAAAGAAAATTTCACAAGAAGAATGATGTTTTTACATCAAGTCAGAGTTTCACATGCTTCGAATGTGGAAAAGAGGGGCATATGAAGGCAGACTGTCCAACCCTTGCAAGGAAAAGTAGCCATAAATGAAAGAAAGAATTCAAGCCAAGAAGGGCCTACATTGCATGGGATGACAATGATATAAGTTCATCTTCAAAATCAGAGGATGACGAATATGCAAATTTAAGATTAATGGCGTCACACCACTCCGATGATGAACAAGAGGTAAGTGATTATGAATTAAATTTTAAACCTTCTTATGAAGAATTACAAAATGCATTTGATGAATTGTTTGAAGAATTCATTAATCTTTCTAAAACTTGTGCAAAGCAAAAGAAACAAAATGTATCTCTAGAAAGAAAAGCTTTTGATGCACAAGAAGAATTAGAAAAGGTTAAAGGTTCTTCATGTAATAAATGTAAAGAACATGAAACAACAATTGCTGAATTAAATCAAGTAATCAAAAATTTTGAAAAAGGGCACAACAGTTTGGAAGATGTGCTCAGCCGACAAAGATATTCAAACAACAAAACCGGGCTTGGTTTTTCTAAATTTGCTTAATTGCACTTTTGGACCCCTATGTTTCCAAAAATTGCGGTTACGGACCCTTAATTAATTTAATTACAAAACAGACCCTTATGTTTTGATTATGTGGCAGTTTTGGACCCCTACCCTATTTTTGACCTGGTCTTTGCTGACGTGGCACCCACGTCCCATTAGTGAGGTGCCACGTGGATTTTTTTTTATTTTTTACTTTTTTTAATTCTTCCTGTTTTTTAAAAGTAATTAAAAAGGAAAAAAATAAAAAATAAAAAGAAAAAAGAATTGAAGGATCACGTGCGCCAACGGTAAGAAATTAGGGTTTTAAAACCCCCAATTTCCCAAATCTGCAAATCGATCTCCTCCTCAAAATCAAGTTCGATTTCCTTCTCCTTCTTCTTCAATCGTTGTCCTTGTTTCTTCTCAAATCGATTTTGATTCAATTGCATACCTTCTGTTTCTTTGTTTATCTGAGTCGCACAAGTTCAGAGAAAATGGTTGAATATTCATCTTCATCGGTTAGTGGGTCAACATTGAAGCACAGAACCAAGTTGGTTTGTTATTGTGGTGTTGATTCACCATTGGTGACTTCTTGGACTGATGAGAATCCAGGGAGGAGGTTTCACGGCTGTGGGAGGTATTTTGTCAGAAGAAAATGCAATTTTTTTAGGTGGTATGATCCTGAGGTACCTGATAGACAGACAGAATATTCAACCATTTTCTCTGAACTTGTGCGACTCAGATGAACAAACAAACAGAAGGTATGCAATTGAATCAAAATCGATTTGAGAAGAAACAAGGACAACGATTGAAGAAGAAGGAGAAGGAAATCGAACTTGATTTTGAGGAGGAGATCGATTTGCAGATTTGGGAAATTAGGGGTTTTAAAACCCTAATTTCTTACCGTTGGCGCACGTGATCCTTCAATTCTTTTTTCTTTTTATTTTTTATTTTTTTCCTTTTTAATTACTTTTAAAAAACATGAAGAATTAAAAAAAGTAAAAAATAAAAAAAAATCCACGTGGCACCTCACTAATGGGACGTGGGTGCCACGTCAGCAAAGACCAGGTCAAAAATGGGGTGGGGGTCCAAAACTGCCACAGAATCAAAACATAAGGGTCTGTTTTGTAATTAAATTAATTAAGGGTCCGTAACCGCAATTTTTGGAAACATAGGGGTCCAAAAGTGCAATTAAGCCAATTAAAAAAAGTAAAAAATAAAAAAAAATCCACGTGGCACCTCACTAATGGGACGTGGGTGCCACGTCAGCAAAGACCAGGTCAAAAATGGGGTGGGGGTCCAAAACTGCCACAGAATCAAAACATAAGGGTCTGTTTTGCAATTAAATTAATTAAGGGTCCGTAACCGCAATTTTTGGAAACATAGGGGTCCAAAAGTGCAATTAAGCCTTCTAAATTTGATAAACCAAACACCAATAAAACGGTTTTTGTTAAAGCAAGCACAAATTCCTGCAACATACAAACCAAGAAAATGCATATTGTTAATTCTTCCAAGAATGTGAATCAAAAGAGTAATTCTAAAAGAAGAAATTATTCTAACAATTCTTTTAAGAAAAATAATTCAAATGTTAAGAATATTTTCTCCCAAGGAAATAATTTTGGTTCGCATCATGTTCTTAATTTAACATGCTTTTATTGCAACATAAAAGGTCATACTCCAAATAGTTGCTACATAAGAAACTTTGGTGTTCCTTATGGTGAGTTTATTTGGGTAAAGAAAGGTATTAACAAACAAGGACCCAATGCACAATGGGTACCTAACAAGACTTAATTTTTTTTGTTTTGTAGGGATGCTTGAAAACCACAACAAACAACATGTGGTATCTTGATAGTGGTTGCTCAAAGCATATGACGTGTGACATAACAAGCTTTTCAAGTTTAACCCTAAAATCAAAAGGTCATGTCACTTACGGAGACAACAACAAAGGTAAAATTCTTGGAGTAGGTAAAATTGGTATGCCTCCTTCCATAACTATTGATAATGTTCTTTATGTTGAAGGCCTTAAGCATAATTTATTAAGTATTAGTCAATTATGTGACAAAGGTCTTAAAATTATTTTTAATAAAGACTCTTGTATTGTTGAGGATGAAGCATCACATGAAATCAAAATGGTTGGAAAAAGATATAATAATATTTTTATGATTTCATTGGATGATGTATCTTTAAAACTTAAATGTCTTGTGGTAAACAACAACAATGATGCATGGTTGTGGCTAAAAGAATTGCACATATTCACATGGATCATTTAAACAAATTAGTAAAACATGATCTTGTTGTTGGATTGCCTAAGATTAAGTTTATTAAAGATAAATTATGTGATGCTTGTCAAAAAGGTAAGCAAACAAAAGTTTCTTTCAAACCAAAGCATATAGTCTCAACATCTAGACCTCTTGAATTAATTCATATGGATCTTTTTGGTCCTTCAAGAACTAGAAGTTTTGGAGGAAACTATTATGCCTTGGTTATTGTTGATGATTATTCTAGATATACTTGGACTTTATTTCTTGCAAATAAACATGATGCTTTTAAAGCCTTTAAGAAATTTGCAAAGTTGGTACAAAATGAGAAATCCTTGAAGATTGCATCAATTCGGAGTGATCATGGTGGAGAATTTCAAAATGCTTCTTTTGATGAGTTTTGTGCGATCAAGGAATTTCCCATAATTTTTCGGCACCAAGAACACCACAACAAAATGGTGTGGTTGAAAGAAAGAACAGATCATTGGAGGAACTTGCAAGAACCATCCTAAACGAGACAAACTTGCCTAAATATTTTTGGGTTGATGTGGTAAGCACGGCTTGCTATGTAAGCAACCGTGTTTTGGTAAGACCTATTCTAAAGAAAACTCCTTATGAAATTTACAAGGGTAGAAAACCAAATATTTCTTATTTTCATATTTTTGGTTGTAAGTGTTTTGTTTTAAACAATGGGAAAGATAACCTTGGAAAATTTGATGCAAAATCAGATGAGGGTATCTTTCTTGGTTATTCTCTCATTAGTAAGGCTTATAGAATTTTTAACAAAAGAACCCTTACTATTGAAGAATCAATTCATGTTTCTTTTGATGAATCTAATCCTTCCAAGGAGGAAAATGTTGTTATTTCTGTTGATGATGATGCAAAATGTCTACCAAAAGAAACCAACAATAATGATGAACAAGACAAACAAAACAATACACATCAAGAAGATGAAGTGGTACAACAAGAATTATCACATGATGATCTACCACAAGAATGGAAAACTCATAGAGATCATCCTATTGATAATATCATTGGGGATATCAATAAGGGAGTATCTACTAGACTTAATCTTCGTGATGCATGTTTAAATATGGCATTTGTTTCACAAATTGAACCTTCTAAAATTGATGATGCTTTAAGTGATGATCAATGGATTATAGCCATGCAAGAAGAACTAAACCAATTTGAAAGAAATCAAGTTTGGGAATTAGTACCTAGGCCTAATGATAAACATATCATTGGAACAAAATGGGTTTTTAAAAATAAATTAGATGAAAATGGTATTATTGTAAGGAAATAAGGCTAGGCTTGTTGCACAAGGCTATAATCAAGAAGAAGGTATTGATTTTGATGAAACTTTTGCACCAGTTGCAAGATTAGAAGCCATAAGATTACTTTTAGCATATGCATGTTCTTTAAACTTTCAATTATATCAAATGGATGTCAAAAGTGCATTTTTGAATGGATATATACATGAAGAAGTCTATGTTAAACAACCTCCGGGTTTTGAAGATTTTAAAAATCCTTCTCATGTATATATAAATTAAAGAAAGCACTTTATGGCTTAAAACAAGCACCAAGAGCATGGTATGACAAATTAAGCAATTTTCTTTGTGAAAAAGGTTTTGAAAAAGGAAAAGTTGATACTACTCTTTTTATCAAAAGAATTAATTGTCATACTTTGCTTGTGCAAATTTATGTTGATGATATTATATTTGGTGCCACTAATGAATCTTTGTGTAAAGATTTTTCTGACATGATGCAAGGAGAGTTTGAAATGTCTATGATGGGAAAACTTAATTACTTCCTTGGTCTACAAATAAAGCAATCAAAGGATGGTATCTTCATCAACCAATCAAAATATTGCAAAGAACTCCTTAAAAGATTCGATATGGAAAATTGCAAGGAGATTGCAACACCAATGAGTTCAAGCACTTATGTAGATCAAGATGAATCCGGAAAGCCAATAGACATTACAAAATATAGAGGTATGATTGGTTCTCTCCTTTATCTTACTGCAAGTAGACCAAATATTATGTTTAGTGTTTGTTTATGTGCACGATTTCAATCTTGTCCAAAAGAATCTCATCTCTCTTCTGTTAAAAGAATCATGAAATATCTAAAAGGAACCCCTAATGTTGGTTTGTGGTATCTCAAAGGAAGTCTATGTGAATTGGTTGGGTATTCTGATTCAGATTATGCGGGATGCAAAACTGATCGAAAAAGTACTAGTGGGACATGTCATATTCTGGGTAATGCATTAGTCTCTTGGTCATGTAAAAAACAGGCTTGTGTTGCATTAAGGACTGCAGAAGCAGAATATATTGCTGCAGGAAATTGTTATGCACAAGTGCTTTGGTTAAAACAACAATTACATGACTTTGGTTTAAATTTAGGATGCATTCCCCTAAGATGTGACAACACCAGTGCTATTAATTTAACTAAAAATCCAGTCATGCATTCCAGGACCAAACACATAGACATTAGACATCATTTCCTAAGAGATCATGTTCTCAAAGGAGATGTTCAAGTTACTTTTGTGGATACCCATTCACAATTAGCGGATATTTTTACCAACCCTTTGGCAAAAGAACAATTTTATAAAATTAGAAGAGAATTGGGAATATTGGATAAAAAAGATATTTAGTGTATATTCAAATAAACATCGTCTACTTTTTTTTTATGCATAATTGGCTAAAGAAAAAATGCATGTTTGAGTGATATAATTATTGTGTAAGTAATTATTAAATTTATGAATTATTGAACTCAGATCAAATAATGTGAATGATGGAATATTCATTGAGAAGAAGATCAATTATTTTTATATAAAATTTATTATTTCCCTATATTTCGACCCTTTGGATTTTACCCTTTTTCTTCTTTTTGATGATGTCAAAAGGGGGAGAAAGTGTATGTTTGTGTTTTGTGCTTAAATTGTTTCAGGTTATCCAATTGCAAAACAAAGGGGGGGGATATACAAGATAAAGGGAGTTTCATTGAGAAAACATTGTCAAAAGGATATGATTTGTCATCATCAAAAAGGGAGAGATTGTGAAGAAGATTTCCTTCTTAGACTTGGCTGGGTTTTGATGATAACAAATAGACATCACAAAAAAAAAAAAAAAACCATGGACGCACAAGATGAAGATTAAGAATGAAGATTGTGTCTAGGTTTCTTGGTTATACATTTTGTAAGTATGGCAATTATTTTTTGATTTATCATTCTTAACTTATGGAACAACTTAGAATGCTTAGAAAATAATTACGAACATTTTTCTAAATCACCATATTCATGAAATAAATCACACACTCACAATGATTTTCATAAATATGTGAATTTGCATTAAACTATTTTTGGAAAATTGCATAAATAGTTTCTCACACAAAAAAAAAAAAAATATTTTGGCATGATCTGTTCTTAGACTTGGTCATATATTGAAAAATCAGTTTTGCATTCATTATGGTTTCAAACTTTTCTATCCGTTGGCAATGAAACTAGTACCGTTGGAATGAAACCAAAATTTTATATCATATGCAATTGAATGGCTTTGATTAATAAAAAGATTACATATTGCCTAATTGGTCTATATGTATTCAATGGCTAAATGTTTTTATGTCCAACGGCTACTTGATTTTATATTGCTACGGCTGGTTATTTTCTCAAATATATTTCAAACTCTTTTTATGAATAGGTGTCATTTTAAATGTGTCTATTGATTGGAAAAACTTTTTGAAAAGTAGCAATGCTTCATAAACATCTTTTTAGCCTCTATAAATTCAATTGAGAAATAAAAGCAAATTACTTAACATTATTACTACAACTTTCAATCTCAATTGTCATATTCAATATCAGTTGATTTATCAAACTTTCACCATCCTGCTGTGAAAACTTTGTCCACATTTTTAACATTCATAAAGAAGTTTTCTGAGCACTAAGTTCTTCCTGTTAATGTGATATTGATCAAAGCATAACAGCCATACATTCATTATTCTTCAATTGCTTTTGTAAAAAGCTTCTCACCATTGTTGGTGAATCATTGTACAGATAGTGGGGTGCTATCTGTAACGCTATAGTTTCTATTTTACTATTTTTAGTTGTTTTGGAATAATTATTTGAGTTTTTAAATGATTATATGAATTTGTGGTGTTGTTATTTGATTTATACGATTTTATGAAAAAGAATGTAATTGGTGTAATATGTGGTGTGTTTATATGTTATATAATTATTTGTATGATTTTTATTATTTAAATAAAATGGGAGGAGGAATATTATTTAATTGGTTAAAGGGATTTATATAATAATTATTAGAATTAAGAGGAGGGGGTTAATGGAAATTAAAGGAGATTAAGTGAGGAGTTAAGAGAAAATAGATGTAATGTTTTGGTTGGTAAGGAAATAGGAAGGCAGACAAAACTTTGTACGTACAGTAAAGAAAACATAAGCTTTTTGGGAGGAAGAGAGAAGAGGCCAAGGGGAGAGCTAGGAAGAGAGAATCTGTACATTTTTCTGTAGAATTTGCTGAATTAAGATAAGGGTGGGTTAACTTTTCGATTGTAATATATATATATATATATATATATATATATATATATATATATATATATATATATATATATATATATGCATGTTTCATGGATTTGGATTGAGAATTGTATACTGTTTTAGGTTTTTCAAGAATATGATGAATTGCCTAATGCTGTTGATTTATGTTGTTAATTGTGTTTTTCTGAGTTGTTTATGCTGTTATGTTGTATATTAGACCTGAAAACATTTCTGTAAATCAATTTGGGTGATTGGGGGATTAAAATTGGGTTTTTGGATGAAAAAGGGTTTAAGGAATCGTAGTTGAAAATCTGCCCAGATGAAGATTCGCTTAAGCGAGTTACCCTTCGCTTAAGCGAGTGACCTTTGTAGTTGCCCAGGATTGAAATTTCTCCCGTTCGCTCAAGCGAACCATAAGCGAACACCAAGCGAGATAGAACCTGACTTTCGTCATCTGCGTCGCTTAAGCGAAGTCTTCGTCGCTTAAGCGAGAGACGCCAAACCTTGCCCAGATTTTAGAAAATGGACCGTTCGCTTAAGCGAACCGCAAGCGAGCCTCAAGCGAGGAAAAACCAAACTTTCGTCATTTGACTCGCTCAAGCGAGAAGCTGCTCGCTTAAGCGAGATGGGTCCTGTGCGACCATTTTGTGTGATTTTTCTAAGTGCTCCTAACCCAAACCTAAGCTTCCTAAATTGTTTGTTGGATTTATTTAAAATTGTTTAGATGGTTAAACTATATTATGAGGATGATTAAGATGAAGTTCTGTATGCTTGCATGAAAATAAATATCCCTTGCTAAGTGAGTTGCCTTTTGATGATGTTGAGTGGTATTGTCGAGTTGGGGAGGGTATCCTAAGTTGTTGATGTCTGGTTGTATGCTGATATACACCATTAGTTGATGTCGTTGGGTTGTTTGCTGATATACACCATAGAGTCATTCATATCATATGCATTTGTTGGGGGCTTATTGCTCTGGAATGTTTATCATTCACCTGTTGGGGGCTTATTGCCCTGGAATGCTTTATCGTTCATTTGTTGGGGGCTTATTGCCCTGGGATGCTTTAACCATCCAAACTGTTGGGGGCTCATGCCCTGGAATGCTTAGCATTCAACGCGCGTAGTATGGTACCACATGCATATTGCATTAGTAGTTGAGGTCTTTGCATAGTCGTTGTTGGTGAGGTGTCGCCACAAGAGTCGTTGTTGTTGTTGTAAATTGTAACACCCCGTTTTCCCAACATAAAAATTTCTTAAAAACATTTATCAGAGTACACAACAATAACGGGATATCACATATAACATAATCCGAAAAATAGTTAAATAATAAATTAACTAAATAACTTCAACACATTGCAGCGGAAAAATTACTTATAAATCATAAACGTTTGGCACGCAGGCCCCATAAAAATATCTCAAAAGAGTTAGTTCCATTATTTGCAAAATATCATAAAGATTCACGTAAAAGAATGAAGCATGCTTATAAAACAACCCCATCCCGTTACGTATCAGAGCGACCTAGACGACACAGTGAGGCAAGGCCACTCACGAAGCAACTGCACACTAAGCACGATCACCTGCACTTGCCCACAAGGCGGCAATTCCAGCAGAAGGGGTGAGATTTCATAACAAAATAATATTAATCAACATAATTTAGAATAATAATCAACATCAAAACATTCTTAACATTTTTGCATAATTAAATAACAATTAGCACGTAGTCACATAATCAGTCTTCATCAATAATGCATCATTTAGACACAACAATGCAACAATGCTCTTAGACTCCTTATATGCATGTGGTACCAAACTTCATCATAAGTATTAATATACTTTTAAAACGTGCGGAGGACAAAGCTCCTAAATAACGTGCGGAGGACAAAGCTCCTATCATGGTGAGAACTAAGCTCAATGTATGCTATGCATGGACTCAACATAAACAACAACATATCTTAATCACTTCATCAATATGCATCCAAGAATTTGGAGCTAAACAACATCTTATCATTGCATATATAATATATACATATATCATAACGGTTCAGTTTAATAACCTCAGCAGCATAATTCAAATAACAGTAGCAGAATGATATCATTATATCAATTACAATTCAAGGCAACATAAACTTTAACATTTTTGCATAAGGTATAATACTTTAATCCTTGCTCAATTATCATGAATATATCTTAATCACTATACAGATTACTCTCAACATTACCATTAGGTCTTACTAACCCTTAGGGATCCCCTCTCAAAGTCTTGTGCGAAACAGATCGCATTAGCTTAGGAAATATGACATTCTGTCACAGCACATTTCGCCATGGCGAGCTAAATTCCGCCTGGCGAAATTACAGGTCACAGGTATTCCACCATGGCGAGCTAAATTCCGCCTGGCGAAATTACAGGTCAGAGGTATTTCGCCATGGCGAGCTAAATTCCGCCTGGCGAAATTACAGGTTACAGGTTCGTCGCCATGGCGAGCTAAATTCCGCCATGGCGAAACGATGTTAGAACAGACTACGGGATTACGAACTTTTTCACCCCAAATCCTATTTTTCACCATATTAGACCCCAAATTCGACTGAAATAACAGCATTAATCCTATTCTAGGTTCTGTAATCCATTCTTACATCAAATAAACAAATTCTACCGTTCAATTCATCAATTCTAGGGATTTGACCTAGTTTTCTCATTCTCCCAACTCAATCCTAATTCTTGTTAATTGATCATCAGAACTATACTAATTAACATTATCAAGTCATTAGTCTCACCCTTACCTGGAATTGAAGAAATCGCAGCTCTCTCCTTCTCTTCTCCCTTCACGTGCGTTTCTTTTTCTCCCAAAAGTCTGATACGTTACTGACTTTCTACACCTAGCTTCCCTATTTATACTCCCAACAAATCTTATCTTATTTACTCTTTCTCCCACATAACTCTCTAAAATCCAAAACTAACCCACAACTAAATATTTTATTTTATTTTCAAATCTTATTTTATTTAACAATAAAATAAGTCCTTTAATCTTATCCTTAAAATTATACTTATCACAAAATCATCCAAAATCATCAAAACATATCAAAACACATATATATTATATAAATATAATATAATCACCTAAACTTGATTTAAATAAATAATTAAACGAAAGTGGGCGTTACAACTCTCCCCCACTTAAAAGATTTTCGTCCTCGAAAATTACCTCAAGCAAATAACTCTGGATAAGACTCCAGCATCTTACTCTCAAGCTCCCACGTCAAGCTTTCACCAGTCGCTCCCGACCAAACGACTCTAACGAGAGGTATATCCTTGCCTCTCAACGTTTTCACTTTCCGGTCATCAATCCTTACCGGTAAAGTCTCCACCGTAAGGTTGTCTCTAACTTGCACATCATCACTCTGGATCACATGAGATGGATCCAGAACATACTTCCGAAGTTGCGATACGTGGAAAACATCATGCAAATTCGAAAGATGCGGTGGTAACCCAACTCGGTACGCCACCGTTCCAACCCTTTCCGATATCTGATACGGACCAATAAATCTCGGAGTCAACTTCTTTGACTTCAACGCACGTCCAACACCAGTCATAGGTGTGACCCTCAAAAACACGTGGTCTCCCTCCTGAAACTCAAGATCTTTCCTTCGCTTATCATGGTAACTCTTTTGTCGACTCTGCGACGCTTTCATTTTCTCTTGAATCATCTTAACTTTCTCAGTGGTTTGCTGTACAATCTCTGGTCCTAAGACCACTCTTTCACCTGACTCAAACCAACACAACGGAGTTCTGCACCTCCGACCATACAAAGCCTCAAAAGGTGCCATTCCAATACTAGAATGATAACTATTATTGTATGTGAACTCAATTAAGGGAAGATGACTATCCCAAGTTCCTCCTTGCTCAAGAACACAAACTCTCAACAAATCTTCCAGCGACTGAATTGTCCTCTCCGACTGACCATCTGTCTCCGGATGATACGCCGAACTCAATCTCAACTTAGAACCCAAAGCCTCTTGCAAACTTTTCCAAAATCTAGAAGTAAATCTTGGATCTCTATCTGATACAATGCTCGAAGGAACACCATGCAACCTCACGATCTCCTTGATATAAATCTCTGCCAACTGGGCAACAGGAAAACTAATATTAATCGGTAGAAAATGAGCCGACTTCGTCAATCTGTCAACCACCACCCAAATGGCGTCATTCCCCCTTGGAGTATTCGGCAAACTAGTCACAAAATCCATGGATATACTATCCCATTTCCACTCCGGCACATCTAAAGATACCAACATACCAGCCAGTTTCTGATGCTCAATCTTTGACTTCTGACACACTAAACAGGAATACACAAACTGTGCCACATCTCGCTTCAATCCAGACCACCAAAACAACTTCTTCAAATCATGATACATCTTCGTAGCTCCCGGGTGAATACTCAAGCTACTTCTGTGACTCTCTTCAAGGATCATCTTCTTAATCTCTTCATTGTCGGGAATGCAAATCCTGCCTCGAAATCTCAACACTCCTTGATCATCGACTTGAAAATCACTATCTTCGGTCTGGTTACTAGCAACTAATAAGTCCACAAACTTAACATCTTCTTTCTGCGCCTCTCTTATACTCATCAAGAAGTCACTATCAATCTTCAGCATCCCTAGCTTCACGCTCTGAGGCGTCCTTTCACAAACCAAACTCAAATCTCTAAATTGCTCAAGTAATTCGAACTCCTTAACCATCATAGCAGACATATGCAAAGTCTTCCTACTCAAGGCATCTGCTACCACATTCGCTTTACCCGGATGATAATTCAACCCAAAGTCGAAGTCCTTCAAAAGTTCTAACCATCTTCTCTGCCTCATATTCAATTCCTTCTGATCGAAAAGATACTTCAAGCTCTTGTGATCACTAAACACTTCGAACCTCGCACCATATAAGTAGTGTCTCCACATCTTCAATACAAAAACCACAGCTGCTAATTCTAAATCATGCGTCGGGTAATTCTTCTCATGAATCCTCAACTGTCTTGAAGCATAAGCTACCACTTTACCTTCCTGCATAAGCACACCTCCTAAACCCGACTTGGACGCATCACAATACACTACAAATGGCGCATCAGACTTCGGCAAAATCAAAACTGGAGCAATCGTCAAACGCTTCTTCAACTCGTTGAAACTGTTCTCACAATGAACATCCCAAACAAAAGCTCTACCTTTACAAGTCAACTGGGTCAACGGGAGAGCTAACTTGGAGAATCCTTCAATAAACCTTCTATAATACCCGGCTAAACCCAAAAAGCTCCTGATCTCAGTAACTGACTTCGGAGTCTCCCATTGCGATACGGCTTCAATCTTAGACGGATCTACTGCAATACCATCACCGGAGATAACATGACCAAGGAAACTCACTTCTTTCAACCAGAACTCACACTTAGACAGTTTGGCATAAAGTTTCTTCTCTTTCAACACTTGCAAGACAATTTTCAAATGTTCAGCATGCTCTTCCTCAGTCTTGGAATAAATCAAAATATCATCAATAAATACAACTACGAACTGATCCAAAAATGCATGGAAGATGCGATTCATATACTCCATAAACACTCCAGGTGCATTAGTAACTCCAAAAGGCATAACCTTGTACTCATAATGGCCATATCGCGTTCTGAAAGCTGTCTTCTGCATATCTTCATCTTTTACCTTAATCTGGTGATAACCTGACCTCAAATCAATCTTGCTGAAAACACGTGCACCCACTAACTGATCCATCAAATCATCAATTCTCGGAAGTGGATACCTATTCTTGATAGTTACCTTATTCAACTGCCGATAATCAATACATAGCCTCATACTACCATCCTTCTTCTTCACTAGCAGCACTGGCGCTCCCCAAGGTGAAACACTTGGTCTAACAAATTTCTTTTCGAGCCAATCTTCCAACTGTTTCCTCAACTCAGCTAATTCGGAAGCAGACATACGGTAAGGTGCCATCGACACCGGCTTCGTTCCAGGAACAAGATCAATAGAAAACTCGACTTCTCTCTCTGGAGGCACATCAGGAATTTCATCTGGGAAAACTTCAGGAAAGTCGCATACCACTTGCAATTTATCGATCACCGCTTGATTCTCTGAAGATAAGGAAGCCATCAACGAAAACATCAACATGCCGTCACGTTCTAGTTGCTTCATCTGCTTAGTAGATAAAAACTCAGCACCACTTTCCTCTTCAGCGGATGAGAAATGCACCGTCTTGCGAAAGCAATTGATAAGAACGTGGTTGTACTCTAACCAATTCATACCCAGAATCACGTCCATACCGCTCAAAGGTAGACAAACTAAATCCATTTCGAAATCGCGACCAAACATAGACAGAGGACAACTCAAACATACGAGAGAAGTAGTCACCGAACCCTTAGCTGGAGTTTCGACAACCATCTCTCCATTCATATCAGACATAGAAAGACTCAAAGCAGAAACACAATCTAAAGGAATAAAGCAATGTGTAGCACCAGTATCAATAATAGCAACAAGAGGAGTATTATTAATATAGCAAGTACCTCTGATCAACCGATCATCACTGTCTGTCTGAGTACCAGTCAGGGCAAAAACTCGACCCGTAGTAGGCGCCCTCTTCGGCTGCTTGCACTGGGAACCAATATGACCCTCTTCATTGCAGTTGAAGCATACGATATCATTACGCTTGCAATCGGCTACCAAGTGACCCTTCTTGCCACACCGGACACACTTCTTGACCTCTTCAGGACAGACATTGCTCTTGTGACCTTTCTCACCACAGTTGTAGCACACAATCTCTGTAGGAGTACTCTTCTTTGCAGGCTGCCTATCAACAACCATCCTCTGTTTCCCTTTATCAGCAGGGGCACTGTAAGGCTTAGGACGACTCTGCTGGCTCTTAGCTTTCCGATCATTCACTACCTTGTAGTGAGCCTTGGTATCCTCTTCATATATCCGGCAGCTATTCACCAAATCCGGAAAAACTCTGATCTGCTGATATCCAATCGCCCTCTTAATGTCGGGCCTCAAACCGTTCTCGAACTTAATGCATTTAGAAAACTCCGCGGTCTCAGCAGCATAGTGCGGATAGAACTTCGCCAACTCCACAAACTTGGCAGCATACTCAGTCACTAACATATTTCCTTGCTTCAGCTCAAGGAATTCGATCTCTTTCTTCCCGCGAACATCTTCCGGAAAGTATCTCCTCAGGAACTCTCTCCTGCAAACAGCCCAAGTCACAACAGCTCCATCTTGTTCGAGGTTAGGTAACACGCTAACCCACCAATCATCAGCTTCCTCGGACAGCTGGTGAGTACCAAAGCGCACTTGCTGAACTTCGGTGCACTGCATCACTTTGAAGATCCTCTCAATCTCCTTAAGCCACGTCTGGGCTCCATCGGGGTCATACCTCCCCTTGAACGTTGGAGGATGATTTCTCATGAAAGTCTCCAACATCCTCGTCTCAGCATTCGCGCCAACATTTGCATTAGGTTGTCCCACAGCTTGGGCAACAGCTTGAAGGGCAGCAGCTAACGCGGTATCGTTCCTCCCAGCCATTCTGATATTCTACAACAAGCAGTAGTAGCAACATAAGATTAGTAATACAAATATTACTAAGACTCAACAGGACTCTCTAATTGGCCGGACAGACCGACTTGCTCTGATACCAATTGTAACACCCCGTTTTCCCAACATAAAAATTTCTTAAAAACATTTATCAGAGTACACAACAATAACGGGATATCACATATAACATAATCCGAAAAAT
The DNA here is from genome assembly GCA_958299785.1 of Medicago lupulina. NCBI lineage: Eukaryota > Viridiplantae > Streptophyta > Magnoliopsida > Fabales > Fabaceae > Medicago > Medicago lupulina. Next base: position 52,563,005 of record OY283139.1, on the reverse strand, counting down.
AGTTAAATAATAAATTAACTAAATAACTTGAACACATTGCAGCGGAAAAATTACTTATAAATCATAAACGTTTGGCACGCAGGCCCTATAAAAATATCTCAAAAGAGTTAGTTCCATTATTTGCAAAATATCATAAAGATTCACGTAAAAGAATGAAGCATGCTTATAAAACAACCCCATCCCGTTACGTATCAGAGCGACCTAGACGACACAGTGAGGCAAGGCCACTCACGAAGCAACTGCACACTAAGCACGATCACCTGCACTTGCCCACAAGGCGGCAATTCCAGCAGAAGGGGTGAGATTTCATAACAAAATAATATTAATCAACATAATTTAGAATAATAATCAACATCAAAACATTCTTAACATTTTTGCATAATTAAATAACAATTAGCACGTAGTCACATAATCAGTCTTCATCAATAATGCATCATTTAGACACAACAATGCAACAATGCTCTTAGACTCCTTATATGCATGTGGTACCAAACTTCATCATAAGTATTAATATACTTTTAAAACGTGCGGAGGACAAAGCTCCTAAATAACGTGCGGAGGACAAAGCTCCTATCATGGTGAGGACTAAGCTCAATGTATGCTATGCATGGACTCAACATAAACAACAACATATCTTAATCACTTCATCAATATGCATCCAAGAATTTGGAGCTAAACAACATCTTATCATTGCATATATAATATATACATATATCATAACGGTTCAGTTTAATAACCTCAGCAGCATAATTCAAATAACAGTAGCAGAATGATATCATTATATCAATTACAATTCAAGGCAACATAAACTTTAACATTTTTGCATAAGGTATAATACTTTAATCCTTGCTCAATTATCATGAATATATCTTAATCACTATACAGATTACTCTCAACATTACCATTAGGTCTTACTAACCCTTAGGGATCCCCTCTCAAAGTCTTGTGCGAAACAGATCGCATTAGCTTAGGAAATATGACATTCTGTCACAGCACATTTCGCCATGGCGAGCTAAATTCCGCCTGGCGAAATTACAGGTCACAGGTATTCCGCCATGGCGAGCTAAATTCCGCCTGGCGAAATTACAGGTCAGAGGTATTTCGCCATGGCGAGCTAAATTCCGCCTGGCGAAATTACAGGTTACAGGTTCGTCGCCATGGCGAGCTAAATTCCGCCATGGCGAAACGATGTCAGAACAGACTACGGGATTACGAACTTTTTCACCCCAAATCCTATTTTTCACCATATTAGACCCCAAATTCGACTGAAATAACAGCATTAATCCTATTCTAGGTTCTGTAATCCATTCTTACATCAAATAAACAAATTCTACCGTTCAATTCATCAATTCTAGGGATTTGACCTAGTTTTCTCATTCTCCCAACTCAATCCTAATTCTTGTTAATTGATCATCAGAACTATGCTAATTAACATTATCAAGTCATTAGTCTCACCCTTACCTGGAATTGAAGAAATCGCAGCTCTCTCCTTCTCTTCTCCCTTCACGTGCGTTTCTTTTTCTCCCAAAAGTCTGATACGTTACTGACTTTCTAAACCTAGCTTCCCTATTTATACTCCCAACAAATCTTATCTTATTTACTCTTTCTCCCACATAACTCTCTAAAATCCAAAACTAACCCACAACTAAATATTTTATTTTATTTTCAAATCTTATTTTATTTAACAATAAAATAAGTCCTTTAATCTTATCCTTAAAATTATACTTATCACAAAATCATCCAAAATCATCAAAACATATCAAAACACATATATATTATATAAATATAATATAATCACCTAAACTTGATTTAAATAAATAATTAAACGAAAGTGGGCGTTACATAAATCAAAGATGAAATGAGATGCTATTGTTGAGAAGATTGTTGTTTATGTTGTTGTTGATGAATGCCAATGAATGTTGATGTTTTCAATTTGAATTGATGATTTATATATCTATATATATTACCTTTGATTTTGTGAACTCACCCCTTCTGTTGGAATTGCCACCTTGTGGGCAAGTGCAGGTAATGAAGACTAGTGTTATGTTGGCTCTTGCGTCTAGGGCTCTGATACGTAACAGGGATGGGGAATCGTTGTTTTTCTTGCATTCCTTTATGTATCATTTCTTTTGAAGATCATGTTGTTGAATATTTAATTATTGGATGATGTTTAAATTGTTGAGGCCTTTGAGTCAAGGATTTTGTTGTAAGCTGGATAATGATGATTTGAACTAAAGATTTTTCCGCTGCAGATTTTTATAAAGATGACTTGTTAGTATTTGAATAGTTTTATGTTCTATTTAAATAAATTTGAAAAGTAGTGTAATGCTCCGTTTGATGTTGAATAACTCTGATTATTATTTTGATTATTATTATTATTACTATTACGACGTTTTGGGAAACGGGGTGTTACACTATCTTGGTGTGTAGAGAAATATTGTTAGGGGGCCTTGGGATTAAGGTTTCTTTGTAACAAAGATTCTTTACATAGTGAATTCCTTCGCGGGGTGTGAAGGGAGTGGACTGACCCTAAGGTTTAGAGGGGAACCACTATAATTCTCTTGTGTCTTTTCTTCTTCCCTTACTCTTTTATTTTTCCGCATTCATACCTTCATATTAAGTTTCAGAAAAAATTATCAAGAACGCTAAACGCACAAAAATTAAACAATATTCCTAGAAACCTAATTCACCCCCCTCTTAGGTTACAATCTGAACTTACAATATATTTTACTAAACCTTTAGTTGTGGAGAGATTTGATTTTATAAAGAAAAATTTTAACATGCACTTTGTGTCTGATTAAATTTGCTTGCTCCTGAACAAGAAGTTAGATCCCGAAGTTTGTTCAGAAGCTATGGTCCATCAGAAGCTCTTAACTGTGACTCTGAAGAAAATGTGCTTCTGAAGATGACATCAACATCTTAACTTCAGAAGCTGGACTCTTTGCTCCTAAATAGCAGAGTTAGTGGAAACGTAGGAAGTTACTTTTTGGTAACACCTGTTCCACTAACTTGGCAGTTCATCTGAAGTAATCCAACGTGGCTTAAGTGTATTGGTGTATAACTTAAAAGGGAAATGATGATTTTAAGTTTTGAATGTACTATCTCGCGACCCCTATGTCATTAATGTTGTGTTTGTTTGTCCCCTTCTGAATTGCAAACGTTTTACTCAAAACATTTAGACAAAAATCACACACTACTCACTCCACAACCCACACTTTCTGATTTTAGACTAATTCTCTGTGAAAATTCCTCCTTTCAAAAATCAAAAACCATAGAACCTTAAAAACTTCATTTTCATCTATGGCCTCTTCAAGTTCAGTTCCAGAAACGTCCATGCAAGAAGCACCTGCATATGAAATAAGAGGAAGAACTATGTCATTAGAAGAATGGGATCTTAATGTTCAAGTTGAAAACCCTGTGGACTTCATATCTCTAGCACATCATGGTTGCGAGCTCAAGAGATACTATGAGGCTCAGAACGTCATCAACTACTTCGAAATGCTGAATGGTCCAACCTACATGAACCTAGTAAGGAACTTCTGGGTTAGAGCACAGGTCTACGATCGTAAAGCGGCTTAGTTGGAAATGGATGAGAAAGTTCTGATTGACCCCAGTCTAGCGGGTAAAACAAGAGAGGAAATGGGTTTGGAGCCCTTCACTTGTAAAGAAATAAGATTGAGCATCATGGGTATCTCTGTTTTTATTTCAGAAGAAGTGATTGCTTGGGTGGTTAGAAGATGCTGAAGGGGAGAAAAACACAAGAAAGGGGGGTTGAATTGTGTTAGACTTTTCTTCGTTTTCTCAAAAACACAAGAACACTTATGATCAGAAGCAAAAGAGACAGCTTCTAAAGAAGATGTTCAGGAGCGTATGCAGCGGAATAATAAGCAGAGAGAAAAGAGAAGAAGCAAGACACAAGCAATTTATACAGGTTCCTTCCACAAACCGGAAGTAGTCCTGTCCCCCTTACACTTCCAAGGAGAGTTCACTAAATGTAATATTTGATTACAAATGCTCAAGCACACAAGCAAGAGACTTCAAATGCTCAAGAACACAATCAAGAGACTTCTAATGCTCAAGCACACAAGCAAGAGACTTCTATCAAACAAAATTACAAGGAAGATGTTTGAGGTTGAACACTTGATATACAATCAGTGGTGTTCACAATACAAATCAGATACAAACTCTTAAGACTTTAGAATTTCAAAGAAATGAACTTGAAAACTGAAATTCTAAGTGAACTTTTGGATGCTGAACAATTTGACAGAGTTTTGGCGCTTTCAAAATGTTGTAGAGTCTTGTTGTTCTTCAAGTATTCACTCCTTGATATAGAGTTGTGAAATGAACGTTGTAAGTGCCAACACATCCAAAAAGAGTCGTTGTTGAAGCTTGATCTTTCACCAATGATTCTTTGCCTGATTAAGTTATTGTCCTATGAAGGATCAATTTCAAATCCATTCCAGTTGTGAAGGAACATTGTTACAGGCGTGGTTGTATTTCAGAGCTGTTATCTTGTCTTGTAGCAGAGACACAAAACAGAGTAGTGGAGAAGGTGGTTGTACAGTTCGTACAGAGTACAATGTCAACACTTCTTGTATCTTTGCAGCCAAATGACTTCAAATCCTTTTGAAATGACCGTTGCATTATTCCACTAGTCTTCTGCCAAACTAAGATACGTTTCGATGCATGAAACAACTCTTGAATCTTCAAATCTCGCAAGTTCACATGAACTACAGCTTCTGGTGAAATGTAGCTTCTGAAGAACCAGCTTCTGAGGACCTTCAGCTTCTGATGATGTCATACTCTTCAGGAGCGCAAGTCTTCAAGAGCGCCTAAGCTTCAGGAGCACTTTAAGCTTCATTATATTTGTTTCCTTTGCTCTTTATTTGTTCTTCCAGAACCTTTGTAAGATATAACACTTGGTCTATGGTCCTGTACACTTGAACAAATGTTAGCAATACCAATTGTCAATTTTTAATACCTTGTTATCATCAAAACTCTTTAGGGTTTATTGTTAAACACATTTTGTTCCAACAATCTCCCCGTTTTTGATGATGACAAACAATAGTATTTAAAACTTGATCAATTGTTGTTAATCTAATTAACAGGTTGACTTATAGGGTATGAGGTTTGTAAGCTCCACCTGAGTCTAATAGTACTTTCAAGGCGAGGTTTGTAAGCTCCCCCTGAGTTCTATCTTGTTAATTAAATCCATTTAACGTACAATAATAAATTTTAACATTAATGAAAGAGAGAAGTATGGTTCAATTAACTTAATTTGAATTTTGATACTCCTTCATAGATTCAGAGCTTATATTACCCTTTTTAATTCAGGTAAGAATGATGAGAAGTTTTTCAAAATTTCAAATGTTATTAATGGGGCTCAGAGCCTTTAAATACTATCACATATACTCCCCTTTTGTCATTAACAAAAAGAAGAGATGAGAAAAACATAGCGGATAAAAGGTTTAGAGCATAAACAAATCAAAATGAGAACCATTATAAGAGTTAAACAAATCATTCAGAAGCAGTTATTAGTTCAGAAGCTTTTAAGTTAAAAAACAGTAAATGATATTCATAAGAAGAGTAATATTCAGAATCATAAGAGTTAAGACAGAATCAATAGAGATAAAACACAACAACAACAACAACAACAACAACAAGCTAAACTAAAGGTGTGCAACTAAAGGTTGGTTTGCTTGCTAGTGTTTTCCAGAATCTTTCTGAGCAACTCATTGGTTTCTTCTTGTTTCTTCTGCATTTCTGCCTTGAATTGTTCATTCCTTCTGATCAGATTTTCCTCTCTGATTTTAGCTTCTTCCAACTTAGCTTCTGCTTCAGCTTTAAATTCCAGTGGAAGTAGCTTCTGTTCTAATAAGTCTTTTTCAAGCTTCTGCTTAGCTTGTTCCTGGGCTTCAATGCATGTAGAAGAAAGAGCATTCATCACATTTTCCACTCTTTCCTTCAACCTCCTCCATTACTTATCATAGCTATCCCTGTGACTCAAGTCATTTCTGGATGAAATAAGCTTGATCATCTTTTCTGTTATGTCTTCACACACACCTCGTAGTACAATAGAATCTAAGAATTTGATGGGTTGTGAAGGTAGTTTTCTAGGTTTGGGAGCAGCAAAGGGTTCAATTTGAAGGTTATCTGATGGTTGGTTGATTGAAGAAAAGGATTGAGTGTTGGTAGATGATGGTTAATCAGAAGCAGACTGTTCAACCTCCATAGGTGAAGATTGCCCAGTCTCTTCATTAAGATCTTCTGATAAGATCATGCCATCAAATTCCATAGCATTCACAGAATGAGTGGGTGAAGAAATATGGTCAAAACCAGTTTGTTCAGGAATAGAGTGTTCAGGAACACTTGGTTCGGAAGAAGGTTTCTTAACCACAGTTGTGGAAGACTGTTCAGGGTTAGGTGGAGTCATTTGTGGTTCAGGTTCAGGTTGATGTTGGTTTTCTAAAGCAACTTCAGAAGATGTTACTCCAGAGGCCTTTTGTAGGTTAATATCAACATTAGGTAGTTCACCTGATAAATGACTACTAAGGTTGATCAAGACAGAATCGTCTTCAGGTTTATCAAGCAGCTCGCTAATCCTAACTTCAATAGGTGGTTCCATTGGTTTGAAGGGAGAAGTAGGTTTAAAAGGCTTTTTATGGAGTTTGGATGATGGTGATTGGCCTTTGTGTTTAGATTTGCATAGGATGCCTATTGCTATATCATCCATATCAGTAGATGAGGATGATGAAGATTTGGATTGAGAGGAGTTTGAGTCAGATTCTATGTGTACTACAGGTTCTGAGTGTGTAGAAGAATTACTTGATGTAGCTTCTGAACCAGCAGTGGATACAATCTGATCTCCTTTCACACCAGGAGCCAACAACATATTCTCAGCTTCTGCAGTCACATCCATCTGAAGTTCTGTAGCACTCTTCAATGCTTGTTCAGCTACTTCAGCAACACCATCCTTGGACAACATTGATGCAGGAATTTCTATTTCCTTAGCAATCTTCAAGACCTTCTGAAGTGCATCAGCATCTGCCATCTTCTTTTTCCTTACCTCCCTGGTAACCAGTTCAGTAGCAGTAGCTTCAGATGTTTTTCCAGCTTCTTTCAAATGTTCTTGTGCTCCTTTCGCAGCTTCTTCCTCAACTCTATTAGCAATATCTTGAACCTCAGCAATCTTCTCAATATAGAATTTATCACAGTTTTCTTGTCCAATTGCCTCGAGCTGCTCATCTCTGTCCAACTTGTATTGTGCAACTTTCCTTTTCTTTTCTGCCATTAGCTTATCACCATGTTCTTTACATCTTTTGGCAATCTCAGGAGTCATGACAAACAATGGACTGACAATCTCCACTCCAAATTGTCATTTTCTTGGCCTTTCCTCTTCTTTTTCCACACCATCAATCTCTTCAGTCACATAGACTGATTCTTTCAGCTTCCTGGGTTCAAGTGTTCTCTTTTTCTTCTTCAGAAGAGTCTGTCCAGAAGCCTTTGTAGATGCAGGAGCAGCAGTTGTGCCACTTCTGGTCTTCTTTGGGATTATAGCTTCTGGATTCAGATCCTGAGCTTCTTTCTGAATTGAAGATACCTCAGAGGCACTAGATTTAAGCTTCTCAAAAGCTTTATCCTTCTTTACCCTCTTCAAAGGTTTCTCAGCTTCCAAGTACTCTTCTTGAGTCATCTCTTTCCTCTTTGCTTTTCTGCCTTTTTCAACAGGCAGCTTTCCTCCATACATTTCTTTAAGAACCTCTTCAAGACCAATGATTTCACCAGTGTTTGCAAAATGGTCAGTGAGAAGTGCCATTTGTACAGCTAGTGAATCTTTCTTACAGATTGGTGGGAAGTTTGCCATTAAGTCTGAGACCACCATAGACTCACTGATGTCTGTATTAAGAGGTGTGAACCTCTTGACCAGTTGCATATTCTTCAATGTTTTTCCATTGATAACCTTGCCAACAATTGTTTTCAACTTATCATTAGTGTAGAAACGAGTTTCATTGAGAGCTTGAATTATGCCTCCCTGATGAAAAATCTCAGAAATCAATCTTCCATAGGGAGCCTAGGCTCTGTCTTTCATCTGGCTTTCCTTGAGCTCTTTAATCATATGTTTGAAGATGTATTTCGGCATGTTCACTTTTTCACCTTTGATGATATGATGAATAAATACCTTATGAGCCAGTGAATGTTGATCACTGCCACCTCCCTTTGGTAGCAGATTTTCATATTGAATCTTCAGGAGCATCTTCTTCTCCATGTCCAAATCAGCATACTTACCGGCTTTTGTTGACTTGAATAATGTCTCGTTCACAGTATTATTCCAAGAGCTGTTTTTGGAATTAGGAATCTCTATTCCAGAATATTGACCTGAAGCTTCTACTCCAATAACATATGCTATTATTTCTTCAGAAATAACAACTGACACTCCCATCACGCTTGATCTGATTTCAGTACCTTTAAAGGGTTCCAAACCCATCTCTTCTCTTGATTTACCTTCCAATTCTGGATAAAGTAGAACCAAGTTTCTTTCTTCTTCTTCAGAAGCTTCTTTGTCATAAACCGAAGCTCTTACCCAGAAATGTCTGACCAGGGTCTTGTAAGTAGGACCATTAAGCATATCAAAGTACTTCATCAGCCCTTGAACAACATAGTATTTCTTGATATCACATCCATGAAACATCAGAGATTTGAAATCGACAGGATTTTCCACTTGAATCTTCAACTGATGTTCTTGTAGTTTCATTGTTGACCCAGAGATTAGATACGCGGCCCTTTCCGGTTGATCTTGTTGTTGAACTAATTGCTGATCTTGATTACCAGATTCTGGAATGGAACTTGAAGATGCCATTGATTTTGATTGAAGAAGATGATGATTTTAGGGTTCTAGGTTTCAGAGAGTTTTCTTAGAAGATACGAATGCAAAAGGAAAGTGTAGGTAGTGAAGTGAGAGGTGTGTGTTTTGTTTAAGTGTTTTTGGTAAAAATGTTTGAATACACAAGGGACAAACAAACACAACATTAATGACAGTTGGGGGCGCGAGATAGTACTTTGAAAGCATAAAGATCATCATTGCCCTATTTGTTATACACCAATACATTTATGCCATGTTATCAGATTTCAGATGCGCTGTCTAAGTTAGTGGGACAGGTGTCACCAGGAGCAACTCCTTAAATTCCACTAACTCCTACTATTCAGAAGCACAAATATTCCACTTTTGAAGTTTGAAATTCTGATGACTCATCAGGAGCACATTTTCCTCAGAACCTCACTTAAGAGCTTCTGATGGAACATGGCTTCTGAACTAACTTCAAAACCTAAACTACCCATTCAGAAGCAAGCAATTTTAATTAGACACATAATGCATGTTCAAATTTTTCTTAATGAATTCAAATCTTTCAACTGTTAAAGGCTTAGTAAATATATCAGCCCATTGATTTTCAGTGTCAATAAATTGTATATCTAAAATTCCCTTTTGAACATAGTCTTTGATAAAATGGTGTTTGATCTCAATATGCTTGGCTCTTAAATGTAGAATTGGATTCTTTGACAAACAAATAACAGCAGTATTATCACAAAAAATGGTAATACTGTTAGCATTAATCTGAAAGTCTTCCAACTGATGTTTCATCTAGAGTAGTTGTGTGCAACAACTTGCAGCTGAAATGTATTCTGCTTCTGCTGTAGACATAACAATAGTTGCTTGTCTTTTGCTAGCCCAGGATATCAGATTATCACCCAGAAATTGACAATTGCCACTGGTTGACTTTCTTTCAATCCTATCACCAGCATAGTCAGCATCACATAATCCAATTAGCTTGTAATTTAAGGATTTCCTATAGAGGAGTCCAAGATTAGTTGTTCCTTTCAGATACCTGAAGATTCTTTTAATTGCAGTTAAATGAGATTCTCTAGGATATGACTGAAACCTTGCACACAAGCATACTTTGAATAAAATATATGACCTAGATGCAATGAGGTATAACAGAGAACCAATCATACCTCTGTACAGCTTCTGGTCTACTTTTGATCTTTCATCTTCTTTGCTTAAGGTGCATGTTGGATGCATTGGAGTGTTCATCAGCTTACAATCTTCAAGCTTGAACTTCTTCAGAAGCTCCTTTGTATATTTTGCTTGATGAACATATACTCCATCTTTGCTTTGATTAATTTGAATGCCCAGGAAGAACTTCAGCTCTCCCATCATGCTCATTTCAAATTCATCCTGCATTAACTTAGAAAACTCCTTGCAAAGAGATGCATTAGTAGAACCAAATATTATATCATCAACATATATTTGCAAAATAAGAATGTCTTTCTCAAGGGTTCTTCTGAAGAGTGTTGTATCAACTTGACCTCGTTTAAAATCATTTTTAATCAAGAAATTACTTAGTCTATCATACCAAGCTATGGGAGCTTGTTTCAAGCCATATAGTGATTTCTTTAGTTTGTAAACATGGTCAGGATGCTTCAGATCCTCAAAACCAGGAGGTTGTTTGACATACACTTCTTCTTCTATGACACCATTAAGAAATGCACTCTTGACATCCATTTGATATAATATCATGCCATGATTAACTGCATAGGATAAAAGTAACCTGATTGCTTCCAATCTTGCAACTAGAGCAAATGTTTCAGTGTAATCAATGCCTTCTTGTTGACTATATCCCTGTGCAACAAGTCTGGCTTTGTTTCTGGTTACTTCACCTTGCTTATTCAGTTTGTCTCTGAATACCCATTTTGTTCCAATAATGTTCTTCTGAGAAGGTTTGGGTACCAGATCCCACACATCATTTCTTTGGAATTGATTCAGCTCTTCTTGCATTGCTAAGATCCATTCATCATCTAAAAGTGCTTCATCAACTGTTGTAGGCTCAATCATTGATATCAGTCCTATCATAGATTCTTCTTGTCGGAAGTGTGACCTTGTTCTTCTGAGACTTTCTTTATTTCCAATCATTTGATCCTCAGGATGAGAAGACTTGTATTTGAAAGTGTTGTTGGAGGAATCAACTTGCTGTGAGCCATATTGTGCTTCATCAGAAGCAGCTTCATCTTGAGCTTCTGATGTGGGTGCAGCTTCTGGACTGTCTTTAGATTCAACTATCTGATCAGGTTCTGGAATGTCTTCAGAAACCTGTATCTTTGCAGAACTTTCATCATGCTTTGAAGTATTATCTTCAAGCTCTTTGTCATCAAATTTAACATGCATAGATTCTTCAACACAGAGTGTCTCTGAATTGTACACTCTATATGCCTTTGACCTTTCAGAGTAACCTAAAAAGATTCCTCTTTGGGCCTTGGCATCAAATTTCTTTAGGTAGAGCTTGTTGTTCAGAATGTAACATGTACATCAAAATTGATGAAAATAAGAGATATTGGGTTTTCTTCCTTTGAAGAGTTCATATGCTGTTTTCTCCAAGATAGGTCTGATGTAGATCCTATTCTGGACATAACACGTTGTATTCACTGCTTCTGCCCAAAAATGTTTTGCCAAACTGTTTTCATGGATCATGGTTCTGGCCATTTCTTGTAAAGTTCTATTCTTTCTTTCTACAACCCCATTTTGTTGTGGAGTTCTAGGAGAAGAGAATTCATGGATGATTCCATGTTTTTCACAAAAAGCTTCAAATGGCTCATTTTCAAACTCACCACCATGATCACTTCTAATTTTCAAAATCTTGGCGTCTTTTTCAGATTGAATAAGAGTGCAGAAGTTACTGAATACATCATATGCATGATCTTTGCTTTTCAAGAATTTCACCCAAGTCCATCTGCTGTAATCATCAACAATGACTAATCCATACTTACTCCCATATAAGGATGCAGTGCTAAGTAGTCCAAATAGGTCAATATGAAGTAGTTCTAAAGGTCTTGAGGTGGAAACAATGTCTTTAACTTTGAAAGATGATTTAACAATTTTTCCTTTCTGGCATGCACCACAGAGTGCATCTGAATGATAATCAATGTTAGGAAGGCCTTTGACAAGTTGTAACTTACTAAGCTTAGAGATTAATCTCCAGTTAGCATGTCCCAACCTTCTATGCCACATCCATTTCTTATCATTCATTGACAGAAGGCAAATAACCTTCGGATCAGCCAGTTGAGAGAAATTGATTTTGTAAACATTTTCCACTCTCTTTCCTTTGTACACTATGGATTTATCATCCTTGTTGATTACTGCGCAGTTGGCTTTTTCAAATAATACATCATAACCATTGTCACAGAATTGACTGATGCTCAATAGGTTATGCTCAAGCCCATCTACCAACCACACATTATTAATAGAAGTAGAGGAATTACCAATAGTCCCCGTACCAATAATCTTCCCAGACTGGTTGCCTCCAAACTTTACATTTCCTCCTTCTTTCATTGTGAGGGATAGGAACATTGACTTCTCTCTTGTCATGTGCCTTGAGCAACCGCTGTCCAGGTACCATGACTTTTGCTTTGATCTCGCTTTTAGACAAATCTGCAGCATTGACAATTTTAGATTTAGGTACCCATTGTTTTATGGGTCCTTTGGGGTTAGTGCTGGAAGTTTTACTCACCATTCCATGTTCCTTGAGGTGCACTTTGGGTAGCTTCTGATTAATCATTACCTTAGGTTTTTCAACTTTTGGTTTTGATACTTCAGAAGCAACAACTGTTTTGCCCTTCTAAACCTTAGACTTTAGGACATCAGATTCTGATTTCATCAGACTATGAGGAACAGGTTCTGATCTCTTCAGAATCTTAATCTTTGCGGTCTTAGATTCAGAATTTACCACAACCTTAGGCTTGAAGTTCTTTGGCTTTGAAGTAATCTTAGCCTTAGAACTGGAAGCTTCAGGTTCTGATTGAGCAGCAGTTTACATTTTGGCACCTTCAGGAACAAAGAAGGTTTTCAATCCTTCCTTAATGCATTCACAGTATGCTTTAAGATTGGTTTCATTAGACTTAGCTTTTGAAAACCCAATCCCTTTGCCATTGTTTTTGTAAATGCTATAAATCATAGAAGCAATTCTGCTTTTGTCAATACCAGAAATAATGAAATCTTCAAGAACAATCTCATGGTTACTTAAAGACTTTCCAACACATTTTTCTTGTAACTTCTGACACAAAAACTTGAGCTTGTCTTCATAAGTTTTACATATGAAGTCAAAGCCTTTAAGTCCTTCTTCAGAAGCTTTCAGATCCAATAAAGTTGATTCTCTTTTCTTCATCAGAACAACATATTTTTCTTTCAAAACTTTCAACTCATTGGTTCTCAGTTCAAAATGAGTGAGGAGTTCTTTAAGTGACTCTATTAGTTCTTCTCTAGGGATTTTGGAATATACCTCATTTTCATCTTCTGAATCTGATTCAGTTTCAGCTTCTGAAGTTGCTGTAGCTACTAACCCAACAACTATCTTTGCACCTTCATCAGATTCTTCTTTGTCAGACTCAGATTCACTATCTAAATCATCCCATGTGGCCATCAAACTCTGCTTTAACTGTTTCTTAAGCTTGCTTGACTTGAATGTTGGCTTCTTTGACTTTTCTTTCTGAAGATCAGGGCAATCAGCAATGAAATGACCGAGCTTCTTGCAATTGAAACATCCCTTCTGATCTTCCTTCTTTGAGCTTCTGAAGCTGCCCCTTCTGGATAGAAACTTCTTGTTCTTCTTGGCTAGATACTGAAGTCAATTTCAGAGCATAGCCATCATCTCAGTAACCTCTTCATCAGAATCTCCATTGGGTGAATCTTCTTCTTCAGACTCAACCACTTTAAGAGCTTTTGATGACTTGCCTTTGGATGGAAGAGCTATTGATTTACTCTTCTTAGTAGACTCATGTTCATTAAGACTTAACTCATGAACTTTGAGAGAACTAACAAGATCTTCGACACTTAAAGTGTTGAAATCTTTAGCTTCCTCAATGGCAGTCACCTTTGGTCTCCATCTGCCAGATGGAGACCAAAGGTGACTGCCATTGAGGAAGCTAAAGATTTCAACACTTTAAGTGTCGAAGATCTTGTTAGTTCTCTCAAAGTTCATGAGTTAAGTCTTAATGAACATGAGTCTACTAAGAAGAGTAAATCAATAGCTCTTCCATCCAAAGGCAAGTCATCAAAAGCTCTTAAAGTGGTTGAGTCTGAAGAAGAAGATTCACCCAATGGAGATTCTGATGAAGAGGTATCTTGCTCACATGATCAAAAGCAACATAGCTTTTCTTCAGTATTTGAAGTCCAGAGACTAAGGTTTGAAATCTTGAGTACATCTCCTCAATACTTTCATCATCCTTCATCTTGAACAGCTCATACTGATGAACAAGCATCAGTGCTTTAGCTTCTCTGACTTTCTTGCTTCCTTCATAGTTAGCACATAAAGATGCAAAAATAGCTTTTGCAGTTGATTTATCACTCATCTTCATGTACTCTGCTCGTGGGATAGGAGAAACGAGAGAGCCTCTGATCTTATGATGTTTCTTGTACATCTTCTTCTGAGCAGGAGTATGAACCTTTCTATCAACAGCAGCTCCTTCTTCATCAAGGACTAAGTCACCAACTCCATCTTCCAGAATATCCCATAGTTCTTCGTATAAGCCCATGATATAACTATAGAAGTTGGTTTTCCACCAAGAAAACTCTTTAGGATCTCCATTAAACTTTGGAACCTTCCATGAGTCAGTTTTCTTTTCATTATAATCATAGGATACAACATTATGATTACCACCAGAACCAGCAGAAACAGAAATAGATGATTCAGTAGACATGTTTTTCTCAGATCTTGGACTGTTACACTGTTAGGTGTTGTCAACAGAACCAAGGCTCTAGATACCAATTGAAGGGGAGAAAAACACAAGAAGGGGGGGGGGGGTTGAATTGTGTTAGACTTTTCTTCGTTTTCTCAAAAACGCAAGAACACTTATGATCAGAAGCAAAAGAGACAGCTTCTGAAGAAGATGTTCAGGAGCGTATGCAGCGAAATAATAAATAGAGAGAAAAGAGAAGAAGCAAGACACAAACAATTTATACAGGTTCCTTCCACAAACCGGAAGTAGTCCTGTCCCCCTTACACTTCCAAGGAGAGTTCACTAAATGTAATATCTGATTACAAATGCTCAAGCACACAAGCAAGAGACTTCAAATGCTCAAGAACACAATCAAGAGACTTCTAATGCTCAAGCACACAAGCAAGAGACTTCTATCAAACAAAATTACAAGGAAGATGTTTGAGGTTGAACACTTGATATACAATCAGTGGTGTTCACAATACAAATGAGATACAAACTCTTAAGACTTTAGAATTTCAAAGAAATGAACTTGAAAACTGAAATTCTAAGTGAACTTTTGGATGCTGAACAATTTGACAGAGTTTTGGCGCTTTCAAAATGTTGTAGAGTCTTGTTGTTCTTCAAGTATTCACTCCTTTATATAGAGGTGTGAAATGAACGTTGTAAGTGCCAACACATCCAAAAAGAGTCGTTGTTGAAGCTTGATCTTTCACCAATGATTCTTTGCCAGATTAAGTTATTGTCCTATGAAGGATCAATTTCAAATCCATTCCAGTTGTGAAGGAACATTGTTACAGGCGTGGTTGTATTTCAGAGCAGTTATCTTGTCTTGTAGCAGAGACACAAAACAGAGTAGTGGAGAAGGTGGTTGTACAGTTCGTACAAAGTACAATGTCAACGCTTCTTGTATCTTTGCAGCCAAATGACTTCAAATCCTTTTGAAATGACCGTTGCATTATTCCACTAGTCTTCTGCCAAACTAAGATACGTTTCAATCCATGAAACAACTCTTGAATCTTCAAATCTTGCAAGTTCAGATGAACTACAGCTTCTGGTGAAATTTAGCTTCTGAAGAACTAGCTTCTGAGGACCTTCAGCTTCTGATGAAGTCATTCTATTCAGGAGCGCAAGTCTTCAGGAGCGCGTAAGTTTCAAGAGCGCTTTAAGCTTCATTATATTTGTTTCCTTTGCTCTTTGTTTGTTCTTCCAGAACCTTTGTAAGATATAACACTTGGTCTATGGTCCTGTACACTTGAACAAATGTTAGCAATACCAATTGTCAATTTTTAATACCTTGTTATCATCAAAACTCTTTAGGGTTTATTGTTAAACACATAAAACTCTTTAGGGTTTATTGTTAAACACATTTTGTTCCAACAGATGCAACTGAGCTTGTCTTAAGAGTACTTAAGAAAAAGAAAGCTATTGATGTTGCTGCTTTGGAGAAAGCACTTGAGATTGCAAAGGGAATTGAAGTTCCTGATGAAGGAATCATCTTGTCGCACCATTTTTCGGAGATCAAGGCTATTTGATTAGATTTTGACTCACTAATTTATTTCACGACTTTTGATTGAAAAAATTTATTTAAAGGTGGGGTCCGGGGGTTGGTTATATTTAGGGAAGGTATTAGCACCCTAAATATTCGTAGTACTCTACGAGAACCTTTCGACTTTATCTCACTTCTTGTGCTATTACTTGCTTATTTTTATTTAAAAGAAATAATTTGAGAATAGTGATTAAAAAAAGAAAACAGGACCTAATTATCTACATTTTATTGATTCGGAAGGACAATGTCCTTTGCCTACGTACCCGTGAGGGATCAGAACCTCGTAGTTCGGGGTAAAAATTACCGTTTGATTGGTTGTGTGTTTTTTATTAGTTTTTGGAAAAAAGGTTTTTAAAAGAAAAAAGCCAAGTGGCAAATGGGTATTTGTTTGTGTTTTTTTATGTTAAAAGAAAATGATTTAAACTAGAATTAAATTGATTTAATGTTTGATTAAAGAAAATAAAAATAAAAAGACGATCACTTGATTTAGGATCAAGGTTTGTTTATAAAAAATGTTTTTGTGTTTTTGTTATTTGAATGTTTTTGTTGTTTTTTGATTAATAATTAAATTAAAACTAAAGCTAACGGAGCAAGAAAATAAAGCGTAGGTGACTCATGGTGGCGTTGGACCTCCACGAGAACCTTTAGCCTAAGCTACGAAGGAAATAAGAGGCATGCACACACTCACGCACACATACTCCTAAGCTATTACATAAAAGCCTATTAATACATTCTATGGTCTGCAAATAAATAAATAAATTACATGAAAGCCTAAAATTTACATTCTAAAGTCCGCGTAACAAACGACGAAAAATAAATAAACTGCGTAGAACCTTATTTACATTCTGAAGTTAATACGATGAAAAATAAAATAAAATAAATATGCATGTGATGTTACGATGATGAAAATAAAAATACGGAATTAAAATGAGGGGAATAACGATGCATGTAAAAAAAGAAAAGAAAATATAAAAATAAAGGAATTGGGGGGTGCAGGCAGCGATATGGGGGTGTAAAAATGAGACAAGGAGGTCTGGGCTTAAAAACGAACCGGGTCGGTTCATGGGCCTGCGGGTCGAACCGGACCCAGGGGATATATAAAGGGTGTAACCCTAATTTCTTTCATTTCTCCCATCTCTTTCTCTCTCTATCTTCTCCCTCTCTCTAAACGGCTTCTCTCTCCCTCTGTCTTCTCCGGCGAGTTCATGACGAACCGCCGTGCAACCCAGAACCCGGTGAGGGTTCCGGCGGTGGCTGGCCGGCCGTCGCGGCGGCGCCACCACGCCGGAACCTTAAAAAGATTTTTTTTTTGTGGTTTCGAACCCTCTTCTGACCCTCTATCCTATTCTACACACAAAATTCTCAGAAAACAAACCAGTAAGCTTAGATCTAAAAAACGAAATGAAAAAGTTACCTTCTTTGTGCGTTTGTTTGTGTTCGGTTCGAATCCGTGTTGGCCGTGTGTGTTGTGTTTGCTCGCGTGGTGTTTGTGGGCTCGGATATGGCTGTTCGTGTGCGTGTGTGCTGCCGTCTGTGTGTTTGGGTTGAATCCGTGTGCCCACGGCCGCGGCTGTTGGCGTGTGTGTGTGTTTGGGTTGATGCTGGCTGCGGCTGTTATGATTTTGGTTCCGTTTTGTGATCGCTGTATGGTGTGTGTTCTGTGGTTGTGATGCTGTTCGTGTGTGGGTTTGAGGTCGTGAGGACTGTTTGTGGTTGTGGACTGAGCCTATGGTTGTGTTGGTTACCGTTTGGTTCCGTGACTGTGATGGTTGTTTTCTATTTGGCTGCTTGCGGCTGTCCCCCCTGCTCGTGTCTGTGCCGGTTTGATTTATAGTGTGAGGGTTCCCTCCTAGGGTTTGTTGAATGAACCGAAACTTATGCTGGATTGGGATGGAAAGGAAACAATAAACGCGATTTGAACTGGCTTGAGGTGTTGTTGACAGACTGTGTTCTGGCTTGATCCTTGGACATTATCGGATAACAGTAGAAATCATATAAAAAATGAAAATTAATAATAAACAAAAAAAGCAGACTTGGACTTATCTTTAAAAGGGTAATTAATAAAATGAAAATAGTGACCAAAATAAAATCTGAAATTAAAAATTAATTAAAATAAAAGATGGAAAATTAAAAGATAAAATTAAAAAAAATGAACGAAGAGGGCCCGACTTGGAACAAAAAATGAGGTATTTTAAAATACCTCTCTGCCGAAATTTCGTTCGAAAAGTTGGCGATTATTTCGGGCTAGACGACGCGTGTCTGTGTCGTCTTAGGTCAAAAATTGGGGTATGACACATCTGTTGAAGCTGCTCACAAGGTGATTGAGCTGTCAGAGAATCTCCAACAGTTGGTGGTGGCTGGTGTTAATTTGGATGGTACTGAAGGAGTTCAGAAGGAAGCTGGATGTTCAGAAGCTAATGCTTTAGAAGCTGAAAAAGGTAATATTGATTCTCTTAACACTGCTAATATAATAGAAATAGAATCTAGTACAACCTTAGACTCTCATTCAACCTCAACCTCACACTCAACTTCTACCTCAATCTCTTCAGACATAGATGATATTCCCTTGAGTAGAGTTTATGCAAACTTACAAAAACGTTTATCCCCATCATCATCCACCAAGCACCAGAAAAACTATGATAATGATACCTTTGTTCCTATGTATCATTCTGTTGAAGAAAGAATACATGATATGCAACAAAGAAGGATCAATGCTTGTGTAATACTACCTACTGATCATCCTCTACAACCACTAATGATTGAACCACTTCAATCTATTCCTGCTGATGTAGAGGTTGTAAGTGATCAAACAGGGCCTGAGTCTGCCAATAGAGAGGTATCAATATCTCCACCCAAACCAACTACCCAAACAAGTGACCCTTTTGTCATTTAGAATCTGGTCAATCACTAATCAGGTGAATTACCAGGTTATGAGCCTAATCAAGAAAAAGCCTTTAAAGTTGCTTCTGATGAATTTACTTTAGAAAGCCCCCAACAACAAGCACCAAACTTACAAATGGCCTCATTAACCTTCACAGATATTATCATTCATCCTGAACATTTTTCATATCATCTCAATGCAACTCACTCAAACATATCCTTTGGCATTGCATTAAGAAATTTAGCCAAGAGAAGACAATTTGTTCCTAAACAAGTTTTTGCTTATCAACATGAGTCTCATACCTCTTCTGAACAGATCACTGAACCTGACCTACCTTCATCTTCAAACCTAGCCATTCAAACTTGTGATCCTGCCATAACCACAAATTTCCCTTCTCCACCCACCCTATTTCTAGATCCTACTATATTAGCAGATGTGTGTGAGAACATATTTCAAGAGCTGAACAAGTTAGTTGGAGAAAGAAACAACTTGGTTCATCAAGAAAGCTATGATAAGCAGTGGAGGAGATTAAGAGAAAGAGTTGAGTTTGTCTTGTCTGAACTTTAAAAATCATCTCTTGATGCTCTAGACATTGCTCATAACAACCTCAAGGATTGGTTGAAAGGGGTTGTCAACAACTTACAAGAAGTAAGGGTCAGCAGAACACAAGATAAGACACAACTGTGTATATTAGACAGAGATGTTTCTGATGATATTCCTGCCTGTGTTCATCCTAAGGATCTGAATCTAACTTGGTTGAACAAGATAAACTTCAAGTCAGCCTCTACATAATTTGAATTGGTGCAAAGGAACTCAGTACTGGAAAGAGAAAACAAGCAATTAAGGAAATAACTTCTAGATCAGAAACTGTTACTGCTTGAGTATAAGTCTTCTATAGAAGCTAAGCTGGAAGAAGCAAGGATTAGAGAAGAGAATCTGCTCAGAAGCAATGAGAATTTCTAGAAAGAAATCAAGCAATAGACAGAAGAGACAAACAGATGATGGAAATGTTCCAGAAATAAGCCAAGTTTTAGTTGCACACCATTATAGCTTGTTTAGTTTTTACTCTTTTGAGTTTTTGTGTTTGTGTGCTTCTGATCTAATATTATGCTTCTGAACAGTTTATGCGTTACTGAACTAATAATTTTCTCCTGAACTTAATTTTATTGTTCTTACAGAATTTCTCACTATGTTTTTCTCATCTCTTTCTTTTTGTCTTTATTTTATACTTTTTGTTCATGACAAAAGGGGGAGTAGATGTATAGTATTTATAGGCTTTGAGCCCCATTAATTTAATTCTAATCAAGTTAAATTAATAGGACCTTATTCTTAGTGTTATTACGTTTTCAATGATGAATTTAATTAACATGGATAGAACTCAGGGGGAGCTTACAAACCTCACCTTAAAGTACTATTGGACTTAGGGAGAGCTTACAAACCTCATACCCTTAAAGTCAACTTGTTAATTAGATTAACAACAATTGAACATTTTAAATACTAATGTTTGTCATCATCAAAAAGGGGGGAGATTGTTGGAACAAATGTGTTTAACATTACCTTTTGAGAGTTTTGATGATAACAAGGTATTAAAAATTGTCAATTGGATGTGCTAATATTTGTTCAAGTGTGCAGGACCATAGACAAAAATTTAGTGTCTATCTAAAGTATAGGTTCTGGAAGAACAAACGAGAGCAATGGAATCAACGAAGTAAAGGAAGTGTGAAGCATCTGAAGAAAGTGCTCCTGAAGTCAAGTGCTCCTGAAGTGATGACGTCATCAGAAGCAAGTTCATCAGAAGCACCTCATTAGAAGTGAGATCACCAGAAGCTGTAGATCATCAGAAGATGAAAGAATCAAAGCTTCAAATGATGTTCAAAGGTTTTAATCACGCCTAGCATTGCAGAAGACTAGAAGGGGAGATTATTAAGAAGCTTACACTTCCTATGCATGTTTCTTTGACACCTATTGTCTTCTAAAGATTCTTCTTGTTTTCTTGATTCAGCTAATGCAAAAATTTTCGTGGAATAATCATGGTTATGTACTAAGTCAGATGATTCAATAATGTCTTTAACTTGTTGATGCCAATTCCTTCCTCTCCACTATGAGAAGACCCATGTCATGCTGATAATTATATATCTACGTAAAACATACAAGTAAGATACAAAGTAAAAGCAAGTAAGAAACATACATTTGGAACCAATAACAGAAATGGGTCATCTCGTATATCTTATAAATCTTTTAAAGTATTCACTTCAAAAGACAATTTGATATTGGTGAAAGAAAATGGTTAGCCCAAATGATAACGAACTATTTTACAATTCTAACAAAAAAGATTATCAACTCAATTGACTTTGCAAGTGAAGTGACCACAAAAGCTAAAGCGTGGTTATTTATACAAAATATGTGAGTCATATCTAATTTGGAAAGAAAAAAAAATCATGAACATAGTTGATCTTAACTTGTGCCATGAATCGTAATCTTTATCTTTATAAAGATGCTTTAGTCTGCAGCTTAATTTCCCGCTCATAAATGCAAGCATTCACATTCACATGATGGCATGGTTGTATTTTTTTCCAACTTTAACGTTAATCTAGAAATAACTATTCATCAATCACATGCATTCACATGATATATTTCAGTCATCACATTTTACATTTATCGCATACATACATACATATATATATATATATATATATATATATATATATATATATATATATAGGGGCTGCTAACTTGCACCTACCTAAAAACACTAAGGTGCAAGTTAGCAAGCTACATCCACTTGGTTTTGACAAAAAACCAAATTTCATCATTGTATGTCACTAAATATTGAAGGATAGTTTTATAATTCTTACTTTATTTTCCTAAAAAGTTATACATGCATAACTGTTTCCTAAATATCCGCCGGAAAGCTCGCGTTTTTTATCTTTTTTTTTTGTTATTGAAGGTGAACTTTTTGTTTTGGTATTATGAACTTCGTCAATAAAGAACTAAATTTTTCCCGAGCCAATTTTTTATTTAATACATTCATGTGTTTTCTTTGAAAAATAGCACTAGGTTGTGCCATTGTTGCAAATCTGATTCACGTAAAAAAAATGCAGTTTTCATCTTCTTTTATTTTACAAAAAAAAATGTAGTTGAATCTCATATAAAAACAACATTCATTGTAACGCCCTATTTTATTTATTTAGTTATTTGATTGAGTTTAGAGTCTTTTTGAATAATTTATTTGATTTATGGTGATGTGTGTTATTTTGTGTCATGTGTTGGCGTTTTAGTAGAATATTATATTATAATATATATGTTATTTGGTGTAGAAATATATGTGTTATTTGGTGTAGAAATATATGTGTTATTTGACATAGAAAATATATACGTTATTTGGTGTAGAAATATATGTGTTATTTGGTGTAGAAATATACATGTTATTTAGTGTAGAAATATTATGTTATTTCGCGTAGAAAATATATATGTTATTTGGTGTAGAAATATTATGTTATTTGGCGTAGAAAATATATGTTATTTGGTGTAGAAATATATATGTTATTTGGTGTAGAAATATTATGTTATTTATTATAGAAATATATTTGTTATGTGGTGTAGAGATATTTTGTTATGTGTTGATATATATATATATATATATATATATATATATATATATATTAGTAGCCTATATTTGTTTATTTAATTATTTTTCTTGAGATAGAGTCGAATTATATGATTTATTTAATTATGTGATATGTTGATATTTTATTGAGTGACTTTATTTTATTATTTATTAGAATATATTTAGTGGAGAAATATAATTATTTAGAATAATGAGGCTTTGGGGCAGAATTGGAATTAAGAGAAAATAAATAGGTTAAGGTTTATATAAAAAGGAGAGCTAGAGTTAAAAAATATATTAGGTGCAAAACTGTTTTGGAGAAAGATGAGAAACCTAGAGAAAGAGGAGAAACGAAGAGAAGAGAAGAGTCAGAGAAGGAGAAGTCTGTAGAACCTTGCTGTCAATTAATCCTAAGGTAAGGGTGAGACTAGCTTCCTCTAATAATGGGTTGTATAATTCTGTAAAAGGTTTAACGTTGTAGTTGTTGTTAGATTTGACGTTGTAGAAATTAAGGTTAGATTCCATTCATAATCTTTTGTATAATCTCTTTTTCTACTTCTACCCATAAGTGCCTATTTGTATAAAGTGATTATTGTGGATTTAATTGGTGAAATCTGTGCTTATGTTTTGATGCAATGTTTGGGTATGTGAATTTGATGTTAATTAAGTTGTTGATGATGAATTTATATGCTAAAGTTATGTATATATGTATACGTTGATGAATTATTGTTGTTGGTTATTATGAAATATTTATTATGAGAAAGATGTGTTATTTTAAAATTGTGTGATTTAAAGATGTGTTAATTGAAAGTTGTTGATAACTGATTTATCTTTCCAGTGGTTCTGAGTGGATGTGCAAATCTTTTGTGGTTGATTTAATATGATTTCATGATGTTGTTGTTGTTGCATTTAAGTTGTGTAATTGCATATCATAGTCTAACGAAGGGGGCTTGATGCCTGACAAGTCGAATGACGTTAACGAAGGGGGCTTGATGCCTGACAAGTCCAATTATGACTTTAACGAAGGGAGCTTGATGCTCTGTTGGTACCACATGCATGATTAAGAAGTTGAAGTTGCATAGTCGGGTCAAGTTGTTAATTTGTCAAGTTGATGTTGTTTTCATTGCATTGTCGTTGATGTCGGGTGGTCGGTGTTGTCGTTGATGTCGAGTTGTCGGTGTTATCGTTGTTGTCGCGTTGTCGTTGTTGTTAAGTTGTCATTTATCAATGAGTTGTTAATGAAGAAATATGTGAAGTATCAATATTATTTATTGTTGTTGTTTATGTTGTTTATGTGAAGCATTGTTGATGATGATTTGTTGGTGTTTATGTGAAGCATTGTTGATGATGATTTGTTGGTGTTTATGTTGTTTATGTGAAGCATCGTTGATGATGATTTGTTGTTGTTTATGTTGATAAATTCTCTTACTTAAAGTATTGTTTATTAGTCTTACTAATGATGAATAGATGTTGTTATGTGTTGTTAAATTCTTTTAAAGAATTACATGCTTATTATTATTGAATGTGAAATCTCACCCCTTCTGCTTGAAAATGTTGCTCTTCGTATGGGTAACTTGCAGGTGATCAAGATTAGCTGTTGATTGTTGTTGTGAGTGACTACCTCTCACTGTGTCCTTAGGTGCTCTGATACGTAACGGGATGGGGAACTTTGTTATTGTTTTCTATTCTTTACGTATTATTTTTATGAGATTCTATGAACATGATGTTGAAACATTTTGATGAGATTTTACGTTGAGGCCTTCGTGCCAAAGTTGTTTAAGGTTTTTGAATTAAATTCCGCTGCGAAGTATTTGAGATCATCGCTATTTGACTAGCTTTGACTCACTATTTTTATTCATGACTGAACTTTTTAATTTTTTAAAGCAAGGGGAAAAAAAGTTCAAATTACCCATTTGAAAGAGATTAGGGTTCGGGAGTTGGTTATATTTAGGGAAGGTATTAGCACCCTAAATATTCGTAGTACTCTACGAGAACCTTTTGACTTTATTTTACTTTTTGTGCTATAACTTGCTTAACTTTGTTTAAAAGACGGAATTGAAAACAACGATAAAAATAAAATAAAATGAAAGAAAAACCTTTTGTCTATGTTTTTTATTGATTGATTTGGAAGGACAAGGTCCTTTGCCTACGTACTCGTGAGGGATCAAAACCTCGTAGTTCGGGGTAGAAATTGACGTTTGATTGGTTTTGTGTTTTTGATAAGCGAGGAGAGGAGACAAGCATCCGGAGGTCTCCACGACATCCCAACTAGGTTGGCACCCCGAGAGACCTCCTTCCTATGCTGCCACTCTCAAGAAATTTTATTAAAGAAAAGGAAAATAATTACAAAAGAAGGGGGGACTAGACCAATACCCTTCTGAGGAAACGAAAACGAAAAGGTAGAAACAATAAACAGCCTAAGAGAAATTAAGGTAACCGGAAGTTCGGCAGCCCACATCTGTCCCGGAAAAAATCAATCTTCACCTCATCTGGAAGTGTTTCTATAGCCGTGGGATCAGTTAGAATGTTGTCACCATCCTGTAAAAAGGAAATAGATTTTGTTGCTGCCCGGATTTTAGAAATTCGATGGAAATATGCTGTGTTGCGGTCCCCACTGACAAAGCGCTGATCTCGAGCTTTTTCTCTCCAAAATTGTTCCTGAGATTTTTACGCTTTTGTTAACATAAGATGTGCCTCAAGGTCTTGCATGTATTGCTGATCAGAAAACCCCTCCAAGTCAATTAATTGCTGAATTCTATTTACTTCATCCATTGCAAGTTTAACCTGTCTGTCAACATCTCCAAACACCGAGTTGTTCCAAACCTTTAAAGCGTACTTTATGTGCCGTAATTTAGCTTGAAACCGTAGCATACCTTGCCCACAAACTCCTTGATTCCAAGTTACAAACCAGCTCACGGCAGCCAATATGCGAAGACCAAACCAATTTGAAAGGGGTAGCAAGCTTCACCGTGGAGAAAACCAAAGAAACCAAGAGCGGATTATGATCAGATTGGTGGCGCACCAAGGCTGAACAGGAAGTACTTCGCCAAAAATTAATCCAATCTTCGTTACAAACTGCCCTATCAAGACGGAGAGCAACATTTTCAGTACCAAATCTGCCGTTTGTCCAAGTAAAGAATGATCCCAAAGTAGGCAAGTGATTCAAAATTTTCGCATTAGTCCAATTCAAGAAGTCCTCGCACGACAGAGACGGAGGAGGACGCCTGCCCCTTTTCTCATGAGCACCCAAAATAGCGTTAAAATCACCAAGGAAAATCCACGGCCCTTGAAAGCAACCTTGAAGTTGAGTAAGATCAGCCCAAAGTTGTCGACGACCAATATAGTAAGTGCTAGCATAAACGGCGGCTATGTAAACAGTGGACTGGTAACAAGAAATTTCCAAAGCTATACATTGATCAGACACAAAAATTACCGTAGCAATTACATCATTCCCCCAAAGAGCCCATAAATTAGGCAAGAGAGATCCTCTGTTATTAATGCAATATTTAGTAACACCAATTGTCGGCCAATACCAGACAGGAATATTTACAAAATCAATCTTTGGCTCCGCAATAAAAATAAGCATAGGTTTGTGAGTCGAATATAAATTTTTCAAAGCAGTGCAAGTCTCAGAGTTACCTATACCTCTAATATTCCAGTAAAGAATATTCATTGATCAAGCTGTTGAGAATCACCCCGTGCACGGGATTTAGACGGCTGCTTTGGTAACACATGTTGCACCCTAAGTTTTTGCTTCTGATTTCTGGTAAGAACAGGCATGAAACCCGCAGGGCCTTCCACAACCGACCTTGCATCAAACTCCAAGACTCTATCCCACAACTCTAAACCAAGTTATATATTTTTGCTAGGGTGAACCTCTTGTCTCTGAGGGCTAGACGTAATCGGACCCTTTCCCAGTGCCATACCGCCATCAATCGCACTAGACTCTACGGTAACCAAAGATGTTGTTAATGCTTGTGTAACAACAGAGGCAGCCACTAAATCCAGAGTTGAAACATCAGAGTTCGAAGTTGTAAGAAATGGATGCTCCATGACAAGACTCTGTTGATGCGCTGATAAAACCTCCAACGACGCTTGCATGCCAACATGCTTATCAATGGATGGTCTTAAAACACTAACACGAGCACCCTTGGGACTCCCTACCAACTCCCATGGGCTCACATTTTCATGTTCCACACCATCCTAAAGCGGTTCAGAAATGTCATCTATCCCGGGGATCTCCAACTCCTCCCGTATTGTCAGACTAATCTGAGCCGCTCCGTCAGGGCATACGTCCTCACGCCCAAGAGGGCATGAGTGCATAGCACGTTCCATAGAACCATCAGGACTCTCGCCCAGCTCCCTATGGTTCACATGATTGTGTTGCACACTATCCAGAAGCGGCTTAGTAACAACAGTGACCGTGGGGTTCTCCAACACCTCCCGCGATGCCTGATGAGACCTTCCCACTTCTACGGAATGCACGGCATCGTGCGCTACAAGGGAAACAACCTTCTCCAACACCGGCATACTCAGTTCTAATTCAGTACGCTCAATTTGATCGAACACATTGTGAAGCGGCAGACTGAAAGAGTTGGATGGTATGCCTGAAACCGGCACTGCAGTTAAAGAAACCGGAATTGACTGATTGGTATTGTGGAGAGGAACTGAAGGAACTGGCTGAGGAGCTGTCACCTGTGCCCTGGTAGTCGTGGTAACTGTAGAATTAATAAGAACCCAAGCCTCAGAACCTGCCAAGGCCGAGGTGGAAGCACCCCCACCAATATGTTGCCTTTTAGATGGCGCATCTGTAGTCTCCTTTACCGGCTGTTTCCCACGATCACTTTTCTCTTTGGCGGCCTGCGAGTTCAACCAACGACAAGTGGAGATGTTATGTCCAATGGAATAATAATGGTGACCAAATAAAGGCCTCCATTCATACTGTATTTCCACCATGAACGCATACTCGTTTCGCTCAACAAGAACCTCATCATATGCTTTCTTCGATAAATCAATGTCCACTAAAATGCGGGCGTAATGTCCAAAGGTGCGATTTCTCGTTGGCCCGTCAATATCTATAGGTGTGCCAACTGCGCTTGCAATCTCCTTCAAGGTTCGTTCCCGCCAATATTCTTGCGGTAGTTATACCAAACGGATCCAAAGCGAAACATGAGTTTGTTTTTGCACCAAAAGCCTAAAGTCTTTGGTCCATTGTGAGAAGCGTAACAACCCAGGCTTGAGATTAACTGTGCCTGCTGCCCAAACTTGTTTGAGATCATCCACCGATTCGAATTTAAAATCATAGAAACCCTTGCCAAGCGGCACCATTTTCCAACCCGCCGTTGTCTTCCATACCTTCCTAATTTTGTCACTGAGTTCACGCGCAGAAAAGGGCTTGTCCCCTTTGTTTAGAGTCAGACGCGCCCATAACACTCGCCTACAGTCCTCAACGCCCTTATGGTATTCGTCCTGACAGATTTGATACTCAAAGCTTCACCCTTAATGCAAGGAGTTGGGAATGGTCTGTCTGTGACATCATTAGTCCCCGCAAGAGCTGCTGCGAAGGATAACGAAGGTGCTGAAGTTGTTGATTTTGGAGCTGACAAAAAAGGCACCACAACCGAAGAGTGCACCAAGGTCGATGCTGAAGCACCTGTTCGCTAGCACGTAGACGCGGTGAAGTTGATAGTTGGAGATTGCACCATTGGAATTGAGGAAGCCAATTCCGCCTGCCCGTCGAACATGGCTGGGCAGGCAGAGAAGAAGAGCACCCAAGGAAAGTAATAGACAGCAATCAAAGCAAAGCAAGCGGGGAGAAAGGCTTGAAAAGCAAACCCTATTACAGTACAACAGCGTGGGAGAAGAATTCGATTGTGAAAATTCCCTAATGATGAAAATAGTGTGTCTCAATCTTTGTAACACCAAGGTATTAACGTGATTGCACTCAATCAATGGTAAGGGACAGTTCTGAATCGATGAAAAGGGAGGAAGAAGGAGGAGATTAGCGCGCATAAACCCTAGCAGAGGGGTGCATCGCCCAAACCATCTCTCTAACGTTTTTTTTGGTATACATAGTTTATTTCACTATGTATAATGATTTTAGACCTAAAAAGTTTGAAGAAGGTTTTAAAACAAAAAGCCAAGTGGCGAAATAAGCTTGTTTGCATTTTTTAATGTTGAAGAAATAGACTCGAAGTAGAATTAAAATTGATTTTAAATTTGATTAAGAAAGAAAATAAATAGAACGGTCACTTGATTAAAAATCAAGGTTTATTATGAAAATATTTTGTGAATTTTGTTATTTGAATGTTTTTTATATTATTGTGCTTGACAAGAGTTTCATCTTGCTCCTACGTATCTCCAGGTGCGATGGAGAAATCAAAGCTACGTAGTTCTGGGGCAAGAAAATGTTTTTGTGTTGATTGATTTTATTCATGAAAATGATTTGGTCGCGCTTGGCGAAAAGTTTGCTTAAAAAAAAGGGGACGAACTCGCATTTGAGCGATGGCGGTCCGTTTGAGAAAAAATAAAAATAAACGCGCATGGCGTGAAAAAAGATTTGCTTGAAAATGGGGACGGACTCGCATTTGAGCGATGGCGATCCATTTGAGAAAAAATTAAACGCGCATGGCGTGAAAAAAATATTTGCTTAAAAAAGGGGACAGACTCGCATTTGAGCGATGGCGATCCGTTTGAGAAAAAATTAAACGCGCATGGCGTGGAAAGAGGATTTTTGGTTTATTGTTAGTTCAACAAAATAAATAGTATTATATATATATATATATATATATATATATATATATATATATATAGGACCAAAACATTCTAGAGAAGGATTATATAAGCAGAATGAGAAAAATGATGTTAAAATGAATTATGAAGTTTTTTAACACGGACCAGAATATTCTGGAGAAAATATAAAATAAAAAGTAGAAAAATATTACTGATAAATATTGGACCAGAGAACTCTAGATTAATTTGATTATTAATTAGGACCAGATTATTCTGGAGAGTAATTAAATTAAACAAAAATATAATATTAATAGTTAGTTTAGGACCAGAACACTCTGGATTAATTTAATTAACAAGGACCAGATTGTTCTGGAGAAATATAAAATAAACAAAAATATAATATAAACAGTTAATTTTAGGACCAGAGCACTCTGGATTGATTTAATTAACAAGGACCAGATTGTTCTGGAGAATAATTAAATTAAACAAAAATATAATATTAACAGTTAATTTTAGGACCAGAGCACTCTGGATTAATTTATGTGTATTTACTGTAAAATAAATGAAGAAAAAAAAGATAGAGAGAGAGAGAGATGCACGAGAGAGAGAGAGAGAGAGAGAGAGAGAGAGAGAGAAACATGAAAGGAATAAAAGAAAAGGAGAAGAAGAAAAAGAAAAGAGGAAAAAGGGGAGATGACATACCTTTGTGGAGAGAATAGGAAAAAAGAAAAAAAGGAGGGTTGTTTTTGTTTTTGGTAATGATGGTGTGTTGTTTTTTTTTTTGTTTGATTTTTGTTTGTTTGTTGATGATGATGAGAAAGGAAAGAGTTTTGTTGAGAAATTTGTTTGTGTGTTTGGGGAGTTATTTTTGGATTTTTCTTGTGTGTGATTGGGGAGCTTTTTGGGTTTTTTGTGTGTGTGAGATCCCTTTTCTCCATTGAGGCATGCTTGTATTTATAGAGGTTAAAGCCTTCAAGTTTTACAGACAAAAACCAGCTGTGTTTTCCTTTCAAAACAGCCCATGTGCTTATGCTTTTGTGGCTTGGTGTGCAAGAATAAGAAAAATGTGAATTTAACAAGTGCAGAACGTTCTGAAGAACATTCTCTTCTTTCTAAGCTTTTTGAGACAACAACACGTGCAAACCAGCTGGGTCTCCCTTCTAAAAAACAGCCCATGTGCTTGTGTTTTTTGTTGCTTGATGTGCAAGAAAAAAAATGTGAATTTTGTTCATGCAGAACGTTCTCCAGAACGTTCTGGAATTTCCAACTTGCAAAGGGAAAAGGTTCACACGTGATTGCAAAAAAACAGTTGTGATCCCCTTCTTAGAAACAGCCGATGTGCTTGTGTTTTCATTGTAAGGATGCTAAAAAATGAAACCTTTGTGTGTTGCAGAACGTTCTTGAGAACATTCTTTGAGTTACATTTATTAGCCTTTGATCTTCAAGCTTCAAAGACAAAGCCAACTGTCTCCTCCTTTCACAAAACATCCCATGTGCGTGTGTTTTTTGTTTGGAGCGCAAGAATTTCCAAGTTGGAGAATGTCATATGGAGAATGTTCTTAAGAACATTCTTGTTGTTCCTTTCCTTTTGGAGACAAACACACATGATGTAAAAAAAACAGTTGTGATCTAGTGGCAACATGAGGGGACATGATGATGTCACTTTGTTTCACTTGTAGTATGACCAGAACGTTCTGGAGAATGTTCTGGTAGACTATTCTTGATGAAATTTCATTTTATTTTCCTCTTTTTTGGGGGGAATTAATAACGATGAAAAACAATAAAATTAAACAAATTAAAACCTATTTTTATGATTTTTGAAATTTGTCCTTAAAAAAATGGGGTCTTAGGTCAAAAATTGGGGTATGACAGATGCCCCTATTTAAGTTTCTTCGTCTGGAGACCTGAAGATGGAATCTTTGATTTTACGGGTCGAAGAGACTTAAATACAAAGTACACCATTTTTGACCTAAGATGCTATGAATGCATGTGATGCAATTATGAATGCAGGACGACATAGATGGCTTGACTGGGATAAGAAACAACAACGGGATACCCAAGTCTGTTGGAAGAAAAGGGATCCGATTCCGCTAGGGAAAAGTGTAGTTTCACTGGGGAAAACGGTGATGTACCATTGTGTTGGTTTGGAATGATAGTTTAATGGAGACACTTATTGATCCGACATACTGGGGATGACACTCGAGAAGAATGATAGGTAAACACAAGTAGTCTGTTGTTTAGGACTGACCATTTGAAACTAGACGAAAGGTAAACTCAAGTTGTCCGTTGTTTAGGACTTACCACTTGAAAGAACACAAAAAGTAAACTCAAGATGTCCGTTGTTTAGGACTTATCACTTGACTCAAGCTATCCCTTGTGTAGGACTTACCACTTGAAAGAAAGACGAAAAGTAAACCTCAAGTTGTCCGTTATGTAGGACTTACCACTTGGAAGAAAGACAAAAATAAACCTCAAGTTGTCCGTTATGTAGGACTTACCGCTTGGAAGACCAAAAACTAAACCTCAAGTTGTTCGTTATGTAGGACTTACCACTTGGAAGACAGAAAAATAAACCTCAAGCTGTCCGTTATGTAGGACTTACCACTTGGAAGAAAAACAAAAATAAACCTCAAGTTGTTCGTTATGTAGACTACCACTTGAAAGAAAGACAAAAATAAACCTCAAGTTGTCCGTTATGTAGGACTTACCACTTGGAAGACAGAAAAATAAACCTCAAGCTGTCCGTTATGTAGGACTTACCACTTGGAAGACAGGAAAATAAACCTCAAGCTGTCCGTTACGTAGGACTTACCACTTGGAAGAATTGATGGCTGAATTGACGAGATACGACCAAACAAGACTCTGGGCGACTGATGTAATCATGTGTGAATTGATATTGTGTGTGTACGTGTGCATTATGTACGCTTGAATATGTGAATATATGGAAGCATTGATGCGTGGATGCAGGAATGCATGAATGTATGAATGTGACTTGAACGTTTTCATAAACTATATGTGACAAGGGACTCGATGGAACAAGACAGGATATGTAAGATTGGAAGCGGACTGACAGCGCAGTACAAACACTCGGCAAACTTCCTTGGAGTTGATGTTATTGATATGGTAAGTTTGGTGCAAAGTAATAACTGATGCTTTTACTGGGGAGAAAGTCCACTCTTGACCTAGAAATTTGGGAAGAAGTCGCCATTTTTGTACCGGCGCAGCATATCTTTCCATTAGCGTGTTTCAGCAGTCATAACTTTGTTTTTTTTGTTTTGTTTTGAAAATCCCTGATTTTGCCTGGACCGCCCTTTCAGGGTTTCAGTCCACCAGGACGCTCTCTATTGCCTAAGCCGCCTTTTCAGGTTTTCAACTTAGCGAGCTTTTTTGTTTTTGCTTTTTTTTGTTTGTATTTTTGTGTTATGACTGCATCTTGCTTTGAAGCAGAAGTCCTCTCCATAGTGTAACGCCCACGTTAGTTTTATTATTTATTTAAATCGAGTTTAGGTGATTATATTATATTTATATAATATATAAGTGTTTTGATATGTTTTGATGTGATTTGTTATGCTTGGATGATTTGGTGATAAGTTGTATGTTAAGGATAAGGTTAAGAGACTTATTTTATTGTTAAATAAAATAAGATTTGAAAAGAAAATAAAATATTTAGTTATGGGTTAGTTTTGGATTTTAGAGAGTTATGTGGGAGAAAGAGTAAATAAGATAAGATTTGCTGGCAGTATAAATAAGGAAAATTAGGTTAGAGTCAGTAACGCTTTCAGAACTTTTGGGAAAAGAAAGAAGCCGCACGCGTGAAGATAAAGAAGGAAGGGTGTGCTGCGATTTTCTGCTGCAATTCAGGTAAGGGTGAGACTCATGATTAAGTAATATTGATTAGCATAATTCTGATAGCAATTAACAAAGATTAGGATTGATTTAAGAGAAGGAGAAAACTAGGTCTAAACCTTATAAATTGATGAATTAACGGTTGGAATAGGTTTAATTGATGTAGAAAGTGTTCCTAGACCTTAGAATATGTTTAGGATGAATTCTGGAATAAAAAGAAGGCTTAGAACCATGTGAATCGTAGGATTTTTGAAGAAATAGTAGTTCTGGCCGCAGCGAAATTCATCGCTCGCCACGGCGAGCAGTGATCCTCGCCTCGCGAGTGATGAGCTTCATCACTCGCCACGGCGAGTACTTATCCTCGCCTCGCGAGTTGCTTCTGGTAGCTCGCCATAGCGAGCACTTCCCTTCTCCTCGCGAGTTGCTTCTGGCAGCTCGCCACGGCGAGCTAACCCACTCGCCTCGCGAACACTACCAGAATGCAGTGTTTAAGAGTTGTGCGACCTGTTCGTACGTTGGATTAGGAGAGGACTTCCCCCTTAGGGCTCCTGAGACCTGTTAGTAATGTTGAGGATGAAGTGTTCAGAGCTGAGTAGTTATGTGTGAATTTTAAGTAAGGAATAAAGTATTATACTTGTGCAATTATGATAAAGTTTATGTTGCCTTGAATTGTAATTGATATAATGATATCATTCTGTTCTTGTGATTTGAATTATGCTGCTGATGTTATTAAACTGAACCGTTATGATATATGTATATATTATATACGCAATGATAAGTTGTTGTTTAGCTCCAATTTCTTGGATGCATGTTGATAAGGTGATTAAGGATAAATGTTATTTGAGTTGAGTCCATGCATAGCATACATTGAGCTTAGTCCTCACCATGATAGGAGCTTTGTCCTCCGCACGTTTATTAGGAGCTTTGTCCTCCGCACGTTTAAAAGTATATTAATACTTATGATGAAGTTTGGTACCACATGCATATAAGGAGTCTAAGAGCATTGTCGCATGGTCATATTTATGATGTCATGTTATTGATAGAGAATGAATATATGATTACGTGATAAGTGTTATCTATCTATGCTACTTGCTTAAAGATGATATGAAGTTGATTATGTGATTACGTGCTAATTGTTATGCAAGAATGCTATTAATGTTTGATGTTAATTGTTATTCTGTATTATGTTGATTAATATTATTTTGTTATGAATTCTCACCCCTTCTGCTGGAATTGCCGCCTTGTGGGCAAGTGCAGGTGATCGTGCTTAGTGTTCAGGTGGTTCGTGAGTGGCCTTACCTCACAGTTTGTCTAGGTCGCTCTGATACGTAACGGGATGGGGTTGTCTTATGCATGCTTCATTCTTTACGTGTATTTGATGTACCTTGCTAACATTTGAGATATTTTATGGGGCCTGCGTGCCAAACGTCTATGAATTTTTAATAATAATTCCGCTGCAGAGTTTTGAAGTAATTGGTTAAATAAATTATTATTTAAATTGTTTTGGATTATGATTTATGTAATGTCCCGTTGTTGTGTTTGCATACTCTGATAATTGTTTCAAAAATTTTTATGTTGGGAAAACGGGGTGTTACACATAGTGCCTAGCCATGTTTCTCTTCTGGAATGTAACCGTTCTCGAGGCGGATGTCGATGTACGTTTTGTCTGCTTATGAGTTCAAAAAAGAGTGTGTTTGTTGTTCACACTGTAAAAGGTTTTGTATTTTGAAAGTTATTTTGCTTCAAGTATTCCCATTAAACCTAGAAGAAATTTTGCAAATAGAATAAAATGAGAGTTCCATATAAATAGGCACGGGCTTAATTTTGATGAATTGGGTGGTGGCCTGCGAAGGGCATGGTTCCACAGATCTTTGAAATTTTTTGAAAAAATGGTAAATATATGGGAAGGTACATTGAACACATTAACCGCTATTCTCCCTGACAACTTTGAATTGCCCCAGTTCCGAGTCTTTGCTTTACAGATGCTTCGAATCGGAAGTCTTTTGATGACTGGATGCCCCAGGTTGACTGTGCTCGACCAGATCCAGTTACTTTGCCTTTTGATCCTTAACTTTTTCATAGATCGCCCTTTCGGTTTTTTCGATCTATCAGGATAATCATTTTTTGTTCATGTCTCTAATTTTTTCCTGGACCGCCCTTTCAGGTTTTCAGTCCACCGAGACGCTACTTTTTGCCTAAGCCGCCTTTTCAGGTTTTCGGCTTATCGAGTTGTTCTTTTATTTTTAGGCAAAGTATTTTTTGATTGCATCTGTGTTCACCGGTCGTGGAAGTTCGTCGCCATCCATAGTCGTAAGGGTCATTGCACCGCCCGAGAAAGCTCTTTTGACGACGTACGAGCCTTCGTAGTTAGGCGTCCACTTGCCCCTGGAGTCATGTTGGAAAGGTTGGATCATTTTTAGCACAAGGTCCCCTTCTCGAAATTCGCGGGGATGAACTTTATTGTCAAAAGCTTGTTTCATCCGTTTTTGATATAATTGACCATGACATAACGCGGACATGCGTTTCTCTTCAATCAAGTCTAATTGGTCAAACCTGTTCTGACACCATTCGGCATCTGATAACTCAGCCTCCATTAAGACCCTCATTGATGGAATCTCAACTTCTACCGGGAGAACTGCCTCCATGCCGTATACCAAGGAGAAAGGGGTTGCCCCTGTTGATGTGCGTACAGAAGTGCGATAACCATGCAATGCGAATGGAAGCATCTCATGCCAATCTTTGTATGTCACCACCATCTTCTGGACGATCTTCTTGATGTTCTTGTTTACGGCTTCGACAGCGCCGTTCATTTGAGGTCTGTAAGGCGAAGAATTATGATGCTCGATCTTGAAATCATCACACAATTCTTTTATCAATTTGTTGTTCAGATTTGTCCCGTTGTCTGTAATGATCCTGCTAGGGACACCGTAGCGGCAGATGATTTGATTCTTGATGAACTTGACCACTACTTGCTTGGTCACATTGGCGTAGGACGCGGCTTCGACCCACTTGGTAAAATAGTCAATGGCCACAAGAATAAAACAGTGCCCGTTTGAAGCTTTTGGTTCGATCTTTCCGATCATGTCAATGCCCCACATAGAGAACGACCATGGGGAAGAAATCACATTGAGTGTATTTGACGGCACATGAATCTTATCAGCATAGATTTGACATTTGTGACACTTCTTTGCATGTTGGTAACAGTCAGCTTCCATCGTCATCCAATAATAACCCGCCCTCAACATTTTCTGGGCCATTGCGTGCCCATTAACATGAGTTCCGAAGGAGCCTTCGTGGATTTCGTGCATCAACAAATCTGCTTCTCGTTTATCCACGCATCTGAGCAAGACCATGTCGAAGTTTCTCTTATACAACACATCACCACTCAAGAAGAAATTGCTAGAAAATCTACTCAAAGTCTTCTTGTCTTTATTAGAAGTTCCGGTTGGATACTCTTGATCTTCGAGGAAACACTTGATATCGTGGAACCACGGCTTGTCGTCAGTAGCTTCTTCGGCCGCGAACACATACGCTGGTCTT
Source organism: Medicago lupulina (assembly GCA_958299785.1). Lineage (NCBI taxonomy): Eukaryota > Viridiplantae > Streptophyta > Magnoliopsida > Fabales > Fabaceae > Medicago > Medicago lupulina. Next base: position 52,526,090 of record OY283139.1, on the reverse strand, counting down.
TCGAGACATCTGATTTTGACCAATGGCATATCATTCTGTCGGTTCACTTTGTACATAGACGATAAGGTGGCCAGGGCGTCTTCCATCTGGTTCTCCTCACGAGGGATGTGGTGTAACTCAACCTTATTGAAGAATGTTAAAAGTCGCCTTGCATAGTCTCGGTAAGGAATCAAGCCGGGGTGGCGAGTTTCCCATTTTCCTTTGATTTGGTTGATCACGAGAGCTGAGTCTCCATATATGTCCAGATTCTTGATTCTCAGGTCGATGGCTTCCTCAATACCCATGATGCATGCTTCATATTCTGCAATGTTGTTCGTGCATTCGAATAATAGCCTGGAAGTGAAAGGGATGTGAGTGCCTTGAGGGGTAATAATGACTGCCCCAATTCCATTGCCGTAGACGTTAACAGCTTCATCGAACAGCAAACCCCATCTTGAATCAGGATTCGGACCTTCTTCAGGTAATGGTTCGTCGCAATCCTTCATCTTTAAATACATGATCTCTTCATCGGGAAAGTCGAACTTGATAGGCTGATAGTCTTCGATTGGTTGGTGAGCCAAATGATCGGCTAGGATACTGCCTTTGATCGCCTTTTGAGTGCGGTATTCGATATCATATTCTGATAACAACATCTGTCACCGGGCAATTCTTCCTGTTAACGCAGGCTTTTCAAAAATGTACTTGATTGGATCCATTTTAGATATCAACCAAGTAGTGTGATTAACCATGTAATGACGAAGGCGTTTGGCGGCCCAAGCTAGTGCATAACAAGTCTTCTCGAGCATGGAATAGCGAGACTCGCAGACAGTAAATTTCTTGCTCAAGTAATAAATAGCATGCTCTTTTCTCCCAGTTTCATCTTGTTGTCCGAGCACACAACCCATGGAATGTTCTAGCACAGTCAGGTACATGATTAATGGTCTTCCTTCGACTGGAGGGATAAGAATCGGAGGTTCTAGCAGGTATTCTTTGATGTTGTCGAAGGCTTTCTGGCAGTCTTCTGTCCAGATGACTCCTTGATCTTTGCGGAGTAATTTGAATATCGGCCCACATGTTGCAGTCATATGAGAGATGAATCTGGAGATGTAGTTTAAACGTCTAAGAAACCCTCGTACCTGTTTTTCTGTCTGTGGGGCAGGCATTTCTCTGATGGCCTTGACCTTGTCTGGATCCACTTCAATACCCTTTTGACTGACAATGAAACTTAGGAGCTTCCCGGATCTGACACCAAAGGTGCATTTGTTTGGATTGAGGCGGAGTTGATATTTTCTCAGCCGTTGGAACATCTTCCGCAGGTATTCGACGTGTTCTTCTTCCGTGCTGGATTTGACGATCATATCATCCACATACACTTCAATTTCTTTGTGCATCATGTCGTGGAAGAGAGTACTCATACCTCTCTGATAGGTAGCACCTGCGTTTATCAAACCGAAAGGCATTACTTTGTAACAGAAGGTCCCCCAAGGAGTGATAAAAGACGTCTTTTCTCTGTCTTCGGGTGCCATCTTGATCTGATTGTAACCAGAGAAACCATCCATGAAGGAGAAGACTTTGGATTTAGCAGTACTGTCAACCAACACGTCAATGTGAGGAAGCGGAAAATCATCTTTTGGACTGGCTTTGTTCAGGTCACGGTAATCAACACACATTCTGACCTTACCGTCTTTCCTTGGAACAGGTACTATGTTGGCCAGCCACTGAGGGTATTCTGATGTAACGAGGAAGCCTGCATCAATTTGTTTCTGCACTTCTTCTTTGATCTTGAGAGCCATGTCAGGGTGAGTTCTTCTCAATTTTTGCTTAACTAGCGGGCATTCCGGCTTCAAAGGCAAACGGTGTACCACAATATTAGTATCCAGACCCGGCATATCTCTGTATGACCAAGCAAATATATCGACATACTCTTTGAGAAACTCTACCACTCACTTCTTGACACTCACTTCAAGTGATGTCCCAATCTTGATCTCTTTCTTGTCTTCTTCCGTACCTAAATTGATTACCTCTATGGCTTCCTCATGAGGCTGAATGGCCTTTCTTTCTTGTTCAAGTAGTCGAGAGATTTCATCGGGAATCTCTTCTTCTTCTTCTTCATCTGCTTCATACACGGGGGATTCGAAGTTGGGAGAGATCATAAGGTTACGTTGTTCAAAGGGTTCATTTAATCTGCACATATGATTGATGATTTTTTTTTAGTAAAATGCAGATTTTTCGAAAGTGATTGTATTTTTTTTCTTTTTGTATTACCATTTTTCAGAAAAAATGCATAAAAGGAAAAATAAAGCAAAAAGTCGGAAGTAAAACAACATTTTTATTTGATTGATGATAATTTCTTGGAACAAAAGCCCTAGATAGATTCACTTTCGCTTGGGCGGGGCGAAAGGATTTTTTGAAAAAGCATAAAAATAAACAAAGGCATTACTTTGACAAGTGAGCAACAAAAGGAACATCTACAACGACCCAATTGCGGCTAATCCCTCCTTGTGTCACGAAACTTTGTGGCACTCCTTCTGGATTATCTTCAATGATAGCATTGGCTTCTGACGAGGCATGAATGAACTCGGCACTATAGAAAGGATTCCCAATTGGCTTGCTTTTGGAAATCCCTGCTGACGGAGTGAAACCGAGTCCTTCACGACGCTTGTTCTCTGACAGATTCAACAACTTCCCCCAGCCGGTAGAGACACCATCTTGTACCACTTTCTGAGCATCTTTGAAAGGAGAAATGGATGTTGCATTCTTCTTAGCACCTTGGCCTTCAATAGAAAGTCCTTGGAAAGACGTACCATCCTCAATATCAGCACCAATGAATGAGAATGATGACAAATGGCTTACTAGCATGGCTTGTTCTCCTCCCACGGTCACCAGCTTTCCGTTCTTCACAAACTTTAGCTTCTGATGCAGCGTAGAAGTTACTGCCCCTGCTTCATGAATCCAGGGTCGGCCCAGCAGGCAACTGTATGATACTTGTATATCCATTACTTGAAAGGTAATTTGGAAGACATGCGGCCCAATTGTAAGAGGTAGATCCAATTCTCCAAGGACATTCTTCTTTGAACCATCGAAAGCCTTCACCCTCACATCGCTTTGTCTTAAAGGTGCGCTTTTGTAGGAAAGTTGATCGTAAGTTGTTTTGGCCATTACGTTCAAGGACGACCCAGTATCCACCAGCACATTTGATAGTGCATCAGTATTGCAATTCACACAGATATATGCAACGCCATGTTGTGGTTCCTTCCTTCCTCGGGGAGCTCTTCATCACTGAAACTCAGGTTGTTGCATGCAGTGATATTTCCCACTACTCCATCAAATTTCCCAATAGTGATATCATGATTTACAAAGGCTTGGTTCAAGACTTTCATCCAGGCATTTCTATGGGCCTCAGAATTCAAAAATAAAGACAAGATGAATATCTTTGAGGGAGTCTGCATTAATTGGTCGATCACCTTGTACTCACTATTCTTTATCAATTGTAGTAACTCCTCAAAGTCAGCATTGGTATTGGTTCTACTGGTCTGGCCTGCATCTTTAGTCGTGTTGGAGTCTTTAGCCTGTATTTGTTCAATTACCGGGGCGCCTGCTTTCTTTTGGAACAAAGTGGGAATAACACGCCCATTCCTCAGCACTCTACTGTCTTCAGTAATGTTAACCACAGAAGGTAAAGGCGGTATGGGAACTTCGCGTCCATCTTCGATTATAGTGACATTATATTTGTAAAGGATGGCCTTTTCCGAAGTGTACGGTATAGGGCCTGGCAGACATATCACCAGAGGAGCATCAACTGATTTTCGATTGTCAAAGAAAATTTCCACAGGCTCTTCAGAAGTTGCAGCACATATATGGTCACATTTCTTTTCGACCACAAGTTCCCCTTGGTTCAATAGTCTTTGGATATCGTCCTTTACTTTCTGACAACCCCTTAGATCTGTAGAGCACACCTTGCAGGCTGTATGATCACGTGTAAAGAGAGCTATTTTGAATAACTTAGTATGTAGCAGGGCCAATGGTGTTCGGATGTGTTGTACATTGAGAATGCGGTGAGTCTTTTGGCCATCATCGATCATGTTGACAGGTGCGATACTGTGATTTAGCAATGGATTGGTTTGGACATTTGGATTTAGATCGGTGAAGTTTATTTTCTTGTCTCTGATGAGGTCCTGGACTGCTTTCTTTAGACTATAACAGTCTTCGGTGTTGTGACCTGGGGCACACTGATGAAAGGCGAAGAATCGATCATGTCTATACCATGGGGCCAACTTCTCTGGGACAGCTGGAGGTGGTCTGGTCTGGACTAGCTTTTTTCTGAGCAAAGCTGGGAGCAACTGCTCATATGTGATGGGGATTGGATCAAACTGTATTCTGGGAGCTTGTTGCCGAGTTTGTTGTTGTCGTTGAGGTTGTTGTTGATATGGTTGTTGATATGGCTGTTGATATGGTTGTCTATATGGCTGTTGATATGGTTGTCTATATGGCTGTTGATATGGTTGTTGATATGGTTGTTGGAAATATTGATGTGGGTATTCTTGAGGATATTGGTGTTGAGGATATTGTGGTTGATGATTTTGTGGTTGGATAACATTGGTAGAGGGTGTAATGGCGGCAATGTAGGCTGGGTAATTCTATTGAGGATAATGCTGCTGATGGCTTGGTTATTGAGTGATATTTGTCGCGGATGTTATAGCGGCAATGTGTTGGCAGGCTGGGTAATTATGTTGAGGTCTTCCACGGGCTACCATACCAACTTCTTGTTCTTTCTTTCTTGAAAAGTTGTTTCTGGACTTCCTTGTACCGCTGGTGGGAGCAGTTTCTCTGACTAAACGTCCTTTGCGGACTCCCTCTTCCAACTGTACACCCATACTGATCATCTCTGTGAAGCTTCTGGGCACACTCCCGACCATCTTCTCGTAGTAGAATTGACTGAGAGTTTTCAAGAAGAGTTTGGTAATCTCCTTTTCTTTTACACGGGGGCTGACTTGGACGGCGACATCTCTCCATCGTTGGGCGTACTCTTTGAGTGTTTCTCTGTCCTTTTGGGTCATAGCCTGGAGATCACTTCGGTCTGGGGCCATATCTTCATTGAATTTGTATCGCTGTACAAAGGCCTCGCGTAGGTCATTGAAAGTCCGGATTTCTTCTCGGTCCAAGTTCATGTACCACTTCAGTGCGGTACCGGTCAAACTGTCTTAAAAGTAATGGATGAGGACCTGATGATCATTGGCATATGTGGACATTTTTTTCACATACATCGTTAGATGGTCTCTAGGGCAAGAGGTCCCTTTGTATTTTTCGAAGTCTGGAAGTTTGAATTTGTGAGGTATCTGAACGTTTGGCACCAAGCACAGATCATAGACGTCCTTCTTGGATACTTCTTTCCCAAGGAGGGCAAGCATTTCCCGATTCATCTTCTCATACTTCTCCTGTAAGTCATCTACCTTGTTAAAGACCTCGATATTCCCTGAGTGGAAGATGGGTTCTTCATTTTGCGGGACGGTGTGAATCACAGGTGCTGAATAGGTCAAAGTAGCTTGAGGGTGCGTTGCAACAGGCAGCGGAACATGAATTGCATGTTGAAAAGTAGGCATCGGAGGTTCACAAGCAACAGGGCGGAGTATTTCACCAACAGTGAGGGACATTGTAACACCCCAATTTCCCGACATAAAAATTTCATTAAATAAACACATAAATCAGAGTACTTCACAAAAGGAGTGTCACATTCATCTTTAAAACAATTTAGATAATAATTTATCCTTCACAAAATATCCAATTATAGCAGCGGAAAAATCATAAATCAAATCCTCATAAAGGTCTTGGCTCTAGGCCATCAAACGTCTCATAAATAATTAAGTCTCAAAAGTCATCGCAAGTCTTAAAGTCACAAAATAGTTTCAACATGATACATAAGGAATAGACTATTAGCAAGACCCCATCCCGTTACGTATCAGAGCACCTAGACATCACACAAGGACTCCTCACTTCGGTACACCTAAGCTTGGTTACCTGCACTTGCCCACAAGGCGGAAATTCCAATAGAAGGGGTGAGATTCACAACAGGAATATTAACATATAAATCAAACATTTATGATTAACAACATAAACTCATCACATATAACGCGTCATCGAACACAAGGTTAACACCATCATCATAACATCTCAAAATAACATATCAACACCGTCTCAAAACATCGTCTCATATTATGTCAACAATTTAACTCAACTAAATGTAACTCTTAACATCTTGACATCATGCATGTGGTACCATATATAAGCATTAATATGCTTCACCGTCGCTTTGAGCAAATGCTCCACCATCGCTTTGAGCAAAAGCTCCACCGTCTCATAATATGCAAATGCATGGACACGACTCTTTAACATCTTAACAAGTCAACATAACTTCTCAAACATCATTAACAACTCAAAGCTGACACATGCAATTATAATAAATACATGGCAGAAGTTCAACTCATTTAACACATATGCAAAGGCACATAACATCATTATAAGTCACTTAGCATCATGTTTACAAATCATTAAAACATGAACATTTCATCACTTTAGCACCGACATAAAGGAAACATCATTAATCATCATTACAGAATGCATTTAAGGACATAAAACATCCCTAACACTACCCAAAGGTTTCCTCTCAAAGTCCCGTGCGAAACAGATCGCAACACAAAACAACAGTCCAGAACTGCACTAACTCGCCACGGAGAGTGATGTGCTCGCTACGACGAGCTCTCTCAGGAAGCTACTCACCAAAGGCGAGCTGGGAGCGAGCTACAGGCGAGCAATTTCGGTGCTCTCGGCCTTTTTGACATTTTTCGCCTAAAATCTCCGTTTTAAGGTTCCCTAAATCCAATTTGGTCCAAACAACTTCACAGGTCTTTCCTATAAATAATAAAGCACTCAAAACCACCCAAAGTTTGGCAAAAATCCCAAGTTTAAGGATCATGCTCGCCACGGCGAGCTATGCTGCTCGCCTCGCGAGCGATAGGGAGCTTACTCGCCACGGCGAGTATTCACTCACCACAGGCGAGCGATGTCAGAACCACTACGGGTTCACTCCAATTCTCACCAAAACGTTTCAAATTTCTCATGCTAAGCCTCTAAATCATCAACAATGTTATCCTAGGGAATAATCTATGTTCTGTAACACGTTTCTACAGCAATTACATCAATTCTCACATCAAATTCATCAAATTCCTCAAAACCCTAGTTTATGGAACTCTCTCCAATTCTTCCCAATCCCTTAGCTAATCACAAACAGATGATTTACAGTAAATATTACTGAAGTTAGGCTCACCCTTACCTGGAAAAATTGCAGAAATTGCAGCCTAGCTTCCTCTCTTCTCTTCAACCGTTTCTCTCCCTTTTCCAAAAGTCTGTAACGCGTATACTGACTTTTCTTGACCTAATTCCCTTATATACCGCTTCCCAACTTATCTAATTCTATCTCAACCCTCACAACTCTTCCTTTTTATAAATATAACCCCATCTCTCAAAATTATATAATTTTCCAACAAATCTTTATTTTTCATACAAATATATATAAAAACACCACATATCATATTTGATTAAACAATAAAATAATCATCACGTCACAACATCGTCTATACGTCACATAATCACCAAAAATCATATAATATATAATAATATACTATATTCTCTAATAAAATAATTAAATAAATAAAGAGGGCGTTACAACTCTCCCCCACTTAAAGGATTTTCGTCCTCGAAAATTTACCTCGATTAAACAACTCTGGATAGGATTCCAGCATCTTACTCTCTAGCTCCCAAGTTAAACTTTCACCCGTCGCTCCGTCCCAAACGACTCTAACGAGAGGTATCTCCTTGCCTCTCAACGTCTTCACTTTCCGATCATCAATCCTTACCGGTAAAGTCTCAACCGTAAGGTTGTCTCTAACTTGCACATCATCACTTTGGATCACATGAGACGGATCCGGAACGTACTTCCTCAGTTGCGACACATGGAAAACATCATGCAAATTCGATAAATGTGGTGGTAATCCAACATGGTATGCCACCGTCCCAATCCTCTCTGATATCTGATACGGACCAATAAATCTTGGAGTCAACTTCTTTGACTTCAAAGCACGGCCTACACTGGTCATAGGAGTAACTCTCAGGAACACATGATCTCCCTCTTGGAACTCAAGGTCCTTCCTACGCTTGTCATGATAACTCTTTTGTCGACTCTGCGACGCTTTCATCTTCTCTTGGATCATTCTCACCTTTTCGGTAGTCTGTTGAACAATCTCCGGTCCTAACACTACGTTTTCACCTGACTCAAACCAACATAACGGAGTTCTGCATCTCCGACCATACAAAGCCTCGAAAGGTGCCATTCCAATAGTCGAATGGTAACTTTTGTTGTACGTGAACTCTATTAACGGAAGATGACTATCCCAAGTCCCTCCTTGCTCGAGTACACAAACTCTCAACTAATCTTCCAACGACTGAATCGTCCTCTCCGACTGACCATCTGTCTGCGGATGATAAGCCGAACTCAACCTCAACTGAGAACCTAAAGCCTCTTGCAAACTCTTGCAAAATCTAGAAGTAAATCTTGGATCTCTATCTGATACGATGCTCGAAGGAACACCATGCAGCTTCACTATGTCTCGGATGTAAATCTCTGCCAACTGAACTACAGGAAAAGTAATATTAATCGGTAGAAAATGAGCCGACTTTGTCAATCTATCAACAATAACCCAAATTGCGTCGTTCCCTCTAGGAGTATTCGGCAAACTCGTCATAAAATCCATGGATATACTATCCCATTTCCACTCTGGCACATCTAAAGATACCATCATACCAGCCGGTTTCTGATGCTCAATCTTCGATTTTTGACAAACTAAGCAGGAGTACACAAACTGTGCCACGTCACGTTTCAAGCCAGACCACCAAAATAACTTTCTCAAATCATGATACATCTTCGTAGCTCCCGGATGGATACTCAAGCTACTTCTGTGACTCTCTTCATTTCATCATTGTCAGGGATGCAAATTCTACCTCGGAACCTTAACACTCCCTGATCATCGACTTGAAAGTCACTATTGTAACACCCCGTTTTCCCAAAGGTAAAATTTCTTAAAAACATTTATCAGAGTACACATCAAACAATGGGATATCACATATAACATAATCCGAAAACAGTTAAATAATAATTTAACCAAATAACTTCAAAACATTGCAGCGGAAAAATACTTATAAATCATAAAACGTTTGGCACGCAGGCCCCATAAAATGTCTCAAAAGAGTTAGTTTCATTAAGGCAAAATAACATAAAGATCCACGTAAAAAATGAAGCATGCATAACAGATAACCCCATCCCGTTACGTATCAGAGCGACCTAGACGACACAGTGAGGCAAGGCCACTCACGAAGCAACTGCACACTAAGCACGATCACCTACACTTGCCCACAAGGCGGCAATTCCAGCAGAAGGGGTGAGATTTCATAATCAAATAATATTAATCAATATAATTCGAATTCATAAATAACATCACAACATTCTTAATCAACTTTGCATAATTGATAAACAGTTATCACGTAATCACATATTCAATCATCATCAATAGCATAACATCATAGACATGACAATGTGACAATGCTCTTAGACTCCTTATATGCATGTGGCACCAAACTTCATCATAAGTATTAATATACTTTAAAAGGTGTGGAGGACAAAGCTCCTATTAGTCGTGCGGAGGACAAAGCTCCTATCATGGTGAGGACTAAGCTAAATGAATGCTAATGCATGGACTCTAATCAACAAAACACCTTAATCACCTTATCAACATGCGTCCAATAATTTGGAGCTAAACAACATCTCATTTATCATATAAAGACATCATGCAACTCAGTCAAATAACAACAGCAGCATAACCAACTCTCATAATTAGAATGATATCATAATATCAATTACAATCAATGGCATCACAAACTTTATTCATATCTTTCATAATGCATAATACTTAAATTCATGCTCAAATAACATTGTCCTATCTCAAACAGTTTTACAGATTATTCTTAACATTACCATTAAGTCCCATTAACACCTAGGGGTCCACTCTTGATCAAACGTGCGACACAGATCGCACAAACACTAAATACCTTCCAATCCAGTAGTGCTCGCGAGGCGAGTGTATCTGCTCGCCATGGCGAGTAGAGTCAATTCCTAACTACTACTGTTCTGGTCCAGTCATGTCCTACATCCATCCCTACTCATCACTAGGTATGTTCAGGTACTCATAGGCGCTCATGGATCAACTAAGGTCGAAAGTTGCAAAACCTAACATGCCCTCTGACCTGACTCGCTAGGGCGAGTAAGCTAGCTCGCTGTGGCGAGCTGCCAGGAGCAACTCGCGAAGCGAGGGAAAATGCTCGCTGTGGCGAGCGATCAAGTTCATCACTCGCGAGGCAAGGATCATTGCTCGCTATGGCGAGCGATGAATGTCGCCGCGGACAGACTTACTATTTTCTCAAAAATCTCACGATTCTCATGGTTCTAAGCCTCATACTGATTCCTGAGTTTGTCCTAAACATAATCTAAGGTCTAGGAACACTTTCTACATCAATTAAACCAATTCTAACCGTTCAATCATCAATTTTAAGGGATTAGACCTAGTTTTTCACTTTTCCAATTCACTCCTAATCTTTGCTAATTAATCATCAGAATTACATTAATCAATACTACTGAGTTATTAGTCTCACCCTTACCTGGTTTGAAGAAAATCGCAGCACTCTCTTGGTCTCTTCTCTTTCACGTGCCTTTCCCCTCTTTTCCAAAAGTATGATACGCGTTACTGACTTTCTAAACCTAATTTTCCTTATTTATACTCCCAACAAATCTTATCTTATTTACTCTTTCTCCCACATAATTCTCTAAAATCCAAAACTAACCCACAACTAAATATTTTATTTTATTTTCAAATCTTATTTTATTTAACAATAAAATAAGTCCCTTAATCTTACCAAAATCCTCAAACTCAAAACTTATCACACAAAATCAACTAAATCATCCAAAATCATCAAAACATACCAAAATCACACATATATTATATAAATATAATATAATCGCCTAAACTCAATTTAAATAAATAATAAAACGAAAGTAGGTGTTACAACTATCTTCGGTCTGATTACTAGCAAACAACAAGTCCACAAACTTAACATCTTCTTTCTGCGCCTCTTTAATACTCTTCAAGAAATCACTATCAATTCTCAACATTCCCAGATTTACACTCTGAGGTGTCCTTTCACAAACTAAGCTCAGATCTCTAAACTGTTCCAACAACTCAAATTCTTTCACCATCAAAGCAGACATATGCATAGTCTTCCTACTTAAGGCATCTGCAACCACATTAGCTTTGCCTAGATGATAATTCAAACCAAAGTCATAATCTTTTAATAGTTCAAGCCACCTTCTCTGCCTCATATTCAATTCCTTCTGATCAAACAAGTACTTCAAGCTCTTGTGATCACTGAACACTTCAAACCTCGAACCATACAAGTAATGTCTCCATATCTTCAATACAAAGACCACAACCGCCAGTTCTAAATCATGCGTCGGGTAATTCTTCTCATGAACTCTCAACTGTCTTGAAGCATAAGCTACTACCTTACCATCTTGCATAAGAACACCACCTAAACCCAACTTGGACGCATCACAATACACCACAAAAGGTTCATCGGGCTTCGGCAAAATCAAAACTGAAGCAGTCGTCAAACGCTTCTTCAATTCGTTAAAACTATTTTCACATTGGACATCCCATACAAAAGCCTTACCCTTGCACGTCAACTGCATTAACGGAAGAGCTAACTTGGAAAACCCTTCTATAAATCTTCGATAATAACCTGCTAGCCCCAAAAAGCTTCTAATTTCAGTAACTGATTTAGGAGTCTCCCATTGCGAAACCGCTTCAACCTTAGACGGGTCAACTGCAATACCATCACCAGAAATAACATGGCCAAGAAAACTCACCTCTTTTAGCCAGAACTCACACTTAGACAATTTGGCATAAAGTTTCTCCTTCTTCAACACTTGCAAGACAATCTTTAAATGATCAGCATGCTCTTCTTCAGTCTTGGAGTAAATCAAAATATCGTCAATGAACACCACTACAAACCGATCCAAAAATGCATGGAAGATGTGATTCATATACTCCATAAACACTCCAGGTGCATTGGTAACTCCAAAAGGCATAACCTTGTACTCATAGTGACCATAACGGGTTCTGAAAGCTGTCTTCTGCATATCTTCATCTTTCACTTTAATCTGGTGATAACCTGACCTCAAATCAATCTAGCTGAAAACACATGCACCGACTAACTGATCCATCAAATCATCAATCCTCGGAAATGGATACCTATTCTTAATAGTTACCTTGTTCAACTGTCGATAATCAATACATAGCCTCATACTACCATCTTTCTTCTTTACTAGCAAAACTGGCGCTCCCCAAGGTGAAACACTTGGTCTAACAAATTTCTTTTCGAGCAAATCTTCTAACTGTTTCTTCAACTCAGCTAATTCGGAAGCCGACATACAGTAAGGTGCCATCGACACCGGCTTCGTTCCAGGAACAAGATCAATAGAAAACTCAACCTCCCTCTCTGGAGGCATGTCAGGAATTTCATCTGGGAAAACTTCAGGAAAGTCGCATACCACTTGTAGCTTATCGATCACCGCCTGATTCTCAATAGATAATGAAGCCATTAACGAAAACATCACTAAGCCATCACGTTCCAGCTACTTCAGTTGCTTAGTAGACAAGAACTCTGCACCACTTTCCTCTTCAGCAGAAGAAAAACATACCGTCTTGCTAAAACAATTAATAAGCACATGGTTGTATTCTAACCAATTCATCCCCAAAATCACATCCATCCCAACCAACGGCAGACAAACTAAATCAATCTCAAAGTCACGACCAAACATAGACATAGGACATCTCAAGCACACAAGGGAAGTAGTCACCGAACCCTTAGCTGGAGTTTCGACAACCATCTCCCCGTTCATATCAGATAGAACAAGATTTAACTTAGCAGCACAATCAAGAGCAATAAAACAATGCATAGCACCAGTATCAATAATAGCAACTAAAGATTGATCAGCAATATAACAAGTACCTCTGATCAAACGATCATCGTTCTCAGTCTGTGTGCCGGTCAACGCGAATACCCTTCCAGTAGTCTTAGTCTTCTTTGGCTGCTTGCACTGCGAACCAATATGTCCTTGCTCATTACAATTGAAACACACAACATCATCAAACTTGCAGTCATTAGTAGTATGCCCTTTCTGACCACAACGATAGCATCTCTTCACATCGGCAGTACACACATTACTCTTGTGGCCTTTCTCACCACAAGTAAAACAAGTAATCTCAGCAGGAGCATTCTTCTTCTGAGGTCTTCTCTCATCATTGACTCTTTGCTTTCCCTTATCTCTAGGGGCATCATAAGGTTTAGGACGACTCTGTTGGCCCTTAGCTTTCCTATCATTTACTACCTTGTAGTGAGCCTTGGTATCCTCCTCATAAATTCTGCAGCTACTCACCAACTCAGAAAAATTGCGAATCTTCTGATAACTGATAGCTCTCTTGATATCAGCACGCAACCCGTTCTCAAACTTAATACACTTTGAAAATTCAGCAGTCTAGGGGGTATAGTGTGGATAAAATTTGGCCAATTCCACAAACTTGGCCGCATACTCAGTCACTGACATGTTCCCTTGCTTAAGCTCCAGAAACTCAATCTCCTTCTTTCCACGAACATCTTCTGGAAAGTATCAATCAAGGAATTCCCTCTTGAATATAGCCCATGTAACCTCAACTCCGTCTTGTTCCAGAATGGGTAGAAGACTAACCCACCAATCATCAGCCTCCTCGGCAAGCATGTGCGTACCAAAACGCACCTTCTGAGCATCTTCACACTGCATGACCCGGAACACCCTCTCAATCTCCTTGAGCCATGTCTGGGCTCCATCTAGATCATATCTCCCCTTGAAGGTAGGAGGATGGTTCCTCAAGAAGGTCTCTAGCATACGGACCTCAGCATTCGCACCAGCATTCGTATTCGGCTGCTGTTGTAACGCCCGTTTTGAACTATTTTATTTATTTAATTATTTGATTGAGTTTAGAGTCTTTTTAAATAATTTATTTGATTTATGGTGATGTGTGTTATTTTTTGTGTTATGTGTTGGTGTTTTAGTAGCATATTATATTATAATATATAAGTTATTTGGTGTAAAAATATATGTGTTATTTGGTGTAGAAATATATATGTTATTTTGTGTAAAAATATATGTGTTATTTGGTGTAGAAATATATATGTTATTTTGTGTAGAAATATTATGTTATTTGTTATAGAAATATATTTGTTATGTGGTGTAAAGATATATTTGTTATAGAAATATGTTTGTTATGTAGAGATATATTTGTTATAGAAATATATTTGTTATTTGGTTTGAAAATATATTTGTTATTTTGTGTGGATATATATATGTTATCTAGTATAGAAATATATTTATTATTTGGTGTATTATTATTATTAAGTGGGGAGAGATATATTTAATTTAGAAATAAATAAGATAGAGGAGAAGAGATATATAAATAGGAGAAGCTAGGTTAGAATAGTTGGAACGTAAAAACAGTTTTTTGTGAGAAAAGTAGCCACCAAAGAGAAGAGAGAAAGCAATTCCCGTTTTTCTGAAATCTGCCTCAGTAAAACAGCGATTTCTCACTCGTTAACCGTTGGATCGTGACGATGTTTGGACACAAGGTTCACAACACCTAGGTCTACCTTTTCACCGTTCGGATCGTCGAAACAAGGTTGGAGTTAAGAGAAAACTGTCGCGCACTGCAGCAGTATATTTGGGTGTTTTCACCACTTTTGTTCTCTTTCGTAAGCTTTGTTCATCTGAATTAAGGTAAGGGTGAGACTAACTCTCATTAAAATTAAGTATATGATTTCGGAAATTGCAATTAGCATGATTAGGTGTAGTTTTGAGAGTTTTTGAGAATTAGGGTTATGAGAGAATTTAATGATTATATTTGTCGATGAAGTTGTTTAAATTGGATTCATGTGCTGTTTTGTTTGGCTTTGATTATGATTTGAGTTTTGATATGATTATGTGATGATGTGAAATTGATGTGTTATTTAACGATGTGAAAATAATGTGTTATTTGAAGATGTGTTATTTAAAAGATGTGTTATATAAAGATGTGATATTTGAAGATTGTTGCATTTGAGTCGTGTCGTTGCATTTGAGTCGTGTCGTTGCATTGAGTCGTGTTTTTGCATAGCATAGTCAGCGATGGGGGCTTAATGCCTGACAGGTCCTATTTGACCTTTAGCGATGGGGGCTCATGCCCCGGATGGTACCACATGCATATAAGATGTTAAGATGTCAAGATGTTAAGAAGTTGCATAGTCGTGTCGAGTTGTCTAAGGTGTCTAAGATGTTGAGTTGTTGAAGAAGAGTCTTGATGAAATAATTATGAATGCATTTGTTGTTTAACATGATGAACTTGATGATGCGATGATGTTTTCTATATGATGAATTTGATGATGTTTTCTATATGATGAATTTGATGATGCTAAGACGTTTCTATACATGATTATGATGAGTTGTTTGAGATTATGTCTGTTGATGAATATGATGAACTATGATGAGTTGCTTTATGATTGTACTTGTTGAAGATTATGTAATTAGTTGATGTTTTAAGTTAAGTGTAATTGATGAATTGTATGCTTAAGTTTGATGTTTGTGAAATCTCACCCCTTCTGTTGGAATTGTCGCCTTGTGGGCAAGTGCAGATTTCCATGACTAACTGTTGATGTGAGTGGACTCCTCACGTGTCTAGGTGCTCTGATACGTAACGGGATGGGGAACTTTGCTTATGTTTTCTATTCTTTACGTATTTAACTATGAGATTTTAAGAACATGATGTTTAAAGATTTTGTTGAGGCCTTCGTGCCAAAGTTGTTTAAGATTTTTGAATTAAATTCCGCTGCGAAGTGAATTAAGAATTTATTGAAATATTTTGAAGGATAAATTATTATTTATTCCATTGTGATTTTTAAGAAATGTAGCATTCCGTTTAAGTTGTGAATACTCTGATTATTATTTATTAAGAAATTTTTATGTTGGGAAAACGGGGTGTTACAGCTGTCCCACAGCTTGGGCAATAGCTTCCAAAGCAGCAGCAATTGCAGCATCGTTTCTACCAGCCATCTTAGTTCTCTACAAGGCAAACATAAGTTAGAATAATACAACTATAGTATTCTAACTCTAAGACAACGTCACTCGACTCTCTATTTGGCCGGACGGACCGACTTGCTCTGATACCAATTGTAACACCCCAATTTCCCGACATAAAAATTTCATTAAATAAACACATAAATCAGAGTACTTCACAAAAGGAGTGTCACATTCATCTTTAAAACAATTTAGATAATAATTTATCCTTCACAAAATATACAATTATAGCAGCGGAAAAATCATAAATCAAATCCTCATAAAGGTCTTGGCTCTAGGCCATCAAACGTCTCATAAATAATTAAGTCTCAAAAGTCATCGCAAGTCTTAAAGTCACAAAATAGTTTCAACATGATACATAAGGCATAGACTCTTAGCAAGACCCCATCCCGTTACGTATCAGAGCACCTAGACATCACACAAGGACTCCTCACTTCGGTACACCTAAGCTTTGTTACCTGCACTTGCCCACAAGGCGGAAATTCCAATAGAAGGGGTGAGATTCACAACAGGAATATTAACATATAAATCAAACATTTATGATTAACAACATAAACTCATCACATATAACGCGTCATCGAACACAAGGTTAACACCATCATCATAACATCTCAAAATAACATATCAACACCGTCTCAAAACATCGTCTCATATTATGTCAACAATTTAACTCAACTAAATGCAACTCTTAACATCTTGACATCATGCATGTGGTACCATATATAAGCATTAATATGCTTCACCGTCGCTTTGAGCAAATGCTCCACCATCACTTTGAGCAAAAGCTCCACCGTCTCATAATATGCAAATGCATGGACACGACTCTTTAACATCTTAACAAGTCAACATAACTTCTCAAACATCATTAACAACTCAAAGCTGACACATGCAATTATAATAAATACATGGCAGAAGTTCAACTCATTTAACACATATGCAAAGGCACATAACATCATTATAAGTCACTTAGCATCATGTTTACAAATCATTAAAACATGAACATTTCATCACTTTAGCACCGACATAAAGGAAACATCATTAACCATCATTACAGAATGCATTTAAGGACATAAAACATCCCTAACACTACCCAAAGGTTTCCTCTCAAAGTCCCGTGCGAAACAGATCGCAACACAAAACAACAGTCCAGAACTGCACTAACTCGCCACGGCGAGTGATGTGCTCGCTACGGCGAGCTCTCTCAGGAAGCTACTCGCCAAAGGCGAGCTGGGGGCGAGCTACAGGCGAGCAATTTGGGTGCTCTCGGCCTTTTTGAAATTTTTCGCCTAAAATCTCCGTTTTAAGGTTCCCTAAATCCAATTTGGTCCAAACAACTTCACAGGTCTTTCCTATAAATAATAAAGCACTCAAAACCACCCAAAGTTTGGCAAAAATCCCAAGTTTAAGGGTCATGCTCGCCTCGCGAGCGATAGGGAGCTTACTCGCCACGGCGAGTATTCACTCGCCACAGGCGAGCGATGTCAGAACCACTACGGGTTCACTCCAATTCTCACCAAAACGTTTCAAATTTCTCATGCTAAGCCTCTAAATCATCAACAATGTTATCCTAGGGAATAATCTAGGTTATGTAACACGTTTCTACAGCAATTACATCAATTCTCACATCAAATTCATCAAATTCCTCAAAACCCTAGTTTATGGAACTCTCTCCAATTCTTCCCAATCCCTTAGCTAATCACAAACAGATGATTTACAGTAAATATTACTGAAGTTAGGCTCACCCTTACCTGGAAAAATTGCAGAAATCGCAGCCTAGCTTCCTCTCTTCTCTTCAACCGTTTCTCTCCCTTTTCCAAAAGTCTGTAACGCGTATACTGACTTTTCTTGACCTAATTTCCTTATATACCGCTTCCCAACTTATCTAATTCTATCTCAACCCTCACAACTCTTCCTTTTTATAAATATAACCCCATCTCTCAAAATTATATAATTTTCCAACAAATCTTTATTTTTCATACAAATATATATAAAAACACCACATATCATATTTTATTAAACAATAAAATAATCATCACGTCACAACATCGTCTATACGTCACATAATCACCAAAAATCATATAATATATAATAATATACTATATTCTCTAATAAAATAATTAAATAAATAAAGAGGGCGTTACAACTCTCCCCCACTTAAAGGATTTTCGTCCTCGAAAATTTACCTCGATTAAACAACTCTGGATAGGATTCCAGCATCTTACTCTCTAGCTCCCAAGTTAAACTTTCACCCGTCGCTCCGTCCCAAACGACTCTAACGAGAGGTATCTCCTTGCCTCTCAACGTCTTCACTTTCCGATCATCAATCCTTACCGGTAAAGTCTCAACCGTAAGGTTGTCTCTAACTTGCACATCATCACTTTGGATCACATGAGATGGATCCGGAACGTACTTCCTCAGTTGCGACACATGGAAAACATCATGCAAATTCGATAAATGTGGTGGTAATCCAACATGGTATGCCACCGTCCCAATCCTCTCTGATATCTGATACCGACCAATAAATCTTTGAGTCAACTTCTTTGACTTCAAAGCACGGCCTACACCGGTCATAGGAGTAACTCTCAAGAACACATGATCTCCCTCTTGGAACTCAAGGTCCTTCCTACGCTTGTCATGATAACTCTTTTGTCGACTCTGCGACGCTTTCATCTTCTCTTGGATCATTCTCACCTTTTCGGTAGTCTGTTGAACAATCTCCGGTCCTAACACTACGTTTTCACCTGACTCAAACCAACATAACGGAGTTCTGCATCTCCGACCATACAAAGCCTCGAAAGGTGCCATTCCAAATCTTGAATGGTAGCTGTTGTTGTACGTGAACTCTATTAACGGAAGATGACTATCCCAAGTCCCTCCTTGCTCAAGTACACAAACTCTCAACTAATCTTCCAACGACTGAATCGTCCTCTCCGACTGACCATCTGTCTGCAGATGATAAGTCGAACTCAACCTCAACTGAGAACCTAAAGCCTCTTGCAAACTCTTCCAAAATCTAGAAGTAAATCTTGGATCTCTATTTGATACGATGCTCGAAGGAACACCATGCAGCTTCACTATGTCTCGGATGTAAATCTCTGCCAACTGAGGTACAGGAAAAGTAATATTAATCGGTAGAAAATGAGCCGACTTTGTCAATCTATCAACAATAACCCAAATTGCGTCGTTCCCTCTAGGAGTATTCGGCAAACTCGTCACAAAATCCATGGATATACTATCCCATTTCCACTCTGGCACATCTAAAGATACCATCATACCAGCCGGTTTCTGATGCTCAATCTTCGATTTTTGACAAACTAAGCAGGAGTACACAAACTGTGCCACGTCACATTTCAAGCCAGACCACCAAAATAACTTTCTCAAATCATGTTACGTCTTCGTAGCTCCCGGATGGATACTCAAGCTACTTCTGTGACTCTCTTCAAGAATCACCTTCTTCATTTCATCATTGTCAGGGATGCAAATTCTACCTCGGAACCTTAACACTCCCTGATCATCGACTTGAAAGTCACTATCTTCGGTCTGATTACTAGCAACCAACAAGTCCACAAACTTAACATCTTCTTTCTGCGCCTCTTTAATACTCTTCAAGAAATCACTATCAATTCTCAACATTCCCAGCTTTACACTCTGAGGTGTCCTTTCACAAACTAAGCTCAGATCTCTAAACTGTTCCAACAACTCAAATTCTTTCACCATTAAAGCAGACATATGCATAGTCTTCCTACTTAAGGCATCTGCAACCACATTAGCTTTGCCTGGATGAAATTGACACATTTTTATTTATCGAAGGACTTATACAAGTGATTTTGTAAAGATTTTGTTCGAGAATTTAGAAAATTACAGCCAGCCCCCTTTTTTAACAAGCGAAACCAAAGGGTAAGCTTTAAATAAATTTTGAAACATAGAAGCTAGCGGCCTAACAGTGAGTCCCTAAAGAGCGATTTTTTGAATCAGGTCATTCAAAGTCCGAATGTGGGCCATCAAATAACTCCATGAACTTCCTTTTCCTGCTAACATCCTGTCCGAGCAGGGCATCCTTCCTCCGGAGTAAATCATCTTTCTCTATTAGTCGGCGGTTCTGATCAAGGAGTTGGCGCTTTAGTCGTTCTATCTCCCCACTCAGGGTCTCATTTTTGAGTTCGGCCTCGTGGGCTTTTCTTTGCCAGGTGTCTCTTTCAAGCTTCACCTCGGTCAACTGCTCTTGGAATTCTTCCCGGGTTTCAAGGGGTATGGGTGAAGGTGTTGATGGGGCAGTGGAAGAGGGGACCCTCTGTGAGGGGTAAGGCATCCCACGTTTTGCGGCTCTATCGATGATCCACTGAGTGTATGATTGACTGACCGTCGATGACCTTCTTCCTAACTGGCATTTTCCTCTATTATGAATTGTACGCCAAGCTCGTTTGAATTTCCCCCTCATGCCCGAGCTATCATGTTGGTTGAGGTAGAAAATACCGTCTAGCGAGATGTAGCGAGGCCTTTCCATCGGGTATTTGAATAGACACCTGGCCAAAGCAGGGGGTTAGTTGATTCCCCCGCGTATACCGATGAGAGGCACGTTGGGAAATTCTCTACAACTGTCAATGATAGTGAAGGTGGGAAAAACACAAGAAGGGGGGGTTGAATTGTGTTTTCAAAAACGTTTCTTTCTTACAAAAAATAACAATGTTCTTAGGATACAGAGTCTGATAGAGTTCAGAGTCTGATCAGAGTTCAGATGTCTTAGCAGCGGAATATAGAACAAATGCAAGAGAGAAAGGAGACACAAGCAATTTATACAGGTTCCTTTCACAATCCGGAAGTAGTCATGTCCCCCTTGCACTTCCAAGGAGAGTTCCACTAAAATGTAATATCAAATTACAAGTTGCTCAAACACACAAGTATGAGACTTCCTTTGCTCAATCACACAAGAAAGAGACTTCAAATGCTCAAGCACACAAGCAAGAGACTTCAAAACAATTACAGAGAATTGAAAAGAGTTTTGAATACTTGATATACAATCAGAGGTATTCACAAAACAAAACAAAACAAAACAGACTCTGCTTTTTTTTTCTAGAAACTTAGAAATTCTAAAATATAACTTTTGTAAGAATTATCTAAGTTGTTGATGAGCAATGTTTGCGACTTTTGAAATGAGAGAATAGCCTAATTCGCGTGTGTATTCAGTTGTAAGTTCTTCAAGTCTTCATCTCTATTTATAGAGAATTTGAGAGACGTTGGGAACTGCCAGCTCATCACTTTTTCTTTACCGAAGCTGATTTGACACCTTTGATCCTTTGCTTGATTTGAGGCTTGTACAATGAAATCAAATTCAAATCCATTCCAGCAAATATGGAAAAGTTTCTGCTTTAGTTGCTGTTATTCTTGTCGTGTATAGAAGACACTGTGCAGAGTTGGTGGTTGCAGGAACAGGCGTAGGCATAGTGGTTGTACTTTTCGTACGTTGTACTTTGTCAACGCTTTTCAGTGTCTGAAGAAACTTTGCTTCTGATGAATCAGCCTCTAGAGACTATTTGCTTCTGATGAGTCTGCCTCTGAAGAACTTGCTTCTGATGACGTCATCTTCAGGAGCTCTTTCTTCAGACGCATTCTGACTCTGATTTTCCAGAAGCGCTTTCATTCAGATGTTCTTCAAGCTTCAGTCTAAATTTCCTTTGCTCTTTAATTCATTCAATCAGAACCTCTTGTAAATAAATCTTTGATAATGGTCCTGTATACTTGAATAAACTTTTAGCATATCCAATTAATAATTTTTAACACCTTGTTATCATCAAAACTTAAGTGGTATAATTGTGAAACACCCTTTGTTCCAACAATCTCCCCCTTTTTGATGATGACAAACATAAGTATTTAAAAAAATCATTTGTTGTTAACTTAATTAACAAGTTGACTCTTAAAGGTTCTGAGTTTTGTAAGCTCAGACTCCCCCTGAGTCTGATATTCTTTAAGGTGAGGTTTGTAAGCTCCCCCTAAGTCCTATCCAGGTTAATTAAGTTCATTTTTAAGCTTAACAATACTTTCATAAAATGCAGATGAAATAAAATTGGGTTCTCAAATAAAATTTGTTAAGTTTTATTTCATTCTTGGGCTCAGATTCTGTTAAATACTTTCTATTACTCCCCCTTTTGTCATCAATTAAAAAGAACAAAAAACAGTAAAAATACGCAATGAACAAAAGTGAAGAAATAGAAATTTGTATATCAGAAATAATCAGAAGAATACAAAGAAATTAGAGCAAGCATTTAAAGCATATAACAAGAAAAACAAAATAAGGTGTGCAACTAAGGGTTGGGTTGGGGCTGTTGCTGTTGGACAATAGCCATCAGACGCTTAATGTCTTCAGACTGCTTCCTAACAGTTTCTTCCAGAGCCAATTGCCTCTGAAGAAGATAGTCTTCCCTAGCCTTAGATTCCTCTTGCTGCTTCAGCACCTTTTGCTTCAGCATCTTGAAGACCTTGGAGTCTCTTGTTACTGTCATACCCTCATTTTGGACCTAAAAATACTCGTTCAAATTTCTTTTCTATTCCTGATGCCTTTCCAATTTACTGTGTATTACTCTACGGTTTACTACTGTGCTTCAGCTGCATATGTTACTGTCTCTGCCTTTAAATTCTTTTTGCATATTTTTCTCGCGTTTTATTCCAAATTCTGGCATAAAGTCATACAAAAAGGGCATTTTGGTCTTTTCACATTATTTGATTTTTGGACAGAGAGGTATTTTAAAATACCTCATTTTGGTAGTTTGTTAGTTTTAGTCCATTTTGTCGTTTTTACATGTTTCACTTTACGTTGTTTTCAAATTTACTTTTTTTACCAATTTTATTTTACCTTTTTGTAAATAAGTCCAAGCTTTTGTTTTAATTGCGAATGCGCCCAAATTTCATTTTCAAGTCAGTCCAACTTTTGTATAAAACAGTCAAAATTCTTTTTAAAGTGCAGTCCAGTCAAAAAAATTTTAAAATTGCATTTCAGTCCTCAAGTTTTAAAATTGCATTTTAGTCCTTAGGTCCAAATTCAGTTCAGGTGCCGCACAAACAGTCCGGGTCCAGTTGTCACAAGCTCATTGGATCAAAGGCCACATGGCAGCCTATATAAGGCTATGCACTGTACAGTTCAGAAAGGGAGCACAGAATGAACGCCACATCACAAACACTTGAGATTTTTCTCTCTCTATTCAGTTAGGATCAAAAACGCACAAAACTCAGAAAATTCCAAGAACACGAAGAACATTCTCAACAAACCCTAACTCAGAATCAAGGCCAATCCAGAACAATTCCACAAAAAGCTTCAATTTAGCCTCTGAATTCAACACACAGAATCAAAACGGAGGCAAATTCACACGGATTTCAAGCAAATTCTCAGAGATTCACAAGAATCTTCATCATTGAACTGATGAAACTGCAATCCAAACGCGAGCACGCCACCGGAGGTAGCACGCTGCAAGCGTGATCACAGTGTTGGATCAGGAATGAAAAGGGAAGGGAGGTGAAGGATTTCACAGCGTTGGATCGGAGAAGAAGAAAGAAAGCTTACCAACGAGGATCCGAATCAAAGAACCAAAGGAACGGACCAAATCTCCGAATAACAAACTCAGGTAACTCTCAATCTTCCCCTAATAACGTTAAAAAACCACTACAGAACCTCAAACGATGTGAATCCATGGTAAGTTCAAGCTGTTCGATCCAAAACCCTAACCCTAACACAAAATCATTTGAAAGAAATCAAGGAAATGTTTTCAAATCCACAACGAGTGTGAATCGAAGCGAATCCACGCTGTTTTACAACGATTTCACCCAAAAAATAAAGAATCTGAACAGTTCGAACTTGAACCATCAAAATTCAAAAAAATTCACATCGTTTTAACGGTTAATCTTGCTTTCTCTTGTATGATTCGTGTTTAGATTGATAGTACGAAGCATTTAAGCCATGTACGAGCCATTTCTGGGTAGGATTGAGATTATTAGGGTTAGGGTTTGGAGAAGACGAAGAGAGAACGGCGAGGAAGAGAAGAAGAAGAAAGAGAAATGTTCTGAAAAATGGGAGAATCCGAACCTTTTTCCTTTTATGAAGTGTTTGAACCGGGTCGGTTCAAAACCGACCCATTTTCCTTTATCTGTGGCCGTTAGATTTAGGTTTAGTGGATCCGGATAAATCCAACGCCTCTGAGGCGTTTTGGAGACCCGGATCCACCAGCGTATGGGTTGGATCAGTATCCATTGGGCCTTTGTGTTTTTTTTCCTCCCGTCTCCTGGTATTCTTGCTAATTGCACCTATTTGTCCTGCTACCTGAACTCCTGTGCGTGCTAATTTTCTTACAAAATTCCTGAAAAATTACCACGTGTTTCTTAATGCTTTTTTAACCGTTTTGTGGTATTTTTACATTTTGAAATGGATAAAAAATATGTGCGCTAATTTTTTTCTCTTGATTTGTACATTTTTGTGTTCTTTGTGGAATTTTTCGCATGATTTTTGTGCCATTTCGTGCCTCATAATTTCAATGTTTGTGATATGATTTTGTGATAGCTTCTGCTCATGATTCAATATTATTGCTACTGTTTGAGTGTTAGATTTTAATTTCTTGTGTTACAAGTAATTTGAATAGTGTGAAGGTTGAAATATGCATATGTGATGACTTTGTGTCCAAAATTGCTTTGTAATTCACATTCTCATGCTTGAAATAGATCTCTAAAATCATGCTAGGGTAGATATTTTAGGTCATGTGTTAGGAAAGCTTCACATCTAGATTTGGTGCTTTTTTTTTTTACCATGTGTTGTTACCATTTTTACTATGTGTCGTACATTGCTTTTTACTAAGCGTTTCTTGTTATTTTACTTCTCGTTCCTCGCATATTTCTCCACCATTCTATATTTTGTCTACTAACCATCTTATTTCATGTCTCATTCATAATGCAAGCATTGCACCACTTTCATGCTTTTCTTTAAACTCTTTTATGCAATTTTCCATCAATTTTCATGTAATATTTTAGGTTAGTTTTTGCTTTCTATTAAATTCTTGCAAGACCATAGAATGTAAACTAGGGCCAAATGTAAAAAGACAATGGACACTATGATGATGTACACCGACACAAGCACCGACACGCACACACGTTGTATGATTTACCGCTAGATATATGTTTAGGAAACGCGATACTTAGAAAATATGCCTTTTTCAAAGCAAATTAACTCCTCACTCAATCGTTTTCACAATAATCTTGGAGCCAAAACTCCACAATCCTTTTCCTTTTGTTTCCTTAATCAAAATACAAATGAATCTTAAATTCCAACTTTAACCTTTTCGTTTAATAATTGGAACAACCTCACTTTTTCCTAAATCTCATGCCTTTAAGGCCTCTTTTCTCTTCTCTAAAATCATTTTCAAAATTAAAAAACAAACAAACCCACAAAAATCTTTTTGGAAGAGAACTACATGGAGTTTGATCCCTTAAAAGGGTATGTAGGCAAGAGACCAAAATCTCTCCAAGTCCACTAAAAAATAAAATCTACACTTCTTTCCCCCATTCTTAAAAGCAATCTTTTTTCAAAAAATAGCCTTTAAAATAAAGCGTAAGACATAAACTAGAAAAACGGCTCCTATAGAGTACTATAGTCGTTGCGGGTGCCTAACACCTTCCCGTAGCGAAAATTGCCCCGAACGTGGAATTTCTAAGGGTTTTCTCCATTTTACCCTTCCCCGAAAAAATAGAGACATCAATGATTGAAAGGTTCAAGCCTAATTAATGACTTGACACCCGAAAATCGCGATGACAGAAATGGCGACTTCACTGGGGACCTTAGGGCTACGCCTAGTTTTTCATGCTTTGCGCTTTGCTTTATTGTTATTATTTTCATGCAACGTGTGGGGTGAGAATATCAAAAGTCCTATACCCAGGCTGAGTGAACCTAAGATTAGGAAGAGATATAATCGACAATCCAATCTGGGGGTTGCCTCGTGTATTGGGTTACGCGATCAATCTCACATAGCTGAGGCATTTTGGGGGTGATGTTGTCGGCGTGTGTTGTCATGCTTAGGCACTTTACTTCCAATTGACCGATGAAGGCTATGGACCGTAGTTACCAAACCCATCTTTGGCCTTTTCTTAGGACGTAGTGTGGTGGCTAAACCAAGCGTCTTCTCGGAATTTAGTCGTCACGCGATACTACACTCAAACTAGACCTTCTTACGAATCATCATGGAACGGGCGTCGCCTTGTGCTACTATGATGTACGTAAGAGAGGTTGCAGTTTGGGAACTCTGTTTAGAACCATGGTTACTACTATCAAAACTCTAGTTTCACCGGACGCCGTGTCCACTTGCAACCTCAACCCACCGTGTTCTCTTTGTAATCAAAATCATGCATACATGCATTCATGCATAAACCTTTTTCATGCATTTATCGAAAGGTCTAGACAAATTGAAAACTTTGTAAACATTCCAGGTATGAAGAAGACTAAGTCTTACAAATTCAAGGAAGTCGATTTGGTTAGCTTAAGGGAGTTGGCACTCAAGGTCAAGAATCCAACTGGGTTTCGTCTCCGATACGGTGGTTTGCTTATTATTCTCCGGACTAATGTGGAAGAGAAACTGGTGCACACTCTGGTGCAATTCTATGATCCAGTCTTCCGTTGCTTCACTTTCCCAGATTTCCAGTTAGTTCCTACACTTGAGGCCTATTCTAGTTTATTGGGTTTACCTATAGCCGAGAGGACACCTTTCACGGGCCCCGGAGCTCCTCTTACTCCTTTGGTGATTGCTAAGGATCTTTATCTCAAGACTTCCGATGTGTCCAAGAATCTCATTATCAAATGTCACATCCAGGGTTTTACCTCGAAGTACTTAATTGAGCGGGCTAACCTCGAATCTACTTGTCAGGACACTCTTGAGGCTATTCTTGCACTACTTATCTACGGGCTCATTCTCTTCCCGAATCTCGACAACTTTGTGGACATGAATGCTATTGAGATCTTCCACTCCAAGAACCCGATTCCTACTTTGTTAGCTGACACGTACCACGCCATCCATGATCGGACCCTCAAAGGTCGTGGATACATTCTTTGCTGTATGCCTCTCCTATATAGGTGGTTTATTTCTCACCTTCCAAGCTCTTTCCATGCCAACTCGGAGAATTGGTCTTATTCACAGCGGATTATGGCTCTACTCCCGATGAGGTGGTTTGGATCACTCTGGCAGCTCGAGTCAAGGAGATTATTACTGGTTGTGGAGATTTCCTCAATGTACCTCTTCTCGGTACCCGGGGAGGAATCAACTACAATCCTGAGTTAGCCATGAGACAGTTCGGCTTCCCTATGAGAGCAAAGCCCATCAATCTTGCTACATCCCAAGAGTTCTTTTACTATTCCAATGCCCCCACCGGGCAAAGGAAAGCTTTTACAGATGCTTGGTCTAAGGTTTGAAGAAAGGATGTGAAACATTTGGGTGTGAGGTCCGGTATAGCGCATGAGGCTTATACTCAGTGGGTGATAGATCGAGCCGAAGAGATCGGCATGCCTTATCCTGCTATGAGACACGTGTCTGCGTTCGTTCCGTCCAGGCCATTACATTTGCTTCCCGCAACTCAGGAGATGTATTAGGAGCATCTAGCTATGGAGAGTCAGGAGAAGCGAGCATGGAAAACCCGATACAATGAAGCCGAGAACTTGATTTTGACTTTGGATGGTAGAGATGAGCAGAAGGATGGTGAAAACCGAATGTTGAAAAAAGAGCTAGCCAAAGCTAGGAAAGAACTCGAGGAAAAAGATAAGCTGCTCATGAGGGATTCCAAGAGAGCTAGAGGACGTCGGGAATTCTATGCCAGATACTGCAGTTCAGTTCCAGAGTCTAATTCTGAGGAGTACCCTATCACTCCATAGACTTAGATGATTATGTTGTTTGTATTATGTTATAGGGCCCACTCCCTTTGGCTCAACATTTCAAAAGATTTATCTCTACAGCTTTCAAGTCTTTTCATTCTTTCCTAAAAAATGTTTACAAAATTTCTAATTTGTCTAAGAGATCCTTTCGATAACCAAAAAGAGTCATTTTTGCATCTGCATTTGTACATATCATGCATCATATGCATCATTCCTCGGTCACGAAAAACTTCCAAGTGCTCATTGCCTCCTGGTTCTTCTGCCGCAGTGTGAAAAGTGGCTCGTGCTCGAAAGACTGATCAGCCTACCAGAGTACATCAGACTAGACAATATAGAAGGAGGAATCAGGTAGCCATGGAAGAAGAAAACGCACAGCTCCGTACTGAATTGGCTTATGTGAGGGAAGAATTGGCTAAAGCTCACGATGTTATGACTGCTCTGTTAGCTGCCCAGGAACAACCAGTCTCGTCTGCTCCAGAGACTACTGAGCCAATTCCAACAGCATCTCTTGATGACCGCTTTGCTATGCCGAGGGGATACCCATACGGACTCCCATCTTTCTTTGCTCCTGATCCCACAGCAGGTGCTTCTAGTGCTGCCAATGGCAACCAAATCCCCGTCCCAGGGCATGCTTCTCTCCGCACTACTCTGCCTCAGTCAACGGTCTTCACCGATCCAATCGTACATTCTATGCCTCAAAACACCGATACCAATGCCCACCGCGGGAAGTCGCCCATGACCGGAACTATGGAAGAAAGAATGGAGGAACTTGCTAGAGAACTCCGTCGTGAAATCAAGGCTAACCGTGGAAGTGGTGATCTCGTCAATACTCACGATCTCTATCTAGTACCAAGGGTAGATGTCCCTAAAAAGTTCAAAGTCCCATAATTCGACCGATACAATGGACTGACTTGTCCTCAGAATCATATCATCAAATACGTCTTGAAGATGGCTAACTACTCAGACAATGATTCACTCATGATCCATTGTTTCCAAGACAGTTTGATGGAAGACGCTGCAGAATGGTATACTGGCCTGAGTAAAGATGACATTCGTACCTTCGATGATTTGGCGGCCGCTTTCAAGAGTCACTATGGGTTTAACACCAGACGGAAGCCAAACAGGGAATTTCTCAGATCCCTCTCCCAGAAGAAAGACGAAAGCTTCCGTGAGTATGCACAAAGGTGGAGGGGGGAAGCCGCCCGCATCACCCCTGCTCTAGATGAAGAGGAGATGACACAAACTTTTCTGAAGACGCTGAAGAAAGATTACGTTGAAAGAATGATCATTGCTGCTCCGAGTAACTTCTCCGAGATGGTCACCATGGGAACCCACCTAGAAGAAGCTGTCAGAGAAGGCATCATTGTGTTTGAAAAAGGTGAGTCCTTAAATGCGCCAAAGAAGTATGGCAATGGCCACCACAAGAAGAAGAAGTCAGAAGTTGGGATGGTATCTACCGAGACCAATCAGTCCGTGGCCGCCGTTGCTCCCATCAATGCTACTCAACTACCTCTGCCGTACCAATACATGCAATTCGCCCAACATCCATTCTTTCCGCCATTTTACCATCAGTATCCTCTACCGCCGGGCCAACCTCAGGTCCCCGTCAACGCCATCGCTCAACAAGTGCAACAACAGCCACCGGTTCAAGAACAACCACAACAGCAGCAAGGTCCCCAGGCCAGACCGTCTTTTCCTCCGATACCAATGTTATATGCTGAATTGCTTCCCACTCTGCTGCACAAAGGGTACTGCACAACCAGACCCGGCAAGCCTCCGCCCAACCCATTACCTCCCCGGTTTCGTTCGGACCTCAGGTGCGATTTTCATCAAGGCGCTCTGGGTCATGATGTGGAAGGATGTTACGCTTTGAAATATATTGTGAAGAAACTGATAGACCAGGGAAGGCTGTCTTTCGAGAACAATGTTTCGCATGTGCTCGATAATCCGCTCCCGAATCACGCTGCCGTGAACATGATTGAAGCACACGAGGAGGTTCCCCGCCTTGATGTTCGTAATATTGTAACCCCTCTGGTACCGCTGCATGTCAAGTTGTGCCAAGCCTCTTTGTTTAACCATGACCATGCCGCTTGCAATGAATGTCTTCAGGATCCTATGGGCTGTGACGTGGTGCAGAACGAAATCAAGAGTCTGATGAATGATAACTATCTAATGGCCAGCGACATTTGTGTGATTATGCCAGTCTTCCATGATACTCCTATTAGGAGCACGTCCCCGAAAGAGAATGTTGAACCTCTAGTGATAAGGCTACCTGGGCCAGTGCCTTTTGCTTCCATAAAAGCCGTTCCTTACAAGTACAATGCAACCATGATTGAGAACGGGGTAGAAGTGCCTCTGGTATCCCCAGCTGTGGTAAGCAACATCGCCAAAGAGACGACGACTCTAAGAAGCGGCGGAGTCCGTCCCCCTTTGTTCCAAAAGAAGACAGCCGCGCCCACCATGGCTCCGCTTGACCAAACAACTCCACTTCCAGTTCCTCCTGTTGCTAAAGATGTTAACCAACCAGGTCGGTCTATTGAAGATTCTAATTTGGACGAAATCCTGAAGATAATCAAGAGAAGTGACTATAAGATTGTGGATTAGCTGTTACAAACCCCATCGAAGATATCTATCCTATCTTTGCTCCTGAGCTCTGAAGCCCACAGGAACATCTTGCTAAAAGTGTTGGAGCAGGCATATGTCGACCACGAGGTCACGGTGGATCAGTTTGGTGGTATAGTGGGAAACATCACCGCTTGCAGTAATCTCTGGTTTGGCGAAGACGAGCTCCCCGAGGCAGGGAAGCATCATAATTTGGCCCTACACATCTCTATGAATTGCAAAACTGATATGTTGTCAAATGTATTGGTAGATACCGGCTCGTCTCTAAATGTAATGCCCAAATCCACTTTGGACCAGCTAAGCTATCAGGGAGCACCTTTGAGGAGAAGTACTTTTCTGGTCAAAGCCTTCGACGGATCCCGCAAGAACGTTCTCGGTGAAGTGGATCTTCCTATGACTATTGGCCCTGAAGCATTCCTAATCACTTTCCAAGTCATGGACATCGATGCTTCCTATAGTTGTCTCCTCGGAAGGCCGTGGATACATGAGGCCGGCGCGGTTACCTCCAACCTTCATCAAAAGCTGAAATTTGTGAGGAATGGTAAGCTTGTTACTGTACATGGAGAAGAAGCATACTTGGTCAGTCAATTGTCATCATTCTCTTGTATTGAAGCAGGATCGGCTGAAGGGACCGCATTTCAAGGCTTGACTATTGAAGGTACGGAGCCCAAGAAGGTCGGTGCCGCTATGGCTTCTTTGAAGGACGCACGAAGGGCTGTTCAGGAAGGACAGGCTGCCGGTTGGGGCCAGCTAATACAACCACTTGAGAATAAGCGCAAAGAAGGCCTTGGGTTCTCCCCAACATCAGGAGCATCTACGGGGACGTTCTACAGTGCAGGGTTCACCAATGCAATTACTGAGGGTGCTACTGGGAGTGGTTCTAGGCCAGTGTTCGTTGTATCAGGAGGCACTGCGAAGAATTGGAATGTCGTTGACCTCCCGTTAATCATGCATGATTCCGAGTAATGTGTCTTGTTGCTTAGGTCTTTGTTTTTCAAAATAACCATCTTTTCGCTCCGCCCAAAGCGAAAGTGATGTTTTTTGTAAAGGCATGTTTGTTTCGGCATTGCCATTATTAATAAAAATTGTCGTTTCTTTCACGACTGTTGTTTTTCTTAATGCTTTTTCCCTTGGAAATGATGGTAATGCCAGAAAAAACCAAAACATCTGTATTTTCTTATTAATTTCAAAGATCTGCATGAAAAATCCTTTCTGAAAATCATCCAACCATATCACGCAGATTGAACCATAATAAACCCGTTGAACACAGTGACCCTGTGGTTCCTCCAACTTTTGAATTCCCGGTGTTCGGAGCCGAAGATGAGGAGGATGATGATATACTAGATGAGATCACTCGACTACTTGAACAAGAGGAGAAAGCCATTCAGCCTCACCAGGAAGAGATTGAGTTGATTAACTTGGGTACCGAAGACAATAAGCGAGAGATCAAGGTGGGTGCTGCACTGGAAGAGGGGGTTAAGAAGAAGATCTTCCAACTTCTCCGAGAGTATTCAGATATTTTCGCATGGTCATATGAAGACATGCCGGGTCTGGATCCCCAGATCGTAGAGCACCGGATACCAACAAAGCCAGAATGTCCCCCTGTCAGACAAAAGCTGAGAAGGACTCGTCTTGACATGGCTCTCAAGATTAAGGGTGAGGTGCAGAAGCAGATTGATGCAGGTTTCCTCATGACAGTTGAGTATCCCGAGTGGGTTGCTAATATTGTGCCTGTACCGAAGAAGGACGGTAAAGTTCGGATGTGTGTTGATTACAGGGATTTGAATAAAGCCAGTCTGAAGGACAACTTCCCACTACCTCATATTGACGTGCTTGTTGATAATACCGCTCAGTGCAAAGTGTTCTCCTTCATGGATGGATTCTCGGGATACAATCAAATCAAGATGTCACCCAAAGACAGGGAAAAGACTTCGTTCATCACTCCGTGGGGAACTTTCTGTTGCAAAGCAATGTCGTTCGGTCCGATAAATGCTGGTGCCACCTATCAGAGGGGGATGACCACGTTGTTCCACGATATGATTCACAAGGAAGTCGAGGTGTATGTGGACGACATGATTGTCAAGTCAAGCGATGAAGAGCAACACGTTGAATATTTGGCAAAAATGTTTGAAAGATTGAGAAAGTACAAGCTTCAACTAAATCCCAACAAGTGTACGTTCGGTGTCAGATCAGGGAAGCTGCTAGGGTTCATTGTCAGTCAAAGAGGCATTGAAGTAGATCCTGACAAAGTCCGAGCAATCCGAGAAATGCCGACCCCGCAGACCGAGAAGCAAGTTAGAGGGTTCCTCGGACGCTGAACTATATCTCCCGATTCATATCTCACATGACCGCGACTTGCGGGCCAATTTTCAAGCTACTCAGGAAGAATCAACCCATTGTGTGGAACGATGAATGCCAGGAAGCTTTCGACAACATCAAAAACTATTTGTTAGAGCCACCAATCCTTGTCCCACCGGTGGAAGGAAGTCCCCTGATTATGTATCTGTTAGTGTTAGATGAATCCATGGGATGTGTGCTTGGTCAATAGGACGAGACCGGAAAGAAAGAGCATGCCATCTACTATCTGAGCAAGAAATTCACTGACTGTGATACTCGGTATACGATGCTTGAAAAGACTTGTTGTGCTTTGGCCTGGGCTGCCAAACGCCTGCGCCACTACTTGATGAACCATACAACTTGGCTGATATCCAAGATAGACCCGATCAAATATATCTTTGAGAAGCCTGCAGTCACTAGAAAGATTGCACGTTGGCAAATGCTGCTGTCTGAATATGATATTGTGTTCAAAGCTCAAAAAGCCGTTAGAGGAAGTGTTATAGCTGATCACCTTGCTTACCAGCCACTGGATGACTATCATCCCATCAAGTTCGATTTCCCCGACGAAGAGGTCATGTATTTGAAGTCAAGAAACTGTGAAGAACCGTTGATTGGTGAAGGTCCAGACCCCGATAGTAAGTGGGGATTGGTCTTCGACGGTGCTGTCAATGCTTATGGCAAAGGAATTGGGGCAGTGATTGTATCTCCGCAGGGGCATCACATTCCTTTTATCGCCCGGATTGTATTTGAATGCACAAACAACGTGGCGGAATACAAAGCATGTATCTTGGGGATCGAGGAAGCAATTGACTTGAGAATCAAGCGCCTCGACATCTATGGAGATTCTGCGCTTGTTATTAACCAGATAAAGGGAGAATGGGAGACTCATCATGCTAATCTGATCCCTTACCGTGACTACGCGAGGTGTCTGTTGACGTACTTTACAAAAGTCGAATTGCACCACATCCCCCGTGAGGAAAATCAAATGGCCGATGCTCTCGCTACTTTATCCTCCATGTTTCAAGTGAACCATTGGAACCACGTACCAGTAATCAAAGTGCAGCGCCTTGATCGGCCTTCCCATGTGTTTGCCACCAGTGATGCGACCGTTCAAACAAATGCGGATATAGTTGACAACAGACCCTGGTATTGTGATATCAAGCAGTTTTTGCAAAGCCGCGAGTATCCACCGAATGCTTCCAATAAAGACAAGAAGACCTTACGCAGGTTGGCTAGTAAGTTCGTGTTGGATGGGGATGTTCTATACAAGAGGAATTTTGATATGATATTGTTGAGATGTGTTGACGAGTGTGAAGCAGAGCAACTGATGCATGACGTGCACGATGGCACTTTCGGGACTCATGCTTCGGGGCATACCATGTCTAGAAAATTGTTGAGAGCAGGCTACTATTGGATGTCTATGGAACACGATTGCTACCAATATGCCAAGAAATGTCACAAATGTCAAATCTATGCTGATAAGATTCATGTGCCTCTGCATGCCCTCAACGTCATCTCCTCTCCGTGGCCTTTCTCTATGTGGGGCATCGACATGATTGGAAGGATTGAACCAAAGGCTTCGAATGGTCATCGCTTCGTTTTGGTAGCAATCGATTACTTCACCAAGTGGGTCGAAGCTGCATCTTATGCCAATGTAACCAAGCAAGTGGTGGTTAAGTTCATCAAGAACAATATCATCTGTCGATATGGTGTTCCCAGCAAGATTATCATTGACAACAGTACCAATCTGAACAATGACATGGTGCAGGCCCTGTGTGAGAAATTCAAGATTGAACATCATAACTCCTCTCCTTATAGGCCTCAGATGAACGGTGCAGTTGAGGCCGCCAACAAGAATATCAAGAAGATTGTACAAAAGATGGTAACTACATACAAAGACTGGCATGAGATGTTGCCGTATGCCCTACACGGCTACCGCACTACAGTACGCAGTTCAACCGGGGCAACGCCTTTCTCCCTTGTATATGGCATGGAAGCAGTTCTCCCCTTGGAAGTGGAAATCCCGTCTCTCCGTGTGATCATGGAAGCGAAATTGTCTGAGGCTGAATGGTGCTAGAGTCGGTATGATCAGTTGAATTTGATTGAGGAAAGACGTCTAGATGCCTTGGCTCGTGGACGGCTGTATCAAACAAGAATGAAAACTGCTTTTGACAAGAAAGTCCGTCCTCGGGAATTCAAGGAGGGTGAACTTGTATTGAAAAGAAGAGTAAGTCAACAACCTGACCCAAGGGGCAAGTGGACGCCTAACTACGAAGGACCTTATGTTGTTAAGAAGGCCTTCTCCGGCGGAGCCTTGATTCTTACACACATGGATGGTGTGGAACTTCCTAATCTTGTGAATGCCGATATAGTCAAGAAATACTTTGCCTAGATATATGAAAAGAACAGCGTGGTAGGTCGAAAACCCGAAAGGGCGGCCTAGGCAAAAATGCGCTTCCCGGTGGATCGAAAACCCGAAAGGGCGGTCCAGGAAAAATAAGGGACAAAAAAAAAATGTAAATATGAAAAAGCTCGCTGAGACTACGTGTGACTCAGGCAAAAATGAGCGTCTCGATGAGCCGAAAACCCGAAAGGGCTGTCCATGCAAAAATGAGATTGAAACGAAAGGCAATTGACTATATCTGGCAAACCACCATCCCCTTGGGGCATAAGCAACTGATGAATGGCCGCTCATCTGAAGCTGCTTTGCCTATGAATTCAAAATCTCTGGGAACTGTAGTGACCACTGTGTTCAATGTTCCACCAACCAATAAAATTACCATTTTCCAAGCTTTGTAAATCCGTGGGGTCATGCCTTTGGCTGGCTACTACTCCTATACGATGATTTGAGCCTATGCTTTTGTTTGAAACTCTACTTCGTCATTCTATTTTCAAAGCTTTATACGAAAATTTTCTTTCCAGTTTGATAATGACAATGTCTGAAACAAACATCGTTGAAATTGAAATTTTTTTTGTGTATTTTGAAAACCAACCTAAGCAACTAGGTGCATTCAAACGAAACATACATTGTCATACCCTCATTTTGGACCTAAAAATACTCGTTTAAATTTCCTTTCTATTTCTAACACTTTTGCAAATTTACCGTGTATTACTCTGCAATTTACCACTGTGCTTCAACTGCATACGTTACTGTTTTTGTCTTTTAATTTTTGCATAAAATCGTACAAAAGGGTATTTTGGTCATTTCCCGCAATGGAACCCATTTTCAGTCCCTGCATCTGTCTTTGAGTCTTTTTCAACTTGTCTGTGCAATTTATTTGTTAAATTCTGTATAAAAACCACTTGTGTCTGCATCTGAGTCAGCTTGTGTCAGTTTGAGTCGTTTTTGTCCCCAGGGGCATTTTGGTCATTTCACATTGTTCAAATTTTGGGCAGAGAGGTATTTTAGAATACCTCATTTTGGTAGTTCGTTCGTTTTAGTCCATTTTGCCAGTTTTAACTGTTTCACTTTACGTTGCATTCAGATTAAGTTTTTTAACCAATTTTATTATTTTTGCATTTTAGTCCAAACATTTTTAGAAATTGCAATTCAGTCCAAATATTATGTTTTTTGCAAATTAGTCCCAATTCCAATTTTCAAAGTAGTCCATTTCTTTTAAATCTTAAAACAGTCCAATCTTTAATAAATTGCAGTTCAGTCCCAAATTTTCATATAATTGCAGAAAGGTCCCAAATTTTTATACAATTGCAGATTGGTCCCCAAAGCCACACGGGCAGTTCAGTCCAGCTGTCAAGCTCCTACTAGATCAGAGATCATGTGGCAGGCTATATAAAGCCACGCGTAACAGAATCAGAGGACACATCAGAAAATTCAGAGCCACATCACTAACAGAATTCTCATTCTCTCTCTTAAAAGTTACGGATCAAATTCATCAATTCCCCAGAAAAACTCAAGAACACACACGAACCCTAGAACGAATTGAGCCCAAATTCAAAGCAATTGCATGAAAAAACCGCAAAATTCGCAGTGAATTCAGTCCACAGAATCAAAACAGAAGCAACATTCACACAAATTGGTGCAATTGAAAGCGATTCTCAGAGATTCGAAAGAATCTTCATCATCGAATTGCTGAGCTCGTGGTTCAAACGCGAACACGCCACCGGAGGTAGCGCGCTGCAAGCGTGAATGCAAGCCTTGGATCGGAGAAGAAGAGGAAAGAAGAGAAGAAGAATTCTCATAGGATCCGGATCAAGAGCAGAGAAAAGAAAGTGAAACCTGCTTACCAGTGGAAACACGAAGGCCAAAGATCAAGAGAAACGGTTCAATCTCCAAACCAGAACACAGGTAACACTAAGATCTCATCTCATCTCATTGAAAATCGCCACAGGTTTCGAATCAATGTGAATATGTAGAGAAATTGAACCGTTCGTCTCCAAACCCTAACCCTAACCAGATTTTTTTTTTCCAAAAATCAAAGAAAAACTTCGCGAGATTCACAAACGAGTGTGAATCGAAGCAAGATTCTTACAATTTCATAAAGATTACAGTCAAAAAACGCAAGAAATCGAACGGTTCGAACCTACAGGGACAAATTCACGAATTCACATTGATTCGGCCGTTTAGCTTGCTTTTTGTTGAAAGATTCATGCTCAGATGAACGATGCGAAGCCTATAAGCCTTGAACCAACCGTTTTCGGTTAGATTTTGAAATTTTAGGGTTAGGGTTTGAGAAGACGAAGAGAGAACGGTGAGGAGCGGAGAAGAAGAAAGAGAAAAGCCTAGAAAAAATGGCTAGATCCGGACCCCCAACCTTTTATATAATCTCCAGGCCGGGTCGGTTCAAAACCGACCCATGTTACCGCGTTTTTGGCCTTTGGATGCGAATCCAATGGGTCCGGATCAATCCAACGTCCCTGAGACGTTCTGGAGATCCGGATCCATCAGCGCTGGGGCTGGATCCACGGTTTTGGGCCTTTGTCTTCCTGTTCTTCTTAGTTTTGAAGTTTTTGCTGTTTGCACCTGCTTTTTTTTTACTATTTGAACCCCTGTGCATGTTAAATTTCTTGTGAAAGTCCCTAAAAATTTACTATGAGTTTTTAGATATTTTCTCGACTTTTTGATGCTAATTTTACATGCTAAAGTTGATAAAGTATATGTGCGCCAATTTGTTTTTTCCTTAATGTGTATGTTGTTTGTTTTCATGAGGTTTCTTGCATAATCTTTCGTCCTAATTCAATACCATGTGATCTTGATGCTTGGAGCACGATTTTGTGATGCTTTTGCTGCGAATTTGTGGTCATCCCTACTGTTTTTGTGAATTGTGATTTTAATTTCTTGTTTGGCAAGTAATAAGAATCTTTTTAGGGTGTGAAATGTGCATAGAATGTATATGTGTTACGCTTGAATGCATGGCCTATGATTTTCCCTTGATTCTTGAAATATTTCCTTTGAAAAGTGCTGTTTTGGTGAGGATTATAGGTCATGGGATTTAGCTTGAATTTTTGGTTTAGGTTTTGTGTTATTTACACTATTCTTGGCATTTGTTTCTTTTGCGATTTGTTTAATGCTCTTTTTGTTATGTTCATTTCATCTCCTATACATTGCTATCCATATTATCATTTCTCTATTCGCCACTAACCGTTTCATTTCATGTCTTATTCATATCGCAAGCATTGCATCATTCCCACCTTTTTCTTTCTTTTAGTCATTTTGTGCAATTTCCTATTAATTCATGTAATATTTTAGGTTAGCTTACTTTCTTTTAATTTCATGTAAGACCATAGAATGTAAACTAGGGACAAATGTAAAGGACTATGGACTATGATGATGTACACCGACACACGCACCGACACGCACACACGTTGCATGATTTACCGCTAGATGTATGTTTAGGAAGCGTGATACCTAGAAAAAACTCATTCTTTCTTTCTCAAAAAACTAACACATCACTCAAAGACTTTTTTTTTGCAATAAAATGAAGTCAAAACTTCATCATTTTCCCTTTATTTTCTTAAGCAAATATAAATGAATACTAATTCTCAACTTTAACCGTTTTTGTAAATAAATTGGAACCACCTCACCTTTTCCCAAATCTTATGCCTTTGAGGCCTCTCACCTTTTTTCTTCAAAACTATTTTCAAAACTAAAATTGAACCAACCCACAAAAATCTTTTGGAAGAGAACTACATGGAATTTTGATCCCTTAAAAGGGTATGTAGGCAAGAGACCCAAAGTCTCTCCAAGTCCAATAAAAACAACACTCAAAATCTTCTTTCTCTCATTCTTAAAATCAATCCTTTTACAAATAGCGATAAAAGCAAAGCGTATACGTAAGACTAGCAAAACGGTTCCTATAGGATACTATAGTCATTGCGGGTGCCTAACACCTTCCCGTAATGAAATTTGCCCCGAACTTAGAATTTCTAAGGTTTTTTCTCGATTTTACCTTTCCCCAAAAAAAATAGAGATATCAATGATTGAAAGGTTCAAATCCAATTAATGATTTGACACCCGAAAATCGCGATAACATACATGAACAAACGTGGGTTGATATCCACTTCAATGCAGGTTACCAGCGGGCTCTCTCCCCAATACGGTCTGTGGTCAATGGCAAGAATGAAAAAACAGAATGAAAAATACAACAATGAATAAGCTCGCTAAGTTGAAAACCCGAAAGGGCAGCTTAGGCAAAAATGAGCACCTCGATGGATTGACAACCTTCAAAGGCAATTCAGGCAAAAAAAGGGGCATTTGAAAAGAATTTACTCCCCGGTGGATTGAAAACCCGAAAGGGCGATCCAGGCAAAAATGGGATGAAAAAAAAAAAGAGAAAAAGAAGCAAGCATGCAAAAAGCATTGACCACAGATGCGATATCCAAAGTGTGCTCGACAGTAGAGCGTCCAGCAATAGCAGTACCATCAAAAGATCTCACTCTCTGCAAGTCTATGAACGGGATACGGCTCCCCTGTCCTCAACAATGGCCTTGATGTGTCTTCAGACGACGGCATCCCAGAAGAGGAACTTTTGCAAGTATATGGCAGAGCACGAGCCATGACGTGCCCAACATTCCAATGTTTTGTCTGTCTCTGTGAAATTATGTCTGCAAATTGCCAATCATCATGCATTTCAAAGCATTCATACATGCATAATCATGCATCTTATATGCTCATGCATCTGATAAAATTGTTATGCCATTCATACACATTGCATCTTTAATTCCTATGTTAATCTTTGTCAAAGTCTCATGTCAAATTTCAAGTTTTCACAATCATTTCAATTTCAAACTTCGACGGTCCTGTCAATTCCAGATTCCTGCAGTCATGTCAGTCAATTTCAATTTGCTTTTGCAATACAATTCACTTCTGTTATCGGCCAAGTGGCTAGTTCGCATCCAAGAACAGCTTGTGCCTGTCAATTCACTTCTGTTATCGGCCAAGTGGCTAGTTCGCATCCAAGAACAGCTTGTGCCTGTCAATCCATTCTCGTTATCGGTCAAGTGGCTAGTTCACATCCAAGAACAGCTTGTACCTGTCATTTTGTTTCATTCTTGTTATAGGTCAGGTAACCAGTTCAAATACGAGAACAGCTTGCACCTGCGTTTTGCTCTTGTCATCAGCCAAGTGGCTAGTTCGCATCCAAGAGCAGCTTGTGCTTCCTATTTTGTTTCTATTATCAGCCAAGTAACTAGTCCAAATGCAAGGACAACTTGTGCTCCCTACTTTTCTTTCATCCAAGTAACCAGCTCAAACACAAGAGCAACTTGCACCTGTCGATTTGCTACTAAGTCTCCCCAGTGAGTCTTATCGTTTACTATCTTGTCAATATTCCCGGTCAAGTGGCTAGTTCGCATCCAAGAACAGCTTGTACTTGTCGATTTGCTACTAAGTCTCCCCAGTGAGTCTTATCGTTTACTATCTTGTCAATGTCTACCAATCCCGCAATGGATACGACATGTTGTTGTTAAAACTCAACTCTCAGTTGTCTTGCATTCATCACACAAATGTTGCATGGCATACATAACATTTACGAATGTATTTTTACGCCCAAAATCAGTGCAAACGTCGATATTTAAGTATCTTCGTCACGTCAAGCCAAAAACTCCATCTCTTGGCTCTCCAGACAAAGAAACTTAAATAGGGGCAGCTGTCATACCCTCATTTTGGACCTAAAAATACTCGTTCAAATTTCTTTTCTATTCCTGATGCCTTTCCAATTTACTGTGTATTACTCTACGGTTTACTACTGTGCTTCAGCTGCATATGTTACTGTCTCTGCCTTTAAATTCTTTTTGCATATTTTTCTTGCGTTTTATTCCAAATTCTGGCATAAAGTCATACAAAAAGGGCATTTTGGTCTTTTCACATTATTTGATTTTTGGACAGAGAGGTATTTTAAAATACCTCATTTTGGTAGTTTGTTAGTTTTAGTCCATTTTGTCGTTTTTACATGTTTCACTTTACGTTGTTTTCAAATTTACTTTTTTTACCAATTTTATTTTACCTTTTTGTAAATAAGTCCAAGCTTTTGTTTTAATTGCGAATGCGCCCAAATTTCATTTTCAAGTCAGTCCAACTTTTGTATAAAACAGTCAAAATTCTTTTTAAAGTGCAGTCCAGTCAAAAAAATTTTAAAATTGCATTTCAGTCCTCAAGTTTTAAAATTGCATTTTAGTCCTTAGGTCCAAATTCAGTTCAGGTGCCGCACAAACAGTCCGGGTCCAGTTGTCACAAGCTCATTGGATCAAAGGCCACATGGCAGCCTATATAAGGCTATGCACTGTACAGTTCAGAAAGGGAGCACAGAATGAACGCCACATCACAAACACCTAAAAATTTTCTCTCTCTATTCAGTTAGGATCAAAAACGCACAAAACTCAGAAAATTCCAAGAACACGAAGAACATTCTTAACAAACCCTAACTCAGAATCAAGGCCAATCCAGAACAATTCCACAAAAAGCTTCAATTTAGCCTCTGAATTCAACACACAGAATCAAAACGGAGGCAAATTCACACGGATTTCAAGCAAGTTCTCAGAGATTCACAAGAATCTTCATCATTGAACTGATGAAACTACAATCCAAACGCGAGCACGCCACCGGAGGTAGCACGCTGCAAGCGTGATCATAATGTTGGATCAGGAAAGAAAAGGGAAGGGAGGTGAAGGATTTCACAGCGTTGGATCGGAGAAGAAGAAAGAAAGCTTACCAGCGAGGATCCGAATCAAAGAACCAAAGGAACGGACCAAATCTCCGAATAACAAACTCAGGTAACTCTCAATCTTCCCCTAATCACGTTAAAAAACCACTACAGAACCTCAAACGATGTGAATCCATGGTAAGTTCAAGCTGTTCGATCCAAAACCCTAACCCTAACACAAAATCATTTGAAAGAAATCAAGGAAACGTTTCCAAATCCACAACGAGTGTGAATCGAAGCGAATCCACGCTGTTTTACAACGATTTCACCCAAAAAATAAAGAATCTGAACAGTTCGAACTTGAACCATCAAAATTCAAAAAAATTCACATCGTTTTAACGGTTAATCTTGCTTTCTCTTGTATGATTCGTGTTTAGATTGATAGTACGAAGCATTTAAGCCATGTACGAGCCATTTCTGGGTAGGATTGAGATTATTAGGGTTAGGGTTTGGAGAAGACGAAGAGAGAACGGCGAGGAAGAGAAGAAGAAGAAAGAGAAATGTTCTGAAAAATGGGAGAATCCGGACCTTTTTCCTTTTATGAAGCGTTTGAACCGGGTCGGTTCAAAACCGACCCATTTTCCTTTATCTATGGCCGTTAGATTTAGGTTTAGTGGATCCGGATCAATCCAACGCCTCTGAGGCGTTTTGGAGACCTGGATCCACCAGCGTATGGGTTGGATCAGTATCCATTGGGCCTTTGTGTTTTTTTTTCCTTCCGTCTCCTGGTATTCTTGCTAATTGCACCTATTTGTCCTGCTACCTGAACTCCTGTGCGTGCTAATTTTCTTACAAAATTCCTGAAAAATTACCACGTGTTTCTTGATGCTTTTTTAACCGTTTTGTGGTATTTTTACATTTTGAAATGGATAAAAAATATGTGCGCTAATTTTTTTCTCTTGATTTGTACATTTTTGTGTTCTTTGTGGAATTTTTCGCATGATTTTTGTGCCATTTCGTGCCTCATAATTTCAATGTTTGTGATATGATTTTGTGATAGCTTCTGCTCATGATTCAATATTATTGCTACTGTTTGAGTGTTAGATTTTAATTTCTTGTGTTACAAGTAATTTGAATAGTGTGAAGGTTGAAATATGCATATGTGATGACTTTGTGTCCAAAATTGCTTTGTAATTCACATTCTCATGCTTGAAATAGATCTCTAAAATCATGCTAGGGTAGATATTTTAGGTCATATGTTAGGAAAGCTTCACATCTAGATTTGGTGCATTTTTTTTTTTACCATGTGTTGTTACCATTTTTACTATGTGTCGTACATTGCTTTTTACTAAGCGTTTCTTGTTATTTTACTTCTCGTTCCTCGCATATTTCTCCACCATTCTATATTTTGTCTACTAACCATCTTATTTCATGTCTCATTCATAATGCAAGCATTGCACCACTTTCATGCTTTTCTTTAAACTCTTTTATGCAATTTTCCATCAATTTTCATGTAATATTTTAGGTTAGTTTTTGCTTTCTTTTAAATTCTTGCAAGACCATAGAATGTAAACTAGGGCCAAATGTAAAAAGACAATGGACACTATGATGATGTACACCGACACAAGCACCGACACGCACACACGTTGTATGATTTACCGCTAGATATATGTTTAGGAAACGCGATACTTAGAAAATATGCCTTTTTCAAAGCAAATTAACTCCTCACTCAATCATTTTCACAATAATCTTGGAGCCAAAACTCCACAATCCTTTTCCTTTTGTTTCCTTAATCAAAATACAAATGAATCTTAAATTCCAACTTTAACCTTTTCGTTTAATAATTGGAACAACCTCACTTTTTCCTAAAT
Source organism: Medicago lupulina (assembly GCA_958299785.1). Classification (NCBI taxonomy): domain Eukaryota; kingdom Viridiplantae; phylum Streptophyta; class Magnoliopsida; order Fabales; family Fabaceae; genus Medicago; species Medicago lupulina. Next base: position 52,481,996 of record OY283139.1, on the reverse strand, counting down.
CTCATGCCTTTAAGGCCTCTTTTCTCTTCTCTAAAATCATTTTCAAAATTAAAAAACAAACTAACCCACAAAAATCTTTTTGGAAGAGAACTACATGGAGTTTGATCCCTTAAAAGGGTATGTAGGCAAGAGACCAAAATCTCTCCAAGTCCACTAAAAAATAAAATCTACACTTCTTTCCCCCATTCTTAAAAGCAATCTTTTTTCAAAAAATAGCCTTTAAAATAAAGCGTAAGACATAAACTAGAAAAACGGCTCCTATAGAGTACTATAGTCGTTGCGGGTGCCTAACACCTTCCCGTAGCGAAAATTGCCCCGAACGTGGAATTTCTAAGGGTTTTCTCCATTTTACCCTTCCCCGAAAAAATAGAGACATCAATGATTGAAAGGTTCAAGCCTAATTAATGACTTGACACCCGAAAATCGCGATGACAGTTACATACTCAGATTCAGCGTAGAACGGAGCATTAGCCAGATACAAAGGCTTGCTTTGGAGTTGAGGAGAAGAGTGTGATTCTTGCAAACGACGTTTCATGGCGAGAGCTTGAATACGACAACACTTCTGAGCAACACCATCAATGAAATTCAATGCCCTGTTCGTGAGATTACACCAGCTGTCTTGATAAATGAATGGTAGAAATGGAGTGTTCCTTAGAAGCACTAAATTCTGCATTTCATCATTAAGTGCCACCAGACGCTCATCCAGATATTCAGAATCCAGTATGTTTATGGGAGGTTGGTCAGATATTTGAATTGGTGAAAAGGATGAGGGTTGTTCAGAATCAGAGGTATGGTTTTGTGTTGGTTCAGAAGGTGAAACAGACACAGTGGGTTCAGATTCTGTCACTGGGACAGACTCTGTAGCCACAGTCTCCACAACAGATTCTGGAATGGTCTGTTTTGGTGTTTGGTTGACAGTGGTCTTTTGTTGTTGGTATTCAAGAAGTTCTCCTGAATAATGGCTTTCAAGGTTGGATAGATCATCCTGTTCAGTGGGTTTGTTTTGTGGTGAAGAGGTTGGTTGTTGTTGGTTGTTTGTAGGTGGCTCTGAGATAGGTTGTTCAGAAATAGTTGGATTTTCAGTGACTACTTGCTCTTCAGCAGTAGCTGTTAAATCAACAACTTGTGGACTACCTTGGTTTGTGGTTGAGGAGGATGGAATAGGAGCATCAGGAGCGAGCATGTTTAATGGTTTGATAACAGGTGGTTGGAAAGGATGGTTGGCAGGTAGCTTGTTGCAGATTTCTATCCTCCTTTCAGATAACTCCCCAATTGTTTAAAAACATCATCAGAAGCTTCTTTGAAAGGTTTGGGTTTAGGAGAGAGTTTGGATTTTGTAGTAGTTGTTTTAGTTCTGAGGGTTCGTTTGGCTTTAGGAACAGGTTTGGTTATGTTGAATTTCTGACTTAGAGGTGTGTTGTTTAAGTCAGAGTTTCTATAAGATGAAGGAGAAGTAGAAGGTGGGGGAACTGGACTCTGAGTTACCTTAGACGTTTTGGGGACGTCGGAGACAGTAGCCTCTGAAGCAGCAGCTTCTGATGTAATCCTTGTGACTGATTTGTCTGGGAGAGAAACACTTGTTCGTATTACTGGTGGAGGTCCAGCAGCTTCTGAAACAGCCACTTGAGGAACAACAACTGAAGTAGCAGCTACTGAAGTTCCTGAAGTCTCTTTCAGAACCTTATGGGCTCCCTTCACAGCACTTTCTTCCAGCTTCCTGGCCAAAGACTGAGCCTCAATAACCTTCTCAATGAGGTGTTGATCTTTATCACGGTCAATGCCTATAGCTGCCAGAGCCTTGTCTCTGTCAATTCGGCACTGAGCTTTCAGCCTCTTCTTCTCATTCTTGAGACTCTGATAGTATTCCTCATTGCTCTTTTGCTGTTCAGGAGTTGGTTCAAACATAGGCATCACAATCTCCCCTGTTGCTAGCCTCTTGAGTGGTCTGACAGTTTCAACAAAACCAGCTTCTTTTTCTTCCTGGGCTCGTTGATACCTTTCCTCAATATCTGAGTCAGCCTTACCTCTTTTCCTCTTTGGAGCAGTTACAGTTCCAAAGGTAGTTGCTTCAGAATTAGCAGCCTTCTGCTTCCTGGCCACAGCAACTTCAGATTTCCTCTGGGCCTCTTTAGACTCCTTAGCAAAAGCTGCTAGATAAGCAGACAATGCTTCAGGATGGTTTTCCTTGAGAATAGAAGGAAAATTTCTGATGAATTGGCATGGGGCTTCAGACTCCTTCAAATCCTTTGAATCAGTGAGGATTGACTTAATGGCCTTCATGTTGTAGAGGGATGTGCCATTGATCATCCTCCCAATGGTGATACCCAACACTCTGTCTGACACAAGATTAAATGTTTCCAGAGTCTTTAGTACACCTCCTTGGTAGAAGATTTCAGAGAGAAGTCTTTCACAAGGGACTTGTCTTCTTTTTCCTTTATAGGCATCCTGGATAGCCCAGCATAAATGATGCATGATATATCTTGGAAGATTTATTTGCTGACATCCAGCCAAGAAATACAGCACCAGTTTATGATCCGAATTTGGTTGGTCAGCACCTCCTCCCTTCTGGAAGAAGCATTCATTCATGATCTTCAGAAGCACCCTATGCTCAATATCCATTTCAACCAGCCTAGTTGCAGGATTTCCCTTCAGCAGTAGACTTGTAAAGCTGTCCAACATGGCATCTTTACTGCTGACGTTCCATTGGAACCTTCCTTCCAGAGGCATCCTGCATGCCTGAGCAATCACCCCTTCCGTGATAGATACAGGGATACCCATCACAGCAGACTTGATTTCAAGGCCATGAAAAGGTTCAAGACCCATTTCCTTTCTTGTTTTGCCTTTCAAAGACGGGTTTCTTGACACAGCTTCCCTTTCTTGTGCCTTTGCTGAATCAACATCAAAAACTTCAGCTCTAATCCATAATTCTTTTACCAGATTCACGTAAGTTGGACCGTTGAGCATCTGAAAGTACCCAGCCATCTTCTGAGCAGAAACTAAAGCATCCATATCTACTTTGTTTCTTTTCAGAGAAGAGAAATCCACCGGCGATTCGATTTGAACAACTAACGAATCGATTGGAATTGGTACAGTTACCGGTTTGATAGAGTAGTTGGATTTCGAGCTTGAACCGCTTGTAGACGACGCCATTAGAGAAGATGAAGTTTGGGGGTTTAGGGTTTCTAAGTTGAGAGAAAAGAGAAAAACGATTTTCAATCAAAACTGCTTAAAAACTTGAAAGTGTAGGAAAGTGAGTGAGTCGTGTGTGTTTGGTATTTATAGTGAATTGAAAAACAACTCTTCATATTTCAGAAGTACCAGCCAAACATGCGTATTAATGACTTTGAGGGGCGCGAAAAAATTTAAGAGAGAAAAACCATCATTGCCCTTAAAAAGCGTTGTTTCCCAATACAGATAGACGTGTCAGAAGCCTACAAAAAATAACTTTAACCTTTCCACTTCCCAGTACTTTCAGAGTCAAAAATATTCCTTTCCAGAGTCTGAGAATTTTCTCAGAGGCTGAGTCTTTTCAGATTCTCCAAGGAGAGTATGAAACTTCTTCAGCGTCTGATAATTTTCAGAGTCTGGTTTTTCTTCAGAGTCAAGCATTACTCAGAGACAAAATGCATGTTCAAATTTTTCTTTATAAAATTGAATCTTTCAACGGTTAACGATTTTGTAAAGATATCAGCCCATTGATGATCAGTATCAATGAATTGAATATCTAATATTCCCTTTTGAACATAGTCTCTGATAAAATGATGTTTGATTTCAATGTGTTTGGCTCTTGAATGAAGAATAGGATTCTTAGACAAACAAATAGTAGCTGTGTTATCACAATAAATTGGAATACAGTTTTCAGTTATTTGGTAGTCTTCTAACTGATGTTTCATCCAAAGCAGTTGTGTGCAACAACTAGCAGCTGAGATGTATTCTGCTTCTGCTGTTGACAAAGCAATAGTTGCTTGTCTCTTACTGGCCCAGGATATCAGATTCTCACCAAGAAACTGACAGTTTCCACTGGTTGATTTTCTTTCAATCCTGTCACCAGCATAGTGAGCATCACAGAATCCAACTAGCTTATAATCTGAGGATTTCTTATAGAGAAGTCCAAGATTAGTTGTTCCTCTCAGATATCTAAAGATTCTTTTAACCGCAGTTAGATGTGATTCTCTAGGATCTGATTGAAATCTTGCACACAAGCAGATACTGAACAAAATATCAGGTCTAGATGCAGTGAGATACAACAGAGAACCAATCATACCTCGATACAGCTTTTGATCAACTTTGGTTCCTTGATCTTCTTTGTTCAGAGCGCAGGTAGGATGCATTGGAGTGTTCATTTCCTTGCAGTCTTCAAGTTTAAACTTTTTCAGAAGCTCTTTGGTATACTTGGACTGATGAACATACACTCCTTCTTTGCATTGATTGATCTGAATTCCTAGAAAGAACTTCAGTTCTCCCATCATGCTCATTTCAAATTCCTCCTGCATTATCTTAGAAAATTCCTTGCAAAGAGATCTATTAGTTGAACCAAAAATAATATCATCAACATAAATTTGTACAATCAGAATGTCTTTCTCAAGTGTCTTCTTGAAGAGAGTTATGTCAACCTGTCCTCTTTTAAAATCATTTTTAAGCAGGAAATTACTCAGTCTGTCATACCAAGCTCTGGGAGCTTGTTTCAGACCGTACAGAGATTTCTTTAGCTTATAGACGTGGTCAGGATGTTTTAAGTCCTCAAAACCAGGTGGTTGTTTCACAAACACTTCTTCAGATATGACTCCATTGAGAAATGCACTTTTAACGTCCATTTGATACAAGGTTATGTTGTGATTTACTGCGTAGGAAAGAAGTAACCTGATTGCTTCCAATCTTGCAACTGGAGCAAAAGTTTCAGTGTAATCAATGCCCTCTTGTTGACTGTATCCTTGAGCAACAAGTCTGGCTTTGTTTCTAATTACTTCTCCCTGTTCATCCAGCTTGTTCCTAAACACCCATTTAGTTCCAATAATGTTCTTGTGTTCAGGCTTAGATACAAGATCCCATACGTCATTCCTTTTAAATTGATTAAGCTCATCTTGCATTGCTAAGATCCATCCATCATCAGCTAGTGCTTCATCAACTGTTGTAGGTTCTATCATGGATAGCAGACCCAAGGCAGACTATTCAGGTCTGAAATGAGATCTAGTTCTTCTGGGACTTTCTTTGCTACCAATGATCTGATCCTCAGGATGAGAAGACTTGTATTTGAATGAATTTTTGGATTGGATAACTTGCTGTGAATCATCTTGATTTTCTTCAGAAGCTTCAACAATTTGGACATCAGGAACTGTCACAGCTTCTGAAATGTCATTTGTCTCTAAAGTCTGATCAGGTTCTGAATAATCATCAGACTCTTCTGAACCTGCATTGTTTTCAGTTTGCTCTGGAATTTAACTTCTAGGCTCTTTGTCATCAAACTTGACATGTATAGACTCTTCGACACAGAGTGTTTCCAAGTTATACAGTCTGTATGCCTTAGATCTCTCAGAGTAACCTAGAAAGATTCCCTTTTGAGCTTTTGCATCAAATTTCTTTAGATAGACTTTATTGTTTAGAATGTAACATGTACATCCAAACTGATGAAAGTAAGAAATGTTTGGTTTCCTGCCTTTAAAGAGTTCATATGCTGTTTTGTTCAGTATGGGTCTGATATAGATCCGGTTCTGAACATAACAAGCTGTGTTCACTGCTTCTGCCCAAAAATGTTTTGCCAGATTGTTTTCGTGAATCATGGTTCTTGCCATTTCTTGAAGAGTCCTATTCTTTCTCTCTATAACTCCATTTTGCTGTGGAGTTATAGGAGAAGAGAATTCATGGACAATTCCAAATTTTTCACAAAATATTTCAAATGGGTCGTTTTCAAATTCTCCCCCATGATCACTTCTGACTTTTAGAATTTTAAGTTTTTTTTCAGATTGGACTTGAATACAGAATTTTGTGAACACATCATATGAATCATCTTTAAATTTGGGAAACTTAACCCAACTCCATCTACTGTAATCATCAACGATCACCAATCCATATTTACTTCCATATATGGATGCAGTACTGACTGGTCCAAATAAATCAATATGGAGTAGTTCTAAGGGTCTGGAGGTAGAGACAATGTCTTTAGATTTGAAAGAATTTTTAACAATTTTTCCCTTCTGACATGCACCACATAGTGCATCTGAATGATAATCAATGTCTGGTAGGCCTTTGACAAGTTGTAACTTGCTAAGCTTAGAGATTAATCTCCAGTTAGCATGTCCCAACCTTCTGTGCCACAACCATTTCTTATCACTCACTGACATGAGGCAAAATACCTTCTGATCAGTCAGTTCTGAGAAATTGATCTTATAGACATTGTTCTCCACTTCTGATCAGTCAAAATACCTTCTGATCAGTCAGTTCTGACAAAATTGACTTATGCTAAGTAGGTTATGCCTTAGTCCATCTACAAACCACACATTATTGATTGAGATTGAGGAATTACCAATTGTTCCAGTACCAATGATTTTGCCAGTTTGGTTTCCTCCAAATCCCACAGTTCCTCCCTCTTTCATGGTCAGGGTTAAGAACATAGACTTTTCTCCCGTCATATGTCGCGAGCAGCCACTGTCCAGATACCAGGACTTCTGCTTTGTATTTCCTTTTAGACATATCTGTAGCATCAACAATTTGTGTCTTAGGTACCCATACTTTCATGGGTCCTCTTGGGTTAGTCCTAGAAGTTCTGAATCTCTTTTATGTACTCTGTCTGAATTTTTCTTTATCAGTCTTATTCCAGACTTTGGGTTCAGAACCTTTAGTCTTAGAATGTGATTTAGTAAAAATAGCCTCCTTCCTCTGAATTCTAGGCTTTTGAGTTTCAGACTCTGTTTTCTTCAGAACCTGTTTGATAGGTTCTGATCTTTTCAGAATCTGCAACGTTGGAGCTTTAGATGTAGAGTCATTCATGACCTTCGTCTTCTGATTCTTAGGTTTTGACTTAGTCAACTCCTTTGAATTTAAAGACTTAGATTCTGAATGAGAAGCTTTTTCAGACTCAGACACAAAATGAGTTTTCAGACCCTCTTTGATGTTATCAGAACAAGGTTTCAGAATTACTTCACTAGAGTTTCCTCCTGTGAAACCAATTCCCTTTTTGTTGTTCTGATTTATGCTATAAATCATGGATGCAACTTTGGTTCTATCAATTCCTGTGTTAATAAACTCTTGAAGAGCAGTATCCTGCTCAGACAAGGTTTTATTATCACCCTTCTTAGTCATTGTTTTCAAATCATTATTTTCTTGTTTTAAAGCTTCCATTTCCGTCTTAGTTGATTCATGGAGTTTTAGCAGCTTAATGTATCGTTGCTTAACTCTCCTCAACTCAGTGGTTTGGTTTTCATAATGACAAAGAAGTTCTTTGACGGAATCAATTAGTTCAGATCTAGTGAGTTTAGAGTATACCTCAGTTTCAGTTTCAGAGTCTGTACTTGACTCAGCATCAAATGATTCTTCTTCATTATTAGTAGTAGCTACCAAAGCCAGAGCTATTTTAGCTTCATCTTCAGCATCATCTTTGTCAGACTCAGACTCATTATCCAGATCTTCCCAAGTTGCCATCAAGCTCTTCTTGAATTGCTTCTTGAATTTGTTAGACTTGAAAAATGCTTTCTTAGATTTTTCCTTGGATTTCTCTTTCTGCAAGTCTGGACATTCAGCAATGAAGTGTCCAACCTTCTTGCAGTTGAAGCAACCTTTCTGATCTTCCTTTCTTGAGCTTTTGTGACTACTACCTCTGTTCATAAACTTCTTGTTCTTCTTAGCGAGGTATTGTAATCTGTTGGTGAGCATAGCCATCTCTTGAACAATCTCAGAGTCTTCATCAGAATCTTCAGATGTAGATTCTTCTTCAGACTCCAAAGCCTTCAGAGCCTTACCTGACTTGCCTCTGGACTTTAATGCGATGGACTTGGGCTTCTTGACATGTTCATGCTCGTTAAGACCTATTTCATGACATTTCAAGGAGCTTATGAGATCTTCAACACTTAAGGTGTTTAAATCTTTAGCTTCCTCAATGGCTGTCACTTTCGGTCTCCATTTTGCAGGTAAACTTCTCAAAATCTTGTTCACATGATCAGACGTTACGCAGCTTTTCTTCAGAATCTGAAGTCCAGAAACAAGAGTCTAAAACCTTGAGTACATGGTCTCAATGTTTTCATCCTCCTTCATTCTGAAAAACTCATACTGATGAACAAGCATAGTAGCCTTGGCCTCTCTGACTTTCTTGTTACCCTCATAAAGTGAGCTTAATGAGGTGAACATAGCCTTTGCTGTTGATTTGTCACTCATCTTTAAGTACTCTTTATGAGGCAAGGCAGCCACAAGAATGCCTCTGATCGTATGATGTTTCTTATAAAGCTTTTTCTGCTCAGGAGTGTGAGCTTTCCTATCAAGAGCAGCACCTTCTTCATCTAACCTCAGATCACCAACGCCATCTTCAAGAACATCCCACAACTCTTTATCCATTCCCATGATGTGACTATACATCTTGGTTTTCCACCAAGAGAACATTTCAGGATCACCATTAAACATAGGAGGTTTGTTGTGATTAGAAGATCTTTCACTTTTGTTGATGTTGCTGTAATCATAGTGCACAGCAGCTCCAGAACTAAAACCAGAACCAGATGCAGAAGCTTCATCCCAAGACATGTTTTTCACCGATCGTTTACTGTAACACGGTTAAGTGCTAACTACAGAGCCGAAGCTCTGATACCAACTGAAGGTGGGAAAAACACAAGAAGGGGGGGGGGGGGGGGGTTGAATTGTGTTTTCAAAAAATTTTCTTTCTTACAAAAAATAACAATGTTCTCAGGATACAGAGTCTGATAGAGTTCAGAGTCTGATCAGAGTTCAGATGTCTTAGCAGCGGAATATAGAACAAATGCAAGAGAGAAAGAAGACACAAGCAATTTATACAGGTTCCTTCCACAATCCGGAAGTAGTCCTGTCCCCCTTGCACTTCCAAGGAGAGTTCCACTAAAATGTAATATCAAATTACAAGTTGCTCAAACACACAAGTATGAGACTTCCTTTGCTCAATCACACAAGAAAGAGACTTCAAATGCTTAAGCACACAAGCAAGAGACTTCAAAACAATTACAGAGAATTGAAAAGAGTTTTGAATACTTGATATACAATCAGAGGTATTCACAAAACAAAACAAAACAGAACAGACTCTGTTTTTTTTTCTAGAAACTTAGAAATTCTAAAATATAACTTTTGTAAGAATTATCTAAGTTGTTGATGAGCAATGTTTGCGACTTTTGAAATGAGAGAATAGCCTAATTCGCATGTGTATTCAGTTGTAAGTTCTTCAAGTCTTCATCTCTATTTATAGAGAATTTGAGAGACGTTGGGAACTGCCAGCTCATCACTTTTTCTTTTCCGAAGCTGATTTGACACCTTTGATCCTTTGCTTGATTTGAGGCTTGTACAATGAAATCAAATTCAAATCCATTCCAGCAAATATGGAAAAGTTTCTGCTTTAGTTGCTGTTATTCTTGTCGTGTATAGAAGACACTGTGCAGAGTTGGTGGTTGCAGGAACAGGCGTAGGCATAGTGGTTGTACTTTTCGTACGTTGTACTTTGTCAACGCTTTTCAGTGTCTGAAGAAACTTTGCTTCTGATGAATCAGCCTTTGGAGACTATTTGCTTCTGATGAGTCTGCCTCTGAAGAACTTGCTTCTGATGACGTCATCTTCAGGAGCTCTTTCTTCAGACGCATTCTGACTCTGATTTTCCAGAAGCGCTTTCATTCAGATGTTCTTCAAGCTTCAGTCTAAATTTCCTTTGCTCTTTAATTCATTCAATCAGAACCTCTTGTAAATAAATCTTTGATAATGGTCCTGGATACTTGAATAAACTTTTAGCATATCCAATTGATAATTTTTAACACCTTGTTATCATCAAAACTTAAGTGGTATAATTGTGAAACACCCTTTGTTCCAACAGATAGTTCTAGTGTCGTACGCTGCATTGTACCAAACTATATCGGCTGGAGTGAGGGACATGATTTTCTGGGACCAACGGACATTGTCGGGATTAGTTTTGAAGTGGTCGGTAGGTGTAAAGTAAACCATTTGTATAGCAACTGAGCGCAACAAAGTATGGTGCCTTGGCCTTTATCGGTGTGATCATGAATGGAATGGTACGCGTCGGCAAGCAATGTAGGGACATGGTTTTTGGTTAGGAAGATTTTGATAGCTTTAATGTTGACAAAACCAACGACATCCGGGAAAAGCACAAGGCCATAAATGAGTAGGGCTAGGATGGAGCGGAAGGCGTCAGTTTTCTTGTCTTGAGCAAAGGCAATGGCTTTTTGGTGGAGGAAGTTAGCAGTTAGGCCTTGGAAGCCACCCTTGGTGGTGTAGTGGGGGTGAACCATGTCAGAAGGTTCGAGAGAGAGGGTTGTTGCAATGGTTGAGGTTTTAGGAGTTGGTTCAGAGCCGTTGAAGGGTTCCTCGTCGGACAATGGTAAGCCAATTAGGTAGGAGTATTCTTCAAGGGTCGGAATAAGCTGGTAATCGGGGAAAGTGAAGCAATGGTAGGCCGGATCATAGAACTGGACCAGGGTGTTAAGGAGCCCTTCTTCAACATTTGTCTTGAGGATGCTAAGTAGATATCCGTGACATTTGTTAAATTCCTCATGATTAGTTACTAATGACCCTAGCTTCCTTATGTCCGACAAATCTAGTTTCCTGAAGAAATATTTCCTAGTGCTTCTCGTTATAGGGTTCATACCTGCGACGTTTACAAAATAATTTGTTTAAGTCCTTCGACGTTTTGATGAGAAATTTTTTTATGAATGTATGTATGTATGCATGATTTATGCTATGCAAATGGTGAAAACATAGTTAGGTTTAATGATGGAGTCAAAAATGCGCCATTGGTGAGGACTATGGTTCCCTTTGTACATGTATCACGGGTTCTATAAGTTCTCAAAGTCTACAACCACTTCCAAATGTCATCGAGTTGCAAGATTACTCTTGGCCCAATAAGATTTGTAGGAAAGTCTCGTTCGAGTGTACCATCGCGTAACAACCAATTCAAGATTACTCTTGATTAGTCACCGCACTACGTCCTAAAAGGATGAGATGGGTTGAAGGTAACTACGGTCCTCAACATCGACGGTCATTTAAAAATAATAATGTCAAACATGATTACTCGTGTCAACATAAATTACTTCCAAGGTCCCTCCATTGAGTGGGGTTATCACATGAACCAAGACTCAAGATTACTCTTGGAATGGAATTTTGATCATACCCCGTCCTATCTTAGTGTTCTCTCAAGTCCGGGTTAGGACTTATCTCACCACTCCCGTTAAGAACGAAAAAAAATGAAGGAAAAAGACATATATACCTGTATTTCCATCTTTTATTTTTGCTTTTATTTTTGTTTTAAGCAAGTGATAGCACGAATTTTTAAATAAAGCCAAGTTAGGCTTAACCCTCGAACATTATCCCCAGTGAAATCGCCGTTTCTGTCGCGTCATTTTTTGGGAGATCATCGCTATTTGACTAGCTTTGACTCACTATTTTTATTCACGACTGAACTTTTTAATTCTTTAAAGAAAGGGGAAAAAAAGTTCAAATTACCCATTTGAAAGAGATTAGGGTTCGGGGGTTGGTTATATTTAGGGAAGGTATTAGCACCCTAAATATTCGTAGTACTCTACGAGAACCTTTTGACTTTATTTTATTTTTTGTGCTATAACTTGCTTAACTTTGTTTAAAAGACAGAATTGAAAACGACGATAAAAATAAAATAAAATGAAAGAAAAGCCTTTTGTCTATGTTTTTTATTGATTGATTTGGAAGGACAAGGTCCTTTGCCTACGTACCCGTGAGGGATCAAAACCTCGTAGTTCGGGGTAGAAATTGACGTCTGATTGGTTTTGTGTTTTTTATTAGTTTTGAAGAAGGTTTTAAAACAAAAAGCCAAGTGGGGAAATAAGCTTGTTTGTATTTTTTAATGTTGAAGAAAATAGACTCGAAGTAGAATTAAAATTGATTTTAAATTTGATTAAGAAAGAAAATAAATAGAACGGTCACTTGATTAAAAATCAAGGTTTATTATGAAAATATTTTGTGATTTTTGTTATTTGAATGTTTTTGTTGTTTTTTATATTATTGTGCTTGACAAGAGTTTGATCTTGCTCCTACGTATCTCCAGGTGCGATGGAGAAATCAAAGCTACGTAGTTCTGGGGCAAGAAAATGTTTTTGTGTTGATTGATTTTATTCATGAAAATGATTTGGTCGCGCTTGGCGAAAAGTTTGCTTAAAAAACAAGGGACGAACTCGCATTTGAGCGATGGCGGTCCGTTTGAGAAAAAATAAAAATAAACGCGCATGGCGTGAAAAAAGATTTGCTTGAAAATGGGGACGGACTCACATTTGAGCGATGGCGATTCATTTGAGAAAAAATTAAACGTGCATGGCGTGAAAAAAAGATTTGCTTAAAAAAGGGGACGGGCTCGCATTTGAGCGATGGCGATCCGTTTGAGTAGAAATTAAACGCGCATGGCGTGGAAAGAGGATTTTTGGTTTATTGTTAGTTCAACAAAATAAATAGTATTTTATTTATTTATATATATATATATATATATATATATATATATATATATATATATTGTCATCGCGATTTTCGGGTGTCAAATCATTAATTGGATTTGAACCTTTCAATCATTGATGTCTCTATTTTTTTTGGGGAAGGGAAAAATTGAGAAAACCCTTAGAAATTCTAAGTTCGGGGCAAATTTCATTACGGGAAGGTGTTAGGCACCCGCAATGACTATAGTACTCTATAGGAGCCGTTTTCTAATTCTATGTTTTACGCTTTATTTTTATGCTATTTTTTGAAAGAAAATTGTTTATTTTAAGAATGGGGGAAAGGAGATGGTTTGGATTTTATTTTATTGGACTTGGAGAGATTTTGGTCTCTTGCCTACATACCCTTTTAAGGGATCAAAATTCCATGTAGTTCTCTTCAAAAATGTTTTTGTGGGTTGGTTCAATTTTAGTTTTGAAAATAGCTTTGAAGAAAGGATGAGAGGCCGTAAAGGCATGAGATTTGAAAGAAGGTGAGGTTGATCACTTATTAAACAAAAGAGGTTAAAATTGGAATTTAAGTTTCATTTGTATTTTTGATTAAGAAAATAAAGGGAAAATTGTGGAGTTTTGACTTCAACATTATTGTGAAAAGATTTGAGTGAAGAGTTAGTTTGCTTTGAAAAATGAACATTTTCTAAGTGTCGCGTTTCCTAAACATACATCTAGCGGTAAACATACAACGTGTGTGCGTGTCGGTGCTCGTGTCGGTGTACATCATCATAGTGTCCATTGTCCTTTACATTGGGTCCTATTTTACATTCTATGGTCTTGCAAAAATTAAAGGAAAGTAAGCTAACCTAAAATATTACATAGAAATTAACATAGAAAATGGCATAAAAGTGATTAAAGGAAGGAAGAAAGAGAGTGATGCAATGCTTGCATGAAACAAAATAGTTAGTAAGCAAGTGAGAAATGATAGTATGAGTAGTGATGCATAATAAATGTAATGATCATGGCAAGAAGTATTGAACAAATTGCACAAAACAAGTGCCAAAAAGTAGTGGAAACAACACAAAACCTAGCCCAAGAAATTTAAGCTAAACCCCATGACCTATACTCCCACCAAAACAGCACCCTTTGAGGAGATTATTTCAAGAATCATAGAGAAATCACAAGCCATATATTCACACCTAACACATACACGTTCCAAGCATACCTCACACTTTATGGTCCAATGAACAAAAATTCACATCACTTGTAAAACAAGAAAACTAATCAATTAAACTAAGAAAAGCAAGAATCAACATTGTAAAGCTATAAGCTAACAATTGCACTAACACAATTATGGGCTAACATGTGAACTTGTAAAGCAAGAAACTAGTCAATTAAACCAAGAAAACAACAATCAACATGGTAGAGCCATAAACTAGCAACTAACTAGCAAAATTAGCAAGTAACATTGTAAAATTGGAGGAATTGACATGAGATCAGAGACAAATATACCACAAAGTCACATACCAAGTATCAAAATCATATGGCAAAAATTGGATCATAAGTTATACAAGAAATTTCACAAAAAATATCCAAAGTACCCAAATCAATGAAAAAAAGTTGGCACCTGTTTTTTTATCAGCTTTGAACGTGTAAAGTATCATAAAATAGCCACAAATACATCAAGAAACACACAGATTTTTTGGAACCTTTTTATGAGATAATTAAAAGGCACAGAGGTCCAAGTAGCGAGAATAGGAGTGAAAATAGCAAAAAACACAAGAAACTGAAAAGAAAACCAAAGGCCCAAGCACTCAGCCCCATACCCACGCGGATCTGTGGATCCGGATCTCCAGAACGCATCAGGGGCGTTGGATTGATCCGGATCTAATGGACTCTAGATCTAAAGGTCCAGAATACGGAGCGCTGGATCGGGTCAAAACCCACCCGGTCCAGCGCCTTATATAAAAGGTCCTAAACCGGTTTCTCTTCATTTTCTCACGTCCGTTCTCTCTCTTCGCTCTTCTCTCTTCTCTCTTCTCTCTTCTCACTCCGGCGAGGCTATGAACCCTAACCCTAACTCACTCAAATCAATCCAGAAATGTGTAAATTATGGTTCAATCGTTTGGTATTGTTGTTCTGAACATGAATCTGTTGTTGAAAGCTTCATGCATTCACTGAATCAGTGTGGATCTTGATTCCTTTTTCCACGGATTTCGAACGTTTCTTGGTTCTATTTCTTGGTTTTAAATCTTTTCTGGTGAAATCCCTACAGATTCATAGGTTCACACGGTTTTTACGCCTTGTAAACCATGAATTCTTTTATGTTTTTTTTGGAAAATTTTTAGGGTTTCATAGCCTTTGAACCAAACTCGTTCGAAACCCTATGGATCCGTGTTGATTCAGGTTCATTGTGGTTCTTGAGTATGAAGAGGTGAGTTTTGATTCTTACCTGTGTTTTATTCGGAGATTTTGATTGGAATCTTCGGAACTCTTTGAATTTGCTTTTGTTTTGCTGATTCTGCTTCGAAATCCGAAAATAAATCGGTGTTTCTTCTTCTTCTTCGCTGGTTCAGAACCTTTGAAATTCTTTCCCTTTTCTTCTCAATCTCCTCTTTCTGTGATCGTACGAAGTTTGTTGCTTTCAGTGATGAACTTTGTGCTTGAATTGCAGAAAGAAGGTTCAATGATGATGATTCAGCCTTGAATCTCTGAGAATCAACGAAAATTCCATTGAATTTGCTCGAATTTTGCTTCTGGAAATTTAGGGTTTATGGAACTGTTCTTCAACTTTTTGAGTTTGTTAGAGTTTGATCCAACTGAATAGAGAGAGAGTGTTTCTGGGGTGTTTGTGATGTGGCCTCTGATTTGTGGATCTGCTCTGCCTTGTACAGTGGTGGCCTCTTATAGGCTGCCACATGTGCCTCTGAGCCAATGGAAATTCGACACCTGGACCTGGCCAGCTGGCGTGGCAATCTGGACTGTTTTGACTCAAGGACTGAAATGAAATTTAAAAAGAATTTGGGGCCAAACTGCAATTAAAAATTTGGACTGTTTCTGGAATTAAAAAAAAAGAAAATTGGACTGTTTTTGGAATAAAAAAAAGAATAATTGGATTGATTTGCAATTAAACAAAAATTTGGACTTACTGCGAAAAGTTAAAATAAAATTGGTAAAAAATGTAAATTTGAAAACAACGTAAAGTGGGACAATTAAAACGGACTAAAATGAACAAATTACCAAAAATGAGGTATTTCAAAATACCTCTCTGCCCAAAATTTATTTGATGTGAAAAGACCAAAATGCCCCTTAGGGACTAAAACGACCCAGACTGACTCAGATGCAAAACTAAGACGATCTTGTACAAAATTTGATTAATGATTTATGCAGACAAACTGAAAAGACTCGGGGACAAATTGTAGGCACTAAAATGGGTTCCTTTGTAGGAAATGACCAAAATACCCTTTTGTATGATTTTATGCAAAAATTGGAATAAAATGTAGGAAAACATGCAATGGTCCTAGAGACCCTTTTTGAAGACTTGTAATGCAAGAAAACATTTTGAATGGCTTTGGATGCAAGAAAATTGGAGATTATAGCAGCAGAATGTGCGTTTGTGGCACGATAAAAGTTGCAAAATAAACACCGTGAGTTTGAAATGATTGGAAACAAAAAGAAGTTTGAACAAGTATTTTTAGGTCCAAAATGAGGGTATAACATATATATATATATATATATATATATATATATATATATATATATATATATATATATATATATAGGACCAGAATATTCTGGAGAAGGATTATATAAGCAGAATGAGAAAAATGATGTTAAAATGAATTATGAAGTTTTTTAACACGGACCAGAATCTTCTGGAGAAAATATAAAATAAAAAGTAGAAAAATATTACTGATAAATATTGGACCAGAGAACTCTAGATTAATTTGATTATTAATTAGGACCAGATTATTCTAGAGAGTAATTAAATTAAACAAAAATATAATATTAACAGTTAGTTTAGGACCAGAACACTCTGGATTAATTTAATTAACAAGGACCAGATTGTTCTGGAGAAATATAAAATAAACAAAAATATAATATAAACAGTTAATTTTAGGACCAGAGCACTCTGGATTGATTTAATTAATAAGGACCAGATTGTTCTGGAGAATAATTAAATTAAACAAAAATATAATATTAATAGTTAATTTTAGGACCAGAGCACTCTGGATTAATTTATGTGTATTTAGTGTAAAATAAATGAAGAAAAAAAGATAGAGAGAGAGAGATGCACGAGAGAGAGAGAGAGAGAGAGAGAGAGAGAGAGATGAAAGGAAGAAAAGAAAAGGAGAAGAAGAAAAAGAAAAGAGGAAAAAGGGGAGATGACATACCTTTGTGGAGAGAATAGGAAAAAAGAAAAAAAGGAGGGTTATTATATTATTTAATAGAAATGAGTAATAATAATAATTAATAGGAAGAATTATTAGAATTAAGGAGGAGGGGGTTACATTTTAATTATGAGAGTTAAGGAGGGAGTTAAGTGAAATAAATGGGGGGTTAAGGAAAATAGGAAAAGGAGAGTCAGTAAGAACATTTTTCACGTATCAGAGAAACAGACTTTTGGGAGAAGGGAGAGAAGAACCAAGTGAAGAACCAGATTTTGACTGCTGTAGCTTTTGTTCATCTTAATTAAGGTAAGGGTGAGATTATCTTTCAATAATAATGGATTGTACAACTTTGATTTTGAATTTAACATGGAATTGTGGAAAATTATGAAAATTGGGATTTAGGGTTGGAGTGTGATTATGGTGGGATAATTGTGTAGATTGTACTGTGATGATGTTAGAATGCAATCAGGTTATAGGTAGAACCTTAATATACTTCTGTAGATTGTTTTGGGGTTGGAAATTGAGAAAAATAGGGTTTTCGGGAGAAAACTGCATTCTGCCCGTACTGACATTCATCGCTCGCCGCGGCGAGCAGCATGACTCGCCATGGCGACTGAGCAATGTTCATAGCCCGCCTCGCGAGCAAAACCACTCGCCACGGCGAGTAGGGCCTTAGGAAATGTGATTTTTGAAATGTTGTTATAAGGCGTGGGATGGATAGTTTTGTGTACCTAAATATTTTTAGAGATGACTGGGACAATTTTCAGATTAAAAAGATGATTAGGTAGCTTAAAAATGAAGTTTTGGTGAAAAAAATGTCAAAAAGGCCGAGAGCTCCCAGTTCTACTCGCTCCCAGCTCGCCCCTAGCTCGCCTAAGGCGAGTAACCCATTCTTTGAGCTCGCCATGGCGAGTAGATGTACTCGCTGAGGCGAGTAGCCCTGTACCCGAGGTGGTTTATATGTTTGATTATTGGGTTGGTTAAATTCGGTTGATGATAATGATATGGTTGTTGGTGTATTTGTATTTGTGTGTGTATATATATATATATATATTATATGTCATTGAACTTCTTTTCAAAGGTTGGAGTATCATTGGTTGAATTGTTGGAAATGTAAGTCATACTTTGTATATGCATTCGTTGAGTTGTTGTTGTCACTGTTGTCCAAGTTGGGGAGTGTGTCTTAAATAATTTAGGCACATTTGTTGTTGTCGTAGTTGTTGTTGCTGTTGTTGTTTGGTTGTATGCTGATATACACCATGGAGTTCATTTTATACTCATATGCATTTGTTGGGGGCTTATTGCCCTAGAATGTTTATCATTCACCCGTTGGGGGCTTATTGCCCTGGAACGCTTTATCGTTCACCTGTTGAGGGCTCATGCCCTGGGATGATTTAACCATCCAACTGTTGAGGGCTCATGCCCTGGAATGCTTGTCATTCAATGCGCGTAAAATGGTACCACATGCATATTGCATTTGTTGATGTCGTCGGTGCATTGTCGGAGTCGTTGTTGGTGAGTCGTTGTCCTCGTTGTGGTTGTTGTTGTTAGTTGAGTTGAAGGTGATGTTGATGTTGTTGATTTATTGTAAATGATGTATATTGAATTACTTTGTTGATATTTAGGGTGTTAGACTCATTGATAAGTTATACTTCTATTATTTATTGTTTGAGAATCTCACCCCTTCTGTTGGAATTGGCGTCTTGTGGGCAACTGCAGGTAATGAAGGCTAGTAGGATGTTGGCTCTTGTGTCTTAGGGCTCTGATACATAACGGGATGGGAAATCGTTGTCTTTTCTTGCATTCCTTATGTATCATATCTTGAAGAACATGTTGTTGAAGAAATAATTGTTGGATGATGTTTTAAATTGTTGAGGCCCTTGAGCCAATGATTTTGTTGTATTTGAATGTTGATGATTTTATGAGAATTATTCCGCTGCAGAATTTTTATAAGGATGTTTTGTTGGTATTTAAATAGTTTTATATTCTATTTAAATAATTTTGAAAAGTAGTGTGACATGCCCGTATTGATGATTACTCTGATTATATACTTATTATATGTTGTTTTGGGAAACGGGGTGTTAC
Organism: Medicago lupulina; assembly: GCA_958299785.1. Classification (NCBI taxonomy): domain Eukaryota; kingdom Viridiplantae; phylum Streptophyta; class Magnoliopsida; order Fabales; family Fabaceae; genus Medicago; species Medicago lupulina. The sequence goes on along the minus strand of OY283139.1, from coordinate 52,462,903 downwards.
AATTGGTATCAGAGCAGGTCGGTCCGTCCGGCCAATTAGTAGAGTCGTGTCGAGTCTAGTAGTGTTGTGTGACAGCTTTAAACTGTCTTTGTTGTTCTAATTTGTTGTTGTCGTGTAGAATTTCGTAATGGCTGGAAGGAATGCTGCTGCTCTTGTTGCTACTTTGCAAGCAATGGCTCAAGCTGTGGGACAACAACAAGGTGCTGGTGGTGGTGAAGGTGTGCGGATGCTAGAAACATTTTTGAGGAATCATCCACCAACCTTCAAAGGAAGATACGACCCTAACGGAGCTCAGTTGTGGCTGAAGGAGGTCGAGAGGATCTTCCGAGTGATGCAGTGCAGTGATGTCCAGATGGTGCGGTTTGGCACACATATGTTGGCTGAGGAAGCTGACGATTGGTGGGTAAGTACTCAACCCATTCTGCAGAATGAAGGAGCTGTGATCACCTGGGCTGTGTTTAGAAGAGAATTCCTAAGAAGGTACTTTCCGGAGGATGTCCGAGGGAAGAAAGAAATAGAGTTCCTTGAGCTGAAGCAAGGAGATATGTCCATAACGGAGTATGCTGCTAAGTTTGTGGAGCTTGCCAAGTTCTATCCACACTATGCTGCGGAGACTGCTGAATTCTCCAAATGTATCAAGTTTGAAAATGGTCTGCGTGCTGATATTAAGCGGGCCATTGGTTATCAGAAGATAAGATACTTTTTTTGAGTTGGTAAGCAGTTGCAGGATCTATGAGGAGGACACGAAAGCTCATTATAAGGTGATGAGTGATCGCAGAGGTAAGGGACAACAGAGTCGTCCAAAGCCATATAGTGCCCTAGCTGATAAGGGCAAACAGAGGATGCATGATGAGAGGAGCCTGCACGTAGGGATGCTCCTACTGATGTTGTTTGTTTTAAGTGTGGTGTTAAAGGCCACAAGAGTAATGCCTGCAACCGTGATGAGAAGAAGTGTTTCCGATGTGGAAAGAAGGGCCACACTGTCGCTGATTGCAAACGTGGTGATATAGTTTGTTTCAACTGTGATGAAGAAGGTCATCTTAGTTCTCAATGCAAGAAGCCCAAGAAGGCGCAGACCAGTGGAAGAGTGTTTTCTTTGACTGGTACCCAGACCGATAATGAAGATCGACTTATCAGAGGTACTTGTTTCTTTAATGGTACTCCCTTAATTGCTATTATAGATAATGGTGCTACGCATTGTTTCATTGCTATTGACTGTGCAAAAAGATTGGGATTGATTATGTCTGATATGAATGGGGAGATGGTTGTTGAAACTCCAGCTAAGGGTTCAGTGACTACTTCTCTTGTTTGTTTAAGTTGTCCGTTGTCTGTATTTGGTAGAGATTTTGAGGTTGACCTTGTTTGTTTACCGATGGTGGGAATGGATGTAATATTGGGAATGAATTGGTTAGAGTACAATCATGTCCTGATTAATTGTTTTAGCAAGACGGTGCGATTTTCTTCTGCTGAAGAAGAGAGCGGAGCAGAATTCTTATCAATTAAAGAGATGAAGCGGTTAGAACAAGACGGTGTCTTGATGTTTTCCTTGTTGGCATTCCTGTCAGTAGAAAACCAAGCTGTAATTGATAGATTGCCTGTTGTGAAAGAGTTTCCGGAAGTATTTCCTGATGAGATTCCAGATGTGCCACCAGAGAGGGAGGTCGAATTTGCAATTGATCTTGTTCCAGGAACGAAGCCTGTGTCGATGGCTCCTTACCGTATGTCAGCTTCGGAGTTAGCTGAGTTGAAGAAGCAGTTGGAAGATTTGCTTGACAAGAAGTTTGTGAGACCGAGTGTTTCACCTTGGGGAGCGCCGGTGTTGTTGGTTAAGAAGAATGATAGTAGCATGCGGTTGTGTATTGATTACCGTCAATTGAACAAAGTGACAATAAAGAATAGGCACCCACTTCCGAGGATTGATGACTTGATGGATCAACTGGTGGGTGCTCGTCTATTTAGTAAGATTGACTTGAGGTCAGGTTATCATCAGATTAAAGTGAAAGATGAAGATATGCAGAAGACGGCATTTAGGACACGGTATGGACACTATGAATATAAGGTGATGCCTTTCGGTGTTACTAATGCGCCTGGTGTGTTTATGGAGTACATGAACAGAATTTTTCATGAGTATCTGGATCAATTCGTTGTGGTGTTTATTGATGATATCTTGATTTATTCTAAGACCGAAGCAGAGCATGCAGAGCATATGAAGATTGTATTGCAAGTGCTGAAGGAGAAGAAGTTGTATGCCAAGCTGTCCAAATGTGAGTTCTGGTTGAATGAAGTAAGTTTTCTTGGCCACATTATTTCTGGTAATGGTATTGTTGTAGATCCTTCGAAGGTTGATGTTGTATCGCAGTGGGAGACACCGAAGTCAGTTACCGAGATTAGAAGTTTTCTTGGTTTGGCTGGTTATTACTGTAGGTTCATTGAGGGATTTTCAAAGTTGGCACTTCCGTTGACGCAGTTGACTTGTAAAGGTAAAGCCTTTGTGTGGGATACTCAATGTGAGAGTAGTTTCAATGAATTGAAGCGAAGGTTGACGACTGCTCCTATTTTGATTTTGCCGAAGCCAGAAGAACCTTTTGTTGTTTATTGTGATGCATCTAAGCTGGGCTTGGGTGGTGTTTGGATGCAAGATGGGAAGGTAGTAGCTTATGCTTCTAGGCAGTTGAGGATCCATGAAAAGAATTATCCTACGCATGATCTAGAGTTGGCAGCTGTGGTGTTTGTGTTGAAAATTTGGAGGCATTATTTGTACGGTTCCAGATTTGAGGTGTTTAGTGATCATAAGAGTTTAAAGTATTTATTTGATCAGAAGGAGTTGAACATGAGGCAGAGAAGGTGGTTAGAGCTGTTGAAAGATTATGATTTTGGCTTGAATTACCATCCGGGTAAAGCTAATGTAGTTGCTGATGCTTTGAGCAGAAAGACATTGCATATGTCGGCTATGATGGTAAAGGAATTCGAGTTGCTTGAACAGTTTAGGGACTTGAGTCTTGTTTGCGAAAGGTCCCCTCAGAGTGTGCGGTTGGGCATGTTGAAGATTAACAGTGATTTCTTGAATAGTATCAAGGAGGCACAGAAGATTGATGTTAAGTATGTGGATTTGATGACTGCTGGTGATCAGAATGCGGATGGTGACTTTAAGGTTGATGACCAAGGTGTATTGAGGTTTAGAGGAAGGATTTGTATTCCTGATGATGAGGATTTGAAGAAGTTGATTTTAGAGGAAAGTCACAAGAGTAGCTTGAGTATTCATCCGGGAGCTACGAAGATGTACCATGATTTGAAGAAATTGTTTTGGTGGTCCGGATTGAAACGAGATGTGGCTCGGTTTGTGTATGCATGTTTGACTTGCCAGAAGTCTAAGGTTGAACATCAGAAGCCTGCAGGGCTGTTGACGCCGTTAGATGTGCCTGAGTGGAAGTGGGACAACATTTCCATGGATTTTGTAACTAGCTTACCGAATACTCCAAGAGGGCATGATTCGATTTGGGTTGTTGTCGATAGGTTGACTAAGTCGGCGCACTTTATTCCGATCAATATTAGTTATTCGGTAGCTCAGTTGGCGGAGATTTACATTCGTGATATTGTAAAGTTGCATGGTGTTCCGTCGAGTATTGTGTCGGATAGAGATCCGAGGTTCACTTCGAGGTTTTGGAAGAGTTTACAAGATGCCTTGGGTTCGAAATTGAGGTTGAGTTCGGCTTATCATCCGCAGACAGATGGTCAGTCGGAGAGGACTATCCAATCCTTGGAGGATTTGTTGAGGGTGTGTGTACTTGAGCAAGGTGGAGCTTGGAATAGTCACTTGTCGTTGATAGAGTTCACGTACAACAATAGCTACCATTCGAGTATTGGTATGGCACCGTTCGAAGCTTTGTATGGTCGGAGGTGCAGAACTCCTTTATGTTGGTTTGAGTCGGGTGAAAGTGTTGTTTTGGGACCAGAGTTGGTTCAACAGACTACAGAGAAGGTCAAAATGATAAGAGAAAAGATGAAAGCGTCGCAAGATCGTCAGAAGAGTTACCATGACAAACGAATAAAGGCCCTTGAGTTTCAGGAGGGTGATCATGTGTTTTTGAGGGTTACTCCTATGACGGGTGTAGGACGTGCATTGAAGTCTAAGAAGTTGACTCCAAAGTTCATTGGTCCTTATCAGATTTGAGAGAGGGTTGGAACCGTGGCGTATCGGATTGGATTGCCACCACATCTTTCGAACTTGCATGATGTGTTTCATGTGTCGCAGCTGAGGAAGTATGTAGCAGATCCTTCGCATGTTATTCCTAGAGATGATGTGCAAGTTAGGGATAACCTTACCGTTGAGACTTTACCTTTGGTGAAGGTTGTTTGGGGCGGTGTAACTGGTGAAAGTTTAACTTGGGAATTGGAGAGTAAGATGCAAGAATCCTATCCTGAGTTGTTTGTTTGAGGTAATATTTCGAGGACGAAATTCTTTAAGTTGGGGAGAGTTGTAACGCCCTAATTGTTATTTTACTATTTTTGGTTGATTTTAGTATGTTTTGTGTATTTTATATGAAATGTTGATTTATGTGATTTATTGGTGGTTGCTATTTTATTATATAATTATTTTATTATTTAATAGAAATGAGTAATAATAATAATTAATAGGAAGAATTATTAGAATTAAGGAGGAGGGGGTTACATTTTAATTATGAGAGTTAAGGAGGGAGTTAAGTGAAATAAGTGGGGGGTTAAGGAAAATAGGAAAAGGAGAGTCAGTAAGAACATTTTTCACGTATCAGAGAAACAGACTTTTGGGAGAAGGGAGAGAAGAACCAAGTGAAGAACCAGATTTTGACTGCTGTAGCTTTTGTTCATCTTAATTAAGGTAAGGGTGAGATTATCTTTCAATAATAATGGATTGTACAACTTTGATTTTGAATTTAACATGGAATTGTGGAAAATTATGAAAATTGGGATTTAGGGTTGGAGTGTGATTATGGTGGGATAATGGTGTAGATTGTACTGTGATAATGTTAGAATGCAATCAGGTTATAGGTAGAACCTTAATATACTTCTGTAGATTGTTTTGGGGTTGGAAATTGAGAAAAATAGGGTTTTTGGGAGAAAACTGCATTCTGCCCGTACTGACATTCATCGCTCGCCGCGGCGAGCAGCATGACTCGCGATGGCGAGTGAGCAATGTTCATAGCCCGCCTCGCGAGCAAAACCACTCGCCACGGCGAGTAGGGCCTTAGGAAATGTGATTTTTGAAATGTTGTTATAAGGCGTGGGATGGATAGTTTTGTGTACCTAAATATTTTTAGAGATGACTGGGACAATTTTCAGATTAAAAAGATGATTAGGTAGCTTAAAAATGAAGTTTTGGTGAGAAAAATGTCAAAAAGGCCGAGAGCTCCTAGTTCTACTCGCTCCCAGCTTGCCCCTAGCTCGCCTAAGGCGAGTAACCCATTCGTTGAGCTCGCCATGGCAAGTAGATGTACTCGCCGAGGCGAGTAGCCCTATACCCGAGGTGGTTTATATGTTTGATTATTGGGTTGGTTAAATTCGGTTGATGATAATGATATGGTTGTCGGTGTATTTGTGTGTATATATATATATATATATATATATATGTCATTGAACTTCTTTTCAAAGGTTGGAGTATCATTGGTTGAATTGTTGGAAATGTAAGTCATACTTTGTATATGCATTCGTTGAGTTGTTGTTGTCACTGTTGTCCAAGTTGGGGAGTGTGTCTTAAATAATTTAGGCACATTTGTTGTTGTCGTAGTTGTTGTTGCTGTTGTTGTTTGGTTGTATGCTGATATACACCATGGAGTTCATTTTATACTCAGATATATTTGTTGGGGGCTTATTGCCCTGGAATGTTTATCATTCACCTGTTGGGGGCTTATTGCCCTGGAACACTTTATCGTTCACCTGTTGAGGGCTCATGCCCTGGGATGCTTTAACCATCCAACTGTTGAGGGCTCATGCCCTGGAATGCTTGTCATTCAACGCGCGTAAAATGGTACCACATGCATATTGCATTTGTTGATGTCGTCGGTGCATTGTCGGAGTCGTTGTTGGTGAGTCGTTGTCGTCGTTGTGGTTGTTGTTGTCAGTTGAGTTGAAGGTGATGTTGATGTTGTTGATTTATTGTAAATGATGTATATTGAATTACTTTGTTGATATTTAGGGTGTTAGATTCATTGATAAGTTATACTTCTATTATTTATTGTTTGAGAATCTCACCCCTTCTGTTGGAATTGCCGTCTTGTGGGCAAGTGCAGGTAATGAAGGCTAGTAGGATGTTGGCTCTTGTGTCTTAGGGCTCTGATACATAACGGGATGGGAAATCGTTGTCTTTTCTTGCATTCCTTATGTATCATATCTTGAAGAACATGTTGTTGAAGAAATAATTGTTGGATGATGTTTTAAATTGTTGAGGCCCTTGAGCCAATGATTTTGTTGTATTTGAATGTTGATGATTTTATGAGAATTATTCTGCTGCAGAATTTTTATAAGGATGTTTTGTTGGTATTTAAATAGTTTTATATTCTATTTAAATAATTTTGAAAAGTAGTGTGACATGCCTGTATTGATGATTACTCTGATTATATACTTATTATACGTTGTTTTGGGAAATGGGGTGTTACACAGAACGTTCTGGAGAATGTTCTGGTAGACTATTCTTGATGAAATTTCATTTTATTTTCCTCTTTTTCGGGGGAAATTAATAACGATGAAAAACAATAAACTTAAACAAATTAAAACCTATTTTTATGATTTTTGAAATTTGTCCTTAAAAAAATGGGGTCTTAGGTCAAAAATTGGGGTATGACAGTGATCATGTTTAACTGACTAACTTTAATGTGGTTTTTGTGCATTATTTGAAGTTTATATTTGTTATATATAGTTTAAAATATTTAAGTAATAAATAAATTCATTTTCTCTTGTGCTTTGAATTTCGAAGACGAAATTCTTTTAAGGGGGTAGAGTTGTAACGCCCTACTTTATTTATTTAATTATTTGATTGAGTTTAGAGTCTTTTTGAATAATTTATTTGATTTATGGTGTTGTGTGTTATTTTGTGTCATGTGTTGGTGTTTTAGTAGAATATTATATTATAATATATATGTTATTTGGTGTAGAAATATGTGTGTTATTTGGTGTAGAAATATTATGTTATTTGATGTAGATAATATATATGTTATTTGGTGTAGAAATATTATGTTATTTGGCGTAGAAAATATATATGTTATTTGGTGTAGAAATATTATGTTATTTGGCGTAGAAAATATATATGTTATTTGGTGTAGAAATATTATGTTATTTGGTGTAGAAATCTATATGTTATTTGGTGTAGAAATATTATGTTATTTGTTATAGAAATGTATTTGTTATGTGGTGTAGAGATATATTTGTTATAGAAATATATTTGTTATTTGGTGTAGAGATATTTTGTTATGTGTTGATATATATATTAGTAGCCTATATTTGTTTATTTACATATTTTTCTTGAGATAGAGTCGAATTATATGATTTATTTAATTATGTGATATGTTTATATTTTATTGAGTGACTTTATTTTATTATTTATTAGAATATATTTAGTGGAGAAATATAATTATTTAGAATAATGAGGCTTTGGGGCAGAATTGGAATTAAGAAAAAATAAATAGGTTAAGGTTTATATAAAAAGAAGAGCTAGAGTTAGAAAATATATTAGGTGCAAAACTGTTTTAGAGAAAGAGGAGAAACCTAGAGAAAGAGAAGAAACGAAGAGAAGAGAAGAGTCAGAGAAGGAGAAGTATGTAGAACCTTGCTGTCAATTAATCCTAAGGTAAGGGTGGGACTAGATTTCTTTAATAATGGGTTGTATAATTCTGAAAATGGTTTAATCTTGTAGTTGTTGTTAGATTTGACGTCGTAGAAATTAAAGTTAGATTCCATTCATAATCTTTTGTATAATCTCTTTATCTACTTCTACCCATAAGTGCCTATTTGTATAAAGTGATTATTGTGGATTTAATTGGTGAAATCTGTGCTTATGTTTTGATGCAATGTTAGTGTATGTGAATTTGATGTTAATTAAGTTGTTGATGATGAATTTATATGCTAAAGTTATGTATATATGTATACGTTGATGAATTATTGTTGTTGGTTATTATGAAATATTTATTATGAGAAAGATGTGTTATTTTAAAATTGTGTGATTTAAAGACGTGTTAATTGAAAGTTGTTGATAACTGATTTATCTTTCCAGTGGTTCTGAGTTGATATGCAAATCTTTTGTGGTTGACTTAATATGATTTCATGATGATGTTGTTGTTGCATTTAAGTTGTGTAATTGCATATCATAGTCTAACGAAGGGGGCTTGATGCCTGACAAGTCGAATGACTTTAACGAAGGGGGCTTGATGCCTGACAAGTTGAATGACTTTAACGAAGGGGGCTTGATGCCTGACAAGTCCAATTATGACTTTAACGAAGGGAGCTTGATGCTCTGTTGGTACCACATGCATGATTAATAAGTTGAAGTTGCATAGTCGGGTCAAGTTGTTAATTTGTAAAGTTGATGTTGTCGTCGTTGCATTGTCGTTGATGTCGAGTTGTCGGTGTTGTCGTTGATGTCGAGTTGTCGTTGTTGTCGCGTTGTCGTTGTTGTTAAGTTGTCATTTATCAATGAGTTGTTAATGAAGAAATATGTGAAGTATCAATATTATTTATTGTTGTTGTTTATGTTGTTTATGTGAAGCATTGTTGATGATGATTTGTTGGTGTTTATGTTGTTTATGTGAAGCATTGTTGATGATGATTTGTTGTTGTTTATGTTGATAAATTCTCTTACTTAAAGTATTGTTTATTAGTCTTACTAATGATGAATAGATGTTATTATGTGTTGTTAAATTCTTTTAAAGAAATATATGCTTATTATTATTGAATGTGAAATCTCACCCCTTCTACTTGAAAAAGTTACTCTTCGTATGGGTAACTTGCAGGTGATCAAGATTAGCTGTTGATTGCTGTTGTGAGTGACTACCTCTCACTGTGTCCTTAGGTGCTCTGATACGTAACGGGATGGGGAACTTTGTTATTGTTTTCTAGTCTTTACGTATTATTTTTATGAGATTCTATGAACATGATGTTGAAACATTTTGATGAGATTTTACGTTGAGGCCTTCGTGCCAAAGTTGTTTAAGGTTTTTGAATTATATTCTGTTGCGAAGTATTTGAGATTTTATTTTGAGATGTTTTGAAGAATAAATTATTATTTATTCTATTTGTGATTTCTAAGAAATGTAGCATTCCGTTTAAGTTGTGAATACTCTGATTATTTTTAAGAAATTTTTATGTTGGGAAAACGGGGTGTTACAATTGGTATCAGAGCAGGCCGGTCCGTCCGGCCAAGTAGATGAGTCGTTGTGCCGTGTGACGATTGAATACTGTCGTTTTGTTTTCTAATTAATGGTTATGATTTATTATGTGATTGTCGCGTCATTTTTCGGGAGATCATCGCTATTTGACTAGCTTTGACACACTATTTTTATTCACGACTGAACTTTTTAATTTTTTAAAGAAAGGGGAAAAAAAGTTCAAATTACCCATTTGAAAGAGATTAGGGTTCGGGGGTTGGTTATATTTAGGGAAGGTATTAGCACCCTAAATATTCGTAGTACTCTACGAGAACCTTTCAACTTTATTTTACTTTTTGTGCTATATAACTTGCTTAACTTTGTTTAAAAGACGGAATTGAAAACAACGATAAAAATAAAATAAAATGAAAGAAAAGCCTTTTGTCTATATTTTTTATTGATTGATTTGGAAGGACAAGGTCCTTTGTGTAACGCCCATTTTTGTGTATTTAGTTATTTGATTTATTTGAGAAGTTGTTATATATTTTTATATATATTATGTGATGTTAAGTGAAGATTTAATATGATTTTATGCGACGTGGTGACTTATTTTATTATTTAATAAAATAAGATTTGAAAATAAAATAAAATATTTAGTTGTGGGTTAGTTTTGGATTTTAGAGAGTTATGTGGGAGAAAGAGTAAATAAGATAAGATTTGTTGGGAGTATATAAAGGGAAATTAGGTCAAGAGAGAAGTCAGTATACGCGTTACTGAATTTTGGAGAAAGAGGAGCAACAACACGTGAAGTGAGAAGAGAGCATAGGGGCTGCGATTTTTCTGCTTTAACCAGGTAAGGGTGAGCGTAGCATTGATTATATTATTCTGTAATTCATCTAATCAGGATCAACAATCATAGGGCTGTTTTGAGAGAATTGAAATTAGGTTAAAAGTGGAGAAAAATCATGAATTAAGCCATAAAGCTGTAGAACAGATGTGTAGGATAAGTACAGGACGTAGATTAACCATAATGATGATGTTTCTGAGAGTTTAGATGCTTAGAGTGATGATTTTGGGACCTTTTGTGTGATTTTTCGCAGGACCCGTAAGCAACCTGTTCGTCGCTCGCCTAGGCGAGCTATGCAACTCGCCGCGGCAAGAAGACCTAGATCACTCGCGAGGCGAGCAACCCAGCTCGCCATAGCGAGCATTACCCTAGAGCTCGCGAGGCGAGCACTCCAACTTGCCATAGCGAGCAGGACCTTAGTTACTCGCGAGGCGAGCATTCCCACTCGCCATAGCGAGTTATGTCAGAACCTAACCTGATCTGTTTGCGACCTGTAGTCGCGTATGACCTTGAGAGATGACCTTGGGGTAGCTTTAGAGACTTTTAATGATGTTTATTATAATCTGTAATGATGCTACATGATGATTGAGATTGTTTATGATGATTTTATGAAGCTTATGTGTGATATATGAATTAATTAAGTTATGAATGTTCGATTTACTTGCGATGCTTGCACTATGGATGCTATCTGTATGATGTACTTGCTGCCATGTTGCTATTTAATTATGTATAGTTGCTGCATGTGTCAGTCCTTGATGATTAAGATGTTTTGCGACGTTTAAGATGTTAACTTGTTTAAGTTAAAATTGCATTGAGTCTCATGCATACTCATTCTATGATGGGGGCTTATGCCCTGGAGTTTTTACTCACCAGCGACGAGGGCTTATGCCCTGGAGCTTTGCTCACCAGCGACGAAGGCTTATGCCTTGGAGTATATTTATGCTCATATCGACGAGGGCTCATGCCCTGGATTGGTACCACATGCATATAAGACGTAGGGTTGCATAGTCAAGTGATGATGTCGAGTCGAGTCGTCTAAGATGTTTACTAAGATGTTTATGATGTTGATTATGACGCTGCTAAATGATGAGTTGTTTATGTTGATGCTGTATATGCTAGATGTTTTACCTGAGATATATTGAATCATGTTTGGTTGTTGTTTTGTGATTATTTAATTACATGTTTAATATAATTATTGTGAATCTCACCCCTTCTGCTGGAATTGCCGCCTCGTGGGCAAGTGCAGGTAACCAAGATTAGGTGCAGACGTGTGAGGATTTCTACAGTCGAGTCTAGGTGCTCTGATACGTAACGGGATAGGGGATCTTCTTTATTTTCTCTGTTCCTTGCGTACTATGTTATTTTACATGCTTATGTTTATTTTGAAGATTTTGCTAATAAGATGTTGATGAGGCCTGCGTGCCAAAGACTTTTGAGATGCTTTTCCATGAGATTATTACGCTGCGATAATGATTAATATTTTATGAAGATATAATGTTTATTTATTCATTAACATGAGATGCTTTTAGAAATGTGATGCCCTGTTTATGTGCTTACTCTGATGCATGATTATCATTTTAAAGAAATTTTTATGTTGGGAAAATGGGGTGTTACACTTTGCCTACGTACCTGTGAGGGATCAAAACCTCGTAGTTCTGGGTAGAAATTGACGTTTGATTGGTTTTGTGTTTTTTATTAGTTTTGAAGAAGGTTTTAAAACAAAAAGCCAAGTGGCAGAATAAGCTTGTTTGTATTTTTTAATGTTGAAGAAAATAGACTCAAAGTAGAATTAAAATTGATTTTAAATTTGATTAAGAAAGAAAATAAACAGAACAGTCACTTGATTAAAAATCAAGGTGTATTATGAAAATATTTTGTGATTTTTGTTATTTGAATGTTTTTGTTGCTTTTTATATTATTGTGCTTGACAAGAGTTTCATCTTGCTCCTACGTATCTCCAGGTGCGATGAAGAAATCAAAGCTACGTAGTTCTGGGGCAAGAAAATGTTTTTGTGTTGATTGATTTTATTCATGAAAATGATTTGGTCGCGCTTGGCGAAAAGTATGCTTAAAAAAAAGGGGACGAACTCGCATTTGAGCGATGGCGGTCCGTTTGAGAAAAAATAAAAATAAACGCGCATGGCGTGAAAAATGATTTGCTTGAAAATGGGGACGAACTCGCATTTGAGCGATGGCGATCCGTTTGAGATAAAATTAAACGCGCATGGCGTGAAAAAAAGATTTGCTTAAAAAAGGGGACGGACTCGCATTTGAGCGATGGCGATCCGTTTGAGTAAAAATTAAACGCGCATGGCGTGGAAAGAGGATTTTTGGTTTATTGTTAGTTCAACAAAATAAATAGTATTATATATATATATATATATATATATATATATATATATATATATATATATATATATATATATATATATATATATATATATATATATATATATATATATATAGGACCAGAACATTCTGGAGAAGGATTATATAAGCAGAATGAGAAAAATGATGTTAAAAGGAATTATGAAGTTTTTTAACACGGACCAGAATATTCTGGAGAAAATATAAAATAAAAAGTAGAAAAATATTACTGATAAATATTGGACCAGAGAACTCTAGATTAATTTGATTAATAATTAGGACCAGATTATTCTAGAGAGTAATTAAATTAAACAAAAATATAATATTAACAGTTAGTTTAGGACCAGAACACTCTGGATTAATTTAATTAACAAGGACCAGATTGTTCTGGAGAAATATAAAATAAACAAAAATATAATATAAACAGTTAATTTTAGGACCATAGCACTCTGGATTGATTTAATTAACAAGGACCAAATTGTTCTGGAGAATAATTAAATTAAACAAAAATATAATATTAATAGTTAATTTTAGGACCAGAGCACTCTGGATTAATTTATGTGTATTTAGTGTAAAATAAATGAAGAAAAAAAAGATAGAGAGAGAGAGATGCACGAGAGAGAGAGAGAGAGAGAGAGAGAGAGAGAGAGAGAGAGAGAGAGAAACATGAAAGGAAGAAAAGAAAAGGAGAAGAAGAAAAAGAAAAGAGGAAAAAGGGGAGATGACATACCTTTGTGGAGAGAATAGGAAAAAAGAAAAAAAGGAGGGTTGTTTTTGTTTTTGGTAATGATGGTGTGTTGTTTTTTTTGTTTGATTTTTGTTTGTTTGTTGATGATGATGAGAAAGGAAAGAGTTTTGTTGAGAAATTTGTTTGTGTGTTTGGGGAGTTTTTTTTGGATTTTTCTTGTGTGTGATTGGGGAGCTTTTTGGGTTTTTTGTGTGTGTGAGCTCCCTTTTCTCCATTGAGGCATGCTTGTATTTATAGAGGTTAAAGCCTTCAAGTTTTACAGACAAAAACCAGCTGTGTTTTCCTTTCAAAACAGCCCATGTGCTTATGCTTTTGTGGCTTGGTGTGCAAGAATGAGAAAAATATGAATTTAACAAGTGCGGAACATTCTCAAGAACATTCTCTTCTTTCTAAGTCTCTTGAGACAACAACACGTGCAAACCAGCTGGGTCTCCCTTCTAAAATACAGCCCATGTGCTTGTGTTTTTTGTTGCTTGATGTGCAAGAAAAAAATGTGAATTTTGTTCATGCAGAACGTTCTCTAGAACGGTCTGGAATTTCCAGCTTGCAAAGGGAAAAGGTTCACACGTGATTTGAAAAAAATAGTTGTGATCCCCTTCTTAGAAACAGCCCATGTGCTTGTGTTTTAATTGCATGGATGCTAAAAAATGAAACCTTTGTGAGTTGCAGAACATTCTTTGAGTTACATTTATTAGCTTTTGATCTCCAAGCTTCAAGGACAAAGCCAACTGTCTCCTCCTTTCACAAAACATCCCATGTGCGTGTGTTTTTTGTTTGGAGAGCAAGAATGTCCAAGTTGGAGAATGTCATATGGAGACTTTGGAGACAAACACACATGATGTAAAAAAAACAGCTGTGATCTGGTGGCAACATGAGGGGACATGATGATGTCACTTTGTTTCACTTGTAGTATGACCAGAACGTTCTGAAGAATGTTCTGGTAGACTATTCTTGATGAAATTTCATTTTATTTTCCTCTTTTTTGGGGGAAATTAATAACGATGAAAAAACAATAAAATTAAACAAACTAAAACCTATTTTTATGATTTTTGAAATTTGTCCTAAAAAAAATGGGGTCTTAGGTCAAAAATTGGGGTATGACAGTGATCATGTTTAACTGACTAACTTTAATGTCGTTTTTGTTCATTATTTGAAGTTTCTATTTGTTATATATAGTTTAAGATATTTAAGTAATAATTAAATTCATTTTCTCTTGTGCTTTGAATTTCGAGGACGAAATTCTTTTAAGGGAGTAGAGTTGTAACGCCCTATTTTATTTATTTAATTATTTGATTGAGTTTAGAGTCTTTTTGAATAATTTATTTGATTTATGGTGATGTGTGTTATTTTGTGTCATGTGTTGGTGTTTTAGTAGAATATTATATTATAATATATATGTTATTTGGTGTAGAAATATATGTGTTATTTGGTGTAGAAATATTATGTTATTTGGCGTAGAAAATATATATGTTATTTGGTGTAGAAATATTATGTTATTTGATGTAGATAATATATATGTTATTTGGTGTAGAAATATTATGTTATTTGGTGTAGAAAATATATATGTTATTTGGTGTATAAATATTATGTTATTTGGCGTAGAAAATATATATGTTATTTGGTGTAGAAATATTATGTTATTTGGTGTAGAAATATTATGTTATTTGTTATAGAAATATATTTGTTATGCGGTGCAGAGATATATTTGTTATTGAAATATATTTGTTATGTGGTATAAAGATATTTTGTTATGTGTTGATATATATATTAGTAGCCTATATTTGTTTATTTAATTATTTTTCTTTAGATAGAGTCGAATTATAATATTTATTTAATTATGTGATATGTTGATATTTTATTGGGTGACTTTATTTTATTATTTATTAGAATATATTTAGTGGAGAAATATAATTATTTAGAATAATGAGGCTTTGGGGCAGAATTGGAATTAAGAAAAAATAAATAGGTTAAGGTTTATATAAAAAGGAGAGCTAGAGTTAGAAAATATATTAGGAGCAAAATTGTTTTGGAGAAAGTGGAGAAATCTAGAGAAAGAGGAGAAACGAAGAGAAGAGAAGAGTCAGAGAAGGAGAAGTCTGTAGAACCTTGCTGTCAATTAATCCTAAGGTAAGGGTGGGACTAGCTTTCTCTAATGATGGGTTGTATAATTCTGAAAAAGGTTTAACCTTGTAGTTATTGTTAGATTTGACGTTGTAGAAATTAAGGTTAGATTCCATTCATAATCTTTTGTATAATCTCTTTTTCTACTTCTACCCATAAGTGCCTATTTGTATAAAGTGATTATTGTGGATTTAATTGGTGAAATCTGTGCTTATGTTTTGATGCAATGTTAGGGTATGTGAATTTGATGTTAATTAAGTTGTTGATGATGAATTTATATGCTAAAGTTATGTATATATGTATACGTTGATGAATTATTGTTGTTGGTTATTATGAAATATTTATTATGAGAAAGATGTGTTATTTTAAAATTGTGTGATTTAAAGATGTGTTATATAAAGATGTGTTAATTGAAAGTTGTTGATAACTGATTTATATTTCCAATAGTTCTGGGTTGATGTGCAAATCTTTTGTGGTTGACTTAATATGATTTCATGATGTTGTTGTTGTTGCATTTAAGTTGTGTAATTGCATATCATAGTCTAACGAAGGGGGCTTGATGCCTGACAAGTCGAATGACTTTAACGAAGGGGGCTTGATGCCTGACAAGTCCAATTATGACTTTAACGAAGGGAGCTTGATGCTCTGTTGGTACCACATGCATGATTAATAAGTTGAAGTTGCATAGTCGGGTCAAGTTGTTAATTTGTCAAGTTGATGTTGTCGTCGTTGCATTGTCGTTGATGTTGAGTTGTCGGTGTTGTCGTTGATGTCGAGTTGTCGGTGTTATCGTTGTTGTCGCGTTGTCGTTGTTGTTAAGTTGTCATTTATCAATGAGTTGTTAATGAAGAAATATGTGAAGTATCAATATTATTTACTGTTGTTGTTTATGTTGTTTATGTGAAGCATTGTTGATGATGATTTGTTGGTGTTTATGTTGTTTATGTGAAGCATTGTTGATGATGATTTGTTGGTGTTTATGTTGTTTATGTGAAGTGTAACGCCCATTTTTGATTATTTAATTAATTGAGTTATTTGAAAAATTGCTATATATTGTTATATATATTATGTGATGTTAAGTGAAGATTTAATATGATTTTATGCGACGTGGTGACTTATTTTATTGTTTAATAAAATAAGATTTGAAAATAAAATAAAATATTTAGTTGTGGGTTAGTTTTGGATTTTAGAGAGTTATGTGGGAGAAAGAGTAAATAAGATAAGATTTGTTGGGAGTATATAAAGGGAAATTAGGTCAAGAGAGTCAGTACGCGTTGTCAGAGTTTGGAAAAAAGAGGAAAACGGCTGCGTGAAGGGAGAGAGAGCTTAGGGCTGCGATTTCTGCTGTTACCAGGTAAGGGTGAGCCTAGCACTTAATTATATTGATCTGTAATGCATCTAATCAGGATTAACAACATAGGATTGGATTTTGAGAGAATTGGAATTAGGTTAAAATTGAGGAAAACCATGAAAATAGGTCATTAAGCTGTAGAACAGATGCTTAGAATGAGTACAGAACGTAGATTAACCTTAATGATGATGTTTCTGAGAGTTTAGATGATTTAGATGATGAATTTGGGAACCTTTTGTGTGATTTTCGCAGAACCCGTAGGCAAGCTGTTCATCGCTCGCCTAGGCGAGCTATGTAACTCGCCGCGGCGAGTAGACCTAGTTTACTCGCGAGGCGAGCAACCGAGCTCGCCATAGCGAGCAGTACCCTAGAGCTCGCGAGGCGAGCACTCCAACTCGCCATAGCGAGCAGGACTTAGTTACTCGCGAGGCGAGCATTCCCACTCGCCATAGCGAGTTATGTTAGAACCCAAAATCCATTCTGTTGGCGACCTGCAGTCGCATATAACCTTGAGAGATGACCTTTGGGTAGTTTCTGGGACTTTTACTGAAGTTTAATATGATCTGTGATGATAATACATGATGATTGAGATTGTTCATGATGATTTTATGAAGTTTATGTGTGATATATGAATTAATTAAGTTATGAATGTTGATTTACTTGCGATGCTTGCACTATGGATGCCATATATATGATGTACTTGCTGCCATGTTGCTATTTACTTATGTATAGTTGCTGCATGTGTCAGTCTTTGATGATTAAGATGTTTTGCGACGTTTAAGATGTTAACTTGTTTAAGTTAAAAGTGTCGAGTCTCATGCATACTCATTCTATGATGGGGGCTTATGCCCTGGAGTTTTTACTCACCAGCGACGAGGGCTTATGCCCTGGAGCTTTGCTCACCAGCGACGAAGGCTTATGCCTTGGAGTATATTTATGCTCATAGCGACGAGGGCTCATGCCCTGGATTGGTACCACATGCATATAAGACGTAGGGTTGCATAGTCAAGTGATGATGTCGGGTCGTGTCGTCTAAGATGTTTACTAAGATGTTTATGATGTTGATTATGACGCTGTTAAATGATGTGTTGTTTATGGTGATGTTCTAAATGCTAGATGTTTATCTGTGATATGATGAATTGTGTTTGGTTGTTGAATTGTGATTATTTAATTACATGTTTAATATAATTATTTGTGAATCTCACCCCTTCTGCTGGAATTGCCGCCTTGTGGGCAAGTGCAGGTAACCAAGATTAGGTGCAGACGTGTGAGGATTTCTGCAGTCGAGTCTAGGTGCTCTGATACGTAACGGGATGGGGAAACTTTGCTTATATTTTCTCTGTTCCTTGCGTATTATGCTTTTGATATGATTATGTTATTCTGAAGATTTTATTAAGACGATGTTGAGGCCTGTGTGCCAAAGACTTTTCTTTATGAGATGATTTTATGATTTTCCGCTGCAATAATTGAGTAATATTTTACGAATATTTTCTGAAGATTTAATGATTATTTATTCATTAACATGAGATGTTTTAGAAATGTGATGCCCTGTTTATGTGCTTACTCTGATGCATGATTATCTTTTTTTTTAAGAAATTTTTATGTTGGGAAAACGGGGTGTTACATGAAGCATTGTTGATGATGATTTGTTGTTATTTCTGTTGATAAATTCTCTTACTTAAATTATTGTTTATTAGTCTTACTAATGATGAATAGATGTTGTTATGTGTTGTTAAATTCTTTTAAAGAATTATATGCTTATTATTATTGAATGTGAAATCTCACCCCTTCTGCTTGAAAATGTTGCTCTTCGTATGGGTAACTTGCAGGTGATCAAGATTAGCTGTTGATTGCTGTTGTGAGTGACTACCTCTCACTGTGTCCTTAGGTGCTCTGATACGTAACGGGATGGGGAACTTTGTTATTGTTTTCTATTCTTTACGTATTATTTTTATGAGATTCTATGAACATGATGTTGAAACATTTTGATGAGATTTTACGTTGAGGCCTTCGTGCCAAAGTTGTTTAAGATTTTTGAATTAAATTCCGCTGCGAAGTATTTGAGATTTTATTTTGAGATGTTTTGAAGAATAAATTATTATTTATTCCATTTGTGATTTCTAAGAAATGTAGCATTCCGTTTATGTTGTGAATACTCTGATTACTTTTAAGAAATTTTTATGTTGGGAAAATGGGGTGTTACATTCACAACAAAATAATCAAAGTAGATGTAAATTATTGAGGTGAGTGTAAACAATTTGATAAAACTTATAAAAACATTGACATGTATAAGGTACAAAACATGTAATATGGACAAATTTTTAAGGAAACAGTATTTGGAATGATGAAAGTGAGTGTAAATTAGTGAATGTTGCTAACTTGTTTAAACATATATATATATATATATATATATATATATATATATATATATATATGTATGAAAAATGTGGATTTTACTAGTATGAAAAATGTTGGTCATCAAATTAAACAATTTATACTAGTATGAAACAATTTATATAATCAAGTAATCGATCGATTTTGTTTCAATCATGGACTGTATAATTCATCTATGAACCATAGTTTTGAGAGCGTTGAATTGGATCTACCAACAAAGTATAAATGTAGTTAATTTTTGTTTATATTAATAAAGTGAGAAATACACTATATTTGAAGAATTGTGGGTAAGTTTGTCCAACAATAAAAAAAATTAGCAACGTGAATAATTTGTAGGTGAAGCCAAAATTAGTTTGTGGGTACAAATTACAAGTTTACTCAAATGATTAATAAGGGTATAATAACGAGAAAGAATAATAAATATTGCATTGATATTCTAAAATGTCAATTTTTTTGAGAAAATGAAAAAAATTGTCCGAGACAAAATGAGTAATTATGACAAATATTTTTTTAATTTACCTCATGCGCAATCATAAAAAAAAAACTTGATATGTTACTTTATAATTAGTTATGATCAAATCATCAAGCCCTAACCTAACATATTTGATTCATTTAGAATATATCTTAAACATCTTTGAAGACGCAGCAACAAAGAAGCAATAAAAAAATTTAAAACATCTTTTAAGTTCAGATTTACAATTTTGCCGCATTGCTTTGCTATAGATTTGATGTTCTCCGTATAAATATTATATTGCATTGTTATGATTGTCATACTACATGTTATGAAGCATTCAATTATGGCCGACAATGAGTTGTTTGAATTATAACAACGCATTGTCCCTACCAACTAAACTATGTTCACAGAGACGAGTTGTTTGAATTATGTACAACATTAATTTAATCATTTGGTAATTATATCATATATTGTCCCTAAAAAAATTATATCGTATATCGGGAAGTTTCAATAACTATGAAAAAATGAAAAAAAATATTATAATTTTTTATCATGTATTAACAAAAAAATATTATAACTTTTTATGATTATGAAGAAAAGAAATAAATATTATAATTTAGATTATGTACAACATTATATATTTATTCCTTAAAAAAAATTACATATTTTTTTTTTTTTGGTTAAATATATTTATACTATGTACTTACAAATAACTGTATTGTAGTCACCCGTGCATAGCACAGGATGATATTATAGTTTACTATAAAACAGTATTAGTAGTAAACTTAACT
Organism: Medicago lupulina; assembly: GCA_958299785.1. NCBI lineage: Eukaryota > Viridiplantae > Streptophyta > Magnoliopsida > Fabales > Fabaceae > Medicago > Medicago lupulina. The sequence continues at coordinate 52,442,501 of OY283139.1, read as the reverse complement.
ATATGTGTGTGGATAGATATATTCAATGAGAGGGGTATTAAGACGGATAACATTTGGCTGACATTGTGGTACTAATGTCATGTGAAATGGTCAAAAATGTTTAACAAAAATCAACCACTTGTTACATCGTTGTTGACCAATATCACATGAACTCCACAATTAACACACATGTGTTGTCCTTATTAATACATGCCATTATAAATTGCTTATATATTGTAAAAAAGTTACATTTAACATTAACAAGTTAATTCATCTCAAAAATATATTTGTGATTAGGGGCATAGCCACTTACACGGCAGGGTGTGCTGCTGTAACGTTTGAGATTCAAAATTCACATCAATTTTATTATATTTTGTATTGGGAAAATATAGATAGACACCTTTTTCCCTAAAAAAAATAAAAATAGGTAGACACCCTTTTTTAATACTACTCTTGTACACACTCTATGTGGGAGGGTATTTTGGTAATGTATAAGAAAAGATATGTAGTTATTTTAGACCCACATTGTCACATGTTGCATTTATGTGTGGGGATTTAAGGGGTGTATGCCATCTATGTGTCTATTATAAGCACTCTTTTACATTTGCATACCCTTGGTTATCTACTATGCACCTGACTTTATCATCCCTTTTTCTTACGTGGTGCAACAAGACATCATTTCAACTCTTGTTCAACAAATCAAAACATAACACAATGTACACACTTACATTTCACCTATTATTCAACCCTTTATTTTCTCTCTATATCTCTCCTTCTATGACATCTATCTTTTTACTTTTTTTCTATAATGGTAGATTAGATATGAGGTGTCATAACCTTATTTTTCTTCTTTCTTTTGTATGTTAATGTTTCTTTCCTTTTTTTAAGGGTTATGCTAACAAGTATCTTTGTGGTATTAGTTAAGTAAACTAAAAATAGTATGTTTGTATTATATTCAACATTTTGATTTTTAAAAAGTTACATTCATCACTTTTTACTATTTTTTAATACAACATTTCTATTTTTATCCTCTTATCCAATACCCAAGGACAATCTTTAACATTTCCTTTATTTTAAGGGTTAATTAAGTTTTTGGTCTCTATAGATATCTGCAGTTTCGTTTTTAGTTTCTATAAAAACAAATCACACTTTTTAGTCCCTACAAAACTTTATGTTATAACTTTTAGTCTTTGTTGTTAAGTGACCCCTAATGGCGCTGACGTGGCACTAACATGTCATTATTTTTTTTTAAAACTTCAGAATTCCTGTTTAATAGTTTCTTTCAAAAAATTAACTGAACATTATGAAAATACTAAAATACCCTTATACGACATTATTTAATCTTTTAAAAAAAACTTCATAATTTTTTTTTTTGGGAAACAAAATTTTTGTTTAATGGTTTTTTTAAAAAAAAAATTAATTGGACATTATGAAATTACTAAAAAAACCCTTATACGTCATTATTTATTTATTTATTTTAAAAAACTTCAGAATTTCTGTTTAATGGTTTTTTCCAAAAAATTAATTGGACATTATGAAATTACTACAATACCCTTATTGTTTAATTAAAAGACATAATTATTTCTCTCTTCTCTTCACCTGCTGTCAACATATTTGTTTTTCAAGTGGCAACCATCTAAACCAATTTCCACACCGGTGGACACTAAAGCAAAGCTAAGTGGAGTCTCAGGAAATCCATATCATGATTCCACTGATTATCAAAGTGTTGTAGGTGCATTGCAATATTTAACTTTCACTAGGCCTGATATTACTTATATTGTCCAAAAAGTGTGTCTTTTTATGCATAATCAACGAACAGAACACATGGCTGCCTTGAAGCGGATTATTAGGTACATTAAGGGTACATCCACCCACGGCCTACATATCTCTCCTTCCGTAGTTAATACACTCACCGCTTATACTGATGCGGACTGGGGAAGGTGTCCAGATACTAGGAGATCCACTTATGGGTATTGTGTCTATCTTGGGGATAATTTGGTGTCTTGGTCAGCAAAAAGACAACCAATCTTATCCTGTTCTAGTGCTGAAACAGAGTATCGTGGTGTTGCTAATGTTGTTGCTGAGTCATGTTGGCTTCGAAACTTACTATTAGAACTTCAGTGTCCGATCACAAAAGCTACTATAGTCTACTGTGACAACGTCAGCGCTGCTTATTTGTCAGGAAATCCCATCCAACATCAACGCACAAAACATATTGAAATGGATATTCACTTCGTGCGTGACAGGGTTGCTAAAGGTCAAGTACGGGTCTTATATGTCCCATCCCGTTATCAAATAGTTGCATATTTACGAAGCGCCTTCTGTTGCAGTTGTTTGATGATTTCAGAGATAGTCTCATCATTCGGCTGAAGTAGATAAAATAGTCACAAGGAAGGTGGAGTTTGAATTGTGACCCTTTAAAAATTATCCTAAAACTTAAAAGTGATTCTCAAGTTGTTCACTTGGAATGGTTAAGTTAACTCTCTGACTTCAGAACGTTATGAAGTTCATACAGAAAAACTGATTAACAAAGTAAATGTGTTGGTGTGTGTTGTGTATACTGAAATTAAAGAGTATAGGGAAGAGAGAAAGAACACAGAGTTTTATAGTGGTTCACCCAATGTGGGCAAGTCCACTCCTCACAATCTTGTGAGAGTTTCCACTATGATGCTTGAGATAACCTCTCAAATCCTGCACCTTACAATCTTTGTTCACCTGAACAATTACAACTCTGTATTCTCTAAGCCTCAGCAGGCTTGCACCTTTTTTCTAAGTTAACCACTTAGACTTTTACAACCTTTGCTCAAACTAACAGTTTAGTACCCCTAAAGCTAGATGAGACTTTGTTACAATTTGTAAGAGATTTTAATGTTTGAGAATCAAACATAAGAGGGGGAAGAAGAAGAAGTTATCTACGAAAGAGATAACAAAGAGTATTGATTTACACTACAAGAAGGTAAGAAGAGCCTTCAATTGTAACACCCCGTTCCCAAAAATCCGTAATTTAAATAAAACAATCAGAGTTAAACCACAAACGGAGCATTACACTGCTTATATAAAAATTCTTTAATAGAAAATAAAACTATTAAACTTCAACAACCAACTTATAAAAACTGCAGCGGAATATTCATTTCAATCATAATTAATCCTCAAGTAAAATCATGGCACAAAGGCCTCAACCAACAAATAGTTATTCAACCATATCTATATAATTCCGGCATAAAAGCCTCATCAAAATAATTCAACAAAGACTACATCATCATGTCTCAAAATTCAATACATAGGAATGAAAATAATATAGAAATCTCATCCCATACGTAACAAAGTCCTAGACGTTGAGCCACCACCTACTACTCAGGATCACCTGCAAGTTACCCATACGAAGGGCAACATTTTCAAGCAGAAGGGGTGAGATTCACAATCAAAAATAATATATATAAATAATTCATCAATTGTAATGAAACAACCACGGTTCACCGCACAACATCAACAAAATCATATATACATAAATATGACATTATCCTTGATTATCAACGACCACTTAATTATAATTAATTTGCATCAATTTCATTTAATGCTGACAATACACCGACAACGACTCAACACCGACGACACGTCAACAACAACGACCACTCACTCAATACAACAACTACGACGATGCAACAATGCACATGCATGTGGTACCAAAATACAGGGCAGAAGCCCTCACCGGATATTGAATGGTTAAAGCATTCATCAGGACATAAGTCCTCACCGCTTTGAACAACAAGGTGTTCCAGGACATGAGTCCTCCCGCTTTGAACGACGAGGCGTTCCAGGGCAAAGCCCTCACCGCTTTTATGCATTATGCAATGGACTCCACTTGTGTATATCTACATACAACATCAACATCTGTGCCGAAATAATTATGACACACTCCCCAACTGGACATCACGACCAAAACAACTCGACAACACGACGTACATATTTATAAATAATTAAATATGCATAATTCCACATGATTTTCCATCTTTTATAATTTTCCACCACATAAAAATATTTAATAAATCCAATAAACATTTTAGGAAGTTCAGATTAAAGTCCTAAAGCACCTAACAAAATTCACAAAATGGTCGTTGAGGACCAACTTCGCTTAAGCGAAGCACAGTTCGCTTGAGCGAACTCAATGTCGTAACTCAGGGTGTTCTTCGCTTGGGGTTCGCTTGCAGTTCGCTTGAGCGAAGGCTTGTTTCCAAAAATCTGGGCAAAATTCAGCGTTGTTCGCTTAAGCGACGGGAAGTTCGCTAGAGCGAACACCAACGCCGAAGATCAGGTTCTTGTTCACTTAACGTTCGCTTGGCTTACGCTTGAGCGAACGGTCAAATTCCAATTCTGGGCAACTACAAGGCAGTTCGCTTAAGCGACGGGTAGCTTCGCTTAAGCGAAGCATCATCTGCACAGACCAAAACCTACGATTCTCAAACCCCTTTTTCATCCAAAAACCCAATTTTGATCCCCCAATCACCCAAAATGAATCATTATAAAGTTTACAGGTTCTATACACAACATATCATCAAAAACAACTCAGTAAAACACAATCAACAACATAATTCAACAATATTTATCAATTCATCATATTCTTATACCTAAACCAAAAACAACCCTTTTCAATCCAAATTCAGGAATCATGTATATATATTATTAAGTAATTGCTAGCCTCACCCTTACCTGATTAGATGAACAAACAAGCTACAACAATTCAATCATCTTAGCTAATCCCCTTGTTCTTGGTCTCTCTCCCTTTTTCTCCCAAAAGCTTATGTTTTTCTTCTTACTGTACGTGAAAATATTCTGACTTTCTATTTTCTTTTCTAACTCCCACTAATACTCCTTAACTCCTTTCTTATTTTCATTTAACTCCCTTAACACCTAATAACCCTCAATTAACTCCCAACATTTTCAAATAACTATTATTCTTACTCATTTTTATTAAATAGATAAATAACCTCCCAATATCATATAATAAAACATTAATCAAATAACAACACACCACATATTCACCTAAATCATTTAACAAATCAAATAAAATACTCAAAAGCAACTAAAATACTAAAATAGAAATTAGAGTGTTACAACTCTCCCCAACTTAGAGAATTTCGTCCTCGAAATATTACCTCAAGTAAACAACTCTGGGTAAGACTCCAACATCTTACTCTCCAGCTCCCAAGTTAAACTTTCACCAGTCACTCCACCCCAAACAACTTTCACTAGAGGTATCTCTTTGCCTCTCAACTTCTTCACTTTACGGTCTTCAATTCTCAACGGTAAAGTCTCAACCGTAAGATTATCCCTAACTTGTACATCATCTCTAGGAATAACATGCAAAGGATCCGCTACATACTTCCGTAGCTGCGATACATGGAACACATCATGCAAATTCGAAAGATGTGGTGGCAAACCAATCCGATATGCCACTGTTCCAACCCTCATAGATATCTGGTAAGGACCAATGAACTTTGGAGTCAACTTCTTGGACTTCTATGCACATCCTACACCCGTCATAGGAGTAACCCTCAAAAACACATGATCACCCTCCTGAAACTCAAGGGCCTTTCTGCATTTGTCATGGTAACTCTTTTGTCGACTTTGCGACGCTTTCATATGCTCTCTTATCAACTTGACCTTCTCTGTAGTCTGATGAACTAACTCTGGTCCCAACACCGCACTTTCTCCCGACTCAAACCAACACAAAGGAGTTCTGCACCTCCGACCATACAAAGCTTCGAACGATGCCATACCAATACTCGAATGGTAACTGTTGTTGTATGTGAACTCTATAAACGACAGGTGACTATCCCAAGCTCCACCTTGTTCAAGCACACACACTCTTAGTAAATCTTCCAAAGATTGGATCGTCCTCTCCGACTGACCATCTGTCTGCGGATGATAAGCTGAACTCAACCTCAACTTCGAACCCAATGCATCTTGCAAACTCTTCCAGAATCTAGAAGTGAACCTCGGATCTCTGTCCGACACAATACTTGACGGAACACCATGCAACTTCCCAATGTCAAGGATGTAGATTTCCGCCAACTGAGCTACGGGAAAAGTAATATTTATGGAATAAAGTGCGCCGACTTTGTCAACCTGTCGACCACAACCCATATAGGATCATGCCCTCTTGGAGTATTCGGCAAACTCGTTACAAAATCCATGAAAATGTTGTCCCACTTCCACTCAGGTACATCTAACGGCGTCAACAGCCCTGTAGGCTTCTGATGCTCAACCTTAGACTTCTGACAAGTCAAACATGCATACACAAACTGAGCAACATCTCGTTTCAATCCAGACCACCAAAACAATTTCTTAGTAGCTCCCGGATGAATACTCAAACTACTTCTATGACTCTCCTCTAAAATTAACTTTTTCAAATCATCGTTATCAGGGATACAAATTCTTCCTCTGAACCTTAACACACCCAGATCATCAACTTTAAAGTCACTATTCTCAGTTTCATTAACAACAACCATCAAATCAACAAGCTTGACATCCACTTGTTGTGCTTCTCGGATACTATTCAAGAAATCACTATTAATCTTTAGCATCCCCAACTATACACTCTGAGGTGTCAACTCACAGACGAGACTCAAGTCTCTAAACTGTTCTAACAATTCAAATTCTTTCACCATCATGGCAGACATATGCAACGTCTTCCTGCTCAAAGCATCAACAACCACATTAGCTTTACCCGGATGGTAATTCAAGCCAAAATCATAATCCTTCAACAGTTCTAACCATCTCCTCTGCCTCATGTTCAGTTCTTTCTGATCAAATAAATATTTCAAACTTTTATGATCACTAAATACTTCAAATCTGGAACCATACAAGTAGTGCCTCCAAATTTTCAAAACAAAAACCACCGCAGCTGTAACACCCCGTTTTCCCAAAGGTAAAATTTCATAAAAATAATCAGAGATTTCCACGTAAACGGAATGTCACATTCTTTTCTTAAAATCATAAACTGAATAAATAACTATCTATCCTTTAAAATTCAATAACAAAATCTTCAATACTTCACAGCGGAATTTATCAAGTAACTAAAACAGTCTTTGGCACGAAGGCCTCTTCATACATGTCTCATAAAAATCCAATCTAAAGACATGGTCATAAATCTTCAAAAGCAATACGTAAGGAATAGAAAAGCAATAACAAAGTTCCCATCCCGTGACGTATCAGAGCACCTAAGACACACGAGAGAGTAACTTCTCACGACATCAACTATTCTTGGTTACCTGCAAGTTACTCATACGAAGAGCAACATTTTTCAAGCAGAAGGGGTGAGATTTCACAAACCAATAATATCAAGCATAAAATTCATTAATTATATTTAACAACGTAAATAATTTCCTCTATTAGTAATAATAATCCTTCATGTAATAATTCTTAATAACTCAACCAACTTCTAATTATCATTTACTTCATATTCATCACATTATAAAGATCATCATATAACACATAATAACCAAATCATAACCAACATAGATCATCACATCTTAGTTCATATACAACATAACAACATCATTAATTCGTAATAACATTTCTCCACCAAGCATCTCATTAGCAACTCATAATAGAAGACAACTTAGCAACTATACGTAACATCATCAATTCATAATAATACTTATTCATCAAACATCTCATTATCAATTCATGAATAAAAGACAACTATCAACTTAACATAAACATCATCAAGTACACTTAACAACTCATAGATATCATCATGTAATCATCATCACTAATAAATTTAAAACAACTCAATGTAATCATCATCTCACTATAATAATCAACATCGTAAACAACATTATAACATTATAATTAGTATCATATACAACATCATCACAACATAACAATATCATAATCAATATCTTAAACAACATAGCAACATAACAATATCATAATCAATATAGCAACATCTTAGTCAACGTCATATAATTCACATCATAAACATCGTATAATCTTCATAGGTACTTTTTTAACAACACATGGGTAGAAAACAACTCGACAACTCATAGAGGATAATTCATCAACAACTTAACAACTCATGGATGATAATTCATCAACAACAACTTTGACTCGACAAATGCGACAATGCAACTTAGACACTTATATGCATGTGGTACCAATCGTCATCATAAGTATTAATATACTTTAATTGTGCGGAGGACAAAGCTCCTAATCATCGTGCGGAGGACAAAGCTCCTAATAATCGTGCGGAGGACAAAGCTCCTATCATGGTGAGGACAAAGCTCAATGAATGCTAATGCATGGACTCTATCAACAAGACACCTTAATCAACTTATCACTTATACATCCAATAATTTGGAGTTCATCATCAACTTATTCATACTCATGCAACTTAGTTAAATAACAATTGCAGCATAATCAAATCACATCAAGCTTAATAACAATTCATTTCAACAACATCTTGATCATTCAATAATATTTCGAGTAATGCATTTAATCATTAAATCACATTACAAACAACTTAGCAGTTCATAACAGCAACAGAAACAGCACAAGCAATTCAAAACATAACAATATTAATGTGAAGCATCAACAACTTAAACATCATACATCTTCCACATAAGGCATATAAATATTTCACATAACCAATAACAGCAAGATAGGCGACACGTAAACATCTCAAGATATAACAATATCAAATGATAATCAACAACAACTTAAACATCATATATAATTCACATAATGCATATACAAATATATTACATTACTATCAACACTAAATCACATTATAATAGCTTCACAGATCATCAATAATATTATATTCAACCCACATTCCTACTGTAACACCAAATCATATTATTATACTCTTAAACACCTTAATTGAACTCATAGAACTTCTAGTTTTGAGGGTTGGTATTATCCCATAAGTTTTGGATTAACTTAGAAATGGTTATGCTGAATTTTCATAAGATTTCACTGTGACCTACGTGCAGTAATTTGACCATAACTCAAGTTCTATAAATCGTTTTGACGTCAGACCAATGGCATTAGGAAGCTAACATCCATACCTACAACTTTCGTGTTTACACCTAAGACCAATTATGTACCAATCAATACCAGTTTTCATTTCAAATTCGGACAAAGTTGTGCTGAAATTCATAAAAATTTACTAAGACCTCCTTGAAGTATTTTCATCATATCTCAAACACCAAAAACCATTTTCATGTCAAACCAAAGCCACTGGAAAGCTAACATAATTATCTACAACTTTCATGTTTACACCAAAGGAAAATTCAAAACAGAAATGTGTGAAAAAGACGCAAGAACGCGAAACAGAGAATGCTGTCAAAGTGCATCTCGCGAGGCGAGTAAGTGTACTCGCTGTGGCGAGTTGCGACGGACAAATCTACGGGAACAGACCAGTTTTCACTCCAAAAGCCCCAATTTCATCAACCCAAATCCCAAATTTGATAGGAAACTCAACCTATGTTTATTCTACAGCCTGAACTTCAATTCTTAACACAATTTCGATGGTTTCTACACTTTTCAATTCAAAAAAATCAATAATCAAAACCTAATCCCAATTATCCAACCTAAGAACAACATGTTAAATCACAAATTCAGAATCATAGGCTTAAGAAGATTGAATGTTAGTCCCACCCTTACCTTAAAGAATGAAAATCGCAGCCTCTAGGTCTTCTCCCTCTTCTCTTGGCTTTTTCCTCCTTTTTCCAAAAACAGTCGTACGTGCAATTGTTTTTCTAAAACTAGGTTTTCTCTCCTTTTTATAAAAATCTTAACCTACTTATTTTTCTCTTAAATCCCAATCTTAATATTCTATCCCAATATATATATATATATTTCCATAACAAATCATTTATACTTCTATAACAAATGACATATGTCATACCCCATTTTTTGACCGTTTTGTTTTCTTTTTACTCGGCATCTATAGTCGTTGTACCGGGTTATTTTCTCAAATTTCTACGTTTTATTTCGCGATATTTCATCAGTTTTTTTTAGCATTCTACATGTACATATCTCAGCATTTTATCTGTACGCTTTGCAAACATTTTACTCGTCTTTTCTCAAAACTTTTATCCGCTTAAATCTTTTCTTATCTATTCATTTTACAGCGTTTCGCTGCTATTTTCTCATTCTTACTCGCTTTTGTAGATTGAGAAGTCTCGTCATTTCAGACGAAATTTCGACAGAGAGATTACTTTGAAGTACCTCATTTGGTTCCGAAAGGACATTTTTTTTATTTTTTAGTTACTATTTTATTTTTATCTTGTTTCTTTATTACCTTTTATTTTGCGCTTTTTATTTTATTTTATTTTATATTTTCGTTTTCCTTTTATTTATTATTGTTATTATTTATTTTTATTAGTGTGTTATATTTTTTTTAGTCCATTTTTTAGTCCAGGCCCATGTATCAGTCCAGCCAAGGGTATTTTTGTCCAGAAATCTTTTCTCAACCACAACCTAGCTGGTCACTATTTAAAGAGCTGTCTAATCATTGAATAAAGAATACACACTGCCCAAGAACACTGTAGCCGCACAAGTCCCATCAATAAACCCTAATTCCATTTTTCTTTTCAAAAATCCAGAATCAAACCACAAAAAAACTCAAGAAAATGATGAATATTACATGAACACATGAACTAATTTCCACAAACAGCCCCAAATCCGAACCACACACACACAAACAACACAAATCCGAACTACACAACACATCCAAACACAAATCCGAACCACATACGGTCATTTTTTCACTCGGATTCGAACAACAACACATCCAAACGCAAATCCGAACCCAAACAAGGAAAGGAGGTAGTCTTTCTTTTTCGTTTTCTTGCTTTCTTAGTTCAAAATTTCCGAAAAAATAGAACTCAGATCTAGGTCTATGTGTAGTTTTGTTTAAAAATCTAAGACTGGATCTATAATGGGGAAGAAGAGACGAACGTTTTGATATAAAATTTTTTTCAAAAAAAAAAGGTTTTGGATTCCGGCACGGCGGCGCAACCGCCGGCCGCCGCCGGAACCTTCAAACCTTCATCGTGTTCTTCATTCACATTTCCAGCAAGAGTAGAGAGAAGGGAGAGTGTTTGTGGTTTAGAGAGAGAAAGGGGATGGTATAATAAAAAAAACCGGTCCCTTCCCCCTTATATAGGGAGTGAACCGGACCGGTTTATTTTTAAAAAACCGGATTTCTCTTTTGAACCACAGGCTCTCATCACAGCCGTTAGATCGCAGATCTAACGGCAACTGTGCATCCTTAGTTTTTTTTTGTTCTCTATTGTGTTCTGTTTTTTTTTTACTTTGTTCCTGCGCGTTGCTAACCGTCAGATCTATGATCTGACGGTCCCTGTTTTACTGGCTTTATTGTTTTTTTATTATTTGATTCTGATGGCTGTGATCTTAACTTCTGAGATTAAATCTGAGCCCTTGGATCAATCAGACGGCTCAGTTTATACCAGAAATTGTGAGCCATGGTACTTTGTTTTTTTAGGTTTTTTTATTACTAGTCTTTTTACTACATTTTCACTATCTTCACACCATTTTTTTACCACTTATGCATTGTATTTTTACTCAAGTTCTTTTCTCATTTACCTCTAAAAATCATAAAAATATTTTCTATTTCTTGTTACTTGTTTTTTTATTTTATCATCATTATTTATTTAGTTGTTATTTTTACCATATTGTTTATTTATCATCCTCATCTCATGCATTATTTTATTTCTTGTTACTTTATTTTTTTTATCATCTTTTAGTATGTAGTTAGGTTTCAATGTAATTTAATTTTCCGCATTCTTTTTTTATTTCTCGTCATTTATTTTTATGCAAGACTCTAGAATGTATTTAGGCCTCATGTAAATATCAAAAATAATAAAACGCACCGACACATACACCGACACAATCACACACTTTATTTATCGTTTTATGTCATAACCGTAACCGAGGCGAAAAACGAATTAGTGACAAATTAGGATTAAAAACTTGACTATAATTACTTTAAAAATGAACAACTAGTAAATTTTTAGGTTTGAGCTTTATTTACTTTTTACGCTTTTCGTTTCGCTTTACGCTTAATTTTTACCGTTAGTAAAAAATCATTTTCTCAAAAAAAAATCAAATAATCAATAACACCAAAAATATTTTCTTAACAAACCTTGGAAACAAACCAAGTGATTTTTTTCCTTTTATTTTCTTAATCAAATGCTTAATGAATTTAATTCTCATTTTAGACTTTTTTTTTCATAATTAAAATTGAACCAACCTCACATTATTTTTCTTCCTTATGCCTTGAGGCCTCTAGTCTCCTTCTTAAAACCTTTTTTTCAAAATTGCTAAAAACAACCCAACTCACCAAAAGAAATTTTTGAGGTGAACTACATGATTTTGATCCCTTTTTCTTTAAGGGTATGTAGGCAAAGGATTTATCCTTCCAAATCAATAAAAATAACAAAAACATACATCTTCTCTCTCCATTCTTACACTTAGATTTTAGGCAACATTTTTTTACAAATAATTAAGCGAATAATTAGCACAAGTTTAATTTAGGTGAGAGGCTCCTTCGGAGTACCGAAGTCGATTAGGGTGCTTAACACCTTCCCTAGTCGAAACCAACCCCCGGACCTTAATCTCTAAAAAAAGGTTTTTTACTCGTTTTTTTCCCTTCCCGCGGATAAAAATTGAGAGTTCAAAGATTGACGGTTCAAAACCAACCAATGGATTGACACCCGAAAATCACGAGCACAGAAATGGCGACTTCACTGGGGAGAAAGATTTCCTAAGTGGGTTAAGCCCACCTTACCTTTCTTTACTTGTGCTTTATTTTTTGCTTATACACTTTGTACATACATACTTGTTTATTTCCAAACGTGAGTGGTGAGATAAGTCCTACACCCGGGCTTGAGTGAAATTTAAGATAGGACGGGGTATAATCAAAGTTCCACTCCAAGAGTAATCTTGAGTTTTAGTTCATGTGATAACCCCACTCAATGGAGGGATCTTGGAAGTAATATTTGTTGACACGAGTAATCATGTTAGCTTTATTATTTTTAAGTGACCGTCGAAGTTGAGGACTTTAGTTACCTTTAACCCCTCCTAGCCTTTTAGAACGTAGTGCGGTGGCTAATCAAGAGTAATCTTGAATTGGTTGATACGCGATACTACACCCAAATGAGACTTACCTACGAGTGTTATTGGACCAAGAGTAATCTTGCAAACCAATGACGTTTGGAAGTGGTTGACAACGTTGGGAACTTTTTTAGAACCTTGTTACATATATTTGTGAAGCCATAGTTCTTACCTTGTGACGATTTCACCCTTGACCCCAACATTGTGGAACTTAACCTCACCATGTTTCCTATATTCTTTAGCATGATCATGCATACATGCATCCATTCATGAAAAACTTTTTTCTCATCGAAGGACTTAGACAAGTTTTTTAAACATCACGGATGAACGAACCTTGTAAGAAAGAACACCAAGAAATACAACTTCAAAAATCTTAACTAAGCTTTATCTTGTGTTATGAACCTTTTCCTTGGTTTCGTTCTTACCTTTTGAAAAAGGACCTTATTTTAATATATGTACAATTTTCAAATGAAACCACGTTCCTCTACAATGTTTACAATTCACTTTGCTAAGTCCTTCAAAACAAAAAATTCACATTTTTGCATAAACATATCATGCATCATTTTGCATTCATAGTTTCTAGTCCGTGTCTCACATTGTGTCTTCTCAATAAAAGGTCAACCCGTCAGTTGACTCGCATCTACAACACTCGAGCAAGTCAAGGAAAAGAAAATGGAACGTCTTGAGCAAGAGAACAAGGAACTCCGTGAAAAATTGGCATCCATGCAAGTTGAGATAGAGAAGCTAACTACCATGGTGGCTATTCTAATGACCGCTCAGAGTCAGATATCGGTCTCTCAGCCTATTAGCACCACTTGGGAGCCAGTGGTGTCTGCTATTCCCTTTTCGACTGTGTTTACCAGTGCTCCTCAACGCACCATGCCAGGAGCTTACCCATGGGGCATGCCGTATATGTTCGGTAAAGGTCGTCACCCCGTTGTCACCGAAGTTCCAACTCCTTTTGTGTCGCATCCTCAGCCAGGCGCACCTGCTCCTCAAGCTGTTATGACTTATTCAACACCGTTTGTTCATACAGTTCGGCAAGGCTATGAGCCAATTTTCCATTCTGATAATGTTAAAGCATCTGACAGAGTAGAGGCTTTGCAGGACACAATTCATGAAATGAAGCGAGAGATGAAAGCTCTTCGTGGAAACGAAGTATTTGGACATAATGTGTATGAACTTTGTTTGGTTCCTAATGTGGTGGTGCCACCCAAATTTAAGGTCCCAGACTTCGATAAGTACAAGGGGAATACTTGTCCCAGGATTCATTTGACAATGTACGTGAGGAAGATGTCCACCCAGGCGTACAATGACAAAATGCTTGTCCATTTCTTCCAAGATAGTTTGGCCGGGGCTGCTCAAAAATGGTACATGAGCCTAGACAGTGCCAGAGTCTGTACTTTCAATGACTTGGCAAATGCCTTTATCCACCAGTACAGTTACAACTCGGACATGGCCCCAGATAGGGAGCAGCTCAGGGCAATGACTCAAGGGGATAAGGAAACTTTCTTGGAATATGCCCAAAGATGGAGAGGGTTTGCCGCTCAGATCATTCCACCACTACAGGACAAGGAATTGACGAGGATCTTTCTCAAAACCCTTAGTCCATTCTACTATAAGAAGATGATCGCCAGTGCACCAGGTAACTTCGCCGAAATGGTAGGTATGGGTACGCGTCTTGAAGAAGGGGTCCGAGAAGGACGGCTAGTCAATGAAAGTGTTTCCACTGATGATTCCGAAGAAGAAGATCAGGAAGTGAGTATGGTAAAAGGTTGGCCTCAACAACAGTATCCGACTTATCACCATGTTGCCGTTGGTTTGTCCGACGCCAATACTGTTCCAAATTTGGGTTATCAACCCCAGCTTCTACAATATCAACAACAGTATCAACAACTCACCGATTGGGTATTAATCTGATCTCTCTTGTGCCTTCCATCAAGGGGCACCCGACCATGACATCGAGCACTGTTGCGCTTTGAAAGCCGAAGTCCAGAAGCTGATTGAAGCCAGTATCTTGCTTTTCTAAGATTAAATTCTGACATACAAGTTAATCCGCTACCGGATCATGGTACCTAATGTCAACACATGGAATGTGCTAGCTGCACTTGGGTCGCTGCTGACGTTTCTTTCTACTACTCTTTTGTTCGAATAATATGTCTGTTTGTTGTTTTCTGTTTGTCAAAAATTCTTTCGTCCCACCCGAGACGGAAGTGAATTTGTTTAGGGCTTTTTGCTTTACGTATTTTCATCATTAATAAAAAGGTCGTCTCGATCCCAACTTTGTTATATTTTATTTTGTGCTTCTTCTGGAAAAATGGTAATACAAAAAACCAAAAAATATCATTTTCTTTTTTTCAATGTCTGCATAATCATAATATTTATTTACTTGCCAAAATCATGCATTAGTAAGCCCGTTGATCACTTTAATCCTATGCTCTCTCCTAACTTTGAGTTCCATGTGACCGAGATTGAAGAGGAGAAGGATGAATATGGGTCCCCGATAAGAGTTCTTGTCTACTGGGGGCATCTTAGCAGTCAAAGGTACAAACAAAGACATCAAGAAGATTGTCCAAAAAAGGGCATTCACTTACAAAGACTAGCATGAGATGCTAACATCTGCTTTGCACGAAGTGTCATACATCAAGTGCATATCAACAGGGGCAACCCCCCCCTCCGTCCCTCAATGACAACACATGGATACCGTACTTCAATGCACACATCAACAGGGGCAACCCCCCTCCTTCCCTAAATATGCAACATGAAGACCGTGTCCCCCACAAAGGTCAAAGTCCCATCAATGGAAGGTTCTCCCGAACAGTCATATCAAAAAATGAAACAAAGCTTCCAACAAGAAGGTTCGTCCCTGCGGACTTCAAGGAGACCTTATGCTCAAAAAGTCACTATCTTTCAATCAGAATCCAGGGGCAAAGAAATGCCTAATCAAAAAGGATGGTGACAAACTCCCTCTTCCTGTGAATTCTGATGCAGTCAAGAAATACTTTGTCAAAAAAAAGGGCTCGATAAGTCGCAAACCTGAAAAGGCGGCTTAGGCAAAAATGAGCGTCTCGGTGGACTGAAAACCCGAAAGGGCAGTCCAGGCAAAAGTTAGAGACATACAAAAAATGATGAAAATAATTACCCTGATAGATTGAAAACCCGCAAGGGCGATCTATGCAAAAGTTAAGGGTTGTGACAAAGTAACTGCATCAGACTGGACGTGACTCATTTGGGGCACTTCAATTGTCAAAAGGGCCTACATTAAGTCAGATATGACTCACTTGGGATATTTCAGCAGTCAGAAGACATCCATTTTGAAGTTGCTGCAAATCAAAGACTCGAAACAGTGGAATTCAAAGTTGTCAGGGAGAATAGCGGTTATTGTGTTCAATGTACCTTTCCCATATGATTACCATTTTCCAAACCTTTTAAAGATCTGTGGAGCCACGCCTTTGGTAGGTCACCACTCTTTCAAATTAATTTGAGCCTGTGCTCTTTATTTCAAATCCTCATTTATTTCTACTTGCATAATTTCTTCTATTTTTGATGTTAATACTTAAAGCAAAATTATTTCAGATTTCTTTTTCTAACTTCTTCATGTCTTTTGAAAAAATTTAAACAACAAACACACTTTCTTTGAACTCTTGAGTAGGTGAGACGTGCGTCAACATTCGCCTCGAGAACAGTTAACCTCTGCAGGATGAACATAGTCATTGCTTGAAAAAAAAGAAAAAAGAAGAGCTCGCTAAGTCGAAAACCTGAAAAGGCGACTTAGGCAAAAATGAGCGTCCCGGTGGATTGAAAACCCGAAAGGGCGGTCCAGGCAAAAATTAGGGGCATACAAAAAAGATACATTCCCGATGGATTGAAAACCCGAAAGGGCGGTCCAGGCAAAAGTTAGGGATTCAAAAAAAAAAAAAAAGAAGCAAAAAAAAACAATGCAAAAGAAAAGCATGACTAGTGAAGTGTACCCATGAGGGAGGGCTTAAGATTGGTTCGGAAATGGCGACTTCTGCCAGACTCTTGGTTAACGGATTTTATTCCCACGAGGATGTTTACTTCATACTGGGCTTCACCCTGGCGATGACTTGATCTCTCTCCAGCGTTACTATCTTCAAGGAAGTTTGCCGAGTGTTTGTGTTTGCGACTTGGGTTCGACTTTCACCTCAGCCGTCCAGTCTTGTCTCATCAAGTTGTCTACCGTCACTAATGCTCATACATACATACATACATACATTTAAACCTACATGCATACACAGTCACATACATTCATATATTCATGCATTCACAAGCACACGCGTTCACTTTCATGCACATACATACATACAGAAGTCATCTACACAATTGCATTGACTACTCTGAGTCTTGCTTCAACACAATCCAAAATACAAACAAAACAACAAAAATATCATCTCCAGTGTATCTAACCCTAAGATATCACCAAGTATACACTTCCACAAACCGTCAGTTTACAAAATACATTTCTTTTTCCCCAGCATCTTATCAAGTTTTACCTCTCCAACACTACATTTACTGTTTTTTACCCGTGTCTTGCTCTCCAACAATGACAGCAAACACAACACTACATTTACTGTTTTTTATCCGTGTCTTGCTCTCCAACAATGACAGCAAACACAACACTACATTTACTGCTTTTTATCCGTGTCTTGCTCTCCAACAATGACAGCAAACACAACCCTACATTTACCGCTTGTCCCGTGTCTTGCTCTCCAACAATGACAGCAAACACAACCCTACATTTATTGCTTTTCCCGTGTCTTGCTCTCCAACAATGACAGCAAACACAACCCTACATTTATTGCTTTTCCCGTGTCTTGCTCTCCAACAATGACAGCAAACACAACCCTACATTTACCGCTTTTTCCCTGTGTCTTGCTCTCCAACAATGACAGCAAACACCAACGTCGCATTTACCTTTACCATTTTCAAGCTTTTGTTTTCCAGTGAACTTTGGTCCCCAGTCAGGTCATCGTCACCATATTGCATTCATAACAATGCACTTAACATTACATTCACAACATCGCGCGCATCAACATAGCGTTCATAGCACTTTACGGTTGATGCGGATCAAAAATGGTGTACTCTGATATTTAAGTCTCCTCGACCCATCAATTTGAAACTTTCGTTTTCAAACCTCTGTGGCGAAGAAACTTAAATAGGGGCATCTGTCATACCCCATTTTTTGACCGTTTTGTTTTCTTTTTACTCGGCATCTATAGTCGTTGTACCGGGTTATTTTCTCAAATTTCTACGTTTTATTTCGCGATATTTCATCAGTTTTTTTTAGCATTCTACATGTACATATCTCAGCATTTTATCTGTACGCTTTGCAAACATTTTACTCGTCTTTTCTCAAAACTTTTATCCGCTTAAATCTTTTCTTATCTATTCATTTTACAGCGTTTCGCTGCTATTTTCTCATTCTTACTCGCTTTTGTAGATTGAGAAGTCTCGTCATTTTAGACGAAATTTCGACAGAGAGATTACTTTGAAGTACCTCATTTGGTTCCGAAAGGACATTTTTTTTATTTTTTAGTTACTATTTTATTTTTATCTTGTTTCTTTATTACCTTTTATTTTGCGCTTTTTATTTTATTTTATTTTATATTTTCGTTTTCCTTTTATTTATTATTGTTATTATTTATTTTTATTAGTGTGTTATATTTTTTTTAGTCCATTTTTTAGTCCAGGCCCATGTATCAGTCCAGCCAAGGGTATTTTTGTCCAGAAATCTTTTCTCAACCACAACCTAGCTGGTCACTATTTAAAGAGCTGTCTAATCATTGAATAAAGAATACACACTGCCCAAGAACACTGTAGCCGCACAAGTCCCATCAATAAACCCTAATTCCATTTTTCTTTTCAAAAATCCAGAATCAAACCACAAAAAAACTCAAGAAAATGATGAATATTACATGAACACATGAACTAATTTCCACAAACAGCCCCAAATCCGAACCACACACACACAAACAACACAAATCCGAACTACACAACACATCCAAACACAAATCCGAACCACATACGGTCATTTTTTCACTCGGATTCGAACAACAACACATCCAAACGCAAATCCGAACCCAAACAAGGAAAGGAGGTAGTCTTTCTTTTTCGTTTTCTTGCTTTCTTAGTTCAAAATTTCCGAAAAAATAGAACTCAGATCTAGGTCTATGTGTAGTTTTGTTTAAAAATCTAAGACTGGATCTATAATGGGGAAGAAGAGACGAACGTTTTGATATAAAATTTTTTTCAAAAAAAAAAGGTTTTGGATTCCGGCACGGCGGCGCAACCGCCGGCCGCCGCCGGAACCTTCAAACCTTCATCGTGTTCTTCATTCACATTTCCAGCAAGAGTAGAGAGAAGGGAGAGTGTTTGTGGTTTAGAGAGAGAAAGGGGATGGTATAATAAAAAAAACCGGTCCCTTCCCCCTTATATAGGGAGTGAACCGGACCGGTTTATTTTTAAAAAACCGGATTTCTCTTTTGAACCACAGGCTCTCATCACAGCCGTTAGATCGCAGATCTAACGGCAACTGTGCATCCTTAGTTTTTTTTTGTTCTCTATTGTGTTCTGTTTTTTTTTTACTTTGTTCCTGCGCGTTGCTAACCGTCAGATCTATGATCTGACGGTCCCTGTTTTACTGGCTTTATTGTTTTTTTATTATTTGATTCTGATGGCTGTGATCTTAACTTCTGAGATTAAATCTGAGCCCTTGGATCAATCAGACGGCTCAGTTTATACCAGAAATTGTGAGCCATGGTACTTTGTTTTTTTAGGTTTTTTTATTACTAGTCTTTTTACTACATTTTCACTATCTTCACACCATTTTTTTACCACTTATGCATTGTATTTTTACTCAAGTTCTTTTCTCATTTACCTCTAAAAATCATAAAAATATTTTCTACTTCTTGTTACTTGTTTTTTTATTTTATCATCATTATTTATTTAGTTGTTATTTTTACCATATTGTTTATTTATCATCCTCATCTCATGCATTATTTTATTTCTTGTTACTTTATTTTTTTTATCATCTTTTAGTATGTAGTTAGGTTTCAATGTAATTTAATTTTCCGCATTCTTTTTTTTATTTCTCGTCATTTATTTTTATGCAAGACTCTAGAATGTATTTAGGCCTCATGTAAATATCAAAAATAATAAAACGCACCGACACATACACCGACACAATCACACACTTTATTTATCGTTTTATGTCATAACCGTAACCGAGGCGAAAAACGAATTAGTGACAAATTAGGATTAAAAACTTGACTATAATTACTTTAAAAATGAACAACTAGTAAATTTTTAGGTTTGAGCTTTATTTACTTTTTACGCTTTTCGTTTCGCTTTACGCTTAATTTTTACCGTTAGTAAAAAATCATTTTCTCAAAAAAAAATCAAATAATCAATAACACCAAAAATATTTTCTTAACAAACCTTGGAAACAAACCAAGTGATTTTTTTCCTTTTATTTTCTTAATCAAATGCTTAATGAATTTAATTCTCATTTTAGACTTTTTTTTTCATAATTAAAATTGAACCAACCTCACATTATTTTTCTTCCTTATGCCTTGAGGCCTCTAGTCTCCTTCTTAAAACCTTTTTTTCAAAATTGCTAAAAACAACCCAACTCACCAAAAGAAATTTTTGAGGTGAACTACATGATTTTGATCCCTTTTTCTTTAAGGGTATGTAGGCAAAGGATTTATCCTTCCAAATCAATAAAAATAACAAAAACATACATCTTCTCTCTCCATTCTTACACTTAGATTTTAGGCAACATTTTTTTACAAATAATTAAGCGAATAATTAGCACAAGTTTAATTTAGGTGAGAGGCTCCTTCGGAGTACCGAAGTCGATTAGGGTGCTTAACACCTTCCCTAGTCGAAACCAACCCCCGGACCTTAATCTCTAAAAAAAGGTTTTTTACTCGTTTTTTTCCCTTCCCGCGGATAAAAATTGAGAGTTCAAAGATTGACGGTTCAAAACCAACCAATGGATTGACACCCGAAAATCACGAGCACAACATATATTTCTATAACAAATCATATATATTTCTATAACAAATCATATATATTTCTATAACAAATCATATATATTTCTACAACAAATAACATTTATATTTCTAAATCAAATAGTATATATATTATACTAATAAATACCAACATATAACATATCTAAATATCACTCATCAAAATAAATCATATAAATCACACAAATCATATAAGTATATTCTAAACTCATTAAAATAATCAAATAATTAGAGAGGGCGTTACAGCAGCCAACTCCAAATCATATGTAGGATAATTCTTCTCATGTATTCTCAACTGTCTAGAAGCATAAGCTACTACTTTGCCATCTTGCATCAACACACCACCTAAGCCCAGCTTAGATGCATCACAGTAAACAACAAAAGGTTCTTCCGGTTTCGGTAAAATCAAAATAGGAGCAGTCGTCAATCTCCGCTTCAGTTCATTAAAACTACTCTCACACTGAGCATCCCACACAAAAGACTTACCCTTACAGGTCAACTGAGTCAAGGGAAGTGCTAACTTCGAAAATCCTTCTATGAACCTGCGGTAATAACCAGCTAAACCCAAGAAACTTCTGATTTCAGTTACTGACTTAGGAGTCTCCCATTGTGATACTGCCTCCACTTTCGCCGGACCAACTGCAATACCACTACCAGAAATAATATGGCCAAGAAAACTTACTTCACTTAGCCAGAATTCACACTTTGACAACTTGGCATACAACTTCTTCTCTTTCAGCACCTGCAATACAATTTTCAAATGCTCTGCATGCTCTTCTTCATCCTTAGAATAAATTAAAATATCATCAATAAATACAACAACAAATCGATCCAAATAAGCATGGAAAATTCTGTTCATATACTCCATGAACACACCAGGCGCGTTAGTAACACCGAAAGGCATCACTTTATATTCATAGTGCCCATAACGCGTCCTGAACGCCGTCTTTTGCATATCCTCATCCTTTACCTTAATCTGGTTATAACCTGACCTCAAGTCAATTTTGCTAAACACACGTGCACCCACCAACTGATCCATCAGATCATCAATTCTCGGAAGTGGATACCTATTCTTTATCGTAACTTTGTTCAACTGACGGTAGTCAATGCACAACCTCATACTACCATCCTTCTTCTTTACTAACAACACCGGCGCTCCCCAAGGTGAGAAACTTGGTCTTACAAACTTCTTATCAAGCAAATCCTCCAACTGTTTCTTCAACTCAGCAAGTTCAGACGCCGACATACGATAAGGTGCCATCGACACCGGCTTTGTTCCTGGAACAAGGTCAATTGAAAATTCAACCTCCCTTTCTGGTGGCACGTCTGAAATCTCATCAGGAAAAACTTCAGGGAACTCATTAACCACAGGCAACCTGTCAATGACAGCTTGATTTTCTAACGACAAAAATGCCATTAAAGAGAACATCAGAGTTCCATCACGCTCCAACTGCTTCATTTGTTTAGTAGATAAAAATTCTACTCCGCTTTCTTCTTCGGCAGAAAGAAAATGGACTGTCTTATTAAAACAATTAATATGAACACGGTTATATTCTAACCAATTCATCCCAAAAATCACATCCATTCCCACCAACGGTAAACAAACAAGATCAACTTCAAAATCCCTACCGAACATAGACACAGGACAACTCAAACAAACAAGAGAAGTAGTCACTGAACCCTTAGCTGGAGTTTCAACAACCATTTCTCCGTTCATATCAGACATAACTAGACCCAACCTTTGTGCACAATCAAATGCAATGAAACAATGCGTAGCACCAGTATCAATAATAGCAATTAAAGGAGTACTATTAAAGAAACAAGTACCTCTTATAAGTTGATCCTTGTTAACTGTTTGCGTACTAGTCAAGGCAAACACTTTACCACTTGTCCTAACCTTCTTCGGTTGCTTACACTGTGAACTGATATGACCTTCCTCATTGCAGTTATAGCAAACAACATCTCCACGCTTACAATCAGCTAATGTGTGTCCCTTCTGGCCACACCTGAAACACTTCTTCTCATCGCGACCACATACATTACTCTTGTGGCCTTTCTCACCACATTTGAAGCAAACAATCTCAGCAGGAGCATCTCCTCTTCTAGGTCTCCTCTCATCATTCACCCTCTGCTTCCCTTTGTCAGCAGGTGCACTATATGGCTTCGGACGACTAGACTGTCCCTTACTCCTCCTATCATTCATCACCTTATAGTGAGCTACTCACTAAATCAGAAAAGTCTCTTATCTTTTGGTAACCATTGGCCTGTTTAATGTCAGCACGGAGACCATTCTCAAACTTGATACACTTAGAAAACTCAGCATTCTCAGTAGTATAATGAGGGTAGAACTTAGCAAGCTCCACAAACTTGACAGCGTATTCAGTCACAGACTTATCACCCTGTTTCAACTTCAGAAACTCAATCTCCTTCTTACCTCGGACGTCTTCCAGAAAATACCTATTCAGGAACTCCCTCCTGAACACAGTCCAAGTCACCACAACACCGTCTTGTTCAAGCACAGGCAAAAGACTCACCCACCAGTCATCTGCCTCTTCAGCCAACATGTGCGTACCAAACCGCACCTTCTGAGCCTCACTGCATTCCATAACTTTGAAGATTCTTTCAATTTCCTTCAGCCAATTCTGAGCTCCGTCGGGGTCATACCTTCCCTTGAAGGTTGATGGATGGTTCCTCAAAAAGGTCTCCAACATTCTCACACCATTGTCGCCAGCAGCACCGTTAGGTTGCTGTCCTACAGCTTGAGCAACAACCTCAAGTGCAGCAGCGATAGCAGCATCATTACGACCTTACCATTTCAAAGTTGTACACCAGAAACAACAGCTCAGAAACAACAACAAAAACAACATTAGAGTTGACACTCTATCCTAGGTGGCTCAACACGACTCTACTACTTGGCCGGACGGACCAACCTGCTCTGATACCAATTGTAACGCCCTGTTCCTAAAAATACGTAATTTAAATAAAACAATCAGAGTTAAACCACAAACGGAGCATTACACTGCTTATATAAAAATTCTTTAATAGAAAATAAAACTATTAAACTTCAACAACCAACTTATAAAATTTGCAGCGGAATATTCATTTCAATCATAATTAATCCTCAAGTAAAATCTTGGCACAAAGACCTCAACCAACAAATAATTATTCAACCATATCTAAATAATTCCGGCATAAAAGCCTCATCAAAATAATTCAACAAAGACTACATCATCATGTCTCAAAATTCAATACATAGGAATGAAAATAATATAGAAATCCCATCCTATACGTAACAAAGTCCTAGACGTTGAGCCACCACCTACTACTCAGGATCACCTGCAAGTTACCCATACGAAGGGCAACATTTTCAAGCAGAAGGGGTGATATTCACAATCAAAAATAATATATATAAATAATTCATCAATTGTAATGAAACAACCACGGTTCACCGCACAACATCAACAAAATCATATATACATAAATATGACATTATCCTTGATTATCAACGGCCACTTAATTATAATTAATTTGCATCAATTTCATTTCATGCTGACAATACACCGACAACGACTCAACACTGACGACACGTCAACAACAACGACCACTCACTCAATACAACAACTACGACGATGCAACAATGCACATGCATGTGGTACCAAAATACAGGGCAGAAGCCCTCACCGGATATTGAATGGTTAAAGCATTCATCAGGACATAAGTCCTCACCGCTTTGAACAACAAGGTGTTCCAGGACATGAGTCCTCCCGCTTTGAACAACGAGGCGTTCCAGGGCAAAGCCCTCACCGCTTTTATGCATTATGCAATGGACTTCACTTGTGTATATCTACATACAACATCAACATCTGTGCCTAAATAATTATGACACACTCCCCAACTGGACATCACGACCAAAACAACTCGACAACACGACGTAAATAATTAAATATGCATAATTCCACATGATTTTCCATCTTTTATAATTTTCCACCACATAACAATATTTAATAAATCCAATAAACATTTTAGGAAGTTCAGATTAAAGTCCTAAAGCACCTAACAAAATTCACAAAATGGTCGTTCAGGACCAACTTCGCTTAAGCGAAGCACAGTTCGCTTGAGCGAACTCAATGTCGTAACTCAGGGTGTTCTTCGCTTGGGGTTCGCTTGTAGTTCGCTTGAACGAAGGCTTGTTTCCAAAAATCTGGGCAAAATTCAGCGTTGTTCGCTTAAGCGACGGGAAGTTCGCTTGAGCGAACACCAACGCCGAAGGTCAGGTTCTTGTTCGCTTAGCGTTCGCTTGGCTTACGCTTGAGCCAACGGTCAAATTCCAATTCTGGGCAACTACAAGGCAGTTCGCTTAAGCGACGGGTAGCTTCGCTTAAGCGAAGCATCATCTGCACAGACCAAAACCTACGATTCTCAAACCCCTTTTTCATCCAAAAACCCAATTTTGATCCCCCAATCACCGAAAATGAATCATTATAAAGTTTACAGGTTCTATACACAACATATCATCAAAAACAACTCAGAAAAACAAAATCAACAAAATAATTCAACAATATTTATCAATTCATCATATTCTTATACCTAAACCAAAAACAACCCTTTTAAATCCAAATTCAGGAATCATGTATATATATTATTAAGTAATTGCTAGCCTCACCCTTACCTGATTAGATGAACAAACAAGCTACAACAATTCAATCCTCTTGGCTAATCCCCTTGTTCTTGGTCTCTCTCCCTTTTTCTCCCAAAAGCTTATGTTTTTCTTCTTACTGTACGTGAAAATATTCTGACTTTCTATTTTCTTTTCTAACTCCCACTAATACTCCTTAACTCCTTTCTTATTTTCATTTAACTCCCTTAACACCTAATAACCCTCAATTAACTCCCAACATTTTCAAATAACTATTATTCTTACTCATTTTCATTAAATAGATAAATAACCTCCCAATATCGTATAATAAAACATTAATCAAATAACAACACACCACATATTCAACTAAATCATTTAACAAATCAAATAAAATACTCAAAAGCAACTAAAATACTAAAATAGAAATTAGAGTGTTACATCAATGATGATCAATTTCAATTGCAAGAGCTTCAAACAAAATCAAATTGCTTTCTAGTATGCTTTGCAATGGTGCAAGTAATGTTGAGCCTTTGATCTCTATTTATAGAGTCTTTGGGCTCATATAGCCGTTGTAGGGTGTCCAATGGTGTTATGCCATTTTTCCTGGGTCCCACAAGCTTTTTAGTTGAAAATCTGGGTGAACATTTTGATCAAAAGATGAACTTCAGAATGTTGTTGTGTTATTGATGATCTTCATCTGGGTTCATCATGTATGAATGAACACATGAATTTCTGGGCGTGTCATATGCTTTTCATATGAATTTCTGGGTTATAACCAAAGTATGGGCTTTTCCTAATACATCAGAAAGTTACTTTCCCAGATTTGCCTAGGGACTGGTGCATGAGAGATAAAGTGGATTCTGCATCTTCATGCCCATGCTTTGAGGGATTGTGTGGTCCTTGTACTGTACCAACTCCCATGCGTGTCTATCTCTGATTGAGCATGACAGATTTGCTTTGCTTTTGCTTTTCACCTACTGTAATGTTCATAAAGTAAGCATGTGCAGAGCTAAGCATTCTGATCATCAGAATGTTACTTTTATTTCACTTAGGATGATTTGTAAGACTACCATTTGATGTAATCAAATCCTAATAGTGAAACAACAATGAAGAGCAGTGAATATAACTTCTATGATGATATTATCCTTTGAAATATTCCTAGTACTTCAATGTTCATAGCCTTTATTGATCCATGCAGAAGTACCTTCCTTGACATTTATTCATGTCACATGTGCCTTGCATGACCTTGATCAATGTTCTTGAGATTCTGAGCTTGTAAAGAAGCAACCTTCTGATCTCTGCGCGAACATTCTGATCTCTGAGCAACATTCTGATCTAACTTTCTGACCTTAGTGTTAGATCATGAATTCAAATGTCCTTTGATTCTTTGAATCTTGGTATGATTGAAACCTTGTTCCTGTCTTAGTAAAACACTCAAGAGAACAAGTTAAATACCAAGGAATTAATCAAAGTCCATTAATTCTTTAATCATAATGGTTTATTATCTTTAAAATTAATTAGGGATTTTGCCTCAACAATCTCCCCCTTTTTGAAGATGATAAACCTATGATTTAGGATTAAGGATTTTGATAATCTATATGAAGATTAACAGCTTGAAAGTACATTTTAATGCTCCCCCTCATTTTTATAATCCATTATGCAGAGTTTTTTAAGAACTTTAAAAAGCTCCCCCTCAATTTCATAATTCATTGCATAAAATAAAAATATGCCAGATTGAACCAAAATCAATATCATTCATTAATATAAAACATGAAGTACAATTACATGAATTATATGGTTCAAAAAAAAATATAAAGTGCATGTGATCAAGCAAAAGGTGAAATTTCTAAACTCCAACAACTATTGATCACTAGACCTACTTAGGGCCTAAAACTAAGAAAGACTTGAGACTTAAATCCTAAAGCTTCTCCCCCTTTAGTCATCTGCAAAAAGGATAGGGAGGAATATTTAGAAAAGATTCATGGAGTAGAGTGAAGTAGATAAAATAGTCACAAGGAAGGGGGGTTTTGAATTGTGACCCTTTAAAAATTAAATCTGTAACTTAAAAGTAATTCTCAAGTGGTTTGCTTGGAATATTTAAGTTAGTGTAGTGACTTCAAAACGTTATGAAGTTCTTATGCAAAAACTATTTAACAAAATAAAAGTGTTTGTGTGTGTAGTGTATACTGTAATTAAAGGTTATAGAGAAGAGAGAAAGAACACACAAAGGTTTATAGTGGTTCCCCCAATGTGGGTTAGTCCACTCCTCACAGTTTTGTGAGGGTTTCCACTATGCTTGAGATAACCTCTCAATCCTGCACTTTTACAACTTTGTTCACCTGAACAATGTCAAAAACTGTATTCTCTAAGCCTCAGCAGGCTTGCACCTTCTTGCTAAGTTATCTACTTAGACTTTTACACCTTTGCTCAAACTAACACTTTGTTGTTTCGGGTACTTGGGGGCCAATCCGAGCTTTCTAAAATGTTTCTTTTGACTTGTTTAATCTCTGTTTATACACTTAAACCTACTGGAACATCTTACGGATCGAATTGGACTTGATTTTGTGAATTGAACTTAACTTTTGAAAAATGTCCAAGAACGCCGATTTTTCTGAAAACTTGTTTTCTCAAGTGAATGATGTGGGATTACATATGTATGCTATTTAGATGACTAATAATATGGTCTTGAATTATTTTCTTTGAGAACTAGAATGATTTGCTTTGAAAATGGACTATATTTGGAAAGGTGACATTTTGAGACGAACGTCGTGATTTATGAGAATTCATTGTAATTGGCCGGTGAAACGCTCATGTAAGTATACCTACATTCCTATGTGATTAGTGTACTCACTTAGTGGAGGCAATTGAGTTGTTTGACCTTGTTTTGGTTCATTGATCTCAATTGCTAAAGTTGTGAATTTTATTATACGAACTTCGTTGGAAATATTCATTGGACTCATTTACTTTGAATTTCCTTCATGAATAGTTTGACGTGGTTATATATGTTTATGTGCATATATGTTGTTGGTGGTTATATATGTTTATGTGCATATATGTTCTTGGTGGTGATATATGTTTATGTGCATATATGTTGTTGTTGGTTATATATGCTTATGTGCATATATGTTGTTGATGGTGATATATGTTATGTGCATATATGTTGTTGGTGATTATATATGTTGTGTGCATATATGTTGTTGCCGAATTCCTCTTGCATGCTATTGTTGGTGAGTTGTTGGTGTAAGCATGTATTGGAATATGTTGGTGTGGACTTGTGAAATATGTATGAAGTATGTTTTGTTTTTGTCGAGTCCTAGTTCACACACAGTTGTTGTTGGCTTTCATCTCCATGTTGGCGTTCAATACTTATGTATTCATTATGCGGGTTGTTATGATGTGTTTGTTGCATCAGGGGCGACGACCTTGAAGATGAAAATTGGTACCACACGAACCTAGAGTTTGTCTAGACACATTGCATGTTCTAGGAAGAGTCGTGTTTGCTTATGTGATTGATGTGAATACGTGTTGGTGTGATTATGTGCTTTATGATTGATTGCAAAGAATGAACCTTGTGCTTGTGCATTTATTGATGAAAATGATTTATGTTCAAGCTTGTTCATGGAAGATTAAATATTAATGCATGCTTAATCCTGTTGATTCTTTTGATTATGATTGATGGGAAACTAACCCCCAGTGGTCTATGGTGCACCGCCTACCTATTTGTATGAATGGGTAGATGACGTGCAGGATTAGTTGATTGCATTGCTTTGGTGAGTGCTCAAGGATAGTGGGAGCTTCCTCCATTTATTTTCGCTCGTTGTGTTTTAGAGGCTTTGATCTAGGACGACGTCTATCTTTATGTCTTGGATTTAGTTTATTTGGAGTTCTATCTATGTTGGGATTATTTATGAGTTGTTTCCATTTTATGATGTGATGACATGGCTATTGTTGAGATGTATTTGATTTTCCGCTGTGACTTTTTATGTCGAGATATATTCATGCATGATTACTTGGTGATTCATTCGTAGACGTGACAACTATTTCTTATTTTTTTATTGTAATTGCATGATTTATTGCTTAAATAGAAATAGGGCGTTAGAAGTTGGTATCAGAGCCTTGTCTGTCTTGTCCGGACTGAAACCCGGTGAATTACCTGTTGTATTTGAATGGTATGTTGAGTTACCTTCGATACTTGTTGTGCTGTTCTATTGGTTGTTGTTCCCGTTGTATGCGACATGTACGGAAGTATTGTCGGTACTTGTTTTGGTGTTCCCTTCTTTTAGGCGTGTCTGAGCTAAGTGGGAGAGTAGCCGCATACTCTAGGTGTTGTAGAGGTATCTTTTGGATGGAGAAGCTCAGTTGGTTGTGGTTGTGGTTGCAGCTAAGTATGAGGAGCTTTCGAGGTTTTGTCCTTACATCAATGCAGAAAATGCTATGGTTTCTAAGTGTGTGAATTTTGAGAATGGTTTGAGGCGGGAGATCTATCAGTACATTTGTTTCCATGAGATTAGAGATTTTGACACTTTGGTGCACAAGTGTCGCATGTTTGATGATGCCAGGAAGGCTAAGATGAATTACTACAAAGTTGTGAGTGATAAGAAAGGAAAGGGCCATGGAAATGGGAAACCGTACAACAAGGATAAGGGCAAGAAGAAAGATGTTGGTGGAGGTTCCAAAGTGAATGTGGCGGAAGTCAAGTGCTTCAAGTGTGGTGTTTTTGGTCACTTTGCTAATGATTGTAAGAAGGGAGATAGTTTCTTCAAGTGTGGTCAGAAGGGTCACAAGGCTTTTGAATGTAAAAGGGACATTACTTGTTACAATTGTGGTGAAGCGGGTCATTTGAGTACTAAGTGTACTAAGCCGAAGAAGGCAGCAGGTAAGGTGTTTGCTTTGAATGTGGAGGAGGTGGAGCAGCCGGATAATCTCATATGAGGTATGTGTTTTATCAATAGTACTCCTTTGATTGCAATTATTGATACTGGTGCTACGCATTCTTTTATCGCGAGTAGTTGTGTTGAGCGTTTGGGCTTGGTTGTGACTCTGTTGTTGCGTGGGATTGTCATTGATACCACGACCAATGGCTCGGTGACTACTTCCTTGGTGTGTGCTAGGTGTCCCGTTAATTTTGGTTGTGTTGACTTTGAGCTGGATTTGGTTTGTTTACCGTTGAAGTATATGGATGTAATTTTTGGAATGGATTGGATGTTGACTTTTGGTGTTAACATAAATTGTTTAACCAAGAGTGTGACATTCTCTAAGCCAGTGGAAGATGTAGGTGGGAAGTTCTTGACCACGGAGCAAGTGAAGAAGTCCTTAGATGGTGAAGCTAGTGTGTTTATGATGGTTGCTTCTTTGAAGGAAAGTGGTGAGAAAGGTGTTGGCGATTTGCTGGTATTGCAAGAGTTTCCAGAAGTATTTCCGGATAACATTATCGACTTACCGCCGGAGAGGGAAGTTGAGTTTGCAATTGATTTGGTACCAGGAAAAAGTCCTGTTTCGATTGCGCCGTATCGGATGTCTGCATCAGAGTTGGGAGAATTGAAGAAGCAGTTCATTAGGCCGAGTGTTTCTCCGTGGGGTGCTCCTGTTTTGTTGGTGAAAAACAAGGATGGTAGTATGAGGTTATGTGTGGATTATCGGCAGTTGAACAAGGTGACTATCAAGAATCGGTATCTGCTTCCGAGGATTGATGATTTGATGGATCAGTTGGTTGGTGTAGAAATGTTAGTAAGATTGATTTGAGATCAAGATATCATCATATAAGAGTGAAGGTGGAAGCCATATCTAAAACTGCGTTCGGGACGAGGTACGGTCACTTTGAGTATTCTGTGATCCCATTTGGTGTCACTAATGCGCCAGGTGTTTTCATGGAGTATATGAATCGGATTTTCCATCCTTACTTGGATCAGTTTGTGGTGGTGTTCATAGATGATATTTTGGTGTATTCGAAGTCGGAGGAGGAGCATGCCGAGCATTTGAGGATTGTGTTGCAAGTCTTAAAGGAGAAGCAGTTGTTTGCTAAGTTGTCGAAGTGTGAGTTTTGGTTGCGAGAAGTGAGTTTTCTTGGTCATGTGATTTCAAAAGGTGGCATCGTGGTTGATCCTTCGAAGGTTGATGCGGTGATGCAGTGGGAATCGCCGAAGTCTGTTTTTGAAGTTAGAAGTTTTCTTGGCTTGGCAGGTTACTATCGGAGGTTCATTGAGGGATTCTCTAAGTTGGCGTTGCCATTGACGCAGTGGACTCGGAAAGGGCAAGCCTATGTTTGGGATTCTAAGTGTGAGAGTAGTTTCCTTGAGTTGAAGAAGAGGTTGACTTCAATGCCTGTGTTGATTTTGCCGAATCCGAAGGAATCGTTTGTTGTGTATTGTGATGCTTCGAAGATGGGTCTTGGTGGCGTGTTAATGCAAAATCGTCAGGTTGTGGCTTATGCATCGAGGCAGTTGAAAGTGCATGAGAAGAATTATCCGACTCATGATTTGGAATTGGCGGCTGTTGTGTTTGTGTTGAAGATTTGGAGGCACTATTTGTATGGTTCTAGATTTGAGGTGCTCAGTGATCACAAGAGTTTGAAGTATTTGTTTGACCAGAAAGAGTTGAATATGAGGCAGTGACGGTGGTTGGAATTTATTAAGGATTATGATTTTCAGTTGAGCTATCATCCAAGAAAGGCGAATGTGGTGCCAGATGCTTTGAGTAGGAAGTCTTTGCATATGTCTGCTTTGATGGTTAAAGAATTAGAGTTGATCGAGCAGTTTCGAGATTTGAGTTTGGTTTGTGATTTGACACCTGGAAGTGTGAAGTTGGGAATGTTGACGTTGACAAGTAACATTTTGGAAGAGATCAAGGTTGGTCAGAAAGAGGATTTGGGTATTGTAGATCGTGTGGTGTTGGTCAAGCAAAGTAAAGGTGTGGATTTCAGATTGGATCAGAATGGTGTCTTGATGTTTCGTGATCGAGTGTGTGTGTCGGATGTGCCCGAACTTAAGAAGCGTATTTTGGACGAAGGTCATCGGAGTAGTTTGAGTATTCACCCAGGAGCGACGAAGATGTATCAGGATTTGAAGAGATTGTTTTGGTGGCCTGGAATGAAGAAGGACATAGCAGAATTTGTGTATGCTTGTTTGATTTGTCAGAAGTCGAAGATTGAACATCAAAAGCCGTCGAGTTTGATGCAACCGTTGTTTGTGCCAGAGTGGAAGTGGGATAGTATCTCTATGGATTTTGTTGGAGCTTTGCCGAAGACTGTGAAGGGTTTTGATTCGATTTGGGTGATTGTTGATCGGTTGACGAAGTCAGCACATTTTATTCCTATCAAGACCGGTATGTCGGTGGCGAGGTTAGTTGAGATCTACATTGAGCAGGTTGTCAGGTTGCATGGTATTCCTTCTAGCATTGTGTCAGATCGGGATCCGAGGTTTACTTATAAGTTTTGGGAGAGTTTGCAAGCTGCTTTGGGAACTAAGTTGAGGTTGAGTTCTGCTTATCATCCTCAGACTGATAGTCAGACGGAGAGGACTATTCAGAGTTTCGAAGACTTGTTGAGAGCTTGTGTTTTGGAGAAAGATGTTAGTTGGGTCGAATGTTTATCGTTGATTGAGTTTACTTATAATAACAGTTTTCATTCTAGCATCGGGATGGCACCTTTTGAGGCTTTGTATGGGCGGAGGTGTAAGACGACGTTGTGTTGATTTGAGTCAGGTGAAAGTGCTTTGTTAGGACCGGATGTTGTGCAAGAGACGACTGAGAAAGTCAAGATGATTCAAGAGAAGATGAAAGCGTCTCAGAGTAGGCAGAAGAGTTATCATGATAAGAGAAGAAAGGATATTGAGTTTCAGGTTGGTGATCATGTGTTTTTGAGGGTGAATCCTGTAAAAAGGTAATTAAAAAAGAATTGGACTGACTTGCAAAAAATAAAATTTGGACTAATTTGCAATTAAAAATAAAATTTGGGTAAAAAGGTAATTTTGAAAACAACGT
Organism: Medicago lupulina; assembly: GCA_958299785.1. Classification (NCBI taxonomy): domain Eukaryota; kingdom Viridiplantae; phylum Streptophyta; class Magnoliopsida; order Fabales; family Fabaceae; genus Medicago; species Medicago lupulina. The sequence continues at coordinate 52,408,709 of OY283139.1, read as the reverse complement.
AAAGTGAAACAGTTAAAAACGACAAAATGGACTAAAACGAACAAACTACTAAAATGAGGTATTTTAAAATACCTCTCTGCCAAAAAATTATTTGACGTGAAAAGCCCAAAATGCCCCTGAGGACTAAAACGACTCAGACTGACTCAGACTAAATTAGATGCAATGCTGAGATGATTTTTTGGACAGAAATTGATTGACGATTCATGCAGACAAGTTGAAAAGACTCGGAGACAAATTGTAGGGACTAAAAAATGGGTTCCACTGCAGGAAATGACCAAAATACCCTTTTGTATGATTTTATGCAAAGATGATGGAATAAAATGCAGGAAAATATGCAATGGTTTTAGAAACCCTTTTTAAGGACTTGTAATGCAAGAAAACATTTTGGATGGTTTTAAATGCAAGAAAATTAGAGACGAAAACAGTAAAATGTGCGGTTGAAACACAGTAGAAAACTGTAAAATAGACATAGTGAATTTGAAATAATCAGAAGTAACCAGTAAAAAGAAAGAAATTTGAAGGAGTAGTTTTTAGGTCCAAAATGAGGGTACAACAGCTGCCCCTATTTAAGTTTCTTCGTCTGGAAGGGTCAAGAGACGGAGTCTTTGGCTTGACGGGACGAAGACACTTAAATATCGACATTTGCACTGATTTTGGGCGTAAAAACACGTTTGTAAATGTCATGCATGCCATGCAACACTTGAATTATGAATGCGAGACTAAACTGAGAGTTGAGTTTAACAAAATATGCCGTATCCATTGCGGGATTGGTAGACATTGACAGAATAGCAAATAACAGGGTATGTCGTATCCATTGCGGGACTGATAGACATTAACAAGAAAGCAGATAACAAGGTTTACTGGGGAAACAAACAGCAAATTGACAAGTGCAAGTTGTTCTTTTGGCTCGAACTGGGAACTTGACCGAGACTATTGACAAGGGGATGAGCACAAGCTATTCTTGTATTTGAACTGGCCGCTTGGCTGATAACAGACACAAAAAGCATAGGTACAAGCTGTTCTTGGCTGCGAACTAGTCACTTGACCGATAACAAGAATGAAAGCAAATTGACAGGTACAAGCTACTCTTGGCTGCGAACTAGTCACTTGACCGACAACAAAAATGAATCGACAGGCGCAAGCTGTTCTTGGATGCGAACTAGTCACTTGGCCGTTAACAGAAACAAATTGTATTGCGAAAACGAATTGAAATTGGCTGACATGACTGCAGGAGCTTGAATTTGACAGGACTGTCGAAGTTTGGTATTGATGTGACCATAGAAGCTTGAATTTAACATGACAATAGAAGTTTGAAATTAACATGATAGTAGAGGTTTGAAATTGACATGATTGATTTTGACAGAGATTAACATAGGAATTGAAAATGCAGATATGTATGAACAGTGTGACAATTTTATCAGATGCATGAGCATATAGGATGCATGATTATGCATGTATGAATGCTTTGAAGTGCATGATGGTTGACAACTTGCAAACACGATTTCACAGAGGTAGACAAAACATTGGAATATTAGGCACGTAATGGCTCGTGCTCTAACATATGCTTGTGAAATTTCCCTTTGAAGATGCCGTCGTTGAAAGACGCATCATGACCATTGCTGAGGGCAGGGAGCTATATCCCATTCATAAACTTGTAGAGTGTAGAACCCTTTTGATGGTACCGTCACCATTGGGTGCCTTAATGCTGAGCGCATCTTGGATATCGCATCTGTGGTCAATGCTTTTTTTGCATGTTTGCTTTTATTTTCTGTTTTCTCATCATCCCATTTTTGCCTGGATCGCCCTTTCGGGTTTTCGATCCACCGGGGAATAAATTCTTTTCAAGTGCCCCTGTTTTTGCCTGAATTTCCTTCGAAGGTTGTCAATCCATCGGGGTGCTCATTTTTGCCTAGGCCGCCCTTTCGGGTTTTCAGCTTAGCGAGCTTATTCATTTTCATGCTTTTCATTCTGTTTTTTTTTTTCATTCTTGCCATTGACAACAGACCGTACTGGGGAGAGAGCCTGCTGGTAACTCGCATTGAAATAGCCATCAACATTCATTTGTTCATGCAAGTTTCGTTTGAATGCACCTAGTCGCTCAGGTTTGTTTTCAAAGTACACAAAAGTTTTCAATTTCCAAAATGTTTGTTTCAGACATTGTCATTATCAAAATAGAAAGAAGATGTTTTCGTATAAGGCCTTGAAAATAGAATGAAGAAATAGAGTTTCAAACAAAAGCATAGGCTCAAATCGACGTATAAGAGTGGTAGTCATCCAAAGGCGTGACTCCACGGATTTACAAAGCTTGAAAAATGGTAATTTTATGGGTTGGTGGTACATTGAACACAGTAGTCACTACAGTTCCCAGAAATTTTGAATTCACAAGTGCAGAAGCTTCTGATGAGAATGGCCATTTATCAGTTGCAGGTGCCCCAAGGGGATGGTAGTTTGCCAGATATAGTCCATTGCCTTTTCAATCTCATTTTTGCATGAACCGCCCTTCCGGGTTTTCGGCTCATCGAGACACTCATTTTTGCCTGAGTTACGTGTACTCAGCGAGCTTTTTCACATTTATTATTTATTTATTTATTTATTTATTTTTGTCCCTTATTTTGCCTGGATCGCCCTTTCGGGTTTTCAATCCACCGGGAAACGCATTTTTGCCTAGGCCGCCCTTTTGGGTTTTCGACCTACCACGCTGTTCTTTTCATATATCTAAACAAAGTATCTCTTGACTATATCGGCATTCACAGGGTTTGGGAGTTATACACCATCCATGTGTGTAAGAATCAAAGCACCGCCGGAGAAGGCCTTCTTGACGACATAAGGTCCCTCGTAGTTAGGCGTCCATTTGCCCCTTGGGTCGGGTTGCTGGCTTACTCTTCTTTTCAAAACAAGCTCACCTTCCTTGAATTCCCAAGGACGGACTTTCTTGTCAAAAGCAGTTTTCATTCTTGTTTGATACAGCCGTCCACGAGCCAAAGCATCCAGACCTCTCTCTTCAATTAAATTTAACTGATCATACCGGCTCTGGCACCATTCAGCTTCAGACAATTTTGCTTCCATGATCACGCGGAGAGACGGGATTTCTACTTCCAAGGGGAGAACTGCTTCCATGCCATATACAAGGGAGAAAGGCGTTGCCCCGGTCGAACTGCGTACTGTAGTGCGATAGCCGTGCAGAGCATAAGGCAGCATCTCATGCCAGTCTTTGTATGTAGTTACCATCTTCTGCACGATCTTCTTGATATTCTTATTGGCCGCCTCAACTGCGCCATTCATCTGGGGCCTGTAAGGAGAGGAATTGTGATGCTCAATCTTGAATTTCTCACACAGGCCCTGCACCATGTCATTGTTCAGATTGGTACCATTGTCAGTAATAATCTTGCTGGGAACACCATATCGACAGATGATGTTGTTTTTGATAAACTTGACCACCACTTGCTTGGTTACATTGGCATAGGATGCAGCTTCGACCCATTTGGTGAAGTAGTCGATTGTTACCAAGATAAAACGATGACCGTTTGAAGCTTTTGGTTCGATTCTCCCAATCATGTCGATGCCCCACATAGAGAAAGGCCACGGGGAAGAAATAACATTGAGGGCATGCGGAGGTACATGGATTCTATCGGCATAGATTTGACATTTGTGACATTTCCTGGCATATTGGTAGCAATCGTGTTCCATGGACATCCAATAGTAGCCTGCCCTTAAAATTTTTCTAGACATGGTATGCCCCGAAGCATGGGTCCCAAAAGTACCATCGTGCACATCGTGCATTAGTTGCTCTGCTTCACATTCATCAACACATCTCAACAACATCATATCGAAATTCGTTTTGTACAGAACATCACCATCTAACAGGAACTTGCTAGCCAATCTGCGCAGGGTCTTCTTGTCTTTGTTGGAAGCACTTTGCGGGTATTCACGGCTTTGCAGAAACTGCTTGATATCATGATACCAGGGCCTGTTGTCGACTGCATCCGAATCCGCTTGCACAATTACATCACCGATAGCAAACACATGAGAAGGCCGGTCAAGGCGTTGCACTTTGATTACTGGCACGTGGTTCCAATGGTTCACTTGAAACATGGAGGATAAAGTAGCAAGAGCATCGGCCATTTGATTTTCCTCACGGGGAATATGGTGCAATTCGACCTTTGTAAAGTACGTGAGCAGGCGCCTCACATAGTCACGGTAAGGGATCAGATTGGCATGATGGGTCTCCCATTCTCCCTTTATCTGGTTAATAACAAGTGCAGAATCTCCATAGATGTCAAGATGCTTGATTCTCATATCGATTGCTTCCTCAATCCCTAAGATGCATGCTTCGTATTCAGCCATGTTGTTTGTGCATTCAAATACAATCCGGGCGGTAAAAGGAATATGATGCCCCTGCGGAGATACAATCGAAGACCAATCCCCACCTGCTATTAGGGTCTGGGCCTTCACCAATCAACGGTTCTTCACAGTCTCTTGACTTCAAGTACATGACCTCTTCGTCGGGGAAATCGAACTTAATGGGCTGATAGTCATTCAGTGGCTGGTAAGCGAGGTGGTCAGCTATAACACTTCCTCTGACGGCTTTTTGGGCTTTGAACACAATATCATATACAGACAGCAGCATTTGCCAGCGCGCAATCTTTCCAGTGACTGCAGGCTTCTCAAAGATGTATTTAATCGGGTCCATCCTGGATATCAACCAAGTTGTATGGTTCATCAAGTAGTGGCGCAGGCGTTTGGCAGCCCAGGCTAAAGCACAACAAGTCTTTTCGAGCATCGTGTACCGAGTCTCACAGCCAGTGAATTTCTTGCTCAGATAGTAGATAACATGTTCTTTCTTTCCAGTCTCGTCCCGTTGACCGAGCACACATCCCATGGATTCATCTAACACTGACAGATACATAATCAACAGCCTTCCTTCCACCGGCGGGACAAGGATTGGTGGCTCTAGCAAGTAATCTTTGATGCTATCAAAAGCTTCCTGGCATTCGTCGTTCCACACAATGGGTTGATTCTTCCTGAGTAGCTTGAAGATTGGCCCGCAAGTCGCGGTCATGTGAGATATGAATCGGGAGATATAATTCAGACGTCCGAGGAAACCTCTAACTTGTTTCTCAGTCTGCGGGGCCGGCATCTCGCGGATTGCTCGGACTTTGTCAGGATCTACTTCAATGCCTCTTTGGCTGACAATGAAACCTAGCAGCTTCCCGGATCTAACACCGAACGTACACTTGTTGGGATTCAGCCGAAGCTTGTACTTTCTCAATCTTTCGAACATCTTTTCCAAATATTCAACATGTTGCTCCTCATCGCTTGACTTGACAATCATGTCGTCCACATACACCTCGACTTCTTTGTGAATCATATCGTGGAACAATGTGGTCATCCCCCTCTGATAGGTGGCACCAGCATTTATCAGACCGAACGGCATCGCTTTGCAACAGAAAGTTCCCCACGGAGTAATGAACGATGTCTTTTCCCTGTCTTTGGGTGACATCTTGATTTGATTGTATCCAGAGAAACCATCCATGAAGGAGAACACCTTGCACTGAGCAGTATTATCAACAAGCACGTCAATATGGGGCAGCGGGAAATTGTCTTTCAGACTGGCTTTATTCAAATCCCTGTAATCAACACACATCCGAACTTTGCCATCCTTCTTCGGTACAGGCACAATATTAGCAACCCACTCGGGATACTCAACTGTCATGAGGAAACCTGCATCAATCTGCTTCTGTACTTCACCCTTAATCTTGAGAGCCATGTCAGGACGAGTTCTTCTCAGCTTTTGTCTAATAGGGGGACATTCCGGCTTTGTTGGTATCTGGTGCTCTACGATCTAGGGATCCAAACCCGGCATATCTTCATACGACCATGCAAAAATATCTGAATATTCTCGGAGAAGTTGGAAGATCCTCTTCTTAACCCCCTCTTCCAGTGCAGCACCAACCTTGATCTCTCACTTATTATCATCGGTACCCAAGTTAACCAACTCAATCTCTTCCTGGTGAGGCTGAATGGTTTTTTCCTCCTGTTCAAGCAGTCGAGTGATCTCATCTGGTATATCATCCTCACTCTCATCTTCGGCTTCGAATACCGGGAATTCAAAAGTTGGAGGGACTATAGGGTCACTGTGTTCAACGGGTTTATTATGGTTCAATCTGCGTGATATGGTTGGATGATTTTTTAGAAAAGATTTTTCATGCAGATCTTTGAAATTAATAAGAAAATACAGATGTTTTGGTTTTTTCTGGCATTACCATCATTTCCAAGGGAAAAAGCATTAAGAAAAAAAAAACAGTCGTGAAAGAAACGACAATTTTTATTAATAATGGCAATGCCGAAACAAACATGCCCTTACAAAAATATCACTTTCGCTTTGGGCAGAGCGAAAAGATGGTTATTTTGAAAAAACAAAGACCTAAGCAACAAGACACATTACTCGGAATCATGCATGATCAACGGAAGGTCAATGACATTCCAATTCTTCGCAGTGCCTCCTGATATAACAAACACGGGCCTAGACCCACTTCCAGTTGCACCCTCAGTAATTGCATTGGTGAACCCTGCACTGTAGAACGTCCCAGTAGATACTCCTGATGTTGGGGAGAAAGCAAGACCTTCTTTGCGCTTATTCTCAAGTAGTTGTATTAACTGGCCCCAACCGGCAGCCTGTCCCTCTTGGACAGCCTTCTGCGCGTCCTTCAAAGAAGCCATAGCGGCACCGACCTTCTTGGGCTCCGTACCTTCAACAGTCAAACCTTGAAATGCAGTCCCTTCAGCAGACCCTGCTTCAATACAAGAGAACGATGACAATTGACTGACAAAGTATGCTTCTTCTCCATGTACAGTAACAAGCTTACCATTCCTCACAAATTTCAGCTTTTCATGAAGAGTGGAGGTGACCGCGCCGGCCTCATGTATCCACGGCCTTCCGAGGAGACAACTATAGGAAGCATCGATGTCCATGACTTGGAAAGTGATTAGGAATGTTTCAGGGCCAATAGTCATAGGAAGATCCACTTCTCCGAGAACGTTCTTGCGGGATCCGTAAAAGGCTTTGACCAAAAAAGTGCTTCTCCTCAAAGGGACCTCTCGATAGCTTAGCTGGTCCAGAGTTGACTTGGGCATTACATTCAGAGACGAGCCGGTATCTACTAATACGTTGGACAGCATGTCAGTCTTGCAATTCACAGAGATGTGTAGGGCCAAATTGTGATGCTTCCCTGCTTCGGGGAGCTCGTCTTCGCTAAACCAGAGATTACTGCAAGCGGTGATATTTCCCACTATACCACCAAACTGATCCACTGTGACCTCATGATCAACATACGCCTGCTCCAATACTTTTAGCAAGATATTCCTGTGGGCTTCAGAGCTCAGGAGCAAGGATAAGATAGATATCTTTGACGGAGTTTGCAACAGCTGATCCACGATCTTGTAGTCACTTCTTTTGATTATCTTCAGGATTTCGTCCAAATTAGAATCTTCAATAGACTGACCTGGCCGGCTAACATCTTTAGCAACAGGAGGAACTGGGAGTGGAGTCGTTTTGTCAACCGGAGCCATGGTGGGCGCGACTGTCTTCTTTTGAAACAAAGGGGGACGGACTCTACCGCTTCTCAGAGTCGTCGTCTCTTCGGCGATGTTGCTTACTACAGCTGGGGATACCAGAGGTATTTCTACCCCGTTCTCAATCATGGTTGCATTGTACTTGTAGGGAACGGCTTTTGTGGAAACAAAGGGCACTGGCCCAGGTAGCCTTATCACTAGAGGTTCAACATTCTCTTTCGGAGGCGTGCTCCTAATGGGGGTATCATGGAAGACTGGCATAATCAGACAAACGTCGCTGGCCATCAGATAGTTATCATTCATCAGACTCTGGATGTCGTTCTGAACCACGTCACAACCCATAGGATTCTGAAGACATTCGTTACAAGTAGAATGGTCATGGTTAAACAACGAAACTTGGCACATCTTGACATGCAGCGGTACTAGAGGAGTTGCAACATTACGAACATCAAGGTGGGGAGTTTCTTCATATGCTTCGATCATGTTCACAGCAGCATGATTTGGGAGCGGATTATCGAGCACATGCGGGACATTGTTCTCGAAAGACAACTTTCCTTGGTCCATCAGTTTCTTCACGATATACTTCAAAGCGTAACATCCTTCCACATCGTGGCCCAGAGCGCCTTGATGAAAATCGCACCTGAGGTCAGAACGAAACCGGGGAGGTAACGGGTTAGGCGGAGGCTTGCCGGGCCTGGTTGTGCAGTACCCTTTGTGCAGCAGAGTTGGAAGCAATTCGGCATATGGCATTGGTATCGGAGGGAAAGATGGTCTGGCCTGAGGACCTTGCTGTTGTTGTGGTTGTTGTTGAACCGGTGGCTGCTGTTGCACTTGCTGAGCGATGGCGTTGACAAGGACCTGAGGCTGGCCCGGTGGTAGAGGATACTGATGGTAGAATGGCGGGAAGAACGGATGTTGGGCGTATTGCATGTATTGGTACGGCAGAGGTAGTTGAGTAGCATTGATGGGGGCAACGGTGGCCATGGATTGATTGGTCTCGGTAGATACCATCCCGACTTCTGTCTCCTTCTTCTTGTGATGGCCATTGCCATACTTCTTTGGTGCATTTGTGGAGGATTCACCCTTTTCGAACACAATGATACCCTCTCTGACAGCTTCTTCTAGGCGGGTTCCCATGGTGACCATCTCGGAGAAGTTACTCGGAGCAGCAATGATCATCCTTTCAACATAGTCTTTCTTCAGAGTCTTCAGAAACGTCTGAGTCATTTCCTCTTCATCTAGAGCAGGGGTAATACGGGCGGCTGCCCCCCTCCACCTTTGTGCATACTCACGGAAGCTTTCATCTTTCTTCTGGAAGAGGGATCTGAGAAATTCCCTGTTTGGCTTCAACCTGGTGTTGAACCCGTAATGACTCTTGAAAGCAGCAGCCAAATCATCGAAGGTACGAATGTCATCTTTACTCGGGCCAGTATACCATTCTGCAACGTCTTCCATTAAACTGTCTTGGAAGCAGTGAATCATGAGCGAATCATTGTCTAAGTAGTTAGCCATTTTCCGGACGTATTTGATGATATGATTCTGGGGACAAGTTAGCCCATTGTATCGGTCAAACTCTGGGACTTTGAACTTTTTAGGGACATCTACCCTTGGCACTAAGCAGAGATCGTGAGTCTTGACAAGATCACCACTTCCACGGTTAGCTTTGATTTCACGACGGAGTTCTTTAGCAAGTTCCTCCATCCTTTCTTCCATAGTTCCGATCATGGGAGACTTCCCACGGTAAGTATCGGTGTTGGTGTCTTGAGGCATAGAATGTATAATTGGGTCAGTGAAGACGGTTGTCTGAGGCAGAGTAGTGTGGAGAGAGGCATGCTCTGGGATGGGGATTTGGTCACCATAGGTAGCGCCAGAAATACCCGCTGCAGTATTAGGAGCAAAGAAAGGTGGGAGTCCATAAGGGCGTCCCCTCGGCATAGCAAAGCGATCATCAAGAGATGCTGTTGGAATCGCTTCAGCAGTTGTCTGAGCAGATGAAGCTGGTTGTTCCTGGGCAGCCAACAGAGCAGTCATAACGTCATGAGCCTTAGCTAACTCTTCCCTCAGAGAAGCCAATTCGGTACGGAGCTGTGCATTTTCTTCTTCCATAGCTACCTGATTCCTTCTTCTGTATTGTCTAGTCTGATGTACTCTGGTAGGTTGATCGATCATTCGAGCACGAGCCACTTTTCAAACTGCGGCAGAAGAACCAGGAGGCAATGAGCACTTGGAAGTTTTTCGTGACAGATGAATGATGCATATGATGCATGATATGTACAAATGCAGATGCAAAAATGACTCTTTTTGGTTATCGAAAGGGTTTCTTAGACAAATTAGAAATCTTGTAAACATTATTAGGAAAAATGAAGAGACTAGAAAGCTGTCGAGATAAATCGTTTTGGAATGTTAAGCCAAGGGGAGTGGGCTTCAAAACACAATACAAACAACATAATCATCTAAGCCTATGGAGTGACAGGGTAGTCCTCGGAATTAGACTCTGGAGCCGAACTTCAATATCTGGCATAGAATTCCCGACGACCTCTAGCTCTCTTGGAATCCCTCACAAGCAGATCATCTTTTTCCTCAAGCTCCCTCCTAGCTTTGGCTAGCTCTCTTTTCAACATTCGATTCTCATGATCCTTCTGCTCATCTCTACCATCCAAAGTCAAGATCAGGTTCTTGGCTTCATTGTATCGGGCTTTCCATGCTCGCTTTTCCTGACTCTCCATAGCTAGATGCTCCTGATACATCTCCTGGGTTGCGGAAAGCAAAGGTAATGGCCTGGACGGAACAGATGCAGACACATGTCTCATAGTAGGATAAGGCATGCCAATCTCTTCGGCTCGATCTATCACCCACTGAGTATAGGCCTCATGAGCGATACCGGATCTCACGCCCAAATGCTTCACATCTTTCCTTCGAACCTTAGACCAAGCATCTATAAAAGCTTTCCTTTGCCCGGCGGGGGCATTGGAATAGTAAAAGAACTCCTGGGATGTAGCAAGATTGATGGGCTTTGTTCTCATAGGGAAACCGAACTGTCTCATGGCTAGCTCAGGATTGTAGTTGATTCCTCCCCGGGTACCGAGAAGAGGTACATTGCAGAAGTCCCCACAACCAGTGATAATCTCCTTGACTCGAGCTGCCGGAGTAATCCAAACCACCTCATCGGGAGTGAGAGCCATAATCCGCTGTGAATAAGACCAATTCTCCGAGTTGGCATGGAAAGAACTTGGAAGGTGAGAAATAAACCACCTATATAGGAGAGGCACACAACAAAGAATATATCCACAACCTTTGAGAGTCCGATCATGGATGGCGTGGTACGTGTTAGCTAACAAAGCAGGAACCGGATTCTTGGAGTGGAAAATCTCAATGGCATTCATGTCTATGAAGTTATCGAGATTCGGGAAGAGAACGAGCCCATAGATAAGTAGTGCAAGAATAGCTTCAAGAGTGTCTTGACAAGTAGATTCAAAATTAGCCCGCTCAAGTAAGTACTTCGAAGTGAAACCCTGGATGTGAGATTTGGTAATGAGATTCTTGGACACATCGGAAGTCTTGAGATAATGATCCTTAGCAATCACCAAAGGAGTAAGAGGAGCTCCGGGACCCGTGAAAGGTGTCCTCTCGGCTACAGGTAAACCCAACAAACTAGAATAAGCCTCAAGTGTAGGAACTAACTGGAAATCCAGGAAAGTGAAGCAACGGAAGACCGGATCATAGAATTGCACCAGAGTGTGTACCAACTTCTCTTCCACATTAGTTCGGAGAATAGTAATCAAACCACCGTATCGGAGACGAAAGCCAGTCGGATTCTCGACCTTGATTGCCCACTCCCTTAAGCTAGCCAAATCGACTTCCTTGAATTTGTAAGACTTAGTCTTCTTCATACCTGGAATGTTTACAAAGTTTTTAATTTGTCTAGACCTTTCGATAAATGCATGAAAAAGATTTATGCATGAATGCATGTATGCATGATTTTGTTTAAAGTAAGCACGGTGGGTTAAGGTTCACAGTTGCGGAGCCGCGGGTGGACACAGTGTCCGGTGAAACTAAGGCTTGGATAGTAGCAACCATGGTTCTAATAAAGTTCCCAAACTGCAACCTCTCTTACGCATATCATAGCAGCACAAGGCGACGCCCGTTCCATGATTATTCGTAAGAAGGTCTAGTTTGAGTGTAGTATCGCGTAACGAGTAAAACTCGAGACAACGCTCGGTTTAGCCACCGCACTACGCCCTAAGAAAAGGCCAAAGATGGGTTTGGAAACTACGGTCCATAGCATCACTGGTCAATTGGAAGTAAAGTGCCTTAGCATGACAACACACGCCGACAACATCACCTCCAAAATGCCTCAGCTATGTGAGATTGATCGCATAATCCAATGCACGAGGCAACCCCCGGATTGGATTGTTGATTATATCTCCCCTAATCCTAAGTTCACTCAGCCTGGGTGTAGGACTTTTGATATTCTCACCCCACGCGTTGCATGAAAATATTTTCATATGACAATAAAGCAAAGCGTAAAACGTAAAGTATGAAAAACTAGGCATAACCCTAAATTCCCCAGTGAAGTCGCCATTTCTGTTATCGCGATTTTCGGGTGTCAAGTCATTAATTAGGATTGAACCTTTCAATCATTGATATCTCTATTTTTTTTGGGGAAGGGTAAAATTGAGAAAACCCTTAGAAATTCTAAGTTCGGGGCAATTTTCGCTACGGGAAGGTGTTAGGCACCCGTAGCGACTATAGTACTCTATAGGAACCGTTTTTCTAGATTTATGTTTACGCTTTATTTTTATTTATTGAAAAGAAATTGCTTTTAAGAATGGGGGGAAAGGAGTGTTTGGGATTTATTTTTATTGGACTTGGAGAGGTTTTGACCTCTTGCCTACATACCCTTTTAAGGGATCAAACTCCATGTAGTTCTCTCTCAAAAACGTTTTTGTGGGTTTTGATTGGTTTTAATTTCTGAAAAAAAAGGTTTTGAAGAAAAGAACGAGGCCGTAAAGGCTTGAGAAAATAAAACGGTGAGGTTGGTCAATTATTTACAAAAAAGGTTTAAGTAGGAATTATTGTTTCATTTGGATTTGATTAAAGAAAAAAAAGGAAAATACAATGGAGTTTTGACTCCAAGGTTTATTGGAAAAAAATTGTTTTCAAGTGATGAAATTGTTAACACTTTTTGAAAAAAGGTTTTTCTAAGTTTCGCGCTTCCTAAACATACATCTAACGGTAAATCATACAACGTGTGTGCGTGTCGGTGCTTGTGTCGGTGTACATCGTTATAGTGTCCATTGTCCTTTACATTGGTCCTAGTTTACATTCTATGGTCTTGCAAGAAATTAAAATGAAGGAATAACTACCTAAGAATTGGAAAATTGAATAAAACCTAAACTAAAGGAATGGAGGTGAAGTGAAATGCTTATTATGCATGAAACATAAAATAGAATGATTAGTAAAGCAAAATAAAATGATAGCAAAATTTTAAACAAAGAAAAAAATAATAGCAAAGTATGAAGAAATGGGAAGAAAGAATGCATGTAAACTAATGTTACTTACAAAGCAAGAAACTAATATGTAAGACATTTGCAAGAGTGGGATGCTAACATACAAACTTGTAAAGTAGCCAATCAAAAGCTAAGCTAACAAAATTAGAAGCTAACAATTAACATTGCAAGGTGACTAACCAAATGGACTTAAACTAACACTAATGGAAACTAACAATTACCATTGCAAAATTGTGAACAAAAATCAAGCTTAACAAATTTGGAAATATTGCAAACTTGGAATCATGAATCAAACTAAACAAAGTTGGAAACAATGCAAAAATTGGAAACAAGAATTAAACTAAACAAAGTTGGAAACAATGCAAAAATTGGAAACAAGAATTAAACTAAACAAAGTTGGAAACAATGCAAAATTGGAGTTTAGCAAAATTAGGAATATTACAAAAGCATCAAACTTAACAAGATTGAATGAGCTATCATGAAATCAGAGGTAAATCATCATGGAATCAAATGCCAAGCACCAAAATCTTATGACAAGGATTTGGATTAAAAAACCATGCAAGAAAATTCACAAAAAAAACACAAAATATACCAATCAAATGAGAAATTAACACCTATCATTTTCATCAATTTTCAACATGTAAAAATATCACAAAAATAGTCACAAACATACCAAGAACACGCAGTAATCTTCCGGAATTTTTGTAAAAAAGGTAGAGTGCACAGGGGGTCCAAATAGTGAGACTAGGGGTGAATAAAGCAAGAAAGATCAAAAACTGAAAAGAAAACCAAAAGCCCAAGGTTGCCCGGCCCAAACCCACGCTGGTTGGTGGATCCGGATCCCCATCACACATCAGGGGCGTTGGATTGATCCGGATCCAATAGGATCTAGATCTAAAGGTCGAGGACGTGGGGCGCTGGATCGGGTCAGAACCCACCCGGTTCAGCGCCTTATATAAAAGGTTATAACCCGGTTTCCCTCATTTTTCTTCCTCTCTTCTCTCTCTACCTCCCTTCTCCGTTCGTCTTTCTCTCTTCTCCGGTTCAAAACCCTAACCCTAACTTTCACAATCCAACCCAGAACGACATGAATCATAGCTTAAAAGCTTCGTCTTGTTATTCTAAGCACGAATCTACTACTGAAAATCACATGCATCAACGGAACTGATGTAGATCTTGAAGTTTTGTTTACGGTTTCGAACGGTTTTGGTTCTTGTGTTTTTGATTCAAATCTCTTTCAAACGAGTTTGTTTATGGATTCGTTGGTTTACAACGATTGATATTCGTTATAAACCTTGGAATCTTTACGGTTTTCTGGAAATTTATAGGGTTTTTATGATTTTGAACCAAAACTCTTCGAAACCTCAACGGATTTACATCAATTGGGACTCGTTGTTGTTCTTGAGTATGAAGAGGTAAGTTTTTTTGATTTTCACCTGGCTTTATTCGGAGATTTGAATTGAATCTTCAGAACTCCTTGGTTTGATTCTGTTTTTCACTGATTCTTCTTGAAATCCGGAAATAAACCGGTGATTCTTCTTCTTCCTCTTTGCCGGTTCAAAACCTTTGGATTCTTTACCTTCTTCTTCTCAAACTCTTCCTCTGTGATCGCGTTGGATTCGCCACTTTCAGCGGTGGATTCACGCTTGAATTGCAGAGAAAACGGTTCAGTGATGATGATTCAATGATGAATCTCTGAGAACTGTGGTGAATTTCACTGCATTGCACTTGAATTTGATTCTGGAAAATTAGGGTTTGTTCTTCGTGTTCTTGAGCTTTTTCTGAGTTTGTTATGATTTTGATCTAACTGAAAGGAGAGAGAAAAATTGATTCTGTTTATGACTTGGCACTGATTCTATGGCTCTGATCCTGACTTCTACAGTGGCCGGCCTTATATAGGCCGCCATGTGGCCTTTGATCCAATGAGATCGTGACATGTGGACTGGACTAGCTTGCATGGCACTTGGACTAAATTCTGACTTTTGGACCTTTCTGCAAAAAACAAAACTACAGGACTGATCTGCAAATAAGAAAAAAATAAAAAAAGAGTAAAGCTGGACTAATCTGAAATTAAAAAAGAATTGGACTGACTTGCAAAAAATAAAATTTGGACTAATTTGCAATTAAAAATAAAATTTGGGTAAAAAGGTAATTTTGAAAACAACGTAAAGTGAAACAGTTAAAAACGACAAAATGGACTAAAACAAACAAACTACCAAAATGAGGTATTTTAAAATACCTCTCTGCCAAAAAATTATTTGACGTGAAAAGACCAAAATGCCCCTGAGGACTAAAACGACTCAGACTGACTCGGACTAAATTAGATGCAATGCTGAGATGATTTTTTGGACAGAAATTGATTGACGATTCATGCAGACAAGTTGAAAAGACTCGGAGACAAATTGTAGGGACTAAAAAATGGGTTCCATTGCAGGAAATGACCAAAATACCCTTTTGTATGATTTTATGCAAAGATGATGGAATAAAATGCAGGAAAATATGCAATGGTTTTAGAAACCCTTTTTAAGGACTTGTAATGCAAGAAAACATTTTGGATGGTTTTAAATGCAAGAAAATTAGAGACGGAAACAGTAAAATGTGCGGTTGAAACACAGTAGAAAACTGTAAAATAGACATAGTGAATTTGAAATAATCAGAAGTAACCAGTAAAAAGAAAGAAATTTGAAGGAGTAGTTTTTAGGTCCAAAATGAGGGTACAACGGCTGCCCCTATTTAAGTTTCTTCGTCTGGAAGGGTCAAGAGACGGAGTCTTTGGCTTGACGGGACGAAGACACTTAAATATCGACATTTGCACTGATTTTGGGCGTAAAAACACGTTTGTAAATGTCATGCATGCCATGCAACACTTGAATTATGAATGCGAGACTAAACTGAGAGTTGAGTTTAACAAAATATGCCGTATCCATTGCGGGATTGGTAGACATTGACAGAATAGCAAATAATAGGGTATGTCGTATCCATTGCGGGACTGATAGACATTAACAAGAAAGCAGATAACAAGGTTTACTGGGGAAACAAACAGCAAATTGACAAGTGCAAGTTGTTCTTTTGGCTCGAACTGGGAACTTGACCGAGACTATTGACAAGGGGATGAGCACAAGTTGTTCTTGTATTCGAACTGGGGTCTTGCTAAGAGTCTATTCCTTATGTACCATGTTGAAACTACTTTGTGACTTTAAGACTTGCGATGACTTTCGAGACTTAACTATTTATGAGACGTTTGATGGCCTAGAGCCAAGACCTTTATGAGGATTTGATTTATGATTTTTCCGCTGCTATAATTGGATATTTTGTGAAGGATAAATTATTATCTAAATTGTTTTAAAGATGAATGTGACACTCCTTTTGTGAAGTACTCTGATTTATGTGTTTATTTAATGAAATTTTTATGTCGGGAAATTGGGGTGTTACACGAGGAACTTAGCGTCGTTCGCCAGGAGGAAGGTTTGCTCGCTGTGGCGAGGAACTTGGCGTCGCTCGCTAGGCGGGATTGTTGCTCGCTATGGCGAGGGTCTGAGCGTCGCTCGCCAGGCGGGGATTAACGCTCGCTACGACGAGCGATGAACAGCAGCATGGGCTGACAACCTAAAATCACCAAATGTAACGCCCTAGTTGTTATTTTATTATTTTTGGTTGATTTTTAATATGTTTTATGTATTTTATATGATTTATGTGATTATTTGGTGTTTGTTATTTTATTATATAATTATTTTTATTATTTAATAGAAATAAGTAAGAAAATAATATTTATTGAGGTTTTGGGGGTTAATGAGATATTAATAGAATTTAAGGGAGTTAAAGAAAATAGGTGGGGGTTATGTTTTGGTGAGAATAGGAAAGAAAGAGTCAGAGACATTTTGTACGTACAATAGAAAGAAAAGAAGAGTTTTTGAGAGAAAGAAGAGGAAACCAAGAGCTAGGGAGAAGAACCAAGGGACAGTTTGATTTGCTGTAGATTTTTGATTCATCTGTAATTCAGGTAAGGGTGAGGCTAACCTTCAACTAATAATATATGTTTAATTTCTGAGAATTGGATTAAAAGGTTGAATTTTGAGTTAGGGTTAGAAACTTTGATATTTTGTAAAAATGTTGATGATTTTGTTGTTAAGGGTAATTCTGTGTTGTTTTGAATGCTATATTGCATATAGAACCTATAAACAATTGTAGTGATTCATTTTGGATGAAAAAGAGTTAGAAAATGCGTGAACTTTTTGTACTGCCAGATGATGCTTCGTGTAACGCCCTAGTCGTTAAATTATTTATTATTGATATATTTAGAGTCTTTTATATGATTTTAAATAATATTTGTGGTTTAAGTGGTGTATTATATTTTATTACATAGTTTATTTTGATATTAATTAGAATAAGTAAGAATATTATTCATTTGAAAATGTGGGGAGTTAATTGAGAAGTTAATAGTAATTAGTGAGAGTTAAAAGAATATGGGGAGTTACTTTTTAGTAAAAATAAGAGTTTAAGATTTGGTTGTTATGAAATTTTAGGAAGATTAAGGGTTAAGTGGAAATAAAATAAATTGTTTAAGAGTTATATAAATAGAGAATTAGGTTAAGAAAAAAAGAAGAAAACGTTTTCACGTGCAATTGAGAAAAGGTGAGTTTTGAGAAGGACCAAGAGGAAGCTAGTAAGAAGAGGAAAGGGATCGAATTTGCTGTAGAATTTTCTTGCGTTGCTGAATTAAGGTAAGGGTGGGATTCCTTTTAATAATATATATGTTAATTTGATTTTTGATGGATGAATATGTTCTAGGGTTAGGTTTATGATAAATGTGATGATTTATGTCGGTTCATGCGTAATTGTATGTTGTTTTGACTCCTTTGCTGCATATATGATCTGTAAACAAGATTTCAAATACATTGGGGTGATTAAGGGATTAAAAATGGGATTTTTGGGTGGAAAATGTCACTTTTCCCGAGAGCTGCACAGTGACAGCATCTCCTGTTTCATGTTCTTGCGCCTTTTTCACATGTTTCTGTTTTGAACTGGGTTTTGGTGTAAACATGAAAGTTGTAGATAATTGTGTTAGCTTTGTAATGGCTTTGGTTTGACTTCAAAATTATTCTTAGAACTTAAGTTATGGTCAAAATACTACACGTAGGTCACAGTAATTTTCATGAGATTTCAGCACAACTTTTCGCTTCCACTTCTGTACCTGAATTTGAAATAAAAACTGGTACTGATAGGTACAGAATTTGTCTTAGGTGTAAACACGAAAGTTGTAGATAATTGTGTTAGCTTTTTAATGGCTTTGGTTTGACTTCAAAATCATTCTTAGAACTTAAGTTATGGTCAAAATACTACACGTAGGTCACAGTAATTTTCAGTTTCTGTACCCGAATTTGAAATAAAAAACTGGTATTGATAGGCATAGAATTGGCCTTAGTTGTAAACGCGAAAGTTGTAGATAGTTGAATTGTCTTTCCAATGGCGTTGGTTTGACACAAAAATACCTTGCGAATAATTTTATATGAATTTATGAAGTTATGTGACGAATTAAGAATATTGTGGAGAGAAGTCCTTGTCAACGTCAAGGTTTGGGAGGGAGTCTTAAAGAGTTTAGGCACAATTATTATTGTTGTCGAAGTCAGTGTTAAGTTGTTTAACTTATTTAAGTTATAAGTGTGAGTCCATTGCATATGCATAAAAGTGGCGATGGAGCTTTTGCTCAAAGTGGCGGTGAAGCATATTAATGCTTAAAATAATGGTACCACATGCATGATGTCTAAGTGTAGAGTTGCAGTGTCGAGTCGTGTCGTTTGTGATGTTGTTTAAGTGATGATGTGAAGATGATTTTGTGATGTTGTTAAAGTGAATAAATGTGATGAATTGTGATGTGTTTATGTTAAATACTATCTATTTACGATGTGATTGAAGTGATGATTTATGTGGTTTGTCATTAATTATTGAATTATATGATATATATTATTGATTGTGTTTCTCACCCCTTCTGTTGGAATTGCCGCCTAGTGGGCAAGTGCAGGTAATCAAGCTTAGGTGCGTATGTGAGGAATCTGTTGTGTGTGGTGTCTTAGGATGCTCTGATACGTAACGGGATGGGACTTTGTCGTTGTTTCTATTCTTTTACGTATTTTCTATGAACTATTTATGACTTTAAAATGGTTGTTGAACCTTTTGAGACGTTGATGTGGCCTTGTGCCAAGATTTACTTAAAAGAATATTTTGAGTTTATAATTCCGCTGTTACATTGAATATTTTGATGAAGAATAAAATATTATTCATTGTTGTTTAGTGATTTTTATGAAATGTGACATCCTGATTATGGGTTTAACTCTGATAATATATAGAAGTTTTTATGTTGGGATTTCTGGGTGTTACACTTCGCTTAAGCGAACCTCCCTTCGCTTAAGCGAGCGGCCTTGTTGCTGCCCAGATTTTGACGATGCCAGTTCGCTCAAGCGAGCGCCAAGCGAACATTCCCAGACTTTCGTCATTTGAGTTCGCTCAAGCATACGCCCAAGCGAACGCTAAGCGTACAAGACTGTACTTTCGTCAATTGAGTTTGCTCAAGCGAACTGAGCTTCGCTCAAGCGAACTGGGTCCAGTGCGACCATTTTCTGAATTTTGTTTCGTGCATTAGGACATTAATCTGAGCATCCTAAATAGTTTCTTTGATATATTTAACCTTGTTTATGTGGTAAATATTGTAAATGAAAGTAAAGCTATGTGAATACTTGTTTATATAAATAAATATGATTATATATGCTATGTCGATGATTCTCGTTGTTGTTGTTGTTGTTGAGTCGTCTTGTCCAAGTTGAGGAGTGTGTCATAAATAAATTAGGCACAATTGTCGTAGTTGTTGTTGTTGTCGTTGCTGTTGTTGTTAGGTTGTATGCTGATATACACCACGAGTCTTTCATACTCATGCATCGTTGGGGGCTCTGAAGGGGAGAAAAACACAAGAAGGGGGGGTTGAATTGTGTTTTCAAATAATCGTTTTCTCTTTTCAAAACTCAGAACCAGAATGATCAGAAGCTAGTTAGACAGTTTCTGAAGATACTGTTCAGGAGCGTATGCAGCGGAATGAAAAACAGAGAGAAAAGAGAAGAAGCAGGACACAAAAGATTTATACAGGTTCCTTCCACAATTTGGAAGTAGTCCTGTCCCCCTTGCACTTCCAAGGAGAGTTCACTAAATGTAATATCTGATTACAAATGCTCAAGCACACAAGCAAGAGACTTCAAATGCTCAAGAACACAATCAAGAGACTTCTAATGCTCAAGCACACAAGCAAGAGACTTCTATCAAACAAAATTACACAGAAAATGTTTGAGATTGAACACTTGATATACAATCAGTGGTGTTCACAATACAAATCAGATACAGACTCTTAAGACTTAAGAATTTCAAAGATATGAACTTGAAAACTGAAATTCTAAGTGAACTTTGAATGCTTAGACAATTTGACAGAGTTTTGGCGCTTTTTTAAATATTGTAGAGTCTTGTTGTTCTTCAAGTCTTCACTCCTTTATATAGAGGTGTGAAATGAACGTTGTAAGTGCCAACACATCCAAAAAGAGTCGTTAATGAAGCTTGATCTTTCACTAGTGATTCTTTGCCTGATTTAGTTATTGTCCTATAAAGAATCAATTTCAAATCCATTCCAGTTGAGAGGGAACAAGGATGCAGGCTTGGTTGTACATAAGAGCTGTTATTCTTGTCTATTAGCAGAGACAAAGAACAGAGTAGTGGAGAAGGTGGTTGTACAGTTCGTACAAAGTACAATGTCAACGCTTCTTGTCTATTTGCAACAAAATGACTTCAAATCCTTTTGAAATGACCGTTGCTTTAATCCACTAATCTTCTGCCAATGCTCTATAATTTTCGCTCCAAAATACAACACTTGAATCTTGAAATCTTGAGATAAACTGCTTCTGGTGAAATACTGTTGCTTCTGAAGAATCAGCTTCTGAGGACCTTCAGCTTCTGATGACGTCATACTCTTCAGGAGCTCTTGTCTTCAGGAGCGCTAGTCTTCAGGAGTGCCACTCTTTAGGAGCGCTTTAAGCTTCAAATAGATACTTCCTTTGCTCTTTATTTGTTCGTTTAAAACCTTGTTAAAATATATCACTTTGTTTACAGTCCTGTACACTTGAACAAATGTTAGCAATACCAATTGTCAATTTTTAATACTTTGTTATCATCAAAACTCTTTAAGGTTTATTGTTAAACACATTTTGTTCCAACAATCTCCCCCTTTTTGATGATGACAAACCATAGTATTTAAAAATTTGATCAATTGTTGTTAATCTAATTAACAAGTTGACTTATAGGGTATGAGGTTTGTAAGCTCCCCCTGAGTCTAATAGTACTTTAAGGTGAGGTTTGTAAGCTCCCCCTGAGTTCTATCTTGTTAATTAAATTCATTTAACGCTTAGTAAAATAATCAAAGAGAATAGAAGTGATAGAGAGAGATAATGGTTCAGTTAAGTTATTTTGAAATAAAGTTACTCCCCCTAACAAAAAGTATTGAGAGACAATTAAATTTCAAAAACTTAATGGGGCTCAGGACCTTTAAATACTATCACACTTACTCCCCCTTTTGTCATTAACAAAAAGAAATCAACAAAAGAAAGAGAAAAACATAGTAAAAAGATTCAGAGCATAATCAATATCACAAGTGAAATGCGTTAAAAATAGTCAGAAGCAAAACAAAGAAATATTCAGAAGCAACAATGTTAAAGATAAATAAAAACACAACAAACAACAATCAATAGTTGTGCGACTAAGGGTTGGATTGTTTGAGGGTGTTTTCAAGAATCTTCTTCAGCAGCTCATTTGATTCCTCTTGCTTCTTCTGCATTTCAGCTATGCTTCTGGCCATTTTCTCTTCTCTGATCCTGGCTTCTTCCATCTTAGCATCAGTTTCAGCTTTATGTTCTAGAAGCAGTAGCCTTTGCTCAAAGAGATCTTTTTCCAGCTTCTGATTCTTCTCCTTTAAGATCTTGTTCTCCTGAGCTAAAGCCAGATCAGGAGCTGATGCCTTTAGATTGACCTTTGTAAGGAAGGATAAGTCCAGGTCCTTGGGATGAATGTACCGAGGCAGAAAATCAGTTGGTTTTCTTCCTCTGATACTTAGAGATGATCTTGCCCAAGTTCCTGTTATCTTTACCTCTTCAAGGTCTTCATTGATACCGTTCAGCCAGTCCTGAAGCTTCTGCTTAGCTTGCTCTTGAGCTTCTACACAAGTTGAGGACAGTGCTTGCATGACATACTCAACTCTCTCCTTGAGCCTACTCCATTGTTTCTCATAGCTTTCTTTGTGACTCAAGTCACTTCTAGATGAAATAAGCTTGATCATTTTGTCAGCTATGTCCTCACACACGCCCTTTAATACATTAGAATCTAAGAATCTGGTGGGTGGTGAAGGTTGTTTTCTAGGCTTGGGAGGAGCACAGGGTTGAATTTGTAGATAATTTAAGGTTGATGATTGAGTATTGCTTTCAGATTGTGATTGTGCCTGATCAGAAGCAGACTGGTCAACCTCCATAGGTGAAGATTGAGCAGTTTGTGCATCAGGATCAATGACAGAATCATCAATCTCCATAGCATTTTCAGTGTAAAGAAATTCAGGAGTATGGTCAAAAATGGTTGTTCCAGAATCATCTGGTTCAGGAACAGATTGTTCAGGAGCATACTGTTCAGAAACAGATGGGGACACATGTGGTTCAGGTTCTTGTTGATGGGAGCTTTCTGAAGCAACTTGTGAAGTTGTTACTTCAGAGACTTTATGTAAAGGTAGGCTGGTGTTAGGAAGTTCACCGGATAGATGACTGCTGAGATTATTTATAACAGAGTCATCTTCTGGCTTATCAGGTAAAATCATGTTGACAGGTTTAATGGTTTGTGGTTGAAGTGGATGATTAGGGGGTAGTTTGCTGCATTTTAATTCAAGCAAGCTACTGACCCTAGCTTGGATAGATGGTTCAGATTGTTTGAAAGGAGAATTAGGTTTGGAAGAATTTTTGTGGAGTTTGGAGGATGGTGATAGGCCTTTTCTGAGGATGCTTATAGGAATATCATCCATATCAGAAGATGAGGATGATGAGGTTTTGGATTGAGAGGGTGATAAGGGAGAGGAGTCAGATTCTATATGTATCAAGGGTTGTGAGGAGGATGTACCTGATATTAAATCTGATCCAGGAGTAGCTAGAATACTTGCAGCTTCAGTAGCAACTTCAGCTTGCAATTCTATTGAGCTCATCAGAGCTTGCTCAGCAACCTCAGCAGCACCTTTCTTGAGCAAGACCTCAGTAGGTACTTCTATTTCCTTAGCCAGCTCCAAGGCCTTCTGAACAGCTTCAGATTCAGCCTTCTTCTTCTTTCTTACCTCCCTGGTAACCAGTTCGGTAGCCTCTTCTACTTCTTGTGCCTCTGCAGCTGCACAATCTTCAGTAGTGTACACAGATTCCTTCAGTTTCCTTAGTCTTTGAGTTCTTTTCTTCTTTTGAGGAATCTGTTTCAATTTAGTTGTTGTTGTAGAGGCTGAAACCATTTGCTTGCCACTTCTGGTCTTCTGAGGAATAATAGCTTCTGGGTTCAGATCCTGAACTTCTTCCTGAATTGATGATCCTCCAGGAGCACCAGATATAGACTTTTCAGGAGCCTTTTCCTTCTTCGCCTTCTTAGAAGGATTTTCACCTTCTAAGTACTCTTCTTGAGTGAGTACCTTTCTTTTAGATTTTCTTCCTTTAGCTACAGGAAGTTCTTGTCCATACATTTCCTCTGGAACTTCATCCAGACTGATCAGCTTCCCATGGGTCTCATAGTGATCAGCAATGAGAGCCATTTGAACAGCCAGGGTGTCTTTCTTGCAGATGGGAGGGAAGTCTTCCATTAGATTCGATACCACCCTTGATTCACAGATGTCTATCTTTAGTTTGGTCACTTCAGGAATCAGTTTCATATGCTTCAAGGTGCTTGCATTCAACACCTTTCCGGTCTCAGTTTCCAGCTGTTCATCAGTGAAGTAGTTTACTTCATTCAGAGCTCTAATAATGCCTCCTTGATGGAAGATTTCTGAGATCAGTCTTCCATAGGGAACCCAGACTCTGCACTTATTCTGGCTTTCCCTGAGCTCTTTAATCATGTGCCTGAAAATGTACTTGGGCAGATTTATCTTTTCTCCATTGATGAGATGATGAAGAAATACCTTGTGAGCCAAAGATGGTTGATCACCACCACCTCCTTTAGGCAACAGGTTCTCGTTTAGGATCTTCAGGAGCATTTTATTATTCATGCTTAGATCACAATATTTTCCAGCTGTTGTTGAGTTGAAGAGAGACTTGTTCACAAGATCATTCCAAGAGCTTGTCTTTGAGTTTGGTATATCAACACCAGAATATTTTCCAGATGCTTCTGCTCCAATGACAAAAGCAATAATATCCTCAGATATGTAGACTGGAATTCCCATCAGACTTGACCTAATCTGAATTTCTTTGAAGGGTTCCAAACCCATTTCTTCTCTTGTTTTCCCTTCGAGAGAGGGATCGATTAGAACTCTTTCTCGTTCCTCCAGTTCTGATGCTTCCTTATCATACACTGAAGCTCTGACCCAGAAATGCCTGACGAGCGTCTTGTAAGTAGGGCCATTAAGCATATTGAAATAGTTCATCAGCCCTTGAGCTTCATAAAAACTCTTGATGTCACAGCCATGATACGCAAGAGATTCAAAATCCACCGGATTCTCTGTTTGAATCTTAAGTTGCCATTCTTTTAGGCTCATGGTGACTCCTTTGATCTCGTAAGCAGCCCTTTCTTGCTGACCTTCAGCTTGCTGAACTGCGAGTTGAGCGTTGGATTCTTGAACAGAACTAGATGAAGCCATTGATGTTTGAAGAAGTTTGAGATTTGGGTTCTTAGGGTTTTGAGAGAGAGAACTTTCCTTAGCAGATACGAAATCAAAAACAGAAAGTGTAGGATGTGAAGTGAGTAGTGTGTGTTTTTGATTAAGTGCTTTTTAGCGAAGAACGTTTGAATAACAGGGGACAAACAAACATAGCATTAATGACAGTTGGGGGCGCGAGATAGTACTACGAAAAGTAAAATTAACATCATTGCCCTTTGAGTTATACGCCAATACATTTATGCCACGCTGTCAGATTTCAGATGACCTGTATAAGTTAGTGAGACAGATGTCGCCAGGAGCAACTCCAGAACTTCCACTAACTTCTGCTATTCAGGAGCACAAAGATTCTCTTCTGAAGGTTGAGATTCTGATGACTCATCAGGAGCACATTTTCTTCAGGACCTCACTCAGGAGCTTCTGAAGGACAATGGCTTCTGAAGTGACTTCAGAACCTGAACTTCTTATTCAGGAGCAAGCAATTTTAATCAGACACGTAGTGCATGTTCAAATTTTTCTTAATAAAATCAAATCTTTCAACAGTTAGAGGCTTAGTAAATATATCAGCCCATTGATTTTCAGTATCAATGAATTGTATATCTAAAATTCCTTTTTGAACATAATCTCTGATAAAATGGTGTTTGATCTCAATATGCTTGGCTCTTGAATGCAGAATTGGATTCTTTGACAAGCAAATAGCAGCAGTATTATCACAAAAGATAGGAATACTGTTAGCATGTATCTCATAATCTTCCAGCTGATGTTTCATCCAGAGTAGTTGTGTGCAACAACTTGCAGCTGAAATGTATTCTGCTTCTGCTGTAGACATAGCAATAGTTGCTTGTCTCTTCTAGCCCAGGATATCAGATTATCACCCAGAAATTGACAATTGCCACTGGTTGACTTTCTTTCAATCCTGTCACCAGCATAATCAGCATCACAGAATCCAATTAGCTTATAATCTGGGGATTTTCTATAAAGGAGTCCCAGATTAGTTGTTCCTTTCAGATACCTGAAGATTCTCTTAACAGCAGTTAAATGAGATTCTCTAGGATCTGACTGAAACCTTGCACATAAGCATACACTGAATAAAATATCTGGCCTAGATGCAGTGAGGTATAACAGAGAACCAATCATACCTCTGTATAGCTTCTGGTCCACTTTTGATCCTTCATCTTCTTTGCTTAAGGTACATGTAGGATGCATTGGAGTGTTCATCAGTTTGCAATCTTCAAGCTTGAACTTCTTCAGAAGCTCTTTTGTATATTTCGTCTGATGAACATATACTCCATCTTTGCTTTGATTAATTTGAATGCCCAGGAAGAATTTCAGCTCTCCCATCATGCTCATTTCAAATTCATCCTGCATTAACTTAGAAAACTCCTTACAAAGAGATGAATTAGTAGAGCCAAATATTATATCATCAACATATATCTGCACAACAAGAATGTCTTTCTCAAGAGTCCTTCTGGAGAGTGTTGTGTCAACCTGACCTCGTTTAAAATCGTTTTTAATCAAGAAATTACTTAGTCTGTCATACCAAGCTCTGGGAGCTTGTTTCAAGCCATATAGTGATTTCTTAAGTTTGTAAACATGGTCAGGATGCTTCAGATCCTCAAAACCAGGAGGTTGTTTGACATACACTTCTTCTTCTATGAAACCATTAAGAAATGCACTCTTGACATCCATTTGATATAATACTATTCCATGATTAATTGCATAAGATAAAAGTAACCTGATTGCTTCCAATCTTGCAACTGGAGCAAATGTTTCGGTGTAATCAATGCCTTCTTGTTGACTGTACCCCTGAGCAACAAGTCTGACTTTGTTTCTGATTACTTCACCTTTTTCATTCAGCTTGTTTCTGAATACCCATTTTGTTCCAATAATGTTCTTCTGAGGAGGTTTGGGTACCAGATCCCACACATCATTCCGTTGGAATTGATTCAGCTCTTCTTGCATAGCTATGATCCATCCATCATCTGAAAGTGCTTCTTCAACTATTGTTGGCTCAATCATTGAAATTAGTCCTATCATTGATTCTTCTTGTCTGAAGTGTGATCTTGTTCTTTTGGGACTTTCTTTACTTCCAATGATTTGATCATGAGGATGAGAAGACTTGTATTTGAAAGTATAGTTGGATGAATCTGCTTGCTGTGAGCCATTTTGTGCTTCATCAGAAGCTACTTCATCAGGAGCAACTTCATCAGGAGCAACATCATCAGGAGCAACTGACGTGGGTGCTGCTTCTAGACTATCTTCAGATTCAGTTGACTGACCAGGTTCTGGAATGTCTTCAGGAACTTGTATCTCTGCAAAACCTTCATCTTGCTTTGAAGTTTTATCTTCAAGATCTTTGTCATCAAATTTAACGTGCATAGATTCTTCAACACAGAGTGTCTCTGAATTATACACTCTGTATGCCTTTGACCTTTCAGAGTAACCTAAAAAGATTCCTCTTTGGGCCTTGGCATCAAATTTCTTTAGGTAGAGCTTGTTATTCAGAATGTAACATGTACATCCAAATTGATGAAAGTAAGAGATATTGGGTTTTCTTCCTTTAAACAATTCATATGCTGTTTTCTCCAAGATAGGTCTAATATAGATCCTATTCTGAACATAACACGCTGTATTCACAGCTTCTGCCCAAAAATGTTTTGCCAAATTGTTTTCATGGATCATGGTTCTGGCCATTTCTTGTAACGTTCTATTCTTTCTTTCTACAACTCCATTCTGTTGTGGAGTTCTAGGAGAAGAGAATTCATGGAGGATTCCATGTTTTTCACAAAAAGCTTCAAATGGCTCATTTTCAAATTCACCACCGTGATCACTTCTGATTTTCAAAATTTTGGCTTCTTTTTCAGATTGAATAAGGGTGCAGAAGTTACTGAATACATCGTATGCATGATCTTTGCTTTTCAGAAATTTCACCCAAGTCCATCTGCTATAATCATCAACAATAACTAATCCATACTTGCTTCCATATAAGGATGCAGTGCTAACTGGTCCAAATAGGTCAATATGAAGCAGTTCTAAGGGTCTTGAGGTGGAAACATTGTCTTTTGCTTTGAAAGATGATTTAACAATTTTTCCTTTCTGGCATGCACCGCAGAGTGCATCTGAATGATAATCAATGTCAGGAAGACCTTTGACAAGCTGTAACTTGCTAAGCTTAGAGATTAATCTCTAGTTGGCATGTCCCAGTCTTTTATGCCACATCCATTTCTTATCATTCATTGATAGAAGGCAAATTACCTTTTGATCAGCCAGTTGAGAGAAATTGATTTTGTAGACATTTTCCACTCTATTTCCCTTGAACACAATGGACTTGTCATTCTTGTTGATTACTGTACAGTTGGCTTTTTCAAATAAAACATCATAACCATTGTCACAGAATTGACTGATGCTCAATAGGTTATGTTCAAGCCCATCTACCAACCATACATTATTAATAGAGGTAGAGGAGTTACCAATAGTCCCCGTACCAATAATCTTCCCAGACTGGTTGCCTCCGAACTTTACATTTCCTCCTTCTTTCATTGTGAGGGATAGGAACATTGACTTCTCTCCTGTCATGTGCCTTGAGCAACCGCTGTCCAGGTACCATGATTTTTGCTTTGTTCTTGCTTTTAGACAAATCTGCAGTATTGACAATTTCAGATTTAGGTACCCATTGTTTTATGGGTCCTTTGGGGTTAGAGCTGGAGAATTTACTCACCATTTCCTGATCCTTTAGATCCTTTTTGGGTAGCTTCTGATTAATCATTACCTTAGATTTTTCAACTTTTGGTTTTGATACTTCAGGAACACCAACTGCTTTGCCCTTCTGAACCTTAGACTTTAGGACATCAGATTCTGATTTTATCAGACTCTGAGGAATAGGTTCTGATCTCTTCAGAATCTTAATCTTTGTGGTCTTAGATTCAGAATTTATCATATCCTTATGCTTGAAGTTCTTTGGCTTTGATGTAATCTTAGCCTTAGAGCTGGAAGCTTCAGGTTCTGACTGAGCAGCAGTTCCCATTTTTGCACCTTCAGGAACAAAGAAGGTTTTCAATCCTTCCTTTATGCATTCACAATATGCTTTGAGATTGGTTTCATTAGACTTAGCTTCTGAAAATCCAATCCCTTTACCATTGTTTTTGTAAATGCTATAAATCATAGAAGCAATTCTGCCTCTGTCAATACCAGACATAATGAAATCTTCAAGAGCAATCTCATGGTTACTTAAAGACTTTCCATCACATTTTTCTTGCAGCTTCTGACACAAGAACTTAAGTTTGTCTTCATATGTCTTGCATATGAAGTCAAAACCTCTGAGTCCTTCTTCAGAAGCTTTTAGATCCAATAGAGTTGATTCTTTTTGCTTCATCAAAGCAACATATTTTTCTTTCAAAACCTTCAACTCATTGGTTCTCAATTCAAAATGAGTGAGGAGTTCTTTAAGTGACTCTATCAGTTCTTCTCTAGGGATTTTGGAATATACCTCGTTTTCATCTTCTGAATCTGATTCAGTTTCAGCTTCTGAAGTTGCTGTAGCTACTAACCCAACAGCTATCTTTGCACCTTCATCAGACTCTTCTTTGTCAGATTCAGATTCACTATCCAAGTTATCCCATGTAGCCATCAAACTCTGCTTTAACTGTTTCTTGAACTTGCTTGACTTGAATGTTGGTTTCTTTGACTTTTCCTTTGCTTTTTCCTTCTGAAGATCAGGGCAATCAACAATGAAATGACCAGGCTTCTTGCAGTTGAAGCATCCCTTTTGATCTTCCTTCTTCGAGCTTCTGAAGCTACCTCTCCTGGACACAAACTTCTTGTTCTTTTTGGCTAGATACTGAAGTCTGTTTGAGAGCATAGCCATCATCTCAGTAACCTCTTCATCAGAATCTCCAGTTGGTGAATCTTCTTCATCAGACTCAGCCACTTTAAGAGCTTTGGATGACTTGCCTTTTGATGGAAGAGCTATTGATTTACTCTTTTTAGTAGACTCATGTTCATTTAGACTTAACTCATGAACTTTGAGAGAACTAACAAGATCTTCAACACTTAAAGTGTTTAAATCTTTAGCTTCCTCAATGGCAGTCACCTTTGGTCTCCATCTGGCAGGAAGGCTTCTGAGAATCTTACTCACGTGATCAGAAGCAACATAGCTTTTCTTCAGTATTTGGAGTCCAGAGACTAGGGTTTGAAATCTTGAGTACATCTCCTCAATACTTTCATCATCCTTCATCTTGAACAGTTCATACTGATGAACAAGCATCAGTGCTTTGGCTTCTCTAACTTTCTTGCTTCCTTCATAGTTAGCACATAAAGATGCAAACATAGCTTTAGCAGTTGACTTATCACTCATCTTCATGTACTCTGCTCGTGGTATAGCAGAAACTAGAGAGCCTCTGATCTTGTGATGTTTCTTGTACATCTTCTTCTGAGCAGGAGTATGTATTTTTCTATCAACAACAGCTCCTTCTTCATCAAGAATTAAGTCACCAACACCATCTTCCAGAATATCCCATAGTTCTTCATCTAAGCCCATGATATAACTGTAGAAGTTGGTTTTCCACCAAGAAAACTCTTCAGGATCTCCATTAAACTTTGGAACCTTCCCTGAGTCAGTTTTCTTTTCACTATAATCATATGCTACAGCATGATGATTACCACTAGAGCCAGCAGAACCAGAAACAGATGAATCAGCAGACATGTTTTTCTCAGATCTTGGACTGTTACACTGTTAGGTGTTTGACAACAGAACCATGCTCTAGATACCAATTGAAGGGGAGAAAAACACAAGAAGGGGGGGGTTGAATTGTGTTTTCAAATAATCGTTTTCTCTTTTCAAAACTCAGAACCAGAATGATCAGAAGCTAGTTAGACAGTTTCTGAAGATACTGTTCAGGAGTGTATGCAGCGGAATGAAAAACAGAGAGAAAAGAGAAGAAGCAGGACACAAAAGATTTATACAGGTTCCTTCCACAATTTGGAAGTAGTCCTGTCCCCCTTGCACTTCCAAGGAGAGTTCACTAAATGTAATATCTGATTACAAATGCTCAAGCACACAAGCAAGAGACTTCAAATGCTCAAGAACACAATCAAGAGACTTCTAATGCTCAAGCACACAAGCAAGAGACTTCTATCAAACAAAATTACACAGAAAATGTTTGAGATTGAACACTTGATATACAATCAGTGGTGTTCACAAT
Source organism: Medicago lupulina (assembly GCA_958299785.1). Classification (NCBI taxonomy): domain Eukaryota; kingdom Viridiplantae; phylum Streptophyta; class Magnoliopsida; order Fabales; family Fabaceae; genus Medicago; species Medicago lupulina. Next base: position 52,377,522 of record OY283139.1, on the reverse strand, counting down.
ACAAATCAGATACAGACTCTTAAGACTTAAGAATTTCAAAGATATGAACTTGAAAACTGAAATTCTAAGTGAACTTTGAATGCTTAGACAATTTGACAGAGTTTTGGCGCTTTTTTAAATATTGTAGAGTCTTGTTGTTCTTCAAGTCTTCACTCCTTTATATAGAGGTGTGAAATGAACGTTGTAAGTGCCAACACATCCAAAAAGAGTCGTTAATGAAGCTTGATCTTTCACCAGTGATTCTTTGCCTGATTTAGTTATTGTCCTATAAAGAATCAATTTCAAATCCATTCCAGTTGAGAGGGAACAAGGATGCAGGCTTGGTTGTACATAAGAGCTGTTATTCTTGTCTATTAGCAGAGACAAAGAACAGAGTAGTGGAGAAGGTGGTTGTACAGTTCGTACAAAGTACAATGTCAACGCTTCTTGTCTATTTGCAACAAAATGACTTCAAATCCTTTTGAAATGACCGTTGCTTTAATCCACTAATCTTCTGCCAATGCTCTATAATTTTCACTCCAAAATACAACACTTGAATCTTGAAATCTTGAGATAAACTGCTTCTGGTGAAATACTGTTGCTTCTGAATAATCAGCTTCTGAGGACCTTCAGCTTCTGATGACGTCATACTCTTCAGGAGCTCTTGTCTTCAAGAGCGCTAGTCTTCAGGAGTGCCACTCTTCAGGAGCGCTTTAAGCTTCAAATAGATACTTCCTTTGCTCTTTATTTGTTCGTTTAAAACCTTGTTAAAATATATCACTTTGTTTACAGTCATGTACACTTGAACAAATGTTAGCAATACCAATTGTCAATTTTTAATACTTTGTTATCATCAAAACTCTTTAAGGTTTATTGTTAAACACATTTTGTTCCAACAGGCTCATGCCCTGGAATGTTTATCATTCAAATGTTGAGGGCTTATGCCCTGGAACGCCTTATTGTTCAACTGTTGAGGGCTCATGCCCTAGGATGCTTTAACCATCCAATAGTTGAGGGCTCATGCCCTGGAATGCTTGTCATTCAAACGCGTTAAAATGGTACCACATGCATATTGCATTAGTTGTTGTTGTCGGTGCATTGTCAGAGTTGTTGTTGGTGAGTCGTTGGAGTCGTAGAGGTTGTTGGTTGGGTTGATGGTGTTGTAGTCGATGATATTGTTGCATTTTAAATATGAATTGATGAAGATTGTTGATGAAATTGTTGAGGCCATGTGATATAAATATGTGCTATTGATGCTAGTTGTTGAGTTGTTGATGTTTTAATTCAAATTGATGAATTATATATATATATTATTGTTGTTTGTGAATCTCACCCCTTCTGCTTGAAAATGTTGCTCTTCGTATGGGTAACTTGCAGGTAATGAAGGCTAGGTTGGTGTTTTGGCTCAAGTGTCTAGGGCTCTGATATGTAACGGGATGGGGGAAACGTTATTTTGTCTTTTATTCCTTTACGTACCGAATTTTGAAATAATGTTGTTGAACCTTATTTATGTTGGATATCATTTTATTGTTGAAGCCTTTGTGCCAAGATTTTGTTGAAGAAGATTATTATGTTGAAAAGAATTATTCCGCTGCAATTATTATGAGATTGAAAGTTGTTGAAGTTAAATAGTTTTATTTTCTATTTAATAAATTTTGAAAAGTAGTGTAATACTCCGTTGTTGATTTACTCTGATTAATTTATTCGAATATTACGTTGTGGGAGAACGGGGTGTTACAATTGGTATCAGAGCAGGTCGGTCCGTCCGGCCAATTAGTAGAGTCGTGTCGAGCCTAGTAGTGTTGTGTGACAGCTTTACACTGTCTTTTGTTGTCCTGTTTTGTTGTTCTGATTGTTGTTCGCGATGTAGAACTTTGAGATGGCTGGAAGGAATGATGTTGCTCTTGCTGCTGCCTTGCAAGCAATGGCTCAAGTTGTGGGACAACAACATACTGCTGGTGGTGGTGAAGGAGTTCGGATGCTAGAAACCTTTTTGAGGAATCATCCACCAACTTTCAAGGGAAGGTATGACCCTGACGGAGCTCAGACTTGGCTGAAGGAGGTCGAGAGGATCTTCCGGGTTATGCAATGTAACGATGTCCAGATGGTGCGGTTTGGCACACACATGTTGGCGGAACAGGCTGATGACTGGTGGGTGAGTACTCAACCAATTCTGCAAAATGAAGGTGCTGTGATTACTTGGGCTGTGTTCCGGAGGGAATTTCTGAGAAGGTACTTCCCAGAAGATGTTCGCGGGAAGAAAGAAATTGAGTTCCTTGAGATGAAGCAAGGAGATATGTCCATAACCGAGTATGCTGCCAAGTTTGTGGAGCTTGCCAAGTTCTATCCACATTATGCTGCTGAGACTGCTGAGTTCTCTAAATGTATCAAGTTTGAGAATGGTTTGCGTGCTGATATTAAGCGGGCCATTGGTTATCAGAAGATAAGAGATTTTTCTGAATTGGTGAGCAGCTGTAGAATTTATGAGGAGGACACGAAAGCTCATTACAAGGTGATGAGTGAGCGCAGAGGTAAGGGACAACAGAGTCGCCCGAAGCCGTATAGTGCTCCAACTGACAAGGGTAAACAGAGGATGAATGATGAGAGGAGACCTGCGCGCAGGGATGTTCCGGCTGATGTTGTTTGTTATAAGTGTGGGGTTAAAGGCCACAAGAGTAATGCTTGCAACCGTGATGAGAAGAAGTGTTTTCGATGCAGAAAGAAGGGCCATACTGTCGCCGAATGCAAGCGTGGTGACATTGTTTGCTTCAATTGTAATGAGGAAGGTCATCTTAGCTCTCAGTGTACGTGTAACACCCCGTTTCCCAAAACAACGTAATAATAATATATTTGATCAGAGTAATCAACAAACGGGCATGTCACACTGCTTTTCAAAAATTATTAAATAGAATATAAAACTATTTAAAATACCCACAAAATCATTCTTATAAATTCTGCAGCGGAAATATTATTTTAAAACCATCATCATGCTACTTCAACAAATCCTTGGCACAAAGGCCTCAACGGTACAAAATTATTCAACGATTAAAATCCAACAACTTGGTTCAACATTTGATACATAAGGAATGAAAGAAATAAAACAATGAATTCCCATCCCGTTATGTATCAAAGCCCTAAGACACATGAGACAACATCCTACTAGCCTTCATTACCTGCAAGTTACCCATACGAAGGGCAACATTTTCAAGCAGAAGGGGTGAGTTTCACAATAAAAAATAACATATATAAATAATTCATCAACTTGAATTAAAAGCAACAACAATACAACAACAAGTAGCATCAAGTCCATACATAAATGGCATCAACATTTATCAGCAATAATTACTTCATTTTATATTCAAATTATAACAACAACACCAATGGCGACAGCTCACCAACAACAACCTCGACATCAAGGACTACACAACGACAACTCACACCGATAAGAACAATGCAACGACATCAACAACAAATGCAATATGCATGTGGTACCATTTTACGCGCGTTGAATGACAAGCATTCCAGGGCATGAGGCCTCAATAGTTGGATGGTTAAAGCATCTCAGGGCATGAGCCCTCAACAGGTGAATGCCTAGCATTCCAGGGCATGAGCCCTCAACGGTTGAATGATAAACATTCTAGGGCATGAGCCCCCAACAATGCATATGAGTATGAAATGAACTCAATGGTGTATATCAGCATACAACCCAACGACCAATGGTGTATATCAGCATACAACCAAACAACAACAACAACAGCTACTTAGGACATCAACAACTGCGTCTAATACTTATGACACACTCCCCAACTGGACAACACAACTCAGCAACATCAACGACAACTCAAACATAGCATGGATATTTATTTTCATATAAACATACATAATTTCACCATATTCATCTTCATATATAATTTTCACCACTTAAACAATGTTAAATAAATCCAACAAACATTATAGGATGCTCGGATTAAAGCCCTAAAACACGTAGCAAAATTCACAAAATGGTCGCACAGGACCCAGCTCGCTTAAGCGAAGCTCTGCTTGTAACACCCTGTTTCCCAAAACAACGTAATAATAATTATAATCAGAGTTATTCAACATCAAACGGAGCATTACACTGCTTTTCAAAAACTTTCTTAAATAGAAAATAAAACTATTTAATTCAACATATCATTCTTATAAAATCTGCAGCGAAAATATTAATTAAAGACCATCATCATTCAACTTCAACAATTCCTTGGCACAAAGGCCTCAACAATTTAAATATTATTCAACGATAAATAATCCAACAACTAATTTCATCATTGATACATAAGGAATGAAAGAAATAAACAGCAAATTCCCCATCCCGTTACGTATGCATATACGAGGTATGACAACAGCTACTATGACAACAACAACTGTGCCTAACAACCAACAACAACAACAACAACAGCTACTATGACAACAACAACTGTGCCTAACTCATTTAAGACACACTCCCCAACTTGGACGACAACAACAACAACTCAACAAATGCATATACGAGGTATGACTTACATTTCAACAACTCAATCAATGATACTCCAACCTTTGAAACTAAGTTCAATAGCATAAAATAGACATATACAAATACGCCAATAATCATATTATTATCGTCAACCGAGTTTACCCAACCAAGTAGTCAAACATAGAAACTCACTTCAGATACAGGGCTACTCGCTTCGGCGAGTACATCTGCTCGCCATGGCGAGCTCAAAGAATGGGCATACTCGCCTTAGGCGAGCTAGGGGCGAGCTGGAAGCGAGTAGAACTGGGAGCTCTCGGCCTTTTTGACATTTTTCTCACCAAAACTTCATTTTTAAGCTACCTAATCATCTTTTTAATCTGAAAATTGTCCTAGTCATCTCTAAAAATATTAAGGTACACAAAACTATCCATCCCACGCCTTATAACAACATTTCAAAAATCACATTTTTCTAAGGCCCTACTCGCCGTGGTGAGTGGTTTTGCTCGCGAGGCGGGCTAAGAACATTGCTCACTCGCCATGGCGAGTCATGCTGCTCGCCGCGGCGAGCGATGAATGTCAGCACGGGCAGTACGCAGTTCTCTCCCAAAAATCTCATTTTTCTCAATTTTCCAACCCCAAAACAATCCATAGAAATGTAATAAAGTTCTGCCTATAACCTGATTGCATTCTAACATCAATACAGTACAATCTACACCATTATCCCCCCATAATGACACTCCAACCCTAAATCCCAATTTTCATAAATTTCCACAATTTCATGTTAAATTCCAAATCAAAGATGTGCAATCTATTACTATTGAAAGATAATCTCATCCTTACCTTAATTTAGATGAACAAAAGCTACAACAGTCAAAATCTGGTTCTTCACTTGGCTCTTCTCTCTTTCTCCCAAAACTCTGGTTTTTGCTTTTACGTGAAAATGCTTCTCTGTCTTACTGACTTTCTTTCCTATTCCACTCAAAGTGTAACTCCTTCTATTTCCTTAACTTTCCTTAAATTCCAATTTAATCTCCCTACTAATTCTTATTAATTCTCATTAACCCCTCAAAACTCCTATAAATATATTTCTAACTTATTTCTACTAATTTTCATAAATCTCCAAAATTCTTAATAAATAATAAAAATAACCATATAATTAAAATACAACACACCACATAAATCATATAAATCATATTAAGCCACATAAAATACTCAAAAATCAACTAAAATAAATAAACAACAACTAGGGCGTTACACTGCTCGCTTGAGCGAACCAAATGACGAAAGTTTGGGTTTTGCTCGCTTGCAGCTCGCTTAGGGTTCGCTTGAGCGAACGACTATTTTCAAAATTCTGGGCAAAAATTCACGTTGCTCGCTTAAGCGACGGGCAGCTCGCTTAAGCGACCAAAATGTCGTAACATCAGGTTTTGCACGCTTGGAGTTCGCTTGCGGCACGCTTGAGCGAACGGGTAAATTTCAATTCTGGGCAGGAAACTGTGTCGCTCGCTTAAGCGACGGTTTGCTCGCTTGAGCGAGCGCTCATCTGGGCAGTTTTCAAAACTACGATTTTCAAACCCCATTTTCATCCAAAAACCCAATTTTGATCCCCCAATCACCCAAATTGATTTACAGAAACGTTTACAGGTCTTATATACAACATATCATCATAAACAACTCAGAAAAACACAATCAACAACTCAAATCAACAACATTAGACAATTCTTATAACTTTCAAAACCTAAACCAAAAACAACCATTTCACACTAGTACAAATCAGGGATACAAAACCTGTTTTTTAGATATTTAAGACCTGTTTTTTACCGGGGTTATATCACCGGGTGTTGTAAGTTTGAGATACGACACCTATTTTTTATTGGGTATAAAAACTACATATTATACTTGTATTTTCTTATAAATAGGTGTGATAAGTGTATTTGTAACCCCACTTTTACAGTAAAATAGGTGTAAAACCGCAAATATAACACCTTTTTAATTACAAAATCAAGTGTTAAAACAAACATATAACACCTGTTTTTGTCAAAAAACCGGTTTGAGAAAGCTAGTAGCAAATTAAAAAAAAAAATTAACCTGCAAGCACTGTCACCTACAATATTTTTTTTTTTTATTTGAAAGAGTCACCTACAAGTTATTCAATTCCACAATGCTTTTTTTTTTTTTTTTTTGCAGTAAAAATCATCTAATGTTTCTTCAGAAACCAACATAAATATATAACTAACTATACTACAATGGTAGCTTGGGGTAAATGCATACATTTTTTTTTTCAAAAGCAAAAGGTAATGAATTAATAGCTCCCCATTAAGCACAATATGTACAAGGTAGAAAAAAAGAAAAACTCAAGTCTAACCCACATATACAAACTTCATACAACAAAGAATACATCAAATGACTATAACAGATAAAAACAATATAAAGATCACCAACCCTGCCCAATCAAACACATCAATTAAGTCTTATTCATCACCCTTTGTGAGGCTACAGAAAACAAGAACAACATAAATGTGTGGATCACTCCTAACAAAACTAAAACCACCACACCTCAGATAACAAATCTCTCAACGTTGCTTTATTATTCATATAAAAAAAGAGAACATGAGTGGAATGGGTCGACATGCCTGTCCAACAACGTCTACTGCTTTGCCAACCTGAACATGCACCAATAGAGGCTTAAAGTTCTCATCCATAGTCAACAACATCCTCGGCTGTTACAACAGAGTTTAACTAAGACTAGCTTCAAATGGGGGATGGGAGAGAGAGTCATTTGATACTCAAACAAACCTGCATAGCCAACACGAGGAGCTAGAGAACATAGTGATATTTTCCCAACACGATAGCTTTGATATCGAGGCATTCATGCAACATAGCAATTAGTCCTGCAAGCCCTGTGCTATAAAAATTTGAACTCACCAACTAAATTAATTTGTTGTCTGACAAAGGTTTAATTAAGAGACAGAAGCAGATGAGAAAATAAGGGTTAACTTACGGTGACAGTAAGAAGCAATCAGAATCGTAAGGAATAAATGTTAATAGTCCCATTCTGAAATGTATAAGATACAAGACCTTGGGCAATCTGCACCTGTAATGTAGAAAATAAAATCATACCATGTTGTAATACAAGGTGTATTATAAGCATAGAAAAAAAATTATGAGATCCATAAATAAGATTAATGATGATTCAATAAGAAACCCATTCCAGATTTGCTGAGTCAAAGCCGACATTATCAGCAAGGTTCTGTCTAGTTGAGTCAACGCCTGCACCAACACTTGTGTGGCTATCAAGAGAATGTGCCTATGAAAAAGCAGATCAGAGTAAAATGTGAGTCAAAACCAAATCAACAAAGAGGCACATTTGAGACAGAAAAAAAAAACATATCTAAAAATAATGTATTTTTTCTGAAATCATTGATCACGACCACAACCATAGATTAAAATTTCAAACTCTGCACAGATTTCTTAAGCAGGTTGTAAAAGGTCTACACAAATGCAACCAACGTGTTACAAGAAGTATCCTGTTTGAAAACAAATGCCTCAAAACAGTTGCTGCTTAGGAGGGAGAGGTCTCCTCTAGAAATAATTAAAACTTGGAACGTTAATAACCAAACATTAAATCCAATCAAGGAAATAAAACAACACTAAACAAAAAAACATATTTGTTTTTAAGAGTCAAATAAAACATTTGAAACAATGCTGCTTTATTCATAGCAGAAAAGACAAGAAATTCAGCCCTGGATCTTTAAAAATGAATATGACAGAAATTTTTATTTCTCTCATATGAGAGAAACCAAAAGTAAAGTTAGACCAATTTCCTTAAACATATAATACTAAATACTTCATCTTACCTGCAAAAGTTAACAAATTTAAATTGCAAAGAAAAAACAAAATAATATTTAGAAATATACAAGAAGAGAAATCAATATTTCTAATTTCTAATAGACAACAACCATAATGACATTCATAAATAATAGCATTTCAGGTACCTTTAGTAAGTTTGATGCAAAAGCATCTTTCCGTTCTGATTTGGCTTTTAGAACAACTTTTTCTATTACCCATGGAGCTTCATCCACTTGATTACAACAACATAGAGATTAACATAGCTAGGAAAGTCATCAAATCAATATAAAGTGAACAATAGTTTAATGTTGGCAAAATATCTCCTTTGTCCTTTAAGTTTGCCAAAAATACCGAATCCGTCCTTTAGGTTTTTTAAGTTTCAAATAGGTCTTTATTACTCTTTTAAGGACCTATTTGAAACATAAAAACTTAAAAAATTTCAAATAGGTGCATTAAATTAACAACTTAAAGACCTCTTTGAAACTTAAATTTTTTTTAAGGGATCTATTTGAAACTTAGAAAACCTATTTGAAACTCAAAAACCTTAAATGACTAACCCGGTATTTTTGTCAAACTTAAAGGATAAAAAAAAAAAAAAAAAAGCTTTAATGTTTTAACTAGCTATTGATTAGACGCCCAAACCAATTCTAAAAGCTTTACTACAACTATCAGCATTGGTTATTGATATTATTGCCCGACAATTAAAGCACAATTTATCATTATATATTGCAAGCTTACCTTAGATGTCTTCAACAAAAGAATTCCTTCAGTATTAGAAGCAAATAGTACAAATTTCTTAAACCTGAATGGAATTAAAAAAGACAAAGCAAGATATAAAGTAAATTAGAAATAGAAATGTGAATATTTAAAAGGAGACTTTCGATTATATACAAAAGGAAATTTTGGCAAAAGAGATTCTAGTGCAACCTAATTAGTAATGTCAAATTTTGATACAAATAAAATATATAAAGTTGGGTACAACAATTATAAGGATATATAAGACCATTGATCCATTGAGTACTTCAATTGAGATATGAAAAACGATGATTTCTGGCCCTTTCTACATTATACCAATAGTGAAGTATCAATTGCATAACTAAAACCTTTACTAAAATCAATGCATGATTCTGCAAGATTAGTTCCATTTAACTGTTGCACAACTGAAAATATGAGTATCTGTTATGTACAAAAGGCAAGAATCATACGTGGTAAAACATAACCTTTGATAGCAATATGACTCCAAAATCACCCGTCCTAAGAGATAGAGATACATCTTTCTGAGGTAAACTTGAAAGCTCTGAATTAAAAAAAGAAGGGAAACTGAAGAAAGAAAAAAAGAAGGGATTGAAGATGTTCCGAATGAAGGACAGAACGAAGAGAAGGATTCAAGTCACTTATAATAACCTTAGGTTGTGAACAGAGAAGGAACTCACCACACAGAGAGAGAATGAATGGTGAGTAGAGGCCATAACGAAGGAGAAGTGGAGAACGGAGGAAGTCGTGAACAAGAAGTACTCTCTACCTGCACCATTCAAACAAGATTAATCAATCCTAATAAACAAGTCAAAGGCTATAATCAACTACAAACAAATACAATAGTAATACATAAAAGTAAAATAAAGTAATCCATTCAATAAAGTCTTTGCCACAACCAAAAAATCAACATTTAATTCTACCAAAAGGAACCCCAATTTTCTTCCATGCCGAAGACCTTCATAAACTCCCCATAATTCTGTGACATACGCACTAAACATCCCGACATACTTAGAAAACCACCAAAACCATTCACCCTTACTCCCCGTATGATACCTCAACAACCCGCTCTGCCATCTTCTTTTGGAGCTCCGTCGGTGTTGATTTTAACCCACCCCGCTGGGGGCACTTCTAGCTCACCATTGTCATAACTTTTAGAGTTTCTTGAATGATCTTTGTGGCTTTATCAGCAGCATGATAGGTGCTAACATAACTCATTACAGCAGCCTTCCCATCCAATGGTCTTTTAAAGTTATCAATATGTTTTTCCTTATTCTTCCAATTCCATAAGGTGCGACACAATACTGCCCATAAGTCCTTCCAATCAGTATTATAGTTTCAAATTACCTTACTATGCATATTATAATTAATCCAATGCAGCACATCCCCATGAAAAAAAAATCATTTCTAGTGACATTATACACAACACTCATCCATAATGCCTCGCCAAAACAAACAGTAACCAAAACTGAATTAAAAAAGAAAACATCCCCTCACGCCAAAACAAACAGCAACCAAGCAGACCCAACCACTAGACTGCCACGCCAATACACAAAAAAATTTGCTCCTATTAAAATAATTTTATGATTCCAAGTTCCAACACCAGTCATAAAGAAGTCAAGATGCAATCAAAAAAATTATGTATAAAATAGTACACTCAATCAAAACAGAACCCAACAAAAAATAACCACCATTAGAAATAAATAAAAAATCACAAACACATTAGCAAAGGGTACCAAAACACAACAATATGGTTAATTAATCAAAATCTCAGGTATGAGAGAGGAACTGAAGAATACCTTCACCCTGATGAAAGAATTCGATTGAGGAATTGTATCCCTTAGAGGCGGGAGAGTTCGATTGCGAAACTGGAGAACGATTGTGAAATTGGACTGCAGCAGAGTTTGATTGACAAATATGAGAGTTTGACAGAAGGGTTTGACGATGAATGGGTGAGCGACTGAGTTTGATTGATCGATTGGGAGAGAGGCAAATAGGAAGAGAGGAAACATACTGATCGATATACTGAAGAACTTGTATAGGTTGAGAGTGAAATAGTTTGTGTAAAAAATATATCATACCTTTTTATCTTAATATCAGGTTTGGAATGATTGAGGGAGGTTAAATAGCTGAGTTTGTTTGAACAAAGGAATAAAGAGTTGGAGGTCATTGGTTCAAGTCTTGCTAAGGAGAAACAAAACTAATATAATAATCAAAGTATTATTAAACTTTTTTATTTCAAACCTTTTTTTCTTAAAATTAGGTATAAAATCATATTTACAAGTTTGCCACCTTGTTTTTATTTCATATTTGACCCCAATTATTCTTAAAATTAGGTTTTGAAACTTACTCACTAAAACAAAATTTGCAATATATTTACAAAACTGCCACCTTATTTATATTTCACACCTTTTTTTAATAAAATGGGTATAATACACATAATTCTTATGTCAATTTTGCACTAGTGTCAATCCAAATTCAGGAATCATGCATATATATTATTAAATAATTGCTAGCCTCACCCTTACCTTAATTCAGATGAACAATTTACGGCAATTCAAGCTCTCCTCTAGCAATTCCCCCTTATTCTTGGTCTCTCTCCCTTTTTCTCCCAAAAGCTTATGTTTTTCTTTTTACTGTACGTACAAAAATGTTTCTGACTAACTCCCTCCTATTCTCACCAACTCCTTAACTTATTTTCATTTCCCTTAACTCCCCTTTAATCTCATAATTAATATGTAACCCCCAAAACTCCATAAGTATTATCTTCCTACTTATTTCACTTAAATAATAAAAATAATCACTAATTATCATATAATAGTAACAATAATCATTTAGCAAAATATCAACACACCTCATCAACACATAAATCAAATAAACATCACATAAAATACTCAAAATCAACTAAAATAATAAAATAGAAATTAGAGTGTTACAACTCTCCCCAACTTAGAGAATTTCGTCCTCGAAATATTACCTCAAACAAACAACTCAGGGTAGGATTCTTGCATCTTACTCTCCAACTCCCAAGTCAAACTTTCACCAGTTACTCCACTCCAAACAACCTTCACCAAAGGTATTTCCTTGCCTCTCAACTGCTTTACCTTACGATCCTCAATCCTCAAAGGTAAAGTCTCAACGGTAAGGTTATCCCTAACTTGTACATCATCTCTACGAATAACATGCGAAGGATCTGCTACATACTTCCTTAGCTGCGACACATGAAACACATCATGTAAATTCGAAAGATGTGGTCGCAAACCAATCCGATATGCCACCGTTCCAACCCTCTCAGATATCTAATAAGGACCAATGAACTTTGGAGTCAACTTCTTAGACTTCAGTGCACGTCCTACACCCACTACAAGAAAATAAGCAAATTGCGACACCTCATTTGCGACCCCTACCTTAGAACTGCCTCAAAATGCATTTTTGCAATAGTTATTGCGGCTGTTTGGGTGAACCGTCGCAGCCTTTGTTTATCAAATTAATTAGAAGGCGCGTTGTATTTTCATTCCCCGCTTAACCCAATTTTCATTCTCCCCTTTTCACTTTCCCAAAACCCAACCTGATCACTCTTCATCTCTCTCACTCACTCCATCTCTTAATCAGAAAACCTAACCCTATCTCACTCCATCTCACTCTCCATCTCTGTCACTCACTCAATTCTCTCACGAAACCTAACCTCCAACACCCAAAACTGGATTTCGCTGCTCACTCTCACTCTCCATCGGTGCTCACTCAATCGGATTTCGCTGTTCTCTCACTCTCCATCTCTCTCACTCACTCAATCTCTCACAAAACCTAACCTCTAACACCCAAAACCCCTAACAATCGGTGCTCACTCAATCGGATTTTGCTGTTCTCTCTCTTCGTTTTGAGGTCAGGATCGGTGAACCAGGTGAGGAATTTCTATTCTGATTTTAATTTCTTTCTGATACTTTCCTTGTTCTTAAATTTTGATAAGCAGTTTTGTGTTTTTTCACCCCTTTTTTGTTTTTCTTGTTTGGTTTTTGAATAGCTTATGGGTTTTGTTGAATTGACGTGAAATCAGTTTGTGGGAATGTTAAAAGTTGTGATTTTTTGTTGTGTCCCTTGTGTTGTGTGATTGGAGATTGTTTGAATTGTCCACTTTGTTAAGTTCGGTTGTACATTAGAAATGGTTGATAGGTTTGTTTGGCTTTGTTTCCATGATTGAGTTACTAGTCAATGTTTAGTGTTTGTTTATTCATTGGTTGAAAATTTACAGTTAATTCCAGACCATTCACTTCATTATTCACATGCATTACTCTTAAATTCTTATCATGTTGATGCTATCCTAACAGTTGATGCTATCCTAAATGTCAAGTCAATTTATGGGATCAAGAGAAATTGGCAAGGAGATCCTTGTGCTTCAGTTTCTTACTTGTGGAATGGTTTAAACTACAGCTATGCTGGTACTGATTCACCAAGGATCATATACTTGTAAGTTATGTGGCATGAAATGAAATACATATGTTGATCATACTTTAATTTAGTAGTTTTCACTTTTTACTTTTTAGTATACTCTTCAATGACATTAATGAATTTCATAACCATGCTTTAGGAACTTAACTTCCAGCGGTTTAATTGGAACTATAGCTGCTGGCATATCCAATCTGAAGTCCATAGAATATTTGTAAGTCCTTTAATCTATTGCACATGAATAGTAAGCTATATAGTTGGTCACAAAAATGAAGCCTGCTCCTAAAGTTGAGTAAAAACAGTTTGTTCTAATTTTAGGGATTTGTCAAATAACAATTTGACTGGAGCTGTGCCTGATTTCCTATCTCAACTGCGCTTCTTGAGAGTTCTATAAGTTAACTATCTTCATATGGCTAAATTCTATAGAGGGGCAAAGCTTTCAAAGTCCTAGGTTCTCCTAAGAATGCCAATGTGAACCTGGTTGTATAAACCTGAACCACTGTAGCACGTCATGGGAAGCTCTGAGATTAGGCGTGTGCGACACGCATCGGTGTCTGATACCCGTACACCACGTGTCTAACATCTCATACGAGTGCCCCGAAAAAAAATACTATTTTTCTTTGATTTGACACACCTAAGACACTCTTTGGACACTTCTCAAACACTTCTACCGAGGTCAAAGATGTGTCAAATTTGATTACATAATTTTAGCTTCTCAGTATAGTAGATGGATGAATGAAGATGAAAAACTATAATATTTTGTTTAAGATTTGTTATATTTTTTTTAATAAAACAACTTGCTCAATTTAGATGCCACACACACACACAATCTGTGTGTGTGTGTGTGTTCGGTGTTGGTGTCCTATATTTTTTAAATTAGCAGTGTTAACATGTATGTGTTGTGTCAAGTGTCCGTGTTAGAGTTCACCCTTCATAGACCTGAACATCTCGATAGAATTTTGAAGTATTGTATGGTTTTTTTTACATATTTTTATGCAAGCATGTATAAATGGTAATCTTGTATTTGTTTATGGAAGAAACCTTGAAGGAAATCAGTTATCAGGAGCAATTCCAATACAACTCCTTGCGCGTTCAGAGAATAGTACGCTCCAATTCAAGTATGTTCGATTTCAAGTTTCACAATTTTTTTTTTTGAAGTTCAAGTTTCACATTTACGTAATATTTATTCTTTTTTCATTTTCCATGTCATGAGCCAGTGTTTTATATCATAATTATGTTAAAAAATGTAAGGTATCAGACAATATCACATAAATAACACAATTATTTGTTACTGTAAATGCAAGTTTTGGTGGAAATCCAGATCTTTGCTTCTCAGGTTCATGCAACAAAAGGAATGGGAATAAGGTTGTAGTTCCATTGGTAACATCAATTGGTGGAGCTTTCTTGATACTAGCAGTAGCAGTGATTTCTTTTCGCATTTACAACAAGAGATACCGAGGTACATTTTGTTTTCTATTCTATTGGCCTTGTTAGGAGCCAAACAACATGTATAAAAATATAGGATTTAATTGGTATGCAATGTAAATTTAAAAATCTTTTACACTGTCAAACTAACTATACACCATCTTTAATATGACAATTTCATATGAATGTGAAGATTAATGATTTGGTCAAAATTAGACTCAAACACATATAATACTAATTCAAGAATAAAAACTGTGTTTGCTTCTTCTCAGTTTCCCATAAGGTGATCAAGCTGGGTGCTAATTCAAGAATAAAGCAGGAACTAGAGTCGAAGAAACAAGAATTCAGCTATGAAGAAGTATTAAGAATTACCAAAAATTTTGAGAAGGCTGTGGGGAAAAGAGCATCTGGAACAGTCTACCATGGCTGGATTGATCATAATACCGAGGTAGCTGTCAAAATGCTATCTTCCTCATCTGCTCAAGGATATCTGCAATTTCAAGCAGAGGTTGTATCATTAATTCACTTGCAAATTTTATCATGCCTATGTGTGTGTGTATATAGTTAATGAATTTTATGTTAACTAAATAAGTAAATATGGTTTTCCTTTGTGATTCATAGGCCAAGTTTTTTGCTACAGTTCATCATAAATACTTGACCAGTCTTATAGGTTACTGTGATGATGGCACCAACATGGCTCTCATCTATGAGTATATGGCTAATGGAGACTTATCCAACCATTTATCAGGTATTTTTGTGATCATGTCAGTTCATTAATTTTATTCGCTCTAAAAGGTTATAATTCCAGTTACAGTTATGTTAAATTTATTCAATTCCTAATTTTTGCGAATATCTCTCATCTGCATAAAACTTCTAAATAGTCAAAGGATGTCCAAAAAAAATAAACAAACCAGGTAAAATAAGTCAAATATATATTCTACTTGTAAGAAGCGGAAAACAATATTTCTTTGTTATTCTAAACCAAATGCCAAGATAGATATGTCTGTTTTCCTGGTTATGAGTTTCTTGGCTAAGATTGTTTCATGAATGCAGATAAAAATGGAAATATATTGAGTTGGAATCAAAGACTTCAAATTGCAGTGGATGGTAGACAACAAGAGATGGTAGACATTATTCATCTGAGTCTAGCTACCGCCTTGCGGATCATTGAAGCAACATCACTAGGGAATATTTAGATATTTTAAGGACTTCTCATTTTGGTACAGTTGTTTTGAATATACTGTCACTAGTGTTTCGGTTTTTTGAATGTTGAAACTACGTACTTTACCGAATGTTCAACCACTAGTGTTTCGGTTTTTTGAATGTTTAAACTAGGTACATTATCTTTTGTTTTAGTTAAGTTGATGTATATATGGATCAAACTACTTACTCTTGAATTATGTATATTTTTGCATTCTAAGTCTTTAGTAATATATTATTTTGAGATTGTCTTCAAATTCTAGAGAAAAAAATTTAAATCAGGCCATGTCATTTTCAAAAATATATAAATATTTTTGACTATTTTCAACAAAAAAAAAAACATTTGCGACTGTTCAAACAGTCGCAAAATAATAAATTCAAAATTTTAAATTAGACATTTGCAACAGTTAGGAACTGTCGCAAGTTCCTTTTAAACCATGTGAAAACTCATAATTTGCGACAGTTGGGAACTGTCGCAGTACACTTTGCGGCAGTTGGAGTGACTGTTCTATGAAGGGTTGCAAATGACTGTTGCGAGCCCAACATTAACGGCTGTTGGTGAACCGTCGCAAATGTACATTTGCGACCCTTCTAATTGTCGCAATCACCAATTTTAAAAGTCGTAAAATGCGTTTTTTCTTGTAGTGACCCGTCATAGGAGTAACCCTCAAAAACACATGATCACCCTCCTGAAACTCAAGGGCCTTTCTACGTTTGTCATGGTAACTCTTCTGTCGACTCTGCGACGCTTTCATATGTTCTCTTATCAACTTGACCTTCTCTGTAGTCTGCTGAACCAACTCTGGTCCCAACACCACACTTTCACCCGACTCAAACCAACACAAAGGAGTTCTGCACCTCCGACCATACAAAGCTTCGAACGGTGTCATACCAATACTCGAATGGTAACTATTGTTGTACGTGAACTCTATCAACGGTAAGTGATTGTCCCAAGCTCCACCTTGTTCAAGTACACATACTCTTAGCAAGTCATCTAACGATTGAATCGTTCTCTCCGACTGACCATCTGTCTGCGGATGATAAGCCGAACTCAGTCTCAACCTCGAACCCAAAGCATCTTGCAAACTCTTTCAGAATCTAGAAGTGAACCTCGGATCTCTATCCGACACAATACTCGACGGTACACCATGTAGCTTCACAATATCACGAATATAAATCTCCGCCAACTGAGCTACAGGAAAAGTAATATTGATCGGAATAAAATGTGCCGACTTAGTTAATCTATCAACAACAACCCAAATGGCATCATGCCCTTTTAGAGTATTCGGCAAACTTGTTACAAAATCCATGGAAATGCTGTCCCACTTCCACTCAGGCACATCTAATGGAGTCAACAACCCTGCAGGCTTCTGATGTTCAACCTTAGATTTCTGACAAGTCAAACAAGCATAAACAAGCTGTGCAACATCACGTTTCAATCCGGACCACCAAAACAATTTCTTCAAGTCATGGTACATCTTCGTAGCTCCCGGATGAATACTCAAGCTACTCTTGTGACTTTCTTCTAAAATCAACTTTTTCAAATTCTCATCATCAGGAATACAAATTCTTCCTCTGAATCTCAACACACCTTGGTCATCAACCTTAAAATCACCATCTGCATTTTGATCACTAGCAGTCATCAAATCCACAAACTTAACATCTGTCATACCCCAAATTTGGACCAGGGTCCCCACTTTTTGCTCATTTTTATTCGCATTTTTGTTGCGTATTTTACCCGCATTTTATCTGCATTTTACATTTCATTTTGTTCATATTTTCAAAATTCTATTTTATACGCATTTTTAACTTTCATTTTATTACTTTTATTCGTCTTTTAAAAAGCCAAGAAGTTTCGTCGTTTCAGACGAAATTTCGGCAGAGAGGTATTTTAAAATACCTCATATTTTTGGTTCCGAAAGGGACATTTTTTAATTGTCTTTAATTCATTTATTGTTTGTTAATTTCTCATTATCTAACTTCCTTTTTTACCTTATGGTGATTTCATTTTTATTTTGTTTCTACTTTTGTTTTTATTCTTCTTTTTTTCTTTTCTTTCTTCATGTCACGTTTTTAAAAAAAAAATAATAGTTTTCTTTTGGTTTTATTTCTTTTAGTCTCTTTAATGTGCTTTTGTCCTTAGAGTCTAGTCTGATCCAAGTAAGGGTATTTTGGGTCCAGTGAAAGGGACACCTCATCTTATACACCTGCAAAATTTAACCTAATTTTACACAGTATAAATACAGCATTAATTGCTCAGCACTGTAGACTGACACTGATCAATGATTGGCCAGCCGCATAAACACCTGTTTCCTCTTTCTCTCCAATTTTCAAAATCAAAAACCCAATCTCATACAACAAAACCCAAAAAAATGAAGAACAAGATGAACATTCATGAACATCAAATTTTCCAGAATCATTGTTAAACCATAACCTCACACTGTTTCGGTCCAGATTCACCAACAACAACAACTCAAACTCAGCAACCAAATCCGAACCGGAATCACTAGAAGCAAGCAAGGATCGAGTGAATCCAAGACTTTTTCGCAACACCAAAACTGTTTTGAATTTCAGAGAAAGAAGAGGTAGTTTGTTCGTTTCTTAGTTCGTAGATTCTCGCCGTTTCCAAGCTTTTTTCAAAAAAATAAGTTCAGATTTGAATAGAGGAGAAAAAAGGATATTTGAATATGCAAAAAAAAAAATTTCAAAAACGGAGAAATTTTACTCCGGCACGGCGGCGCCGCCGGCTGACCACCGTGCCGGAGTCATGAACTTCATCTTGCTCACCGTGTTTTTTTTTCCAGAAAATGAAGAGAGGGATGAGAGCTGTTTAGTTAGAGAGAGAGTGTAAATAGAAGGAAGTTGGGAAAATGGCTTGCTGGTTTGGTATAGAGGTATTTATACCTCTATAATCACGTGCAAGTCTACCCACCCCTTTACCATACGCTCCCTTTCTCTAAACCCTCAGATCTCTCTTTCTTTTTTTGATCTAACGGTTCCTGTATGCTTGATCTTATTTCCTTAGTCCGTTTTTTTTTATAACCGCCTGATTGAACTTGCACGGCTGTGATGAACACTGCTGTGATTAGATCTGAACCTTCTGATCTATCAGACGGTTCAGATCTATCCAGCCTGAGCCATTTTTTTTTTTTTTTTACTACCTTTTCATTATTTGCACTACTATTTTTACCATTTACACACCTTTTTACTCACTTTTTTTCTCTAAAAATCATAAAAAATATTTTTATCTCTTTGTTACTTGGTTATTTATTTTCTTTCACTTTTCATTTATTTGTTCTTGCTTTATTTTATTGCTTTTATTTCTCTTTTCATCTCATATTTTCTCTTACTTCTCTTGTCATTTTCTTTATTATCTTTTTAGTATGTATTTAGGATCTAATGTAATTTATTTTTATTTCTTGTCATTTATTTTATGCAAGACTCTAGAATGTAACTAGGACCTATGTAAATATCAAAAATAATAAAAATGCACCGACACATACACCGACACAATCACACACTTTATTTATCGTTTTATGCCATAACCGCGACCAAGGCGAAAAATGAATTAGTGACAAATTAGGCTTAAAAACTTGACTTTAATTTGCCTTAAAATTGAACAACTAGTAAATTTTTAGGTCTTGAGCTTTATTTACCTTTTACGCTTTTCATTACGCTTTACGCTTAGTTTTTTTACCGTTAGTAAAAATCATTTTCTCAAAAAAAATCAAATAGTCAATAACACCAAAAATATTTTCTTAATAAACCTTGGTTTGCAAAATCAAGTGATCCTTTTCCTTTTATTTTCTTAATCAAATTCCAATCAACCTTTAAATCTCTTAAACTTTTTCTTTAATTAAAATCAAACAACTTTACATTTTTTTCTCATGCCTTGAGGCCTCTCATCTCTTCTTAGAAATCTTTTTTTTTTTCCAAAAAAACCTTAAAATCAACCTAACACACAAAAATAATTTTCAAGAGAGAACTACTTGATTTTGATCCCATCTTTTTGGGTAAGTAGGCAAAGGATTCATCCTTTCAAATCAATAAAAACAACAAAAACATGCATCTTCTCCCTCCATTCTTTCACTTAGACTATTAGGCAATATTTTTACAAATAATTAAGCAAATAATTAGCACAAGATAATTTAGGTAAGAGGCTCCTTCGGAGTACCGAAGTCGTTTAGGGTGCTTAACACCTTCCCTAATCGAAACCAACCCCCGGACCTTAATCTCTTTAAGGGTTTTTTACTCATTTTTTCCCTTCCCGCGGATAAAAATGGAGAGTTCAAAGATTGACGGTTCAAAGCCAATTAATGGATTGACACCCGAAAATCGCGAGCACAGAAATGGCGACTTCACTGGGGACCTTAATTTCCTAAGTGGGTTAAGCCTATCTTACCTTTCTTTTCTTATGCTTATCATTTGCTTATACCTTGTAAATATGTGTCTTTTTGTTTACTTTTTACCGTGAGTGGTGAGATAAGTCCTACACCCGGGCTTGAGTGAAATATAAGATAGGACGGGGTACGATTATAGCACCATACCAGGAGCGGTCCTGTGCTATGTGTGCATGTAATGTAACCCCACTCAACGGAGGATTCTTAAAGTAATATGACGTCGTCATGAGCAGTTGTGATTGGCTCTATTATTTTCAAAATCCGTCGAACGTTGAGGACCTTTAGATTACCCTTAACCCATCTTGGCCTTTTTAGGATGTAGTGTGGTGACTAAACCAAGAGCGGTCTTGAATTTAGTTCACACACAATGCTACACTCAAACTAGACCTCTTTGTGAATGCTATTTGACTAGGAGCAGTCCTGAGCACCGATACATTCACAAGGGTGGTTGTAATTTGGGAACCTTGGTAGAACCCGTGTTACAAGTGCAATTGAAACCATAGTCCTTACCAAATGGCGTTGTTACCCTTGACTCCATCATGTTGGACTTAATCTCACCGTGTTTTCTATGTTTCATAGCATAAATCATACATGCATCCATTCATGAAAAATATTTCTCTCATTAAAATATTGAAGGACTTAGCCAAGTTTTTTCTAAACATCAAAGGAACGGACATTGTAAGAAAGAATGCCAAGAAATCCAAAAATATATATAAAAAAAAAAGGGGCTTAAGAGCTTCTTCCTTGGTTTCGTTCTTACCTTTTGAAAAAGGAACCGATTGCAATACCTTTACAGTTTTCAAATGAAATCATGTTCCTTTATAATGTTTACGATAAACTTTGATAAGTCCTTCAAAAAAAAAAAACTCATTTTTGCATAAGCATATCATGCATCATTTGCATTCATAGTTTCTAGTCCGTGTCTCATATTGTGTCTTCTCCATAAAAGGTCAATCCATCAGTCGACTCGCATCTACAACCCTCGCGCAAAGCAGAATGAATCATCATCTTGAACAAGAGAACCACAAGCTTCGCGAAGAGGTGACGAACCTCCGGGCCGAAAATGAGATTTTGAGGAATTTAGTATCTTTGATGACAGTTGCGCAGGGTCAGCCATTTCCTCTTGTCAGCACTCAAGCCGAGACGGTTGCCTCCACTACTCCGATTCCAACAGTGTTTGCTAGTACTCCTCTACATGCTATGTTGGAAGGTTATCTCTGGAGCACACCTTTAAGTTCGGGTGAAATACTTCGTCCTGGTGTCTCTAAGGTTCAAGCTCCTTTTGTGCAACAAACATTGTCTATTCCTCAACCGGGCCCATTGTTCCCTCAAGCTGCTATGACTTACTCATCGCCTTTGATTCACACTACTCAGCAAAACCATGGACCCAATTACCACTCGATGGGTGTGGAAGCATACGATCGGAAAGATAGACTGGAAGAAAAGTTTGACCAAAAGCTTGACAGAATGCAGTTGGAATTGAAAGCTCTCCGAGGGAAGGACTTGTTTGGGAAAAGTGCTTATGATCTTTGCTTGGTTCCCAATGTTGTGATACCGCCCAAGTTCAAGGTCCCCAACTTTGAAAAATACAAAGGGAACACTTGCCATGAGACTCATCTAGCGATGTACGTGAGAAAGATGTCTGATCAGGTAGGTAATGATGAACTTCTCATCCATTGTTTCCAAGATAGTTTGACGGGTGCCGCACTGATATGGTACGTGGGTCTGAACAAGGTTGATATCAAAAATTTTAAGGATTTGTGCGAGGCTTTCGTTCGGCGATACGACTACAACTTGCATTTGGCCCCAAATAGAAGGGAATTGCAGGCCATGACCCAGGATGATAATGAATCTTTCAAAGCTTATGCCCAACGTTGGAGAGATTTCGCCGCACAGGTCCGTCCACCTCTAGAGGAGAAAGAGTTTACCGAGATTTTCCTGGAGACTTTGGATCAGCCTTATTATGAGCATATGCTTGCAAGTGCATTCGACGGCTTTGCAAAGATGGTGACTGTGGGCATGCGTATTGAAGAATGGGTCCAAAAGAGACGTTCGGTCGAAGAAAATGTTCCCGATGATGATTCCGAGTACGAAGATCAGGATATGAGTGGGGTACAGGTTCAGCCTCAACAACAGTATCTGGCGTATCACCTTGTCACTGCCGTTATGCCTGTAGCAAATGTTGTTCAAAGTTCAGTTTATCAACCCCAGTTTCAGCAATATCAACAACAGCCTCGACAACAGGCTCCAAGAACTCAGATTCATCCTATTTCTATGAGTTATGCAGATTTGTTTCCAAGGTTACTTAAGAGGAATTTGATCTACACCAAGGCACCGCCTCCAATGCCAACAAAATTGACATCTCGGTACAGGCCCGATCTCTTTTGTGCTTTCCATCAAGGGGCACCGGGTCATGATATTGAGGACTGTTTTGCATTTCAGAAGGTAGTTCAGAAGTTGGTCCAAAAGAACCTCATACCTTTCGAAGAGTTTGAATTTGAATATGCAGGTTAATCCGCTATCGGATCTTGGTGCCTTTTGTTGCCACATGGAATGTTTAGCTGCATTTGGGTCGTTTGTTGTTGTTTCTTTCTACTACTTATTTGTTCATTTAATATGTCTGTTTGTTGTTTTATGTTTTTCAAAAGAAATTCTTCTGTCCCACCCGAGACGGAAGCGAACTTGTTTAGGGCTTTTGCTTTACGTATTTTCATCATTAATAAAAAGGTCGCCTCGATCCCGACCTTGTTATATTTTATTTTGTGCTTCTTCTGGAAAAATGGTAATACAAAAAAACCAAAAAAAATATTTTCTTTTTTTTCAACGTCTGCATAATCATAATATTTATTTACTTGACAAAATCAACAAAATCATGCATTAATAAACCCGTTCAACACTCAAACCTTGTGCTCTCTCCCAACTTTGAGTTCCTTGCATCTGAGACTGAAGGATAGGAAAACGAAGGGATTCCCGTTGAGATTTCTTGTCTACTGGGGCATCTTAGCCGTCAAAGCTACAAACAAAGACATTAAGAAGATTGTCCAAAGCGTAATAGGCATTCATTTACAAAGGCTGGCATGAGATGCTACCATTTGCCTTGCAGGAATATTGTACTTCAAAGTGCACACTTTAACAGGGGCAACCCCCCCACCATCCCTCGGTATATAACATAAAGGTAGTGCCTCACACAGAGGTCAAAGTCCTATCAATGGAAAGTTCTCCCAGACAGTTATGTCAAAAGAATGAAACAGGCTTCTAACAAGAAGGTTCGTCCCTGTGAATTTCAAGAAGATCTTGTGCAAACTCACATGTCTTATGAACACCAATGCAGTCAAGAAATACTTTGCTAAAATGAAAAAGCTCGATAAGTCGCAAACCTGAAAAGGCGGCTTAGGCAAAAAAGAGCGTCTCGATGGACTGAAAACCCGAAAGGGCGGTCCATGCAAAAGTTAGAGACATAAAAAAAAATGAAAATGATTATCCTTATAGGTTGAAACCCACAAGGGCGGCCTATGCAAAAGTTAAGGATCATGACAAAGTAACTGCATCTGGTCGGACATGACTCACTTGGGGCATTTCAGCCCTCAAAAAACCTCCAACTTATGGCAAAGTAACTGCATCAAATCGGATATGATTCATCGGGGGCATCTTAGTTGTTAAAGGGTTTCCGATCTGAAACGTCTGCAAATCAAAGACTCGGAACTGTGGAATTCAAAGTTGTCAAGGAGAATAGCGGTTATTGTGTTCAATGTACCTTTCCCGTATAATTACCATTTTCCAAACTTTTAAAATCTGTGGAGTCACGCCTTTGGCAGGCCACCACTCCATTTACATTACATTGAGCCTGTGCCCATTTATTTGAAACTCTCATTTTATTCTGTTTGCATTATTCTCTCCTATTTTTGATGTTAATACTTAAAGCAAAAAAAAATTCTTTTAAAAACTTTTTCATGTCTTTTGAAATGCATAAACAACAGGTACATTTTCTTTGAACTCATGAGTAAAAGAAATATACATCAACATTAGTCTCAAGGACAGTTAAACACTGCAGGATGAGTATGACCAAAGGCCGTGAGATGACCTCTGTCAAAAAAAAAAAAAGAAATACAAAAAAAAAATATAAAAAAAGAGCTCGCTAAGTCGAAAACCTGAAAGGGCGGCTTAAGCAAAAAATGAGCGTCCCGGTGGACTTAAAACCCAAGAAAGGGCGGTCCAGGCAAAAATTAGGGGCATACAAAAAAAAAAAGAATATATTCCCGGTGGATTGAAAACCCAAAAGGGAGGTCCAGGCAAAAGTTAGGGATTTGTAAAAAAAAAATGATGATGAAAAAATGATAAATAAATAAAAAAGACAGAGGCATCACATTTCCAATGGGCCAAACAGAAGAATACACATTGTGCTGATCTACAAATAGTGAATGCTGCCTGTGGTTTGATTAATGGCGATTTCTGTCAGTTTGATTGATTGATGGGTTTAATCCCGAGAAATGGCGACTGCTGCCTGTGGTTTGATTTATGGTAACTTCTGCCTGTGGTTTGATTTATAGTGACGTCTGCCTATGGTTTGATTAATGGCGTCTCTTGCATGTGGTTTAAGTGAAGATGATTTCTGCCAGGTTTTTGATAAATGGGCTTTACCCCTTCAGTGTTTTGATGTTTGAGCTTCCGCTCATCAGTGGTTTGATAGCGGGCTTTACCCCAACAGTGATATGATTCATCTCCAATATAACATCATCCCACAATGAAGATTGTCGAGTGTTTGTACTGCGACGTCATCAGTCCGCCTCCCATATTACTTGTTCGGTCTTGTCAGTTTCATTTGTTATATAGAGTCATCCAAACCATGCATTCATATATTCATGCATCCATACATTTATTTATACACATATTCATGCATATAAATATTCTTGCACATATAACTGCATACAATCATCATTTACACATGAATGCATCGGCCACCTGTTGTCTTATTTCATTTGTATCTCACAAAAGCGTCATCCCCAACGTGTTTGATCCAGAGATGTCACCCATAGTCTTGTTTGGTCATATCCTTTCTGTTCGAACCTCACTTACCTATGCGTCAAGCGAATAGTTTGCAAACTATCTTTTGTTACCTGTGAGTCAAGCGATTAGCTTGCAAACTATCTTTTGTTACCTGTGCGTCAAGCGAGTAGCTTGCAGTCTTTTTCGTTACTTGTGTGTCAAGCGAGTAGCTTGCAAACTTCTTTTGTTACGTCAGTGTCAAGCAAATAGCTTGTAAAAAACCTTTAAATGCTTTTTAAGTCAGGTTAATACCCTGCAAATGCGTTTTGAGTCAGGTTAATACCCTGCAAAGGCCTTTTGAGTCAGGATAATACCCTGCAAATGCCTTTTGAGTCAGGTTAAGACCCTGCAAATGTCTTTGAGTCAGGTTAAGACCCTGCAAATGTCTTTGAATCAGGTTATTAGCCCACAAATGCCTTTGTGTCAATCAATCAATTTGTCAATACTTTTTCAGCATCCCCAGTGTGTCTAACCCAAAGATATCACCAAGTATACACTTCAAGTGTCAGTTTCCACAAACCATCGCCTATAAATACACATTTTCATTTTCTCCAGTGTCTTCTCAAGTTTTACCTCACCAACATTGCATTTACCTTTACCATTTTTAAGCTTCTGTTCCCCAGTGAACTTTTTTGTCCCCAGTCAGGTCGTCACCATCTGGCATTCATAACACCACATTCGTCAGTAATTGACATGCTTTACTTTCTGCCAAAATGCTTTATTTTCTGCAAATGCTTTACTTTCTGCAAATGCTTTACTTTCTGCAAAAATGCTTTACTTTCTGCAAATGCTTTACTTTCCGCAAAAATGCTTTACTTTCTGCAAATGCTTTACTTTCTGCAAAAATGCTTTACTTTCTGCAAATGCTTTACTTTCCGCAAAAATGCTTTACCTTTCTGCAAAAATGCTTTACTTTCGGCAAAAATGCTTTATTTTCTGCAAAACTGCTTTACTTTCCGCAAAAATGCTTTACTTTCTGCAACTGCTTTACTTTCCGCAAAAATGCTTTACTTTCTGCAAAACTGCTTTACTTTCTACAAAAATGCTTTACTTTCCGCAAAACTGCTTTACTTTCTGCAAAAATGTTTTACCTTCTACAAAAATGCTTTACTTTCTGCAAAAATGCTTTATTTTCTACAAACCTTCGGTTACTTTTTCGAAAGTAATTGACGTAGCTTTACTTTCTGCATAATTGTCGGTTACTATTTCAAAAGTAATCGACAAATCTTTACTTTCTGCATAATTGTCGGTTACTATTTCAAAAGTAATTGACAAGATTTATTTTCATACACGTTCGTCTTTTACCATTTCAAAGGTAGTAAGCAACTTTTCCTCCCAGTGATATCTTTTAATTTGTTCTCTATTCATCATTTCAACTGGTCAAATTTGGTGTATTCGATATTTAAGTCTCTTCGGCCCGTTGATTCAAAAATTTCATCTTTTAAATCCCCATGTCGAAGAAACTTAAATAGGGGCATCTGTCATACCCCAAATTTGGACCAGGGGCCCCACTTTTTGCTCATTTTTATTCGCATTTTTGTTGCGTATTTTACCCGCATTTTATCTGCATTTTACATTTCATTTTGTTCATATTTTCAAAATTCTATTTTATACGCATTTTTAACTTTCATTTTATTACTTTTATTCGTCTTTTAAAAAGCCAAGAAGTTTCGTCGTTTCAGACGAAATTTCGGCAGAGAGGTATTTTAAAATACCTCATATTTTTGGTTCCGAAAGGGACATTTTTTAATTGTCTTTAATTCATTTATTGTTTGTTAATTTCTCATTATCTAACTTCCTTTTTTACCTTATGGTGATTTCATTTTTATTTTGTTTCTACTTTTGTTTTTATTCTTCTTTTTTTCTTTTCTTTCTTCATGTCACGTTTTTAAAAGAAAAATAATAGTTTTCTTTTGGTTTTATTTCTTTTAGTCTCTTTAATGTGCTTTTGTCCTTAGAGTCTAGTCTGATCCAAGTAAGGGTATTTTGGGTCCAGTGAAAGGGACACCTCATCTTATACACCTGCAAAATTTAACCTAATTTTACACAGTATAAATACAGCATTAATTGCTCAGCACTGTAGA
The DNA here is from genome assembly GCA_958299785.1 of Medicago lupulina. Lineage (NCBI taxonomy): Eukaryota > Viridiplantae > Streptophyta > Magnoliopsida > Fabales > Fabaceae > Medicago > Medicago lupulina. The sequence continues at coordinate 52,349,857 of OY283139.1, read as the reverse complement.
CTGACACTGATCAATGATTGGCCAGCCGCATAAACACCTGTTTCCTCTTTCTCTCCAATTTTCAAAATCAAAAACCCAATCTCATACAACAAAACCCAAAAAAATGAAGAACAAGATGAACATTCATGAACATCAAATTTTCCAGAATCATTGTTAAACCATAACCTCACACTGTTTCGGTCCAGATTCACCAACAACAACAACTCAAACTCAGCAACCAAATCCGAACCGGAATCACTAGAAGCAAGCAAGGATCGAGTGAATCCAAGACTTTTTCGCAACACCAAAACTGTTTCGAATTTCAGAGAAAGAAGAGGTAGTTTGTTCGTTTCTTAGTTCGTAGATTCTCGCCGTTTCCAAGCTTTTTTCAAAAAAATAAGTTCAGATTTGAATAGAGGAGAAAAAAGGATATTTGAATATGCAAAAAAAAAATTTCAAAAACGGAGAAATTTTACTCCGGCACGGCGGCGCCGCCGGCTGACCACCGTGCCGGAGTCATGAACTTCATCTTGCTCACCGTGTTTTTTTTTCCAGAAAATGAAGAGAGGGATGAGAGCTGTTTAGTTAGAGAGAGAGTGTAAATAGAAGGAAGTTGGGAAAATGGCTTGCTGGTTTGGTATAGAGGTATTTATACCTCTATAATCACGTGCAAGTCTACCCACCCCTTTACCATACGCTCCCTTTCTCTAAACCCTCAGATCTCTCTTTCTTTTTTTGATCTAACGGTTCCTGTATGCTTGATCTTATTTCCTTAGTCCGTTTTTTTTATAACCGCCTGATTGAACTTGCACGGCTGTGATGAACACTGCTGTGATTAGATCTGAACCTTCTGATCTATCAGACGGTTCAGATCTATCCAGCCTGAGCCATTTTTTTTTATTTTTTTTTATTTTTTTTTTTTTACTACCTTTTCATTATTTGCACTACTATTTTTACCATTTACACACCTTTTTACTCACTTTTTTTCTCTAAAAATCATAAAAAATATTTTTATCTCTTTGTTACTTGGTTATTTATTTTCTTTCACTTTTCATTTATTTGTTCTTGCTTTATTTTATTGCTTTTATTTCTCTTTTCATCTCATATTTTCTCTTACTTCTCTTGTCATTTTCTTTATTATCTTTTTAGTATGTATTTAGGATCTAATGTAATTTATTTTTATTTCTTGTCATTTATTTTATGCAAGACTCTAGAATGTAACTAGGACCTATGTAAATATCAAAAATAATAAAAATGCACCGACACATACACCGACACAATCACACACTTTATTTATCGTTTTATGCCATAACCGCGACCAAGGCGAAAAATGAATTAGTGACAAATTAGGCTTAAAAACTTGACTTTAATTTGCCTTAAAATTGAACAACTAGTAAATTTTTAGGTCTTGAGCTTTATTTACCTTTTACGCTTTTCATTACGCTTTACGCTTAGTTTTTTTACCGTTAGTAAAAATCATTTTCTCAAAAAAAATCAAATAGTCAATAACACCAAAAATATTTTCTTAATAAACCTTGGTTTGCAAAATCAAGTGATCATTTTCCTTTTATTTTCTTAATCAAATTCCAATCAACCTTTAAATCTCTTAAACTTTTTCTTTAATTAAAATCAAACAACTTTACATTTTTTTCTCATGCCTTGAGGCCTCTCATCTCTTCTTAGAAATCTTTTTTTTTTTCCAAAAAAACCTTAAAATCAACCTAACACACAAAAATAATTTTCAAGAGAGAACTACTTGATTTTGATCCCATCTTTTTGGGTAAGTAGGCAAAGGATTCATCCTTTCAAATCAATAAAAACAACAAAAACATGCATCTTCTCCCTCCATTCTTTCACTTAGACTATTAGGCAATATTTTTACAAATAATTAAGCAAATAATTAGCACAAGATAATTTAGGTAAGAGGCTCCTTCGGAGTACCGAAGTCGTTTAGGGTGCTTAACACCTTCCCTAATCGAAACCAACCCCCCGACCTTAATCTCTTTAAGGGTTTTTTACTCATTTTTTCCCTTCCCGCGGATAAAAATGGAGAGTTCAAAGATTGACGGTTCAAAGCCAATTAATGGATTGACACCCGAAAATCGCGAGCACAACATCAATCTTCTGTGCCTCCTTGATACTATTCAAGAAATCACTATTAATCTTCAACATGCCCAACCGCACACTCTGAGGTGACCTTTCACAAACAAGACTCAAATCTCTAAACTGTTCAAGCAACTTGAACTCTTTCACCATCATAGCAGACATATGCAACGTCTTTCTGCTCAAAGCATCAGCAACTACATTAGCTTTACCCGGATGGTAAGTCAAGCCAAAATCATAATCTTTCAACAACTCTAACCATCTCCTCTACCTCATGTTCAATTCTTTCTAATCAAATAAATACTTTAAACTCTTATGATCACTAAATACTTCAAATCTGGAACCGTACAAATAATGCCTCCAAATTTTTAACACAAATACCACAGCCGCCAACTCTAAATCATGCGTAGGATAATTCTTTTCATGGATCCTCAACTGCCTAGAAGCATACGCTACTACCTTGCCATCTTGCATAAGCACACCACCAAAGCCCAACTTGGACGCATCACAATAAACAACAAAAGGTTCATCTGGCTTCGGTAAAATCAAAATAGGAGCAGTCGTCAACCGTAGTTTCAACTCATTAAAACTATTCTCACACAAAGTATCCCACACAAAAGCTATACCTTTACAGGTCAACTGCGTCAAAGGAAGTACCAATTTCGAAAATCCTTCAATGAATCTGCGGTAATAACCGGCCAAACCAAGAAAACTTCTAATCTCTGTAACCGACTTCGGTGTCTCCCATTGTGATACAGCATCAACCTTCGAAGGATCTACAGCAATACCACTACCAGAAATAATGTGGCCAAGAAAACTTACTTCATTCAACCAGAACTCACATTTGGATAACTTGGCATACAACTTCTTTTCCTTCAGCACTTGCAATACAATCTTCAAATGCTCTACATGCTCTGCTTCAATCTTAAAATAAATCAAAATATCATCAATAAATACAACAACAAATTGATCCAAATAAGCATGAAAAATTCTGTTCATATACTCCATAAACACACCAGGCGCATTAGTAACACCCAAAGGCATCACCTTATATTCATAGTGTCCATATCGTGTCCTAAAGGCCGTCTTCTGCATATCTTCATCCTTCACCTTAATCTGATGGTAACCTGACCTCAAGTCAATTTTACTAAACACTCTTGCACCCACTAACTGATCCATCAAATCATCAATCCTCGGAAGTGGATACCTGTTCTTTATCGTCACTTTATTCAACTGACGGTAATCAATACACAACCTCATGCTACCATCCTTCTTCTTAACCAACAACATCGGCGCTCCCCAAGGTGAAACACTCGGTCTTACAAACTTCTTGTCAAGTAAGTCCTCCAACTGCTTCTTCAACTCAGCTAACTCAGAAGCTGACATACAGTAAGGAGCCATCGACACAGGCTTCGTACCCGGAACAAGATCAATTGCAAATTCAACCTCCCTCTCTGGTGGCACATCTGGAATCTCATCAGGAAATACTTCTGGAAATTCTTTCACAACTGGCAATCGATCAATCACCGCTTGATTCTCCACCGACAAATACGCTAACAACGAAAACATCAAGATTCCATCTCGTTCTAACTGCTTCATCTGCTTAGTAGATAAAAATTCTGCCCCACTCTCTTCTTCAGCAGAAGAAAAACGTACCGTCTTACTAAAACAATTAATCAGGACATGATTGTATTCTAACCAATTCATTCCCAAAATTACATCCATTCCCACCAACGACAAACAAACAAGATCAACTTCAAAATCTCTACCAAATACAAACAACGGACAACTTAAACAAACAAGGGAAGTAGTTACTGAACCCTTAGCTGGAGTTTCAACAACCATCTCCCCATTCATATCAGACATAATCAAACCCAACCTTTTCGCACAATCCATAGCAATGAAACAATGCGTAGCACCAGTATCTATAATAGCAATTAAAGGAGTACTATTAAAGAAACAAGTACCTCTGATAAGTCGATCTTCATTATCGGTCTGGGTACCGGTCAATGCAATTACTCTTCCGCTTGTCTGAGTCTTCTTAGGCTGCGTACACTGAGAGCTAAGATGACCTTCTTCATTACAATTGAAGCAAACAATGTCGCCACGCTTGCATTCAGCGACAGTATGGCCCTTCTTTCCGCATCGGAAACACTTCTTCTCATCACGGTTGCAAGCATTACTCTTGTGGCCTTTAACCCCACACTTATAACAAACAACATCAGCCGGAACATCCCTACGCGCAGGTCTCCTCTCATCATTCATCCTCTGTTTACCCTTGTCAGCTGGGGCACTATATGGTTTTGGACGACTCTGTTGTCCTTTACCCCTTCGATCACTCATCACCTTGTAATGAGCTTTCGTATCCTCTTCATAGATCCTACAACTGCTTACCAACTCAGAAAAATCTCTTATCTTCTGATAGCCAATGGCCCGCTTAATATCAGCTCGCAGGCCATTCTCAAACTTGATACATGTGGAGAACTCAGCAGTCTCCGCAGCATAGTGTGGATAGAACTTGGCAAGCTCCACAAACTTGGCAGCATACTCAGTTATGGACATATCTCCTTGCTTCAGTTTAAGGAATTCAATCTCTTTCTTACCTCGGACATCCTCCGGAAAATACCTTCTCAAGAACTCTCTTCTGAACACAGCCCATGTAATCACAACACCTTCATTCTGAAGAATTGGTTGAGTGCTCACCCACCAGTCGTCAGCTTCTTCAGCCAACATGTGTGTGCCGAAACGCACCATCTGGACATCATCACATTGCATAACTCGGAAGATCCTCTCAACCTCCTTCAGCCACAACTGAGCCCCGTCAGGGTCGTACCTTCCCTTGAAGGTTGGTGGATGGTTCCTCAGAAAAGTCTCTAGCATCCGCACACCTTCACCACCACCAGCACCTTGTTGTTGTTGTCCCACAACTTGGGCCATTGCTTGGAAAGCAGCAGCAAGAGCAACATCATTCCTTCCAGCCATTTCAAAATTCTACATGACAACAACAAATCAGAACGACAAAGACAGTATAAAGTTGTCACACAACACTACTAGGCTCAACACGACTCTACTAATTGGTCGGACGGACCGACCTGCTCTGATACCAATTGTAACACCCCGTTTCCCAAAACAACGTAATAATAATATATTTGATCAAAGTAATCAACAAACGGGCATGTCACACTGCTTTTCAAAAATTATTAAATAGAATATAAAACTATTTAAAATACCCACAAAATCATTCTTATAAATTCTGCAGCGGAAATATTATTTTAAAACCATCATCATGCTACTTCAACAAATCCTTGGCACAAAGGCCTCAACGGTACAAAATTATTCAACGATTAAAATCCAACAACTTGGTTCAACATTTGATACATAAGGAATGAAAGAAATAAAACAACGAATTCCCATCCCGTTACGTATCAGAGCCCTAAGACACATGAGCCAACATCCTACTAGCCTTCATTACCTGCAAGTTACCCATACGAAGGGCAACATTTTCAAGCAGAAGGGGTGAGTTTCACAATCAAAAATAACACATATAAATAATTCATCAACTTGAATTAAAAGCAACAACAGTACAACAACAAGTATCATCAAGTCCATACATATATGGCATCAACATTTATCAGCAATAACTACTTCATTTTATATTCAAATTATAATAACAACACCAATGGCGACAACTCACCAACAACAACCTCGACATCAAGGACTACACAACGACAACTCACACCGATAACAACAATGCAACGACATCAACAACAAATGCAATATGCATGTGGTACCATTTTACGCGCGTTGAATGACAAGCATTCTAGGGCATGAGCCCTCAACAGTTGGATGGTTAAAGCATCCCAGGGCATGAGCCCTCAACAAGTGAATGCCTAGCATTCCAGGGCATGAGCCCTCAACGGTTGAATGATAAACATTCCAGGGCATGAGCCCCCAACAATGCATATGAGTATGAAATGAACTCAATGGTGTATATCAGCATACAACCCAACGACTAATGGTGTATATCAGCATACAACCAAAAACCAACAACAACAGCTACTTAGGACATCAACAACTACGTTTAATACTTATGACACACTCCCCAACTGGACAACACAACTCACCAACATCAACGACAACTCAAACATAGCATGGATATTTATTTTCATATAAACATACATAATTTCACCATATTCATCTTCATATATAATTTTCACCACTTAAACAATGTTAAATAAATCCAACAAACATTATAGGATGCTCGGATTAAAGCCCTAAAACACGTAGCAAAATTCACAAAATGGTCGCACAAGACCCAGCTCGCTTAAGCGAAGCTCTGCTCGCTTGAGCGAACCAAATGACGAAAGTTTGGGTTTTGCTCGCTTGCAGCTCGCTTACGGTTCGCAGACTATTTTCAAAATTCTAGGCAAAAAATCGCGTTGCTCGCTTAAGCGACGGGCAGCTCGCTTAAGCGAGCAAAATGTCGTAACATCAGGTTTTGCACGCTTGGAGTTCGCTTGCGGCACGCTTGAGCGACGGGTAAATTTTAATTCTGGGCAGGAAACTGTGTCGCTCGCTTGAGCGACGGTTTGCTCGCTTGAGCGAGCGCTCATCTGGGCAGTTTTCAAAACTACGATTTTCAAACCCCATTTTCATCCAAAAACCCTATTTTGATCCCCCAATCACCCAAATTGATTTACAGAAACGTTTATAGGTCTTATATACAACATATCATCATAAACAACTCAGAAAAACACAATCAACAACTCAAATCAACAACATTAGACAATTCTTATAACTTTCAAAACCTAAACCAAAAACAACCATTTCAATCGAAATTCAGGAATCATGCATATATATTATTAAATAATTGCTAGCCTCACCCTTACCTTAATTCAGATGAACAATATACGGCAATTCAAGCTCTCCTCTAGCAATTCCCCCTTGTTCTTGGTCTCTCTCCCTTTTTCTCCCAAAAGCTTATGTTTTTCTTTTTACTGTACGTACAAAATTGTTTCTGACTAACTCCCTCCTATTCTCACCAACTCCTTAACTTATTTTCATTTCCCTTAACTCCCCTTTAATCTCATAATTAATATGTAACCCCCAAAACTCCATAAGTATTATCTTCCTACTTATTTCACTTAAATAATAAAAATAATCACTAATTATCATATAATAGTAACAATAATCATTTAGCAAAATATCAACACACCTCATCAACACATAAATCAAATAAACATCACATAAAATACTCAAAATCAACTAAAATAATAAAATAGAAATTAGAGTGTTACAGTACGCAGCCTAAGAAGACTCAGACAAGTGGAAGAGTATTTGCATTGACCGGTACCCAGACCGATAACGAGGATCGACTTATCAGAGGTACTTGTTTCTTTAATAGTACTCCTTTAATTGCTATTATAGATACTGGAGCTACTCATTTTTTCATTGTTGTTGATTGTGCACGTAAGTTGGGTTTGATTATGTCTGACATGAAAGGAGAAATGGTTGTTGAAACTCTAGTTAAGGGTTCAGTGACTACTTCTCTTGTCTGTTTGAGTTGTTTGTTGTCTATGTTACACCAAAACTCACCTAATCTCATGGTTCCAACCTTAAAGCTAATCCCAATTAACATCCTATCGATTATCTAAGGTCTGTACATCATTTTTACATCAAATTAACAGCTTTGCATCATTAAACCATCAAAATCATCATTAACCCTAATTCTCCAAAACTTTCAAAACTAATCCCTAACATGTTAATTGTAATCTCAGCAATCATACACTTAATTTTAATGAGAGTTAGTCTCACCCTTACCTTAGTTTTGCAGAAATCGCAGCTCTCCTTGGTTCTCCTCTCTTTCTCTGGTTTTCTCCCTTTTCCAAAAACGTCGTAAAACAACTTTGACCTAATATTTCATCCTATTTATATTCCATCAAATCTTATCTTATTTACTCCTTCTCTCCCAAAACTCTCTAAAATCTCAAAACAGTGCCTTATCTCTATATTTATTTTATTTTCATATCTTATTTTATTAAACAATAAAATAAGTCACAACATCTCTTAAAATCACATAAATCGCATAAATCATACTTCTTCACATCTCATAAATCATATAAATATATTCTAGACTCCACAATTATATTAAATAATTAAATAATTCAAAATAATCGAAATGGGCGTTACATTTCATGTGTCTCAGTTGCGGAAGTATGTGTATGATGAGTCTCATGTGATTCAAGTGGACGAGTTGGAAGTAAGGGATAATTGACGGTTGAGACTTGGCCAATTAGAGTTGAAGATCGCGAGGTGAAAGTGATTTGGGTTGGACCAACTAGCGAGAGTGCTACTTGGGAATCGGAGAGCAGAATGAAGGATTTGTATCCGGAGTTGTTACCTTCAGGTAATTTTCGAGGATGAAAATTCTTTTGGGGGGGGAGAGTTGTAACAACCCGATTTTTTTTTTATTTTGTTTTTAATTATTTTATTTGTTTATTTATGCTTGTATGTGATTATTTATTATTGGTTGTGTTTTCTTGGGTTTAGTGATTAGAAGGGTATTTTGATCTTTTGGTGAGAAAGGGTAAAATAGTAATTTTGGTTGAGGATTAGTTGTAGCGTTTTAGGTGAGGACCTATTGTTTAGTAATTTGTTAGTTTGTTCTAGTAACTAGAATTAATACCGGTAGTTACTAATTATTTTATCATTAGAAAGTTAGAAACTAGTAAGTGGAATAATTAGAATTGAGCTCATTTAACATTTGGCGGGTTAAGCCCAATGGAGTGTGACTACATAATCCAACCTTTAGAGAGAAACTAGGGTTAGAAACATTTTTCATTTCACACTAAGAGGCTAGAGGAGAGAAGAGGCTAGAGAAAGGGTTTGGAGAGGGGAAGATTTTGGAGCAAAAGTGAAGCTTAGGATTGGATTGTTGAAGATTAGAGGTAAGGGGGCTAGTCTTCTATCATAATCTCTTTTCTACCCATTTCTCATAAGTGATTAATTAAATAAGTGATTTTGGGATTAAGTGATTATTTGAATTTAAGTGAGTGAATTCATGTTTAGATGTTGATGTTATGATTGTACATGTGAAATGAATGATTAATTGTTGTTGATAATGAATTCATATGCCAAAATTAATATATGTGGGTGTGTTGTGTTTTTGTGAAAAATTGATGAATAATGAAGTTGTGGTTTGTTGAATTGTGGATGAGTTCATGATTAAATGTTGTTGTTGTTGTTGTTATGAGATGTTGTTGTTGATGATTGATGCCATGGGTATTCATAATTGTGAAGTTGTGGTGGGAATTAAGTTGTTTTGGAAGCTTTATGAAAAATTGATAAATTGATGATTTGTGATAGAATGATGTTTTGATTCCAAGTTTTAAATGGTTTTGATTGCCTTTTAATGTTTATAAATGTATAGATAAACTTTGGGCACAAATTTGGGGTCAAGGGGATCAAAATTGGGGTTTGGGGGTTGAAAATAGTGGATTCCCGTAAGGGGAGACACAAGAACAGGGTTGCTGTTATGTGCAATTCCCGCCATGGCGACAAATGGCGTGCCCGACGAGATTCGCAAAAACAGCAAACCCTGTTTTTGTTGTTTCGGGCACTTGGGGGGCCAATCCGAGCTTTCTAAAATGTTTCTTTGATTTTCTTTTTCTACCTTTATTTCAGAAAGTTCCTTAATTAATGAATGCCATCTATTAGTTAAGAAACTTGAGTCATGCAAAAGACTATTGTCATACCCTCATTTTGGACCTAAAAATACTCGTTCAAACTTCTTTTTGTTTCTGGTTATTTCAAATTCACTATGTCTATTTTACAACTTTTACTGTGCTACAAACGCACATTTTACTGTTATCATCTCCAATCTTCTTGCATTCAAAGCCATCGAAAGTGTTTTCTTGCATTACAAGTCTTCAAAAAGGGTTCTAAAACCATTTCATATTTTTCTGCATTTTATTCCAATTTTTTTTGCATAAAATCATACAAAAGGGTGTTTTGGTCATTTCCTACAAAGGAACCCATTTTGGTCCCTACAATTTGTCCCTGAGTCTTTTTAACTTGTTTGCATAAGTCGTCAATCAATTTCTATCTAAAATTCATCTTAGTTTTGCATCTGAGTCAGTCTGAGTCGTTTTAGTCCCTAGGGGGCATTTTGGTCTTTTCACATCAAATAAATTTTGGCTTTCATTTTAGTCCGTTTTGTCATTTTTAATTGTTTCACTTTACGTTTTTTTCAGATTACATTTTTTACCAATTTTATCTTTACATTTTGCAAATAAGTCCAAATTTTATTTTAATTGCAATTTAGTCCAAAATTTTACATTTCATTGCAGAAGTGTCCAGTTCCAATTTTTAAAACAGTCCAATTCTTGTTTAATTGCAAAACAGTCCCATTTTCTTTCAAAATTGCATATTGGTCCAAAATGCCACGCAAGCAGCTCAGTCCACATGTCACGTCCCAATTGGTCCAGAGGCCACATGGCAGCCTATATAAGGCTGGTTACTGTACCAGTCAGAGGGGATCCCACTCATTACACGCCACATCACAAACAGAGAAGAATCTTCTCTCTCTTGGTAGTTACAGATCAAACTCAACAAAATTCACAAAAAGCTCAAGAACACACAAACCCTAGCTCAAATTCAGCATCAATTCAGAGCAATTTCACGATAAAACTTAAAATTTCCCACTGAATTCAATTCACAGAACCAAATAGAAGCAGAATTCACACAAAATTTGTACAATTGCAAGCAATTCTCAGAGATTCATAAGAACCTTCATCATCGAATTGCTGAGCTTGCAATCCAAACGCGAGCACGCCACCGGAGGTAGCGCGCTGCAAGCGTGATCGCAAGCATTGGATCGGAGAAGAAGAAGGAAGAGGAGGCGAAGGATTTCACAAGATCCAGATCAAGAGAAGAGAGAAGGGAGTGAAACCGGCTTACCAGCGAGGATCCAAGACCAAGAATCAGAGAAACGGTTCGAATCTCCGGACAAAAACCCAGGTAACACCATAACTTCATCTAATCTCATTGAATATCACTACAAAATTCAGAATAATGTGAATCCGTAGCAAGTTCGAACCGTTCGATCCAAAACCCTAACCCTAACACAAAAAGTTGTTTGAAAATCAAAGAAACGCTTCAAAATCCACAACGAATGTGAACCGAAGCAAATCCTTACAGTTTTACAACAATTTCAGCCAAAAAACATGAAAAACGAACGGTTCGAACCTACATAGACGAAACTCAAAGATTCACATTATTCCAACGGTTAAACTTGCGTTCTTTCGACTGATTCATGCTTAGATTAATGATACGAACCATTTGATACATGTTTGAGCCATTTCTGGGTAGGATTGGAGAAGTTAGGGTTAGGTTTTGATAGAGAGCGGCTGGAGAGAAGAGAGAGGAAGAAGGTGGAAAATGACGGAATCCGGATCCTAATCCTTTTATATAAGCTGGTGGATTGGGTCGGTTTTGACCCGGTCCACTTCCCCTTTGTATAGGCCGTTGGATCCGCTTCTTGGGTCATCCGGATCAATCTAACGCCTCTAAGGCATCAAGACTGATCCAGATCCACCTGAAGCGTGGGTTTGGGCCTATAACCGTGGGCTCTGGGTCTTTCTTCCCTTTTTTCTTAATTTCCTTGTTATGCACACCTCCAGTTCTGCAATCTGAAACCCCCAGTGCGCCTTGTTTCTCTTGTAAATCTTTAGGATTTTTTTTTTCTATGTGATTCTTGATATGTTTTTACCATTTTGTGGCATTTTTCTTACTAGTTTCATGGTGATAAAATGTGTGCTAAATTTTCTTGTAAGAATTGCATCTTTTTAAGCCTTTTGTTGTGAAATCCATGCATGATTTTTGACCATCAATCTTTGATAAATGATAGTGGTATGTTGTTATGTGTTTCGTGATATTCTTTGCTATGAGTCCATGAGTATTACCATTGTTTGTGAATCATGGAATTAATTTCTTGTGTGGCAAGTAACATGAATTCCTTTTAAGGTGTAAAATGTGCATAAAATGTGTATATGTTAAGCTTGAATGCATGGCTTGTAATTTTCTTACGATTCTTGAAATAATTCCCTTGAAAAAGTGTTGTTTTGATGAAAATTATAAGTCATGGGTTTAGCTTGAGTTTTAGGGTTAGGTTTTGTGTTATTTTCATCACTTTTTGGCACTTGTTTTTGCTACTTGTTCAATATTCTTTGCTATTGTCATTTCATTTACTATGCATTGCTTACTCATTACTATCATTTTTCCACTTTGTTGCTAACCATCTCATGTCTCATGCATACCAAAGGCACTACATCTCTTTCTTAGTTTAGGTTTCTTTCATTTTCTATGTTAATTTCCATGTATTATATTTTAGGGTAGTTTTATCTCCTTTTAATTTCTTGCAAGACCATAGCATGTAAACTAGGGCCAAATGTAAAAGACAATGGACACTATGATGATGTACACCGACACAAGCACCGACACGCACACACGTTGTATGATCTACCGCTAGATGTATGCTTAGGAAACGCGACACTTAGAAAATATGCCTTTTCCAAAACAAATTAATTCCATCACCCATGTAACGCCCTAGTTGTTATTTATTTATTTTAGTTGATTTTTGTGTGTTTTATGTGCTTTAAAATTATTTATGTTGATTTATATGAATTATTGGTGCTTGTTATTTTATTATATTTTATCATATGAAAATTAGTAATGATTTTTATTATTTAGGTGGATTAGGAGTAATATAATATTATTTTAAATTAAGGAGAATAATAGTTATTTAGAATTATTAGAATTAAGGAGGGTTAATAAGGAATTAATAGAAAATTAGTGGGGAGTTAAGATAGAAAGAGGGAGTTATACTTTGTTAGGGATAGAATAGCAAAAGTCAGTAAAAGGAAATAAGAAACAGAACACGTATCAGTAGAAACAAAAGAAAAACAAGAGCTTTTGAGAGAGGAATCAAGAGGGAAGAGCTAGGAGGAGAGAGCCTGTCCAATTGCTGTAGGAATTTGCTGAATTAAGGTAAGGGTGGGTTTATGATTCAATTGTTAATATATATGTATATGATTTCATGAATTTGGATTGAAATTGGTAGTTTTGGAACTAGGTTTATGAACATGATGAATTGCTCATTTTGATGAATTGTGTTGTTGATGATGTTGTATGATGTGTTTCTGATGCCTTAAAAGTGTATTGAACTCATAAACTTCATTCTAAATCGTTTTGGGATGATTGGGGGATTAAAAAGGGTTTTTGGATGAGTTAGAAGTTGTGAAATCGTAGGTTTTTATTCTGCCCAGATGAATTCTCGCTTAAGCGAGATAGCCGTCGCTTAAGCGAGCGGTACTTTCCCTTGCCCAGAACTGTTTCGCGCCCGTTCGCTCAAGCGAGCGCCAAGCGAACTCCAAGCGTGCAAGACCTGAAGTTACGTCTTTTTGGTCGCTTAAGCGAGCTGCCCGTCGCTTAAGCGAGCAACGCGAATTTTGCCCAGAACTTTAGAAAATAGCCTGTTCGCTTAAGCGAACCGTAAGCGAGCTTCAAGCGAACCAGAACCAAACTTACGTCTTTTTGTTCGCTCAAGCGAGAAGCTGCTCGCTTAAGCAAGCTGGGTCCTGTGCGACCATTTTGTGTGATTTTTCAAAGTGTTCCAAACCCAAACCTAAGCTTCCTAACTTGTTTATTGGATTTATTAAGAATTGTTTAGATGGTAAAAACTATATTATGAAGATGATTAAGATGGAATTATGTATGCTTATGTGCAAATAATTATACTTGCTAAGTTGAATTGTCTTGTTGATGTTGAGTGGTATTGTCCAGTTGGGGAGGGTATCCTAAGTTGTTGTTGTTGTTGGTTGCATGCTGATATGCTCCATTAAGATGTTGGGTTGTATGCAGATATACACCATAGAGTCATTCATACTCATTTGCATTTGTTGGGGGCTTATTGCCCTGGAATGTTTATCATTCACCTGTTGGGGGCTTATTGCCCTGGAACGCTTTATCGTTCACCTGTTGGGGGCTTATTGCCCTGGGATGCTTTAACCATCCAAACTGTTGGGGGCTTATTGCCCTGGAATGCTTAGCATTCAACGCGCGTAGTATGGTACCACATGCATAATGCATTAGATGTTGATGGAGTCTTGCATTAGTTGTAGGTGTGAGTTGTCCTGTTGGAATTGTTGTTGGTGAGATGTCGCCACAAGTGTTGTTGTTGTTGATATTAATCAAAGATGCATTTAAATTATAAAGTTGAGATGATATTGATGATGTTGTTGCTGAGAGTTGTTATGAATTGTTGTTGTTTCAATTTACTTTGATGATTCATATATATGTATATTACTTTTGATTTGTGAACTCACCCCTTCTGCTGGAATTGCCGCCTCGTGGGCAAGTGCAGGTAGCGAAGACTAGTGATGTTGGCTCTTGCGTCTAGGGCTCTGATACATAGTAGGGATGGGGAATCGTTGTTTTGTCTTGCGTTCCTTTATGTATCATTTCTTTTGAAGACGATGTTGTTGAGATTTAATTGTTGAATAATTTTACTACGTTGATGGCCTTTAGTGCCAAGGATATGATGTAGTTGTTACATATAATTTCTAATTAAAGATTTTCCGCTGCAGAATTTTCATATGATGAAATGTGTTGATGTTTTTAAATAGTTTTTATATTCTATTTAAATGAAATTTGAAAAAGTAGTGTAATGCTCCGTGGAATGTTGATAACTCTGATTATGTTTTACTGATAATATTATTATTACGTCTTTTTGGGAAACGGGGTGTTATAACCCAAACCATTTTCGCAATAATCTTGGAGTCAAAACTCCACAACCTTTTTCCTTTTATTTTCTTAATCAAAATGCAAATGAACCCTAAATTCCAACTTTAACCTTTTTTCTTTAATAATTGGAATAACCTCACTTTTTTCCAATCTCATGCCTTTAAGGCCTCTTTTCTCTTCTCCAAAATCATTTTCAAAATTAAAAACAAGCTAACCCACAAAAATCTTTTTGGAAGAGAACTACATGGAGTTTGATCCCTTAAAAGGGTATGTAGGCAAGAGACCAAAATCTCTCCAAGTCCATTAAAAAAATAAATCTACACTTCTCTCCCCCATTCTTAAAAACAACTTTTTTTCTAATGAATAGCATTAAAAGTAAAGCGTAAACATAGGTCTTTATATAAAGAATCAGTTTTATAGATAATCGCGATGACAACTATATATTTTACTTTGAAGTTCTTTATATAAAGAATCAGTTTTATAGATAATTACCTCTTCTTCATCATCTGATTGAGCCAACAAGTATAAGTTGGCTTCTTCATCTTCCTGAAGTTTTGTTTCTTCCATGTCATCCCAGGTAATCATTGCCTTCTTTTTGAAGGTAGGTTTTCTTTGAACCTTCTTAATGTCAGGACATTCACTTTTCTAGTGTCCTGTTTTGTTGCATCCAAAACAAGTGACTTGGCTTTTGTCAGCCTCAATTTTGGTGCTGTTGTTGGTGTTTGGAAAGTTCTTTCTGATTTGATTTCTTATTATCATCATTCTTTGTATTCTTTTGGAGATTAGTGCCAGGTCATCTTCAGCTTCTTCTTCATGAACTTCCTCTATCTCTTGTGGTTCTTGCACATCATCCTCAGCTACTGATGAGGTTTGCTGAGATGCTTTCAAAGCAAGTGTTTTCACCTTTTTAACTGGTTTGTCTCCTTGAAGCACAACATCATGAGCTCTCAGTGAACCAATGAGATCTTCTAGGTTCATAGATTTTAAATCTTTAGTGTAACGCCCTCTTTAATTATTTGATTTATTTGTTGAGTTTAGAATATAATTATATGATTTATGTGATGTGAAGAATTATGTGATGTGTTGTGGATTTATTAAGAGACTTATTTTATTATTTAATAGAATAAGATTTGAAAATAAATATTGAGATGAGGGGCTGTTTTGAGAATTTAGAGAGTTTAGTGGAATAAGAGTAAATAAGATAGAATAGATGGGAAGAGATAAATAGGAGAAATTAGGTCATATTAGTTTTCACGTGAAACCAATTTTGGGGAAAAAGGGAGAAAACAAGAGAAGAGAAGACGCTTGCGATCGATTAACCTAAGGTAAAGGTGGGACTCATATTCTCTAATCTTAAGTATGTTTTCTAAAATTGAGTTTGGCAAAAGTTGTAGGTTGTGAGTTTTGGGGATTAGGGTTAGTCTTATGTTGATGTTCATAGTTTTGTAGTTTGAGAAATTAGGTCTTTGAATTGTGAATTTAATTGTTGAAAGTGCATGAATTTTCCCATGAATTGTTGTGTTAAATTGATGTTCAGGTCTTAGTATGATCATAGGCAATGTTCCCTATCAAATTTGCTCTTTGGGTGATTGAAAATTGGTTTTTTAGGGTGAAAAATAGTGTAAAAATCGTAACAGCTTGCGCCAAATCGTACTCCGATTTAGCCAAATCGTACTCCGATTATTTACGATTGAAAATGCTAATTTTGACCAAGAAAATCGTACTTCGATTTTTCAAATCGTACTCCGATTTGACAGCTTCAGCAAACTTTAAGTTCTTTAATTTTGAGTCACTTTATGTTCAGAACTGGCTTTTGGTGTAAACATGAAAGTTATAGATAATTGAGTTAGCTTTCTAACGGATTTGGTTTGACTTGAAAATGATTTTTAGATTTTGAGTTATGATGGAAATAGTCCAGGTGGGTATTGTGATGGCTATGCTCTCAAACAGACTTTAGTATCTAGCCAAAAAGAACAAGAAGTTTGTGTCCAGAAGAGGTAGCTTCAGAAGCTCAAAGAAGGAAGATCAAAAGGGATGCTTCAACTGCAAGAAGCCCGATCATTTCATTGCTGATTGCCCTGATCATCAGAAGGAAAAGTCAAAGGAAAAGTCAAAGAAACCAACATTCAAGTCTAGCAAGTTCAAGAAACAGTTAAAGCAGAGTTTGATGGCCACGTGGGATGATTTGGATAGTGAATCTGAGTCTGACAAAGGTGATTTTGATGAAGGTGCTAAGTTAGCTGTTGGGTTAGTAGCTACAGCAATCTCAGAAGCTGAAACTGAATCAGATTCAGAAGAAGAAAATGAGGTATATTCCAAAATCCCTAGAGAAGAACTGATAGAGTCACTTAAAGAACTCCTCACTCATTTTGAACTGAGAACCAGTGAGTTGAAAGCTTTGAAAGAAAAATATGTTGTTTTAATGAAGCAACAAGAGTCAACCTTATTGGATCTAAAAGCTTCTGAAGAAGGACTTAGAGGCTTTGACTTCATATGTAAAACATATGAAGACAAACTCAAGTTCTTGTGTCAGAAGCTGCAACAAAAATGTGATGGAAAGCCTTTAAGTAACCATGAGATTGCTCTTGAAGATTTCATTATTTTTGGTATTGACAGAAGCAAAATTGCTTCTATGATTTATAGCATTTACAAAAACAATGGCAAAGGGATTGGGTTTTTAGAAGCTAAATCTAATGAAACCAATATTAAAGCATATTGTGAATGCATTAAGGAAGGATTGAAAACCTTCTTTGTTCCTGAAGGTGTCAAAACGGAAACTGTTGCTCAATCAGAACCTGAAGCTTCCAGTTCTAAAGCTAAGATTACTTCAAAGCCAAAGAACTCCAAGCCTAGGGTTGTGGTAAATTCTGAATCTAAGACCTCAAAGATTAATATTCTGAAAAGATCAGAACCTGTCCCTCAGAGTCTGATGAAATCAGAATCTGATGTCCTAAAGTCTAAGGTTCAGAAGGGCAAAACAGTTGTTGCTTCTGAAGCATCAAAACCAAAAGTTGAAAAAACTAAGGTAATGATTAATCAGAAACTACCCAAAGTGCATCTTAAGGAACAGGAAATGGTGAGTAAATCTTCCAGCTCTAACCCCAAAGGACCCATAAAACAATGGGTACCTAAATATGACATTGTCAATAATGCAGATTTGTCTAAAAGCAAGATCAAAGCAAAAGTCATGGTACCTGGACAGCGGTTGCTCAAGGCACATGATAGGAGAGAAGTCATTGTTCCTATCCCTCACAATGAAAGAAGGAGGAAATGTAAAGTTTGGAGGCAACCAGTCTGGGAAGATTATTGGTACGGGGACTATTGGTAATTCCTCTACCTCTATTAATAATGTGTGGTTGGTAGATGGGCTTGAACATAACCTATTGAGCATCAGTCAATTATGTGACAATGGTTATGATGTATTATTTGAAAAAGCCAACTGCACAGTAATCAACAAGAGTGATCAGTCCATAGTGTTCAAGGGAAAGAGAGTGGAAAATGTCTACAAAATCAATTTCTCTGAACTGGCTGATCAGAAGGTAATTTGCGTTCTGTCAATGAATGATAAGAAATGGATGTGGCATAGAAGGCTGGGACATGCTAACTGAGATTAATCTCTGAGCTTAGTAAGTTACAGCTTGTCAAAGGCCTTCCTAACATTGATTATCATTGTTGCACTCTGTGGTGCATGCCAGAAAGGAAAAATTGTTAAATCATCTTTTAAAGTTAAAGAAATTGTTTCCACCTCAAGACCCTTATAACAACTTCATATTGACCTATTTGGACCAGTTAGTAGTGCATCCTTATATGGGAGTAAGTATGGACTAGTCATTGTTGATGATTACAGCAGATGGACTTGGGTGAAATTCCTGAAAAGCAAAGATCATGCATATGATGTATTCAGTAACTTCTGCACCCTTATTCAATCTGAAAAAGAAGCCAAAATTTTGAAAATTAGAAGTGATCATGGTGGTGAATTTGAAAATGAGCCATTTGAAGCTTTTTGTGAAAAACATGGAATCATCCATGAATTCTCTTCTCCTAGAACTCCACAACAAAATGGGGTTGTAGAGAGAAAGAATAGAACTTTACAAGAAATGGCCAGAACCATGATCCACGAAAACAATTTGGCAAAACATTTTTGGGCAGAAGCTGTGAATACAGCGTGTTATGTCCAGAATAGAATCTACATCAGACCTATCTTGGAGAAAACAGCATATGAACTCTTCAAAGAAAGAAAACCCAAAATCTCTTACTTTCATAAATTTGGATGTACATGTTACATTCTGAACAACAAGCTCTACCTAAAGAAATTTGATGCCAAGGCCCAAAGAGGAATCTTTTTAGGTTACTCTGAAAGGTTAAAGGCATACAGAGTGTATAATTCAGAGACACTCTGTGTTGAAGAATCTATGCACGTTAAATTTGATGACAATTAGCTTGAAGATAAAACTTCAAAGCAAGATGAAGGTTCTGCAGAGATACAGGTTTCTGAAGACACTCCAGAACCTGATCAGATAGTTGAATCTGAAGACAGTCCAGAAGTTGCACCCACATCAGAAGCTCAAGATGAATTTGCTTTTGATGAAGCACAAGATGGCTCACAGCAAGCAGAATCCTCCAACAACACTTTCAAATACAAGTCTTCTCATCCTGAGGATCAAATCATTGGGAGTAAAGAGAGTCCCAGAAGAACAAGATCACACTTCAGACAAGAAGAATCTATGATAGGACTGATATCAATGATTGAGCCTACAACAGTTGATGAAGCACTTTCAGATGATGGATGGATTTTAGCAATGCAAGAAGAGCTTAATCAATTCCAAAGAAATAATGTGTGGGATCTGGTACCCAAACCTTCTCAGAAGAACATTATTGGAACAAAATGGGTATTCAGAAACAAACTGAATGAGCAAGGTGAAGTAACCAGAAACAAAGCCAGACTTTGTTGCACAAGGATACAGTCAACAAGAAGGCATTGATTACACTGAAACATTTGCTCCACTTGCAAGATTGGAAGCAATCAGGTTACTTTTATCTTATGCAATTAATCATGGAATAATATTATATCAAATGGATGTCAGGAGTGCATTTCTCAATGGTGTCATAGAAGAAGAAGTGTATGTCAAACAACCTCCTGGTTTTGAGGATCTGAAGCATCCTAACCATGTTTACAAACTAAAGAAATCACTATATGGCTTGAAACAAGCTCCCAGATCTTGGTATGATAGACTAAGTAATTTCTTAATTAAAAATGATTTTAAACGAGGTCAAGTTGATACAACACTCTTCAGAAGGACCCTTGAGAAAGACATTCTTGTTGTGCAAATATATGTTGATGATATAATATTTGGTTCTACTAGTGCATCTCTTTGCAAGGAGTTTTCTAAGTTAATGCAGGATGAATTTGAAATGAGCATGATGGGAGAGCTGAAGTTCTTCTTGGGCATTCAAATTAATCAAAGCAAAGATGGAGTATATGTTCATCAAACAAAATATACAAAGGAACTTCTGACGAAGTTCAAGCTTGAAGATTGCAAGTTGATGAACACTCCAATGCATCCAACATGCACCTTAAGCAAAGAAGATGAAGGATCAAAAGTAGACCAGAAGTTGTACAGAGGTATGATTGGCTCCCTGTTATACCTCACTGCATCTAGGCCAGATATTTATTCAATGTATGCTTGTGTGCAAGGTTTCAATCAGATCCTAGAGAATCTCATTTAACTATAGTTAAAAGAATCTTCAGGTATCTGAAAGGAACAACTAATTTGGGACTTCTTTATAGGAAATCCTTAGATTATAAGCTAATTGGATTCTGTGATGCTGATTATGCTGGTGACAGGATTGAAA
The DNA here is from genome assembly GCA_958299785.1 of Medicago lupulina. Taxonomy (NCBI): domain Eukaryota; kingdom Viridiplantae; phylum Streptophyta; class Magnoliopsida; order Fabales; family Fabaceae; genus Medicago; species Medicago lupulina. The sequence goes on along the minus strand of OY283139.1, from coordinate 52,329,121 downwards.
GAAAGTCAACCAGTGGCAATTGTCAATTTCTGGGTGATAATCTGATATCTTGGACTAGCAAAAGACAAGCAACTATTGCTATGTCTACAGCAGAAGCAGAATACATTTCAGCTGCAAGTTGTTGCACACAACTACTCTGGATGAAATATCAGTTGGAAGACTATCAAATTAATGCTAACAGTATTCCCATCTTTTGTGATAATACTGCTGCTATCTGTTTGTCAAAGAATCCAATTTTACATTCAGGAGCTAAGCATATTGAAATCAAACACCATTTTATTAGAGATTATGTTCAAAAAGGAATTTTAGATATACAATTCATTGATACTGAAAATCAATGGGCTGATATATTTACTAAGCCTTTAACAATTGAAAGATTTGATTTTATAAAGAAAAATTTGAACATGCATTATGTGTCTGATTAAAATTACTTGCTCCTGAATAAAAAGTTTAGGTTCTTAAGTCAGTTCAGAAGCCATGGTCCATCAGAAGCTCTTAAGTGAGGTTCTGAGGAAAATGTGCTCCTGATGATGTCATCAGAATCCCAAACTTCAGAAGTGGAATCTTTATGCTTCTGTATAGTAGAAGTTAGTAAAACGATGGTTGCTGCCTCTGGTGACATCTGTCCCACTAACTTAGACAGCGTATCTGAAGTTTGTCAACGTGGCCTAAGTGTATATGTGTATAACTCAAGGGCAATGATGATCTTTATGCTTTCAAAGTACTATCTCGCGCCCCCAATTGTCATTAATGCTTGTGTTTGTTTGTCCCCTGTGTACTCAAAAGTTTTCTGAAAACACTTAGTCACATCACACACATCTCTCACCTCACTACCTACACTTTTCTCTTCGTATCAGCTAAGTAAAAATCTCTCTATTTCTCTCTCTCTCTCTCAAAATCCTAAGAACCCTAAAATCATCATCTTCTTCAATCATCAATGGCTTCTTCAAGTTCCGCTCAAGAATCAAATGTTCAAGTTACTGCTCAACAAGCTGAAGGTCAGCAAGAACGCACAGCTTACGAGTTAAAAGGGGTAACAATGAGTTTGAAGGAATGGCAACTAAAGATTCAAACTGAGAATCCAGTTGATTTCGAGTCTCTGGCATATCATGGGTGTGACATCAAAGGCTATTATGAAAATCAAGGGCTGATGAACTACTTCAACATGCTAAATGGCCCTACATACAAGACACTCATCAGACATTTTTGGGTCAGAGCCTCAGTATATGATAAAGAAGCATCTGAACAAGAGGAAAAGGAGAAGGTACTGATTAATCCCTCTCTTGCTGGGAAAACTAGATAAGAAATGGGTTTGTAACCTTTCAAGGAAACAAAGACAAGGTATAGTTTGATGGGGATCCCTGTATACATCTCTGAGGATATTATTGCTTATGTCATTGGAGCAGAAGCATCTGGAAAATATTCTGGTATTGAAATACCAAACTCCAAGACAAGCTCATGGAATGATATTGTGAACAAGACTCTGTTCAACTCAACGACTCCTGGAAAATACAGTGATCTAAGCATGAAGAACAAAATGCTTCTGAAGATCCAATACGAAAACCTTCTACCTAAAGGTGGTGGCAGTGATCAACCATCTTTGGCTCACAAGGTATTTCTTCATCACATCATTAATGGAGAAAAGATAAATTTGCCTAAGTACATCTTCAGGCACATGATCAAAGAACTCAGGGAAAGCCAGAAGAAGTGCAGAGTCTGGGTTCCCAATGGAAGACTGATCTCAGAAATCTTCCATCAAGGAGGCATCATTCAAGCTCTAAATGAAGTCAATTACTTCACTGATGAGAAGTTGGAAACTGAGACTGGCAAGGTGATTAATGCTAGCACTTTGAAGAATATGAGGCTGATTCATAAAGTAACAAAGCTGAAGACAGACATTAGTGAATCAAGGGTTGTATCAAATCTAATGGAGGACTTCCCTCCTATCTGCAAGAAAGACACCCTGGCTGTACAAATGGCTCTCAGTGCTGATCACTATGAGACCCATGCCAAACTTATTTCTCTGGATGAAGTACTAGAAGAAATGTACGGAAAAGAGCTCCCAGTAGCTAAAAGCAGAAAGTCTAAAAGGAAAGACTTATCTAAAGAAGAGTATCTGGCTGAGGAGAAGCCTTCAAAGAAAACAAAGTCCAACACATCTGTTAAAGCACCTGAAGAAGGTGGTTCTGGACTGCAACAAATTCAAGAAGAACAAGTTGAAGGTGTTATGGGAAAAAGGTCAAGAGAAAGTCAAGAGGCTGGACCTTCTCTAACTCAAGCTCCTAGGATTCCGAAGAAGCCTAGAATGGAGATTGTCAGGAAATTGGAGTATACATCTGAAGAAGAACGAGAAATTAAGGAAATGGTTGATGAAGTAACTAATCAGACTGCAAAAGAGCTGGTGAATGAGATTTTTGAACTCACCATAAAAGAAGCTATGGAAAGAGAGGCTGCTGCTGCATCTGTCATTGAAGCTTCTATAGCAGTTCATGACTTAGCTGCTTCTGAAGTGAAAAATCTGATGCCTGGAATAGCTTCTAAAGCAGGAGTCTCTGAGCAACCTGCCTCTGAAGAGCAACCTATTTCTGATGAACAACCTACTCCTGAAGGTAATCCTATTTCAAAATCTACAGTTGCTGAAATTGTATCCATTAGCTCCACTTCTGTCTCACCCTCATCATTATCTTCATCATCATCTTCATCTACTGATAGTGATGATATCCCTCTCAGTAGATCTGTACCCTCACTAAGAAACAAAACACCATCACCATCAACCAAACTTCACAAAGAGCCAGTTACTGATTCATTTACACCTATCTATGAATCTGTTGTGGCTAGTATTGCTAATTTGCAACAGATTAGAATAGATAAATGCAAGAATCTACCTGCAAATCACCCTTTACAGCCACCTACGATTGAAGCAATTCAATCTATACCTACTTCTGCAGAGGGTGCAAGTGATTTGGCAGGGACAGATCTTGAAATTGTAAATGAACCAGTTGCTACACCAAATTCTCCAAATAATCAAATCCCTGAACAAGATGTCTTTTCCAACCTAGAAAGTCACTATTCAGGATAACTTCCTGAATATCAACAACAAATGACCTCTGACATAACTTCTGATGAAGTTGTTATGACAGAAAACCCCCCTCAACAACATCCAAACCAAATCAGAGACCACATAGAAACGTCTGACTCACTCTTTCAATCTCAAAGAACTAAACCTGATCCTGAGACCTCAGTTGATCCTGAACCTAGTACTTCTGATCAAACTGAATCTGATCAATCAACTTCTGACCAAAATCCCTCTTTTTCCAACTTATCCATTGAACTTGTTGAACCAACCTTCTCTGATATTCCCAAACCACCATCAGGTTTTCTACACTTACCCTTTTTAGCAACTGTATGTTTGGATATCTTCAAAAAGGCTAAGCAGCTCATTGAAACTAGACATGATCTGGCTCATGGTGGAAACTATCAGAAGCAATGGAAAAGAGTTGTTGAAAGAGTTCAACTGGTATTCTCTGAGATCCAAAGGTCAAGCCTAGATGATCAAGCTCAAGCTCAAAAGGAGTTGAAAGACTAGCTCAAAGGAGTCATGTCTGAAGTGCACAAAGTCAAGGTTCTCAGAACCTGGGCAAGAGCTCCTCTTTGTCTTGAAGCTGGGTCTGTGATCCCATCCTATATTCACCCAAGGGACTTGAATTTGGATTGGACCAAAAGAATTGGCGTTAGCTCAAAGGAACAGTCTACTAGAAAAGGAGAATCATGCTCTGAGGAAAGAGCTTCTAGAGCAGAAGATGATGCTCCTAGACTACAAGAATTCTACTGAAGCTAAGCTAGCAGAAGCTAAGAATAGAGAAGAAAGGCTGATCAGAGATAACGAATATTTTAAGAAGGAGATGAAGCAGCAAGCAGAAGCTCAGAAAGCTCAAATGGAAGAAACGCAAAGGATGATGCAAAAGATGATGGAAATGATGATGCAAAAACAAGCCAACCCATAGATTGCACACCATTTTTTATTATCTATGTTTTTTTTATTCTGCTTGACTGTTGTGTTTCTAATTGATTCATGCTTCTGACAATGATTGTGCTTCTGAATATCTTATGTTCTGAGATACTTTGTTATTACTTCTGAACATATTTTTGCTAAAATGCTTCTGTGTTATCTTCTGATGTTTATAACTTCTGAATAATCTCATGCTTTCTTATGCTATCTTTCTATGATTGCTTATATTCTCTCTTTCTAATTATTTCTTTTTGTTAATGACAAAAGGGGGAGTAATAAAGATAGTATTTAAAGGCTCTGAGCCCCATTAAGTATATTTTTTGAAAAATGTTTCGCACACCTTTTAAATAGGGGGAGTAATAATATTTCAAAATAACTTAATTGAACCAAATCTCTCATCATTCACTTCTATTCTTTTTGAAAATATTATGAGCGATTAAATGAATTTAATTAACAAGATAGAACTCAGGGGGAGCTTACAAACCTCACCTTAAAGTACTATTAGACTCAGGGGGAGCTTACAAACCTCATACCCTATAAGTCAAGTTGTTAATTAGATTAACAACAATTGATCAAGTTTTAAATACTATTGTTTGTCATCATCAAAAATGGGGAGATTGTTGGAACAAAATGTGTTTAACAATAAACCCTAAAGAGTTTTGATGATAACCAGGTATTAAAAATTGACAATTGGTATTGCTAACATTTGTTCAAGTGTACAGGACCATAGACAAAGTGTTATATCTTAACAAAGGTTCTGGAAGAACGAATAAAGAGCAAAGAAAATATTTATATGAAGCTTAAAGCGCTCCTGAAGACTTGCGCTCCTGAAGAGTATGACGTCATCAGAAGCTGAAGGTCCTCAGAAGCTGGTTCTTCAGAAGCAGCAGTATTTCACCAGAAGCAAAATGATTCAAGATTTTATCAATTAAGTGTTGTATTTTGGAGCGAAAGTCATGTAGAAGTGGTAGAAGATCACATGGAGGTCACACGTTCTCGTTTGAAAGCATCTGGTTGCTAAAATACAAAGAGCGTTGACAAATGTACTCTGTACGAATTGTACAACCACCTTCTCCACTACTCTGTTCTTTGTCTCAGCTACCAGACAAAAATAACAGCTCTCATGTACAACCAAGCCTGCATCCATGTTCCCTCTCAACCGAAATGGATTTGAAATTGATCCTTTATAGGACAATAACTTAATCAGGCAAAGAATCAGTGGTGAAAGATCAAGCGTCAACAACGACTATTTTTGGATGAATTGACACTTACAACGTTCATATTTCACACCTCTATATAAAGGAGTGAAGACTTGAAGAACAATGAGACTCTACAACATTTTGAAAGCGCCAAAACTCTGTCAAATTGTTTAAGCATCCAAAGTTCACTTAGAATTTCAGTTTTCAAGTTCATATCTTTGAAATTCTATAAGCACTAAGAGTCTGTATCTGAATTACATTGTGAACACCACTGATTGTATATCAAGTGTTCAACCTCAAACATTTTCTTTGTAATGTTTGTTTGATAGAAGTCTCTTGCTTTTGTGCTTGAGCATTAGAAGTCTCTTGATTGTGTTCTTGAGCATTTGAAGTCTCTTGCTTGTGTGCTTGAGCGTTTGTAATCAGATATTACATTTTAGTGAACTCTCCTTGGAAGTGCAAGGGGGACAGGACTACTTCCGGTTTGTGGAAGGAACCTGTATAAATTGCTTGTGTATTGCTTCTTTTCTTTTCTCTCTGTTTATTCCGCTGCATACGCTACTGAACAACTTCTTCAGAAGCTGTCTCATGCGCTTCTAATTGTTAGTGTTCAAGCCTTTAAGAGAAAACCGAAAAAAAAGAAACTAAAACACAATTCAACCCGCCCCCCCTTCTTGTGTTTTTCTCCCCTTCACAGGGTGCTGCTCAGAAGCAACAATTCTGTTCAGAAGCACAATTCAGTTCAGAAGCACAACTCAGTTCAGAAACAAAACAGTTCAGAAGCAAAATAGTTGAGCAGCAAAAATCACTTTAGAAGCAAACTAGTTCAGAAGAAAAACTTAGTTCAGAAGCCGAAATAGTTCAGAGGCAAAACTTACTTCAGAAGCAAAAATAGTTCAGAAGCAAAACTTAGTTCAGAAGCAAAACTTAATTTAGAAGCCAAAATAGTGCAGAGGCAAAACTCACTTCAGGAGCAAAAATAGTTCAGAAGCAAAACTTAGTTCAGAAACAAAACTTAGTTCAGAAGCCAAAATAGTGCAGAAAATATAACTGGTTCAGGAAAAAAAAAAGACTTCGAAATATATTGCCCTTTTTCCCAAACACTCTAATTTTGATCCTCCCACACTCAAAACTCGTCCCAAATGAAGTTTATAGGTCATGTACATAAACACATACACCAAAATGCTCAAAACTCATGAATCAAACATTATTTTTGTTCCAATTCAAAATTTCACCAAACTTTCAAAATTATTCACAACAGCAACAATTTTCATCACCAATTCACCAACAGGCATAATCTTTACACCAATTCATTAACATGTTTCAAAACATCATCAACAACAATTAACATGAAAGCATTCAGATTCAACAAACCACAACTTCATTATTCATCAATTTTTCACAAAACACAACACACCCACATATATGATTTTTGGACATATGAATTCATTATCAACAATAATTAATCATTCAATTCACATGAATAATCATAGCAGCAACATTCAAACACGAATTCAGTCACTAAAATTCAAATAATCACTTATTCCCAAAATCACTTATTTCAATAATCACTTATGAGAAAGGGGTAGAAAAAGAGATTATGATTAAAGTCTAGCCCCCTTACCTCTAGTCTTCTAAATTCAAAACCTAGGCTTCAATTTAGCTCCCAAGTTCTACCCCTCTACAAACTTTCTCTTCTACTCCTCTCTAGCCTCTTGCCTCTTGTTATGAATGAACAATGTTTCTAAACCCTAGTTCTCTCCCTATAGTTGAAATATATATCCATACCCATTGGGCCTAACCCATGAAATAATAATTGGACTCTATTCTAATAACAGCACCTATTAGTTTTCTATCTCTCTAACAATAAATTATTTCACCACAACTAACACTTATACCAATTACTACAACTAACTTAATAAATCACTAACAATTGGTTCTCACTAGAAATGTTACGATTAATTCTCGACCCAAAATTACTATTATACCCTTACTCGCCAAAAGACCAAAATACCCTTCTATTCACTAAACTCATGAAAATACATCAAAGGGCAAATAATCACATATAAGTAGACATAATACACATAGATTAATTAAAAACTAAATAACGATAATCGGGTTGTTACAACTCTCCCCCCCTAAAAGAATTTTCGTCCTCGAAAATTTACCTGAAGGAAATAACTCTGGATACGAATCCTTCATCCTACTCTCTGATTCCCAAGTAGCACTCTCGCCAGATGGTCCAACCCAAATCACCTTCACCAAAACGATCTCCTTGCCCCTCAAACGCTTCACCTCGCGGTCTTCAACTCTAACAGGCCAAGTCTCAACCGTCAAATTATCTCTTACTTCTAATTCGTCCATTTGAATCACATGAGACTCGTCATACACATACTTTCGCAACTGAGACACATGAAACATATCATGAAGATTCGACAACGACGGCGGTAACGCAATCTGATACGCTACAGCTCTAATCTTTTCCACAATCTCAAACGATCTAACAAAACGCGGTGTCAACTTCCGACACTTCAAAGCACGACCAACACCGGTTACAGGATTCACTCTTAAGAACATACGATCACCGACTTGAAACTCAATGTCCTTCCTCCTCTTATCATGATAGCTCTTCTGCCTACTTTGAGACGCTTTCATCTTCTCTTGAATCATCTTAACTTTCTCCGTCGTCTCTTGCACCACATCCGGTCCTAACAAAACACTTTCACCTGACTGAAACCAACATAACAGTGTCCTACACCTCCGCCCATACAAGGCCTCAAACGGTGCCATACCGATACTTGAATGAAAACTGTTGTTGTAAGTAAACTCAATCAACGGTAAACATTCGACCCAACTGACACCTTGCTCCAAAACACAAGCTCTCAACAAGTCTTCCAAACTCTGAATAGTCCTCTCCGTCTGACCATCAGTCTGAGGATGATAAGCAGAACTCAACCTCAACTTAGTTCCCAAAACAGCTTGCAAACTCTCCCAAAACTTAGAAGTAAACCTCGGATCCCGATCTGACACAATGCTAGAAGGAATACCATGCAACCTGACAACCTACTCAATGTAGACCTCAGCTAACTTCGCCACAGTCATACCGGTCTTGATAGGAATAAAATGCACTGACTTCGTCAACCGATCAACAACCACCCAAATCGAATCAAAACCCTTCACAGTCTTCGGCAACGCCCCAACAAAATCCATAGAGATACTATCCCACTTCCATTCAGGCACAAACAACAGTTGCATCAAACCCGACGGTTTCTGATGTTCAATCTTCGACTTCTGACAAACCAAACAAGCATACACAAACTTGGCTATATCCTTCTTCATTCCAGGCCACCAAAACAATCTCTTCAAATCCTGATACATCTTCGTCGCTCCTGGATGAATACTCAAATTACTCCTATGACCTTCGTCCAAAATACGCTTCTTAAGCTCAGGCACATCTGGCACACACACACGATCACGAAACATCAAGACACCATTCTGATCCAATCTGAAATCCGCACCTTTACCTTGGTTAACCAATACCACGTGATCAACAAGTTCCAAATCCTCTTTTTGACCATTCTTGATCTCTTCCAAGATGTTATTTGTCAACTTCAACACTCCCAACTTCATGTAACACCCCAATTTCCCATCTTAAAAATTTCATTAAATAAATCATATAAAATCAGAGTACTTCTCAAAGGAGTGTCACATTTCTTCTTTAAAAACAACTTAGATAATAATTTATCAAATCACAAAAATATTCAATTACACAACGGAATTCAAAAGTCTCGTCTCATAAATAGTCTTGGCTTAAAAGCCATCAAACATCTCAAAAAGATTAATGTTTCAACATCACTAAGTCTTAAAGTTAACATTTATACAAACATGATACATAAAGGAATAGACACTACAAAAGACCCCATCCCGTTACGTATCAGAGCAACCCTACTTCACACAGACTCCTCGCATCAACGCATCTAAGACCGGGTACCTGCACTTGCCCACGAGGCGGCAATTCCAGCAGAAGGGGTGAGATTCACAACAATAATATTAATATATAAATCAAACGTCAAGATTAACAATCATAAATCCAACTCATCACATATACATTATAGCACATCATAACATCATCATAAGCATCATCATAACAACATCACATCAAGCATCAACGTCTCAAAACATCATCTCATATATGTCACAATTGGCTCAACTAAATGCAACACCTAACGTCTCAACATCATGCATGTGGTACCATATGATTATAGCATTAATATGCTTCACCGTCGCTTTGAGCAAATGCTCCACCGTCGCTTTGAGCATAAAGCTCCACCGTCTCATATATATGCAAATGCATGGACTCGTCGTTTAACAACTTAATACACCGTCTCAAGACCATCATTCATAATACAAAACTGACACATGCAGGTATAATAGTTACATGGCAGAACATCATCTCATTAATCATATACATCGCAACACGCATCTTCATCATAATCACATATCATCATATTTAACCATCACTTATATTCAACCATATATCATTTATCAACAGCTCAAGTAAATCATCAGCAATCATCTTTACAGAATACATTAAAGGGTATAAAACCTCACTAACACTACCCAAAGGGCTCCTCTCAAAGTCCCATGCGAAACAGATCGCAAAACAACAAACAGCTCAGGGAGGCACTAACTCGCCACGGCGAGTGCATCTGCTCGCCACAGGCGAGTACTCACATCAGCTCACTCGCCAAAGGCGAGTTGGGGGCGAGCTGGAGGCGAGAAGTCCTGGGTGCTCTCGGCCTTTTTGACATTTTTCACCAAAAATCCTCATTTTAAGCTCTCTAAATCTAATTTGACCAAACCAACTTCACAGGGCATCTCTATAAATATAAGGGCACTCAAAACCATCTAAAGTTTGGCAAAAATCCTAAGTTTAAGGGTCAAGCTCGCCACGGCGAGCTATACTGCTCGCCTCGCGAGCAACCAAGGGTTACTCGCCACTGTAACACCCCGTTTCCCAAAACAACATGATTTTATTATAACAATCAGAGTCAATTCTCAAACGGAGCATTACACTGCTTATTCTCAAAAATTCTTTAATAGAAAATAAAACTATTAAATTCCAACAACCAATCTTATAAAAACTGCAGCGGAAAATTCTTTTCAAATCATTATTAATCTCCAACAAACCTTGGCACAACGGCCTCAACAAATTTAAATATTATTCAACACCATTTAAACTTCAACAACATTTTTCAAAATTAGATACATAAAGGAATGAAGAACATAAATGACGCTTCCCATCCCGTTACGTATCAGAGCCTACGACACAAGAGCCAACTCCTATCTATCCTTTGCTACCTGCACTTGCCCACGAGGCGGCAATTCCAGCAGAAGGGGTGAGTTCACAAAACAAAAGTAATATATAAATATATGAGTCATCAAATTGCATCGAATACAACAACAAATAATAACAATCATCATCAGCATAGGCAGCAACATCATCAATATAAGCAACAACATCATCAATATTAGCAACAACATCATCAATATAAGCAACAACATCATCAATATTAGCAACAACATCATCAATATAAGCAACACCATCATCAATATTAGCAACACCATCATCAATATTATTTAGATTCATCTTCGGTTAACAACATCAACGACATCATCACTTGTGGCGACACCTCATCAATATAAGCAACAACATCATCAATATTAGCAACAACATCATCAAGATTAGCAACAACATCATCAATATAAGCAACAACATCATCAATATTAGCAACAACATCATCAATATAAGCAACACCATCATCAATATTAGCAACACCATCATCAATATTATTTAGATTCATCTTCGGTTAACAACATCAACGACATCATCACTTGTGGCGACACCTCACCAACAACATCTCTACAAAACAACTCACACCTACAACAACTAATGCAAGACTCCATCAACTACTAATGCATTATGCAAATGTGGTACCAAATATACAGGGCAGAGCCCTCACCTCTTTGAACAACAAAGTGTTCCAGGACATAAGTCCTCCCGCTTTGAACGACAAGGCGTTCCAGGGAAAAAACCCTCACCGCTTTGAACAACAAAGTGTTCCAGGACATAAGTCCTCCCGCTTTGAACGACAAGGCGTTCCAGGGCAAAAGCCCTCCCGCTTTTATGCATTATGCAATGAACTCCACTTGTGTATATCATCATACAACATCAACGACTCAATGGTGTATATCAGCATACAACCAAACAACAACGACATCAACATCTGTGCCTAATACTTATGACACACTCCCCAACTTGGACAACACGACTCAACAACATCAACAACGGGAACAACGATACACCGTATATAATTATACATATATAAACATACATATTCCAACGTATCAACAACAATAGCAACATATACATTAATCAATTACATTCATATCAAAGTCCAAAACATTCTTGAAAAGCAAATCAAGTTCGATCAATAAGACCTAAGCCAAATACTTATAAGACACCTCAATTAAACCTCTAATACTTAAGTTTGAAGTTTGGGAACCAACCATAAGTTTTTGGACTAACTTGGGATAAGTTATGTTAAGTTTCTTTAAAGATTCCTAGAGACCCACCTGGACTATTTTCATCATAACTCAAAATCTACAAATCATTTTCAAGCCCAACCAATGCCACTAGAAAGCTAACTTAATTATCTAAAACTTTCATGTTTACACCAAAAGCTAGTTCAAAGCAGAAATGGGTGAAAAATAGTGAAATACGGATGATCTGATTTTTGAGGAAGCGTGTCACGTTTTTAGAAAACGTGTCACGTTTTTATGCCCAGAATTACTATGCATTCTGTCGACCAAAAACGTGACGCGCTTGCCAAAACGTGGCACGTTTTTGCGGTATCAAATCTGGACTCAGCTTCAACTAAAAGGGCGATTTCAACATGGTTCTACCCAAAAATCCCAACTTTGATCCCTCAATTACCCAAAATAATTCAGAACAATGTTTATGGGTTCAATACACAACAACACAACGGAAACATCTCATAGAAACATCATCAATCATGCATAATTCATCAACAATGGTATTTTTCATGTTCTTAACCCTAAATCAACAAATCACCATTTTCAATCCAAAATCATGAAAACATACATGTATATATTAACCAATGAATTGCTAGCCCACCCTTACCTTAGATTGTTTTCCTGAAATCAAGCCGCGTTCTTCTCTCTTCTTGCTCCTTCACTCTTCTCTAGGTTTTCTCTCCTCTTTCTCCCAAAGTTATGTTATTCTTTTTCTGAACGTGAAAACGTTTTCTGCCTTTCTATTTTCCCAACTTCCACTAATATTTCCTTAACTCCCCCATCATTTCACTTAACTCCCTTAAATTCTATTAACTTCTCAATTAACTCCCCATATTTCCAAATAAATAATATTCTTACTCCTTTCTATTAAATAATAAAAACAATCATATATTCACATAAATACTATATAATAAAATATAATACACCACTTAAACCACACGTATTATTTAAAATCATATAGAAGACTCTAAATATATCAATAATAAATAATTTAACGACTAGGGCGTTACAACTCTCCCCAACTTAGAGAATTTTCGTCCTCGAAAATGTACATAAGAAACAACTAGCCATAGCAGCATCATTACGACCCGCCATTTCAAAGTTCTACATAAGAAACAACAATTCAGAACAACAACAAAAGCAACATTAGAGTTGACACTCTATCCTAGGTGGCTCAACACGACTCTACTACTTGGCCGGACGGACCAACCTGCTCTGATACCAATTGTAACACCCCGTTTCCCAAAACAACATGATTTTATTATAACAATCAGAGTCAATTCTCAAACGGAGCATTACACTGCTTATTCTCAAAAATTCTTTAATAGAAAATAAAACTATTAAATTCCAACAACCAATCTTATAAAAACTGCAGCGGAAAATTCTTTTCAAATCATTATTAATCTCCAACAAACCTTGGCACAACGGCCTCAACAAATTTAAATATTATTCAACACCATTTAAACTTCAACAACATTTTTCAAAATTAGATACATAAAGGAATGAAGAACATAAATGACGCTTCCCATCCCGTTACGTATCAGAGCCTACGACACAAGAGCCAACTCCTATCTATCCTTTGCTACCTGCACTTGCCCACGAGGCGGCAATTCCAGCAGAAGGGGTGAGTTCACAAAACAAAAGTAATATATAAATATATGAGTCATCAAATTGCATCGAATACAACAACAAATAATAACAATCATCATCAGCATAGGCAGCAACATCATCAATATAAGCAACAACATCATCAATATTAGCAACAACATCATCAATATAAGCAACAACATCATCAATATTAGCAACAACATCATCAATATAAGCAACACCATCATCAATATTAGCAACACCATCATCAATATTATTTAGATTCATCTTCGGTTAACAACATCAACGACATCATCACTTGTGGCGACACCTCATCAATATAAGCAACAACATCATCAATATTAGCAACAACATCATCAAGATTAGCAACAACATCATCAATATAAGCAACAACATCATCAATATTAGCAACAACATCATCAATATAAGCAACACCATCATCAATATTAGCAACACCATCATCAATATTATTTAGATTCATCTTCGGTTAACAACATCAACGACATCATCACTTGTGGCGACACCTCACCAACAACATCTCTACAAAACAACTCACACCTACAACAACTAATGCAAGACTCCATCAACTACTAATGCATTATGCAAATGTGGTACCAACTATACAGGGCAGAGCCCTCACCTCTTTGAACAACAAAGTGTTCCAGGACATAAGTCCTCCCGCTTTGAACGACAAGGCGTTCCAGGGAAAAAACCCTCACCGCTTTGAACAACAAAGTGTTCCAGGACATAAGTCCTCCCGCTTTGAACGACAAGGCGTTCCAGGGCAAAAACCCTCACCGCTTTGAACAACAAAGTGTTCCAGGACATAAGTCCTCCCGCTTTGAACGACAAGGCGTTCCAGGGCAAAAGCCCTCCCGCTTTTATGCATTATGCAATGAACTCCACTTGTGTATATCATCATACAACATCAACGACTCAATGGTGTATATCAGCATACAACCAAACAACAACGACATCAACATCTGTGCCTAATACTTATGACACACTCCCCAACTTGGACAACACGACTCAACAACATCAACAACGGGAACAACGATACACCGTATATAATTATACATATATAAACATACATATTCCAACGTATCAACAACAATAGCAACATATACATTAATCAATTACATTCATATCAAAGTCCAAAACATTCTTGAAAAGCAAATCAAGTTCGATCAATAAGACCTAAGCCAAATACTTATAAGACACCTCAATTAAACCTCTAATACTTAAGTTTGAAGTTTGGGAACCAACCATAAGTTTTTGGACTAACTTGGGATAAGTTATGTTAAGTTTCCTTAAAGATTCCTAGAGACCCACCTGGACTATTTTCATCATAACTCAAAATCTACAAATCATTTTCAAGCCCAACCAATGCCACTAGAAAGCTAACTTAATTATCTAAAACTTTCATGTTTACACCAAAAGCTAGTTCAAAGCAGAAATGGGTGAAAAATAGTGAAATACGGATGATCTGATTTTTGAGGAAGCGTGTCACGTTTTTAGAAAACGTGTCACGTTTTTATGCCCAGAATTACTATGCATTCTGTCGACCAAAAACGTGACGCGCTTGCCAAAACGTGGCACGTTTTTGCGGTATCAAATCTGGACTCAGCTTCAACTAAAAGTGCGATTTCAGCATGGTTCTACCCGAAAATCCCAACTTTGATCCCTCAATTACCCAAAATAATTCAGAACAATGTTTATGGGTTCAATACACAACAACACAACGGAAACATCTCATAGAAACATCATCAATCATGCATAATTCATCAACAATGGTATTTTTCATGTTCTTAACCCTAAATCAACAAATCACCATTTTCAATCCAAAATCATGAAAACATACATGTATATATTAACCAATGAATTGCTAGCCCACCCTTACCTTAGATTGTTTTCCTGAAATCAAGCCGCGTTCTTCTCTCTTCTTGCTCCTTCACTCTTCTCTAGGTTTTCTCTCCTCTTTCTCCCAAAGTTATGTTATTCTTTTTCTGAACGTGAAAACGTTTTCTGCCTTTCTATTTTCCCAACTTCCACTAATATTTCCTTAACTCCCCCATCATTTCACTTAACTCCCTTAAATTCTATTAACTTCTCAATTAACTCCCCATATTTCCAAATAAATAATATTCTTACTCCTTTCTATTAAATAATAAAAACAATCATATATTCACATAAATACTATATAATAAAATATAATACACCACTTAAACCACACGTATTATTTAAAATCATATAGAAGACTCTAAAT
Organism: Medicago lupulina; assembly: GCA_958299785.1. Taxonomy (NCBI): domain Eukaryota; kingdom Viridiplantae; phylum Streptophyta; class Magnoliopsida; order Fabales; family Fabaceae; genus Medicago; species Medicago lupulina. The sequence goes on along the minus strand of OY283139.1, from coordinate 52,313,442 downwards.
ATATCAATAATAAATAATTTAACGACTAGGGCGTTACAACTCTCCCCAACTTAGAGAATTTTCGTCCTCGAAAATGTACATAAGAAACAACTAGCCATAGCAGCATCATTACGACCCGCCATTTCAAAGTTCTACATAAGAAACAACAATTCAGAACAACAACAAAAGCAACATTAGAGTTGACACTCTATCCTAGGTGGCTCAACACGACTCTACTACTTGGCCGGACGGACCAACCTTCTCTGATACCAATTGTAACACCCCGTTTCCCAAAACAACATGATTTTATTATAACAATCAGAGTCAATTCTCAAACGGAGCATTACACTGCTTATTCTCAAAAATTCTTTAATAGAAAATAAAACTATTAAATTCCAACAACCAATCTTATAAAAACTGCAGCGGAAAATTCTTTTCAAATCATTATTAATCTCCAACAAACCTTGGCACAACGGCCTCAACAAATTTAAATATTATTCAACACCATTTAAACTTCAACAACATTTTTCAAAATTAGATACATAAAGGAATGAAGAACATAAATGACGCTTCCCATCCCGTTACGTATCAGAGCCTACGACACAAGAGCCAACTCCTATCTATCCTTTGCTACCTGCACTTGCCCACGAGGCGGCAATTCCAGCAGAAGGGGTGAGTTCACAAAACAAAAGTAATATATAAATATATGAGTCATCAAATTGCATCGAATACAACAACAAATAATAACAATCATCATCAGCATAGGCAGCAACATCATCAATATAAGCAACAACATCATCAATATTAGCAAAAACATCATCAATATAAGCAACAACATCATCAATATTAGCAACAACATCATCAATATAAGCAACACCATCATCAATATTAGCAACACCATCATCAATATTATTTAGATTCATCTTCGGTTAACAACATCAACGACATCATCACTTGTGGCGACACCTCATCAATATAAGCAACAACATCATCAATATTAGCAACAACATCATCAAGATTAGCAACAACATCATCAATATAAGCAACAACATCATCAATATTAGCAACAACATCATCAATATAAGCAACACCATCATCAATATTAGCAACACCATCATCAATATTATTTAGATTCATCTTCGGTTAACAACATCAACGACATCATCACTTGTGGCGACACCTCACCAACAACTTCTCTACAAAACAACTCACACCTACAACAACTAATGCAAGACTCCATCAACTACTAATGCATTATGCAAATGTGGTACCAACTATACAGGGCAGAGCCCTCACCTCTTTGAACAACAAAGTGTTCTAGGACATAAGTCCTCCCGCTTTGAACGACAAGGCGTTCCAGGGAAAAAACCCTCACCGCTTTGAACAACAAAGTGTTCCAGGACATAAGTCCTCCCGCTTTGAACGACAAGGCGTTCCAGGGCAAAAACCCTCACCGCTTTGAACAACAAAGTGTTCCAGGACATAAGTCCTCCCGCTTTGAACGACAAGGCGTTCCAGGGCAAAAGCCCTCCCGCTTTTATGCATTATGCAATGAACTCCACTTGTGTATATCATCATACAACATCAACGACTCAATGGTGTATATCAGCATACAACCAAACAACAACGACATCAACATCTGTGCCTAATACTTATGACACACTCCCCAACTTGGACAACACGACTCAACAACATCAACAACGGGAACAACGATACACCGTATATAATTATACATATATAAACATACATATTCCAACGTATCAACAACAATAGCAACATATACATTAATCAATTACATTCATATCAAAGTCCAAAACATTCTTGAAAAGCAAATCAAGTTCGATCAATAAGACCTAAGCCAAATACTTATAAGACACCTCAATTAAACCTCTAATACTTAAGTTTGAAGTTTGGGAACCAACCATAAGTTTTTGGACTAACTTGGGATAAGTTATGTTAAGTTTCCTTAAAGATTCCTAGAGACCCACCTGGACTATTTTCATCATAACTCAAAATCTACAAATCATTTTCAAGCCCAACCAATGCCACTAGAAAGCTAACTTAATTATCTAAAACTTTCATGTTTACACCAAAAGCTAGTTCAAAGCAGAAATGGGTGAAAAATAGTGAAATACGGATGATCTGATTTTTGAGGAAGCGTGTCACGTTTTTAGAAAACGTGTCACGTTTTTATGCCCAGAATTACTATGCATTCTGTCGACCAAAAACGTGACGCGCTTGCCAAAACGTGGCACGTTTTTGCGGTATCAAATCTGGACTCAGCTTCAACTAAAAGTGCGATTTCAGCATGGTTCTACCCGAAAATCCCAACTTTGATCCCTCAATTACCCAAAATAATTCAGAACAATGTTTATGGGTTCAATACACAACAACACAACGGAAACATCTCATAGAAACATCATCAATCATGCATAATTCATCAACAATGGTATTTTTCATGTTCTTAACCCTAAATCAACAAATCACCATTTTCAATCCAAAATCATGAAAACATACATGTATATATTAACCAATGAATTGCTAGCCCACCCTTACCTTAGATTGTTTTCCTGAAATCAAGCCGCGTTCTTCTCTCTTCTTGCTCCTTCACTCTTCTCTAGGTTTTCTCTCCTCTTTCTCCCAAAGTTATGTTATTCTTTTTCTGAACGTGAAAACGTTTTCTGCCTTTCTATTTTCCCAACTTCCACTAATATTTCCTTAACTCCCCCATCATTTCACTTAACTCCCTTAAATTCTATTAACTTCTCAATTAACTCCCCATATTTCCAAATAAATAATATTCTTACTCCTTTCTATTAAATAATAAAAACAATCATATATTCACATAAATACTATATAATAAAATATAATACACCACTTAAACCACACGTATTATTTAAAATCATATAGAAGACTCTAAATATATCAATAATAAATAATTTAACGACTAGGGCGTTACAACTCTCCCCAACTTAGAGAATTTTCGTCCTCGAAAATGTACATAAGAAACAACTAGCCATAGCAGCATCATTACGACCCGCCATTTCAAAGTTCTACATAAGAAACAACAATTCAGAACAACAACAAAAGCAACATTAGAGTTGACACTCTATCCTAGGTGGCTCAACACGACTCTACTACTTGGCCGGACGGACCAACCTGCTCTGATACCAATTGTAACACCCCGTTTCCCAAAACAACATGATTTTATTATAACAATCAGAGTCAATTCTCAAACGGAGCATTACACTGCTTATTCTCAAAAATTCTTTAATAGAAAATAAAACTATTAAATTCCAACAACCAATCTTATAAAAACTGCAGCGGAAAATTCTTTTCAAATCATTATTAATCTCCAACAAACCTTGGCACAACGGCCTCAACAAATTTAAATATTATTCAACACCATTTAAACTTCAACAACATTTTTCAAAATTAGATACATAAAGGAATGAAGAACATAAATGACGCTTCCCATCCCGTTACGTATCAGAGCCTACGACACAAGAGCCAACTCCTATCTATCCTTTGCTACCTGCACTTGCCCACGAGGCGGCAATTCCAGCAGAAGGGGTGAGTTCACAAAACAAAAGTAATATATAAATATATGAGTCATCAAATTGCATCGAATACAACAACAAATAATAACAATCATCATCAGCATAGGCAGCAACATCATCAATATAAGCAACAACATCATCAATATTAGCAAAAACATCATCAATATAAGTAACAACATCATCAATATTAGCAACAACATCATCAATATAAGCAACACCATCATCAATATTAGCAACACCATCATCAATATTATTTAGATTCATCTTCGGTTAACAACATCAACGACATCATCACTTGTGGCGACACCTCATCAATATAAGCAACAACATCATCAATATTAGCAACAACATCATCAAGATTAGCAACAACATCATCAATATAAGCAACAACATCATCAATATTAGCAACAACATCATCAATATAAGCAACACCATCATCAATATTAGCAACACCATCATCAATATTATTTAGATTCATCTTCGGTTAACAACATCAACGACATCATCACTTGTGGCGACACCTCACCAACAACATCTCTACAAAACAACTCACACCTACAACAACTAATGCAAGACTCCATCAACTACTAATGCATTATGCAAATGTGGTACCAACTATACAGGGCAGAGCCCTCACCTCTTTGAACAACAAAGTGTTCCAGGACATAAGTCCTCCCGCTTTGAACGACAAGGCGTTCCAGGGAAAAAACCCTCACCGCTTTGAACAACAAAGTGTTCCAGGACATAAGTCCTCCCGCTTTGAACGACAAGGCGTTCCAGGGCAAAAACCCTCACCGCTTTGAACAACAAAGTGTTCCAGGACATAAGTCCTCCCGCTTTGAACGACAAGGCGTTCCAGGGCAAAAGCCCTCCCGCTTTTATGGATTATGCAATGAACTCCACTTGTGTATATCATCATACAACATCAACGACTCAATGGTGTATATCAGCATACAACCAAACAACAACGACATCAACATCTGTGCCTAATACTTATGACACACTCCCCAACTTGGACAACACGACTCAACAACATCAACAACGGGAACAACGATACACCGTATATAATTATACATATATAAACATACATATTCCAACGTATCAACAACAATAGCAACATATACATTAATCAATTACATTCATATCAAAGTCCAAAACATTCTTGAAAAGCAAATCAAGTTCGATCAATAAGACCTAAGCCAAATACTTATAAGACACCTCAATTAAACCTCTAATACTTAAGTTTGAAGTTTGGGAACCAACCATAAGTTTTTGGACTAACTTGGGATAAGTTATGTTAAGTTTCCTTAAAGATTCCTAGAGACCCACCTGGACTATTTTCATCATAACTCAAAATCTACAAATCATTTTCAAGCCCAACCAATGCCACTAGAAAGCTAACTTAATTATCTAAAACTTTCATGTTTACACCAAAAGCTAGTTCAAAGCAGAAATGGGTGAAAAATAGTGAAATACGGATGATCTGATTTTTGAGGAAGCGTGTCACGTTTTTAGAAAACGTGTCACGTTTTTATGCCCAGAATTACTATGCATTCTGTCGACCAAAAACGTGACGCGCTTGCCAAAACGTGGCACGTTTTTGCGGTATCAAATCTGGACTCAGCTTCAACTAAAAGTGCGATTTCAGCATGGTTCTACCCGAAAATCCCAACTTTGATCCCTCAATTACCCAAAATAATTCAGAACAATGTTTATGGGTTCAATACACAACAACACAACGGAAACATCTCATAGAAACATCATCAATCATGCATAATTCATCAACAATGGTATTTTTCATGTTCTTAACCCTAAATCAACAAATCACCATTTTCAATCCAAAATCATGAAAACATACATGTATATATTAACCAATGAATTGCTAGCCCACCCTTACCTTAGATTGTTTTCCTGAAATCAAGCCGCGTTCTTCTCTCTTCTTGCTCCTTCACTCTTCTCTAGGTTTTCTCTCCTCTTTCTCCCAAAGTTATGTTATTCTTTTTCTGAACGTGAAAACGTTTTCTGCCTTTCTATTTTCCCAACTTCCACTAATATTTCCTTAACTCCCCCATCATTTCACTTAACTCCCTTAAATTCTATTAACTTCTCAATTAACTCCCCATATTTCCAAATAAATAATATTCTTACTCCTTTCTATTAAATAATAAAAACAATCATATATTCACATAAATACTATATAATAAAATATAATACACCACTTAAACCACACGTATTATTTAAAATCATATAGAAGACTCTAAATATATCAATAATAAATAATTTAACGACTAGGGCGTTACAACTCTCCCCAACTTAGAGAATTTTCGTCCTCGAAAATGTACATAAGAAACAACTAGCCATAGCAGCATCATTACGACCCGCCATTTCAAAGTTCTACATAAGAAACAACAATTCAGAACAACAACAAAAGCAACATTAGAGTTGACACTCTATCCTAGGTGGCTCAACACGACTCTACTACTTGGCCGGACGGACCAACCTGCTCTGATACCAATTGTAACACCCCGTTTCCCAAAACAACATGATTTTATTATAACAATCAGAGTCAATTCTCAAACGGAGCATTACACTGCTTATTCTCAAAAATTCTTTAATAGAAAATAAAACTATTAAATTCCAACAACCAATCTTATAAAAACTGCAGCGGAAAATTCTTTTCAAATCATTATTAATCTCCAACAAACCTTGGCACAACGGCCTCAACAAATTTAAATATTATTCAACACCATTTAAACTTCAACAACATTTTTCAAAATTAGATACATAAAGGAATGAAGAACATAAATGACGCTTCCCATCCCGTTACGTATCAGAGCCTACGACACAAGAGCCAACTCCTATTGTCATCGCGATTTTCGGGTGTCAAACCATTAATTGGGTTTGAACCTTTCAATCATTTGATGTTTCTATTTTTTTTGGGGAAGGTAAAATCGAGAAAACCTCAGAAATCCTAAGTTCGGGGCTGATTTCATCGCGGGAAGGTGTTAGGCACCCGCGGTGACTATAGTATCCTATAGGAACCGTTTTCTATGCTTTACGTTTACGCGTTGCTTTTATCGTTTATTTGTAAAAAGATTAGTTTTAAGAATGAGAGGGAGAAGATGGGATTTTTATTTTATTGGACTTGGAGAGATTTTGAGTCTCTTGCCTACATACCCTTTTAAGGGATCAAAATTCCATGTAGTTCTCTTCCAAAATATTTTTGTGAGTTTTGTTTGTTTTTAAGTTTGAAAAAAGATTTTTGAAGAAAGGAAGGAGGCCGTCTAGGCATTAGAATTGAAAAAGAAAGCATTTGGTTGATTCGATTGTTAATGAAAAAACGGTTAAAGTTGGGAATTAATTGCATTTTTGATTTGATTAAGAAAATAAAGGGAAAATCCTTCGGAGTTTTGACTCCGAGGTTTGTTTGAAAAAGATTTGAAGTGATGGAAATTATTTGTTTTTCAAAAAGATTGATTTTTCTAAGTATCGCGTATCCTAAACATACACCTAGCGATGAACATACAACGTGTGTGCGTGTGTCGGTGCATGTGTCGGTGTACATCATCATAGTCCATAGTCTTTTACATCGGGTCCTATTTTACATTCTATAGCTTTGCATGAAATTAAAGTAAAGGTAAACTAAACCTAAATATTACATGAATTAATGGAAATTGTATAAGGGTGACTAAAGGAAGAAAATCAAATGAGAGTGTGGCAATGCTTGCAATGTGCATGAGACATAGAACCAAATGGTTAATAATGAAATGAGGGATAATAGCATGAGTAGTAATGCATAATAGATGAAATTTACTAACAAAGCACTAAACCAATTGAAAAAAGATGAAGTGAGCATAACTAAAAACATTAAGCAAATTGCAAAAGAACAAACACCAAAAATAATGCAAATGACACTAAACTAAGACCTAAAATCTAAACTAAATCCTATGACCTATAATCCTCATCACAACAAGTTTTAGAGATTTATTTCAAGCGTCAAAGCGTAAACCAAGTAGCACAAAATCAACACACACTCCTTTATATGCATTTTATCATTTTAAAACACTTTACATTGCTTGTAATGCAAGAAACCAAAGATGCAATCCACAAACAGTAGCAGCTATCACAAATCATGAGAAAAACGTTACACAAATCATATGTCAAGCATCAGAACCATACCATACAAAAGTTGGAGCGAGTATTGCGTATGAAACGTCATGAAAACGCCGAAACGGGCATAAATCATCACAAAAAGCAAACACACATATTTTTCTCTAATTTTCATATGTAAAATATCACAACACATCAAGAAAATAGTAAAAAACATACAGTAAAAATCTTAGAATTTTTCAATGAAGTTTGGCATGCAACAGGTCCAATTAGCAAGTATCAAGGTGCAAATAGCAAGAAAAAACTCAAGAAATTGAAAGAAAGCCAAAAACTGGAAGCCCAAGGATTCTAGGCCCAAAAACCCACGGACCTGATGGGTACGGATCAGACCAATGCACCAGGTGCGTTGGATTGATCCGGATCCATCAAGATCCTGATCAAACGGCTAGGAACAGACGAGGGTGGGTCGGGTTTTGGATCAACCCGACCCAAACACACATATAAAAAGGCTATGAGCCCGGTTTGTTCATTTGGGTCGCATCTTTCTCTTTCTTCCCTTCTCTTCTCCAGCCGTTCTCTCGTGTTCTTGAACCCTAACCCTAACTTACTTGAATCCACCCAGAAACAGAGGAATCTTGGCTTAAACGCCTTGATTCTTGTTTCTAATCATGGTTCTGATGCTAAAATTCATATGAACACTGGGGATCCGTGTGGATTTGTTGAATCAGTACGGTTTTGAACCGTTTTGGATTCTTCTTGGTTCGAAGCTTTCTCACGCGAGATCCTTACGGATTCGTTGGTTTGCAACGGCTGAAAGTCGTTGTAAACCTCAGAATCTTCGTTGTTTTTTGGAAAAAAGTTAGGGTTTCACGAACTTCGACTGGAAAAGCTTCGAATCTGCATGAACTCGCATCAAACCAGTGTTCATTACTGTTTACGAATGGGAAAAGGTGAGTTTCTTTGATTATTACCTGATTTTGTTCGGAGATTTGCTTTGAGTCTTTGAAATGCTTCGATTCAAAGCTGTTTTCAATGATTCTTGGTTTGAATTCTGAAATAGAGCTGGTGATTTTCTGCTTCTTCCCTTTAACCGGTTCGGATTCTTCAGTTTCTTCACCCTCTTCTTCTCAACTTCTCACGCTCTGTGATCGCACAAGATTCGTCGCTTTCAGTGATGAACTTTGTGCTTGAATTGCAGTGTAAAGATTCAATGATGATGATTCCGCTTCGAATCTCTGAGAATCAACGAAACTCCTATTGAAATTGCTCCAATTTTGATTCCGGAACCCTAGCCTTCTTCTTCGTGTTCTTCAGCTTCTTTTGATTTTGTTGCATTTTGATCTAACTAACATGAGAGAGGAATTGGTGAACTGTTTGTGATGTGGCGCGTTATGAATGGGATCTCTCTGACTGGTACAGTACCGCGCCTTTTATAGGCTGACACATGTGCATATGAGCCTATGGCAGCATGACACCTGGATTCGGCCAGCTGGCGTGGCACCTGAACTGATTAAAAAGAAAGAAAGGACTTTTCTGCAATTTTGTAAAGTTTGGGACCTTTTTGTAAATGAAAAAAAAGATGGACTGTTTTTTTAAAAGAATTAAAGAATTGGACTGTTTCCAAAAGAATTGGGACAAACTTGCAAAAAAAACAAAATATTTGGACTGAATTGCAATTTTTAAAAGTATTTGGACTAAAATGTAAAAATAATAAAATTGGCTAAAAAATGTAATTTGAAATGCAACGTAAAGTGAAACGATTAAAATTGACACAACGGACTAAAAGGAACAAATTACACAATGAGGTATTTTAAAATACCTCTCTGCCCAAAATTTATTTGATGTGAAAAGACTAAAATGCCCCTGGGGCAAAAACGACTCAAACTGACTCAGATGCAAAACTAAGATGATTTTGGTACAAAATTTAATTAATGATTCATGCAAACAAATTGAAAAGACTCAGGGACAAATTGCAGGGACTGAAAATGGGTTCCTTTGTGGGAAATGACCAAAATACCCTTTTGTGTGATTTTATGTAAAAATTTAAAAGACTGAAACAGTAATGCATGCAATTGAAGCACAGTAGAAAACACGGTGAATTTGAAAGGATTAGAAAATAGCAGGGAAATTGAAAGAGTATTTTTAGGTCCAAAATGAGGGTATGACAGCTGCCCCTATTTAAGTTTCTTCGTTTGGAGAGTCAAGAGACGGAGTCTTTGGCTTGACGCGACGAAGATACTTAAATATCGACATTAGCACTGATTTTGGGCGTAAAAATATATTTGTAAATGCCATGTATGCCATGCAACATTTGTGTTATGAATGCAAGACAACTGAGAATTGAGTTTAACAAAATATGTCGTATCCATTGCGGGATTGGTAGACATTGACAGAATAGCAAACAACAGAGTATGTCGTATCCATTGCGGGACTGATTGACATTAACAGAACAACAAAAAGGAAAATGTCGCATCCATTGCGGGACTGATTGACATTAAAATAACAAGATCACAAGACTCACTGGGGAGACTCGAAAGCAAATCTGACAGGTACAAGCTGTTCTTGGGCGCGAACTAGCCACTTGACCGGGAATATTGACAACAAAGGGCGCAAGCTGCTCTTGTATTTGAGCTGGCTACTTGGCTGAAAGCAAATATAGAAAGCACAAGCCGTTCTTGGACACGAACTAGTTACTTGGCTGAAAGAAAACAAGGTAGAAAGCACAAGCCGTTCTTGGACACGAACTAGTTACTTGGCCGATAGGAAACAAAATAGAAAGCACGAGCTGTTCTTGGATTTGAACTAGTCGCTCGGCGGGTATCAAAAGGGTAGGTACAAGCTGTTCTTGGATGTGAACTTGCTACTTGACCGATAACAGAAACAAATTGATAGGTACAAGCTGTTCTTGGATGCGAACTTGCCGCTTGACCGATAACAAGAGTGAATTGGCAGGCACAAGCTGTTCTTGGATGCAAACTTGCTGCTTGACCGATAACAGAAACAAATTGTGTTTGAAAAAGACTTGAATTTGATTGACATAACTGCAGGGGCTCGAATTTGACAGGAATGTTGACAAGACTGTTGAACTTTGAGATTGACATGACAGCAGACATTTATTGTTGGCAGAAGAAATTTGAGGTTGACATGATTGATTTTGATTGAAATTAACATAGGAGTTGAGAATGCAGATGCGTATGAATAGCATGACATTTTATCGAATGCATGAACATGTAAGATGCATGATTATGCATGTATGAATGTTTTGGAATGCATGATGGTTGGCAATTTATAGACACAATCGCAGAGACAGACGAAACATTGGAATATTGAACACGTGATGGCTCGTGCTCGGACATATAATCGCAAAAGTTCCTCTTCTGGGGATGCCATCGCTTGAAGATACATCGAGACCATTGCTGAGGGCAGGAAGCTGTAAAATTATAGAGAAAGAATAGTTTGAACTGTATTGCCGCTTGCTGGAACGGTCACGTAAGTGCTTTGGACATCGCATCTGTGGTCAATGCTTTTGCATGTTTGTCTTTTCATTTTTTTATTTTTTCTTTTCTTATTTTCATCATCCCATTTTTGCCTGGATCGCCCTTTCGGGTTTTCGACCCACCGGGGAATAGTTTTTTTTTTTGTGTTGCCCCTGTTTTTGCCTGAATTGCCTTTGAAGGTTGTCAATCCATCGGGGTGCTCATTCTTGCTTAAGCCGCCCTTTCGGGTTTTCAGCTTAGCGAGCATATTCATTTTTCATGCCTTTCATTCTGTTTTTCATTCTTGCCATTGACCACAGACCGTCACTGGGAGGAAGGCTTGCTAGTAACTTGAATTGGAACTGATATCAATATAGATTTGTTCATGCATGTTCATTTGAATGTACCTAGCTGTTCAGGCTTGTTTTTCAAAATACTAAAAAATTTTCAATTTTCACAATGTTTATTCCAGACATGCATCATTATTAACATAGAAAAAATCTTTTTGTACAAAGTTTTGAAAATAGAATAGAAAAATAGAGTGCCAAACAAAAGCATAGGCTCAAATTGATGTATAAGGGTGGTAATCGGCCAAAAGCGCGACCCCACAGATTTGCAAATCTTGGAAAATGGTAATTTTATTGGTTGATGGTACATTGAACACAGTAACTGCTATGGTATCTGAAACTCTTGAATCCGCAGGCGTCGGAACCTCGGATGAGAACAGCTAAACATCAATTGCAAAGATCCCAAGGGGAAACGTAATTTGCCAAATATAGTCAATTGTCTTTTATTTCAATCTCATTTTTGCATGAACCGCCCTTTCGGGTTTTCGGCTCATCGAGACGCTCATTTTTGCCTGAGTTACATGTAATCTCAGCGAGCTTTTACATTTTTGTTTCTTGTCCCTTATTTTGCCTGGACCGCCCTTTCGGGTTTTCGATCCACCGGGAAGCGCATTTTTGCCTAGGCCGCCCTTTCGGGTTTTCGACCTACCACGCTGTTCTTTTCATCTTTAGACAAAGTACTTCTTGACTATATCGGCATTCACAGGATTCGGAAGCTCTACCCCATCCATATGCGTGAGAATCAAAGCACCGCCAGAGAAAGCCTTCTTGACAACATAAGGTCCCTCATAGTTAGGCGTCCACTTGCCCCTTGGGTCGGGTTGCTGATTCATTCTTCTTTTCAATACGAGCTCACCCTCCTTGAATTCCCGAGGACGGACCTTCTTGTCAAAAGCATTTTTCATCCTTGTTTGATACATCTGACCGTGAGCCAAAGCGTCCAGGCGTCTTTCCTCAATCAAATTCAACTGGTCGTATCGACTCTGGCACCATTCAGCCTCAGACAACTTTGCTTCCATAACCACACGGAGAGACGGAATCTCCACTTCCAATGGAAGGACTGCTTCCATGCCGTACACCAGAGAAAAAGGCGTTGCCCCGGTTGAACTACGAACTGTAGTGCGGTAGCCATGTAGAGCATAGGGCAACATCTCATGCCAGTCTTTGTATGTTGTTACCATCTTCTGCACAATCTTCTTGATGTTCTTATTGGCGGCCTCGACTGCACCATTCATCTGAGGTCTGTAAGGAGAAGAATTGTGGTGTTCAATCTTGAATTTCTCGCATAAGGCTTGCACCATGTCATTGTTCAGGTTGGTACCGTTGTCAGTGATGATCTTGCTAGGAACACCATACCGACAGATGATATTGTTCTTGATGAACTTGACTACTACTTGCTTAGTCACATTGGCATATGATGCAGCTTCGACCCATTTGGTGAAATAATCGATTGCTACCAGGATAAAATGATGACCGTTTGAAGCTTTCGGTTCAATTCTTCCGATCATATCAATGCCCCACATAGAGAAAGGCCACGGAGAAGACATAACATTGAGAGCGTGCGGAGGTACGTGGATTTTATCAGCATATACTTGGCATTTGTGGCACTTCCTGGCGTACTGATAGCAATCACGCTCCATGGTCATCCAGTAGTAACCAGCTCTCAACAGCTTTCTAGACATAACGTGCCCCGATGCGTGGGTCCCAAAGGTGCCATCGTGCACATCGTGCATTAGCTGTTCTGCCTCACATTCATCAACGCATCTTAACAACATCATATCAAAATTTCTTTTGTACAGGACGTCGCCATCCAGCAGGAACCTGCTAGCCAGCCTGCGCAACGTCTTCTTGTCTTTGTTGGAAGCACCTGGAGGATACTCACGGCTTTGCAAAAATTGTTTGATATCATAGTACCAGGGCTTGTTGCCAACCTCGCCTGAACCTGTTTGTACAATTGCATCACTGACAGTAAACACATGGGCGGGCCGGTCTAAGCGTTGTACTTTGATCATCGGCACATGATTCCAATGGTTCACTTGAAGCATGGAAGACAAGGTAGCAAGAGCATCGGCCATTTGGTTCTCCTCTCGGGGAATATGGTGCAACTCGACCTTTGTAAAATACGTCAACAGACGTCTTGCATAATCACGGTAAGGGATCAAATTAGCATGATGGGTCTCCCATTCTCCCTTTATCTGGTTGATGACTAGTGCAGAGTCTCCATAGATGTCCAGATGCTTGATTCTCATATCGATGGCTTCTTCGATTCCCAGGATGCACGCTTCGTACTCGGCCACGTTGTTGGTGCACTCAAACACAATCCGGGCTGTGAAAGGAATGTGATGCCCCTGCGGAGCCACAATTACTGCGCCAATTCCTCGGCCATAGGCATTAACAGCACCATCAAAGACCAATCCCCACTGGCTATCAGGGTCTGGGCCTTCACCGATCAGTGGTTCTTCACAGTCTCTTGATTTCAAGAACATGACCTCTTCGTCAGGGAAATCGAACTTCAAAGGTTGATAATCATCCAGTGGCTGGCAAGCGAGATGGTCAGCCAGGACACTCCCCCTAATGGCCTTCTGGGCTTTAAACACAATATCATACTCTGACAGTAACATTTGCCAACGTGCGATTTTTCCAGTGACAGCCGGTTTCTCAAAGATGTACTTGATTGGATCCATCCGGGATATCAACCAAGTCGTATGATTCATCAAGTAATGACGCAGGCGTTTGGCGGCCCAGGCTAGTGCACAACAGGTTTTCTCGAGCATTGTATACCGAGTCTCACAATCGGTGAACTTCTTGCTCAAATAGTAGATTGCATGCTCTTTCTTTCCAGTTTCATCTTGCTGACCGAGCACACATCCCATAGACTCATCCAACACTGACAGATACATAATCAAAGGCCTTCCTTCCACCGGTGGAACGAGGATAGGAGGTTCTAGCAAGTAACTCTTGATGTTGTCGAAAGCTTCTTGGCATTCATCATTCCATACCACAGGTTGATTCTTCCTGAGTAACTTGAAAATTGTCCCGCAGGTTGCAGTCATGTGGGATATAAATCTAGAAATGTAGTTCAAACGCCCGAGGAACCCTCTGACTTGCTTCTCGGTTTGCGGGGCCGGAATTATCCTTGGTACCCAAGTTAAACAACTCAATCACTCCTGGTGAGGCTGAATGGCTTTCTCCTCTTGTTCAAACAGTCGAGCAATCTCATCTGGTATGTCATCACTATCTTCATCCTCGGCTTCGGACACCAGGGATTCAACAGTTGGAAGAAACATAGGGTTACTGTGTTCAACGGGCTTACTTTGGTTCGATCTGCGTGACATGATTGGATGATTTTTAGAAAATAGTTTTCATGCAGATCTTTGAAATTAATAGGAAAGTGCAGATGTTTTGGTTTTTTCTGGCATTACCATTATTTCCAAGGGAAAAGCATTAAAGAAAGAAAAAGAGTCGTGAAAGAAACGACGTTTTTTTTTATTGATAATGGTGATGTCGGAACGAACATGCCCTTTACAAAAGAGTCACTTCCGCCTCGGGCATGGCGGAAGGATTGTTATTTTGAAAATAAAGCCTAAACAGCAAGACATATTACTTAGGATCATGCACAAACACAGGGAGATTGATAACGTTCCAGTTATTTGCAATGCCTCCTGGTATCACGAATGTGGGCCTGGCCCCTCTTTCAGCAGCACCATCGAGAATTGCATTGGTAAATCCAGCACTACGGAACGTTCCAGTTGACATGCCTGACATCGGAGAGAAACCGAGACCCTCTTTGTGTTTGTTGTCCTGCAGCTGTATCAATCGGCCCCAACCAGCGGCCTGACCCTCCTGAACGGCTCTCTGCGCATCCTTTAATGAAGCCATGGCAGCATTAGCTCTCTTGGGCTCCGTACCCTCGATAGTCAAACCCTGGAATGCAGTTCCTTCGGCAGACTTAGCTTCGATACAAGAGAAGGATGATAACTGGCTGACCAGATAAGCTTCTTCTCCATGCACTGTCACAAGTTTGCCATTCCTTACGAACTTCAGCTTCTGATGGAGGGTAGAAGTGACTGCCCCAGCCTCGTGTATCCAAGGTCTCCCGAGCAGGCAACTGTAAGAGGCATCTATGTCCATAACCTGGAATGTAATCATGAATGTTTCAGGACCAATAGTCATGGGGAGATCTACTTCTCCGAGCACAGTTTTACGGGAACCATCGAAAGCCTTGACTAGAAAAGTACTCCTTCTCAGAGGAACCCCTCGGCAACTTAACTGATCCAAAGTCGACTTAGGCATCACATTCAACGACGACCCAGTGTCTACTAACACGTTGGACAGCATATCTGTTTTGCAGTTCATGGAAATATGCAGGGCCAAGTTGTGGTGCTTTCCTGCCTCTGGAAGTTCATCTTCACCAAACCAAAAGTTACTGCAAGCAGTGATGTTAGCCACTATTCCGCCAAATTGTTCCTCTGTGACTTCGTGGTCAACGTAGGCTTGTTCCAACACCTTCAATAACACATTCCTGTGAGCCTCCGAACTGAGGAGTAGAGACAAGATGGATATCTTCGAAGGAGTCTGTAACAGCTGATCAACAATCTTATAATCGCTCTTCTTGATTATCCTCAAAATCTCATCCAGATTGGAATCATCAATGGAACGGCCTGGGTGGCTGGTACTTTCAACAGCAGGAGGGATTGTTAATGGAGTAGTCTTATCAGCAGGAATTGTAACTTGCACATCATCTTTCTTCTGGAATAAAAGTGGTCGGACCTTGCCGCTCCTCAAAGCTGTCACTTCAGCGATACTGCCTACTGTGCTTGAGGACACCAAAGGTACTTCTTTCCCGTTTTCCAACATAGTCGCACTGTACTTGTACGGGATGGCTTTTGCAGAAGTATATGGCACCGGACCAGGTAACCGTATGACCAACGGCTCAGCATCCTTCTGGACGGGTGCGCTCCTGACTGGAGTATCATGGAAGATCGGCACTATCATACAGACATCACTGGTAGTCAAGTAGTTGTCATTCATCAATCTTTGGACATCAGTCTGAACTACACTGCAACCCATAGGGTTCTGAAGACATTCACAGCAGGCGGCGTGGTCGTGGCTGAACAGAGCAGCTCGGCATAGCTTGATATGTAGTGGCACCAGGGGTGTAGCAACATTACGGACACTGAGACGAGGGATTTCTTCATAGACTTCAATCATATTCACAGCGGCATGGTTGGGGAGTGGATTGTCAAGTACGTGCGGGACATTGTTTTCAAAGGACAGCTTTCCCTGGTCAATCAACTTCTTTACAATGTATTTCAGAGCGTAGCAGCCTTCTACGTCATAACCTAGGGCGCCTTGGTGGAAATCACATCTGAGATCGGAGCGGAACCTGGGAGGCAATGGGTTCGGCGGAGGCTTGCCGGGTCTAGTGGTGCAATATCCCTTATGTAAAAGAGTTGGGAGTAGTTCGGCATACGCCATTGGTATCGGCGGGAAAGATGGTCTAGATTGAGGACCTTGTTGTTGTTGTTGCGGTTGTTGTTGGGCTAATGGTTGTTGTTGTATCTGTTGGGCGATGGCATTGACAGGGACCTGAGGTTGGCCCGGCAGTGGAGGGTATTGATGGTAAAACGGCGGATAAAACGGATGTTGAGCATATTGTAGGTACTGATACGGTTGAGGCAGTTGTGTAGCATTGACAGGAGCGGCAGTGGCAGATTGATTGGTTCCGGCAGACACCATTCCAACTTCTGATTCCTTTTTCTTATGGTGACCATTGCCGTACTTCTTCGGTGCATTCGAAGATTCACCTTTCTCAAACACAATAATCCCTTCTCGGACAGCTTCCTCCAAGCGAGTCCCCATAGTGACCATCTCAGAGAAATTGCTTGGGGCAGCAATAATCATTCTCTCAACATAATCTTTCTTCAGGGTCTTCAAGAATGTTTGAGTCTTTTCTTCCTCGTCCAAGGCGGGGGTGATACGGGCAGCTGCCCCCCTCCACCTCTGTGCGTATTCGCGAAAGCTTTCGTCCTTTTTCTGAGAAAGGGACCGGAGGAATTCTCTATTCGGCTTGAGCCTGGTGTTAAACCCATAGTGGTTCTTGAAAGCAGTAGCCAGATCATCAAAAGTGTGGATATCATCCTTGCTCAACCCGGTGTACCATTCCGCGGCATCTTCCTTTAGACTATCCTGGAAGCAATGGATCATAAGCGAATCATTGTCTGCGTGGTTAGCCATCTTCCGGACATACTTGATAATGTGGTTCTGAGGGCAAGTCAGCCCGTTGTAGTGGTCGAATTCCGGGACCTTGAATTTTCTGGGAACATCTACTCGCGGCACCAAACAAAGATCGTGGGTTCTGACGAGGTCACTGCTCCCACGGTTGGCCTTGATCTCGCGACGGAGTTCTCTGGCAAGTTCTTCCATTCTTTCTTCCATAGTTCCCAATACAGGAGTTTTTCCACGGTAATCATCAGCATTGGCGCCCTGAGGCGTAGGGTGCACAATCGGAACTGTGTAGACCGTTGACTGAGGCAAGGTAGTGTGAAGAGATGTGAAATCTGGTGGGGGTACTTGACCAACATTAGCGGCACCTGAAGTCGCGGTTCCTGAAACACCGGCTGCAGTATCGGGAGCGAAATAAGGTGGGAGTCCATACGGGAATCCTCTTGGCATGATGAACCGGCTATCAAAAGTTGATACTGGAATTGCCTCCGTGGTCTCTGGCGCAGACGAGGCTGGTTGCTCTTGAGCGGCTACCAGAGCGGTCATGGCGTCGAGAGCTTTGGCTAACTCTTCTCTCACAGAAGCTAATTCAGTGCGGAGCTGTGCATTCTCTTCTTCCATAGCTACTTGATTTCTCCTTCTGTACTGTCTGGTCTGATGTACTCTGGTAGGTTGATCAGTCCTTCGAGCACGAGCCACTTTTCACTCTGCGGCAGAAGAACCAGGAGGCAATGAGCACTTGGAAGTTTTTTTTTTTTTTTTTGACCGATGAATGATGCATATGATGCATGATATGCAGATGCGGATGCAAAAAATGACTCTTTTATTACCAAAGGGTTTTTTTAGACAAATCAGAATTCTTTGCAAACATTTCTAGACTAACAAATTATTCAAAGCAAATTGTTTTGATACACGGAGCCAAGGGAGTAGGCTTCTGAAACATAAGCTGAACAAACAACATAACCAATAGCAATATAACCAATAACAGTCCTATCATCCAGAACTAAGGAGTGACTGGGTAGTATTCGGAATCCGAGTCTGAAGCTGAACCACAATGTCTGGCGAAGAAATCTCGACGACCTCTGACTCTCCTAGAGTCTCTCCTCAATAGATCATCCTTTTCTTCGAGCTCTTTCCTAACTCTGGCTAGCTCTTTCTTCAGCATTCGGTTCTCATGATCCTTCTGCTCGTCTCTACCATCCAAAGTCATGATCAAGTTCTCAGCCTCACTGTAACGGGCTTTCCATGCTCGCTTCTCCTCACTCTCCATAGCTAGATGCTCCTGATATAGCTCCTGAGTCGCGGGAAGCAATGGTAATGGTCTAGATGGAGTAGATGCAGATATATGCCTCATGGCAGGGTAAGGCATGCCGATCTCTTCGGCTCGGTCTATCACCCACTGAGTATAGGCCTCATGAGCAATACCAGATCTCACACCCAAATGCTTCACATCCCTCCTTCGAACCTTAGACCAAGCATCTGTAAAAGCTTTCCTTTGCCCGGTGGAGGCATTGGAATAGTAAAAGAACTCCTGAGATGTAGCAAGGTTAATGGGCTTTGCTCGCATAGGAAAACCAAACTGTCTCATGGCTAACTCGGGGTTGTAGTTGATTCCTCCCCGGGTACCGAGAAGAGGTACATTGAGGAAATCTCCACAACCAGTGATAATCTCCTTGACTCGAGCTGCTGGAGTGATCCAAACCGCTTCATCGGGAGTAAGAGCCATAATCCGCTGCGAATAAGACCAATTCTCCGTGTTGGCATGGAAAGAACTCGGGAGGTGAGAAATAAACCACCGATATAGAAGAGGTATGCAGCAAAGAATGATTCCGCGTCCCTTGAGAGTCCGATCATGGATGGCATGGTATGTGTCAGCTAACAAAGTAGGAACCGGATTCCTGGAATGGAAGATCTCAATAGCATTCATGTCCACAAAGTTGTCAAGATTAGGGAAGAGAATGAGCCCGTAGATAAGTAGTGCCAGAATAGCCTCAAGAGTGTCCTGACAAGTAGATTCAAGATTAGCCTGCTCAAGTAAGTACTTTGAAGTGAAACCCTGAATATGAGACTTGGTGACGAGATTCCTAGACACATCGGAAGTCTTGAGATATAGATCCTTAGCAATAACCAGAGGAGTAAGAGAAAATCCCGGGCCTGTGAAAGGTGTCTTCTTGGCTATAGGTAAACCCAATAAGCAAGAGTGAGCCTCGAGTGTAGGAACCAACTGAAAATCCAGGAAAGTGAAGCAACGGAAAACTGGGTCATAGAATTGCACTAGAGTGTGCACCAGCTTCTCTTCCACATTAGTCCGGAGAATACCAAGCAAACCACCATATCGGAGACGAAACCCAGTCGGATTCTTAACTTTGAGTGCCAACTCCCTTAGGCTAGCCAAATCAACTTCTTTGAACTTGTAAGACTTAGTCCTCTTCATGCCTGATCATATTTGCAAAGAATTTTAGTTTGTCTATACCCTTTGATAAATGCATGTAGAAATTTTATGCATGAATGCATGTATGCATGATTTTAATAAGGAAAGCACGGTGGGCTAAGGTAACAAGTGGACACGGTGTCCGGTGAAACTAAGGCTCTTGATAATAGTAACCAAGGTTCTACAAAGTTCCCAAACCACAACCTCTCTTGCGTACATCATGGTAGTACAAAGCGACGCTTGTCCATGATTATCCGTAAGAAGGTTTAGTTTGGGTGTAGTATCGCGTGACGACTAAATTTCGAGACAACGCTCGGTTTAGCCACCGCACTACGTCCTAAGAAAGGCCAAGGATGGGCTTGGTAACTACGGTTCATAGCCTTCATCGGTCAATTGGAAGTAAAATGCCTAAGCATGACAACACACGCCGGCAACATCACCTCCAAAATGCCTCAGCTATGTGAGATTGATCGCGTAATCCAATGCACGAGGCAACCCCCGGAATGGATTGTCGATTATATCTCTTCCTAATCCTAGGTTCACTCAGCCCGGGTATAGGGCTTTTGATATTCTCACCCCACACGTACATAAGAAAATTTTACAAGTAATAATAAAGCAAAACATAAACATAAAGCGTGTAAAACTAGGCGTAGCCCTAAAACTAGTCCCCAGTGAAGTCGCCATTTCTGTCATCGCGATTTTCGGGTGTCAAACCATTAATTGGGTTTGAACCTTTCAATCATTTGATGTTTCTATTTTTTTTGGGGAAGGTAAAATCGAGAAAACCTCAGAAATCCTAAGTTCGGGGCTGATTTCATCGCGGGAAGGTGTTAGGCACCCGCGGTGACTATAGTATCCTATAGGAACCGTTTTCTATGCTTTACGTTTACGCGTTGCTTTTATCGTTTATTTGTAAAAAGATTAGTTTTAAGAATGAGAGGGAGAAGATGGGATTTTTATTTTATTGGACTTGGAGAGATTTTGAGTCTCTTGCCTACATACCCTTTTAAGGGATCAAAATTCCATGTAGTTCTCTTCCAAAATATTTTTGTGAGTTTTGTTTGTTTTTAAGTTTGAAAAAAGATTTTTGAAGAAAGGAAGGAGGCCGTCTAGGCATTAGAATTGAAAAAGAAAGCATTTGGTTGATTCGATTGTTAATGAAAAAACGGTTAAAGTTGGGAATTAATTGCATTTTTGATTTGATTAAGAAAATAAAGGGAAAATCCTTCGGAGTTTTGACTCCGAGGTTTGTTTGAAAAAGATTTGAAGTGATGGAAATTATTTGTTTTTCAAAAAGATTGATTTTTCTAAGTATCGCGTATCCTAAACATACACCTAGCGATGAACATACAACGTGTGTGCGTGTGTCGGTGCATGTGTCGGTGTACATCATCATAGTCCATAGTCTTTTACATCGGGTCCTATTTTACATTCTATAGCTTTGCATGAAATTAAAGTAAAGGTAAACTAAACCTAAATATTACATGAATTAATGGAAATTGTATAAGGGTGACTAAAGGAAGAAAATCAAATGAGAGTGTGGCAATGCTTGCAATGTGCATGAGACATAGAACCAAATGGTTAATAATGAAATGAGGGATAATAGCATGAGTAGTAATGCATAATAGATGAAATTTACTAACAAAGCACTAAACCAATTGAAAAAAGATGAAGTGAGCATAACTAAAAACATTAAGCAAATTGCAAAAGAACAAACACCAAAAATAATGCAAATGACACTAAACTAAGACCTAAAATCTAAACTAAATCCTATGACCTATAATCCTCATCACAACAAGTTTTAGAGATTTATTTCAAGCGTCAAAGCGTAAACCAAGTAGCACAAAATCAACACACACTCCTTTATATGCATTTTATCATTTTAAAACACTTTACATTGCTTGTAATGCAAGAAACCAAAGATGCAATCCACAAACAGTAGCAGCTATCACAAATCATGAGAAAAACGTTACACAAATCATATGTCAAGCATCAGAACCATACCATACAAAAGTTGGAGCGAGTATTGCGTATGAAACGTCATGAAAACGCCGAAACGGGCATAAATCATCACAAAAAGCAAACACACATATTTTTCTCTAATTTTCATATGTAAAATATCACAACACATCAAGAAAATAGTAAAAAACATACAGTAAAAATCTTAGAATTTTTCAATGAAGTTTGGCATGCAACAGGTCCAATTAGCAAGTATCAAGGTGCAAATAGCAAGAAAAAACTCAAGAAATTGAAAGAAAGCCAAAAACTGGAAGCCCAAGGATTCTAGGCCCAAAAACCCACGGACCTGATGGGTACGGATCAGACCAATGCACCAGGTGCGTTGGATTGATCCGGATCCATCAAGATCCTGATCAAACGGCTAGGAACAGACGAGGGTGGGTCGGGTTTTGGATCAACCCGACCCAAACACACATATAAAAAGGCTATGAGCCCGGTTTGTTCATTTGGGTCGCATCTTTCTCTTTCTTCCCTTCTCTTCTCCAGCCGTTCTCTCGTGTTCTTGAACCCTAACCCTAACTTACTTGAATCCACCCAGAAACAGAGGAATCTTGGCTTAAACGCCTTGATTCTTGTTTCTAATCATGGTTCTGATGCTAAAATTCATATGAACACTGGGGATCCGTGTGGATTTGTTGAATCAGTACGGTTTTGAACCGTTTTGGATTCTTCTTGGTTCGAAGCTTTCTCACGCGAGATCCTTACGGATTCGTTGGTTTGCAACGGCTGAAAGTCGTTGTAAACCTCAGAATCTTCGTTGTTTTTTGGAAAAAAGTTAGGGTTTCACGAACTTCGACTGGAAAAGCTTCGAATCCGCATGAACTCGCATCAAACCAGTGTTCATTACTGTTTACGAATGGGAAAAGGTGAGTTTCTTTGATTATTACCTGATTTTGTTCGGAGATTTGCTTTGAGTCTTTGAAATGCTTCGATTCAAAGCTGTTTTCAATGATTCTTGGTTTGAATTCTGAAATAGAGCTGGTGATTTTCTGCTTCTTCCCTTTAACCGGTTCGGATTCTTCAGTTTCTTCACCCTCTTCTTCTCAACTTCTCACGCTCTGTGATCGCACAAGATTCGTCGCTTTCAGTGATGAACTTTGTGCTTGAATTGCAGTGTAAAGATTCAATGATGATGATTCCGCTTCGAATCTCTGAGAATCAACGAAACTCCTATTGAAATTGCTCCAATTTTGATTCCGGAACCCTAGCCTTCTTCTTCGTGTTCTTCAGCTTCTTTTGATTTTGTTGCATTTTGATCTAACTAACATGAGAGAGGAATTGGTGAACTGTTTGTGATGTGGCGCGTTATGAATGGGATCTCTCTGACTGGTACAGTACCGCGCCTTTTATAGGCTGACACATGTGCATATGAGCCTATGGCAGCATGACACCTGGATTCGGCCAGCTGGCGTGGCACCTGAACTGATTAAAAAGAAAGAAAGGACTTTTCTGCAATTTTGTAAAGTTTGGGACCTTTTTGTAAATGAAAAAAAGATGGACTGTTTTTTTAAAAGAATTAAAGAATTGGACTGTTTCCAAAAGAATTGGGACAAACTTGCAAAAAAAACAAAATATTTGGACTGAATTGCAATTTTTAAAAGTATTTGGACTAAAATGTAAAAATAATAAAATTGGCTAAAAAATGTAATTTGAAATGCAACGTAAAGTGAAACGATTAAAATTGACACAACGGACTAAAAGGAACAAATTACACAATGAGGTATTTTAAAATACCTCTCTGCCCAAAATTTATTTGATGTGAAAAGACTAAAATGCCCCTGGGGCAAAAACGACTCAAACTGACTCAGATGCAAAACTAAGATGATTTTGGTACAAAATTTAATTAATGATTCATGCAAACAAATTGAAAAGACTCAGGGACAAATTGCAGGGACTGAAAATGGGTTCCTTTGTGGGAAATGACCAAAATACCCTTTTGTGTGATTTTATGTAAAAATTTAAAAGACTGAAACAGTAATGCATGCAATTGAAGCACAGTAGAAAACACGGTGAATTTGAAAGGATTAGAAAATAGCAGGGAAATTGAAAGAGTATTTTTAGGTCCAAAATGAGGGTATGACACCTATCTATCCTTTGCTACCTGCACTTGCCCACGAGGCGGCAATTCCAGCAGAAGGGGTGAGTTCACAAAACAAAAGTAATATATAAATATATGAGTCATCAAATTGCATCGAATACAACAACAAATAATAACAATCATCATCAGCATAGGCAGCAACATCATCAATATAAGCAACAACATCATCAATATTAGCAACAACATCATCAATATAAGCAACAACATCATCAATATTAGCAACAACATCATCAATATAAGCAACACCATCATCAATATTAGCAACACCATCATCAATATTATTTAGATTCATCTTCGGTTAACAACATCAACGACATCATCACTTGTGGCGACACCTCATCAATATAAGCAACAACATCATCAATATTAGCAACAACATCATCAAGATTAGCAACAACATCATCAATATAAGCAACAACATCATCAATATTAGCAACAACATCATCAATATAAGCAACACCATCATCAATATTAGCAACACCATCATCAATATTATTTAGATTCATCTTCGGTTAACAACATCAACGACATCATCACTTGTGGCGACACCTCACCAACAACATCTCTACAAAACAACTCACACCTACAACAACTAATGCAAGACTCCATCAACTACTAATGCATTATGCAAATGTGGTACCAACTATACAGGGCAGAGCCCTCACCTCTTTGAACAACAAAGTGTTCCAGGACATAAGTCCTCCCGCTTTGAACGACAAGGCGTTCCAGGGAAAAAACACTCACCGCTTTGAACAACAAAGTGTTCCAGGACATAAGTCCTCCCGCTTTGAACGACAAGGCGTTCCAGGGCAAAAACCCTCACCGCTTTGAACAACAAAGTGTTCCAGGACATAAGTCCTCCCGCTTTGAACGACAAGGCGTTCCAGGGCAAAAGCCCTCCCGCTTTTATGCATTATGCAATGAACTCCACTTGTGTATATCATCATACAACATCAACGACTCAATGGTGTATATCAGCATACAACCAAACAACAACGACATCAACATCTATGCCTAATACTTATGACACACTCCCCAACTTGGACAACACGACTCAACAACATCAACAACGGGAACAACGATACACCGTATATAATTATACATATATAAACATACATATTCCAACGTATCAACAACAATAGCAACATATACATTAATCAATTACATTCATATCAAAGTCCAAAACATTCTTGAAAAGCAAATCAAGTTCGATCAATAAGACCTAAGCCAAATACTTATAAGACACCTCAATTAAACCTCTAATACTTAAGTTTGAAGTTTGGGAACCAACCATAAGTTTTTGGACTAACTTGGGATAAGTTATGTTAAGTTTCCTTAAAGATTCCTAGAGACCCACCTGGACTATTTTCATCATAACTCAAAATCTACAAATCATTTTCAAGCCCAACCAATGCCACTAGAAAGCTAACTTAATTATCTAAAACTTTCATGTTTACACCAAAAGCTAGTTCAAAGCAGAAATGGGTGAAAAATAGTGAAATACGGATGATCTGATTTTTGAGGAAGCGTGTCACGTTTTTAGAAAACGTGTCACGTTTTTATGCCCAGAATTACTATGCATTCTGTCGACCAAAAACGTGACGCGCTTGCCAAAACGTGGCACGTTTTTGCGGTATCAAATCTGGACTCAGCTTCAACTAAAAGTGCGATTTCAGCATGGTTCTACCCAAAAATCCCAACTTTGATCCCTCAATTACCCAAAATAATTCAGAACAATGTTTATGGGTTCAATACACAACAACACAACGGAAACATCTCATAGAAACATCATCAATCATGCATAATTCATCAACAATGGTATTTTTCATGTTCTTAACCCTAAATCAACAAATCACCATTTTCAATCCAAAATCATGAAAACATACATGTATATATTAACCAATGAATTGCTAGCCCACCCTTACCTTGGATTGTTTTCCTGAAATCAAGCCGCGTTCTTCTCTCTTCTTGCTCCTTCACTCTTCTCTAGGTTTTCTCTCCTCTTTCTCCCAAAGTTATGTTATTCTTTTTCTGAACGTGAAAACGTTTTCTGCCTTTCTATTTTCCCAACTTCCACTAATATTTCCTTAACTCCCCCATCATTTCACTTAACTCCCTTAAATTCTATTAACTTCTCAATTAACTCCCCATATTTCCAAATAAATAATATTCTTACTCCTTTCTATTAAATAATAAAAACAATCATATATTCACATAAATACTATATAATAAAATATAATACACCACTTAAACCACACGTATTATTTAAAATCTTATACAAGACTCTAAATATATCAATAATAAATAATTTAACGACTAGGGCGTTACAGCCACGGCGAGTGACCACTCGCCACAGGCGAGCGATCTCAGAACCACTACGGGTTCAGCCCCATTCACACCAATTCATCCCAAAACTCTCATGTTAAGCCTCTAATTCATCAGCAATATCATCCTAGGGGATAATCTAGGTTTTGTAACACATTTCTACACCAATTCACAGCCATCTCACATCAAATTGACAAAATTCATCATAACCCTAGTTCATAAAACCCATCTCAATTCCTCTCAAACTCTATGCTAATCAATAACAGATGATTTACAATCAACATTAATGGAGTTAGGCTCACCCTTACCTGGGAAAATTGCAGAATTTGCAGCCTAGCTTTTCCTCTTCCTTCAACCGTTCCTCTTCTCTAATTCCAAAGTCTGATAACGCGTTCTCAAAAGTTTCCTCTCTTAACCTACTTCTCTTATATACTCCCTCCCAACTTAATTAATTCCCTCTTAACCCACACAACTCTTCTTAATTATAAATATAACCCCATCTCTTACAATTCTATATTTTTCCAACAAATCTATTTATTTACCAAATAAACATCCATATAAACATCACTTATATTATTTTATTAAACAATAAAATAATAACACGTCATGTAACACCCCAATTTACCGTCTTAAAATTTTCATTAAATAATCATATAAAATCAGAGTACTTCTCAAAGGAGTGTCACATTTCATCATAAAAACAACTTAGATAATAATTTATCAATTACGCAAAATATTCAATTAAGCAGCGGAATTCAAAAAGTCTCATCACATAAATAGTCTTGGCTTAAAAGCCATTAAACGTCTCGAAAACATTATTATTTTCATCATCACTGAAGTCAACACTAAATCAAACATGATACATAAGGAACAGACTCTACAAAAGACCCCATCCCGTTACATATCAGAGCAATCCTAACTTCACACATCCTCGCATCATCGCAACTAAGACTGGGTACCTGCACTTGCCCACAAGGCGGCAATTCCAGCAGAAGGGGTGAGATTCACAACAATAATATTAATATATAAATCATAAGTCAAGATTAACAAATCATATATATATCCAACTCATCACATAAACTTTTGCAGCACATCACAGCATCACCTTGAACCTCATCATACAACATCATAACAACATCATATCAAGCATAAACGTCTCAAAACATCATCTCATATATGTCACAATTGACTCGACTAAATGCAACACCTAACGTCTCAACATCATGCATGTGGTACCATATGATTATAGCATTAATATGCTTCACCGTCGCTTTGAGCAAATGCTCCACCGTCGCTTTGAGCAAATGCTCCACTGTCGCTTTGAGCATAAAGCTCCACCGTCTCATAAATATGCAAATGCATGGACTCGTCGCTTAACAACTTATACACCGTCTCAAACGTCATTTACAAATTATAGACTGACACATGCAGTTATAAAAATACATGGCAGGACATCAACTCATTATACATACACACTGCAACACATAGCATCGTCACAATCACATATTCATCACATTTAAACATCACTTATTTTCAACAACACGTCATTTATCAACAGCTCAAGTTAATCATCAGCAGTCATCTTCACAGCATACATTTAAGGATATAAAACTTCACTAATACTACCCCAAGGGTTCCTCTCAACGTCCCATGCGAAACAGATCGCAAAAACAACAAACAGTCCTGAACCAACTAACTCGCCACGGCGAGTATATCTGCTCGCCACAGGCGAGTACTCCCAGCAGCTCACTCGCCAAAGGCGAGTTGGGGGCGAGCTGGAGGCGAGAAATACTGGGTGCTTCGGCCTTTTTGACATTTTTCAACAAAATCCTCATTTTTAAGCTCCCTAAATTAAATTTGACCAAACCAACTTCACAGGTCATTTCTATAAATATAGGGGCACTCAAAACCATCTAAAGTTTGGCGAAAATCTTAAATTTAAGGGACAAGCTCGCCACGGCGAGCTATACTGCTCGCCTCGCGAGCAACCAAGGGTTACTCGCCATGGCGAGTGATCTGCTCGCCACAGGCTAGCGATCTCAGAACCACTACGGGTTCAGCCTAAATCACACCAATTCATCCCAAAACTCTCATGTTAAGCCTCTAATTCATCAACAATGTTATCCTAGGGGATAATCTAGGTCCTGTAACACATTTCTACAGCAATGCAACACATTCTCACATCCAATTCATCAAAATCATCATAACCCTAATTCCCAAAACTTCTCCCAATTCTTCCCAATCTCTAAGCCAAACAAGAACAGATGATTTAACATTAATACTACTGGAGTTAGGCTCACCCTTACCTGGAAAAATTGCAGAATTGGAACCTAGCTTTCTCTTCTCTCTTGACCGTTCTTCTTCTTCTCTAAAATGTCTGTACGCGTTCTCAAAATAATTCCTTTCTTAACCTACTTCTCTTATATACTCCCTCACAACTTAATTAATTCCTTCTTAACCCACACAACTCTTCTTAATTATAATTATAACCCCATCTCTTAAAATTCTATCTTTTTCCACCAAATCTATTTATTTACTAAATAAATATTCACATAAACATCACTTATATTATTTTATTAAACAATAAAATAATAACACGTCACACGTCACATATACGTCACATAATCGTCACAAATCACATAATATATAAACATATACCATATCATCTAATAAAATAATTAAATAATTAAAGAGGGCGTTACAACTCTCCCCCTCTTAAAGGATTTTCGTCCTCGAAAATTTACCTCGCTCAAACAACTCTGGATAGGATTCCAGCATCTTACTTTCTAGCTCCCAAGTCAAGCTTTCACCCATCGCTCCGTCCCAAACAACTCTCACAAGAGGTATCTCCTTGCCTCTCAACGTCTTTGTCTTTCGATCATCAATCCTCACGGGTAGGGTCTCAACCGTAAGGTTGTCCCTAACTTGCACATCATCGCTTTGGATCACATGAGACGGATCCGGAACATACTTCCTCAGCTGAGATACATGAAAAACATCATGCAAATTCGACAAGTGCGGTGGTAATCCAACCCGATACGCCACCGGCCCAATCCTCTCTGAAATCTGATACGGTCCAATAAACCTCGGAGTCAACTTCTTCGATTTCAAAGCACGTCCAACACCCGTCAAAGGAGTCACTCTCAGGAACACATGATCCCCCTCTTGGAACTCAAGGTCCTTTCTACGCTTATCATGATAACTCTTTTGTCGACTCTGCGACGCTTTCATCTTTTCTTGGATCATTCTCACCTTCTCAGTAGTCTGTTGAACGATCTCTGGTCCTAAGACCACTCTTTCACCCGACTCAAACCAGCACAACGGAGTCCTGCATCTCCGACCATACAAAGCCTCAAACGGCGCCATTCCAATACTTGAATGGTAACTGTTGTTGTACGTGAACTCTATCAATGGAAGATGACTATCCCAAGTCCCTCCCTGCTCAAGTACGCAAACCCTCAACAAGTCCTCCAACGACTGAATCGTCCTCTCCGACTGACCATCTGTTTGCAGATGATAAGCCGAACTCAACCTCAACTGAGATCATAACGCCTCTTGCAAACTCTTCCAAAATCTAGAAGTAAATCTTGGATCTCTATCAGATACGATGCTCGAAGGAACACCATGCAGCTTAACTATCTCTCTAACATAAATCTCCGCCAACTGAGCCACAGGAAAAGTAATGTTGATTGGCAGAAAGTGAGCAGACTTCGTTAATCTATCAACAATTACCCAAATAGCATCATTCCCTCTAGGAGTATTGGGCAAACTCGTCACAAAATCCATGGATATACTATCCCATTTCCACTCTGGCACATCTAGAGGTACCATCATACCAGTCGGCTTCTGATGCTCAATCTTCGACTTTTGACAAACCAAGCAAGAATACACAAATTGTGCCACATCGCGTTTCAAACCAGACCACCAAAACAGCCTCTTTAAGTCATGATACATCTTTGTAGCTCCCGGGTGAATACTCAAGCTACTTCTATGACTCTCTTCAAGAATCATCTTCTTAATCTCTTCATTGTCAGGAATGCAAATCCTCCCTCGGAATCTCAACACTCCTTGATCATCGACCTTAAAGTCACCATCCACAGTCTCATTACCAGCAATTAACAAATCTACAAACTTGACATCTTCTTTTTGGGCTTCTTTGATATGCTTCAGAAAATCATTATCAATTCTCAACATTCCCAGTTTTATGCTCTGAGGTGTTCTTTCACACACCAAGCTCAAATCTCTAAACTGCTCCAGCAACTCAAATTCTTTCACCATCAACGCGGACATATGCATCGTTTTCCTACTCAGGGCGTCTGCAACCACATTTGCTTTACCAGGATGGTAATTCAAACCAAAATCATAATCCTTAAGTAACTCAAGCCACCTCCTCTGCCTCATATTCAACTCCTTCTGATCAAATAAATATCTCAAACTCTTATGATCACTGAATACTTCAAACCTTGAACCATATAAGTAATGTCTCCATATTTTCAATACAAAGACCACAGCTGCCAACTCTAAGTCATGCGTCGGGTAATTCTTCTCATGAATTCTCAATTGTCTTGAAGCATAAGCTACTACCTTACCATCTTGCATAAGCACACCTCCTAAACCCAACTTGGACGCATCACAATATACCACAAAAGGTTCATCGGGCTTCGGCAAAATCAAAACTGGAGCCGTCGTCAGGCGCTTCTTCAATTCATTGAAACTATTCTCACAGTGTACATCCCATACAAACGACTTACCCTTACACGTCAACTGCGTTAACGGAAGAGCCAACTTAGAAAATCCTTCTATAAACCTCCTGTAATAACCAGCTAGTCCCAAAAAGCTTCTAATTTCCGTAACCGACTTAGGCGTCTCCCATTGCGATACCGCTTCAACTTTAGACGGGTCAACCGCAATACCTTCACCAGAAATAACATGGCCAAGAAAACTTACTTCGTTTAGCCAGAACTCACACTTAGACAATTTAGCATATAGCTTCTTTTCCTTCAACACTTGCAATACAGTCTTCAAATGCTCTGCATGCTCAGCTTCAGTCTTAGAATAGATCAGTATATCATCAATAAAAACCACAACAAATTGATCCAGATATTCATGAAAAATTTTGTTCATATATTCCATAAACACACCAGGCGCATTAGTAACACCGAAAGGCATCACCTTATATTCATAATGTCCATAACGCGTCCTAAAGGCCGTCTTCTGCATATCTTCATCCTTCACCTTAATCTGATGGTAACCTGACCTCAAGTCAATCTTGCTAAATACTTTTGCACCCACTAACTGATCCATCAAGTCGTCAATCCTCGGAAGTGGATACCTATTCTTGATCGTCACTTTGTTCAACTGACGGTAATCAATGCACAGCCGCATACTACCATCCTTCTTCTTTACCAACAACACCGGAGCTCCCCATGGTGAAACACTAGGTCTCACAAACTTCTTCTCAAGCAAGTCTTCCAACTGTTTCTTCAACTCTGCTAACTTAGAAGCAGACATACGATAAGGTGCCATCGACACCGGCTTCGTACCCGACACAAGGTCTATCAAAAATTCAACCTCCCTCTCTGGTGGCGCATCTGGAATCTCATCAGGGAAGACTTCAGGAAATTCCTTCACAACAGGCAGCCCATCAATCACAGCTTGGTTCTCTAAAGATAACGAAGCCATCAACGAAAACATCAACATCCCATCACGTTCTAGTTGCTTCAGCTGCTTAGTAGATAGAAACTCTGCGCCCCACTCTTCTTCGACAGAAGAAAAATGCACCGTCTTTCTAAAACAGTTGATCAGAACTCGGTTGTACTCTAGCCAGTTCATACCCAGAATCACATCCATACCACTTAAAGGTAAGCACACTAAATCCATCACAAAGTCACGGCCAAACATAGATAAAGGACAATTCAAACATACGAGAGAAGTAGTCACCGAACCCTTAGCTGGAGTCTCGACAACCATTTCTCCATTCATATTAGAAACATCAAGTCCCAAAGCAGAAACACAATCAAAAGCAACAAAACTGTGCGTAGCACCAGTATCAATAATAGCAACTAAAGGAGTATTATTAATATAGCAAGTACCTCTGATCAAACGATCATCATTCTCAGTCTGAGTGCCGGTCAATGCAAACACTCTCCCAGTAGTCTTAGTCTTCTTGGGTTGCTTACACTGCGAACCAATGTGTCCTTGCTCATTGCAGTTAAAACACACCACATCATCAAACTTGCAGTCACTAGTAATATGCCCTTTTTGGCCACAACGATAACACCTCTTCACCTCAACAGTACATGCATTACTCTTATGGCCCTTCTCGCCACAAGTGTAACAAGTAATCTCAGCAGGAGCAGTCTTCTTCTGGGGCCTCCTCTCATCATTTACTCTTTGCTTCCCTTTATCTCTAGGGGCATCATAAGGTTTAGGGCGACTCTGCTGGCCCTTAGCTTTCCTATCGTTCACTACCTTGTAGTGAGCCTTAGTATCCTCCTCATATATCCGACAGCTACTCACCAATTCGGAAAAGTCACGAATCTTCTGGTAACCGATAGCCCTCTTGATATCAGCGCGCAACCCGTTCTCAAACTTGATGCATTTCGAAAACTCAGCCGTCTCGGGTGCATAATGCGGATAGAACTTAGCCAACTCCACAAACTTGGCCGCATACTCGGTCACCGACATGTTCCCTTGCTTAAGCTCCAGGAACTCTATCTCTTTCTTCCCACGGACATCTTCTGGGAAGTATCTGTTAAGGAACTCCCTCGTGAAAATAGCCCACGTCACCACAGCTCCATCTTGCTCCAAAATAGGTAGGAGACTAACCCACCAATCATCAGCCTCCTCCGCTAACATGTGCGTACCAAACCGCACCTTCTGAACATCGTCACATTGCATGACCCTGAAAATCCTCTCTACTTCCTTGAGCCACATCTGAGCTCCATCAGGATCATAACGCCCCTTGAAGGTAGGCGGGTGATTCCTCAAAAACGTCTCCAACATTCTCGTCCCGTCATTACCACCAGCGTTGTTCTGATTACCCACAGCGTTAGCCATTGCTTCCAAAGCAGCAGCAAGAGCAGCATCGTTTCTACCAGCCATCTAGTTCTCTGGAAACAAACATAAGTCAGAATAATACAATAATACTATTCTAACTCTAAGACAACGTCACTCGACTCTCTACTTGGCCGGACGGACCGACCTGCTCTGATACCAGTTGTAACACCCCAATTTACCGTCTTAAAATTTTCATTAAATAATCATATAAAATCAGAGTACTTCTCAAAGGAGTGTCACATTTCATCATAAAAACAACTTAGATAATAATTTATCAATTACGCAAAATATTCAATTAAGCAGCGGAATTCAAAAAGTCTCATCACATAAATAGTCTTGGCTTAAAAGCCATTAAACGTCTCGAAAACATTATTATTTTCATCATCACTGAAGTCAACACTAAATCAAACATGATACATAAGGAACAGACTCTACAAAAGACCCCATCCCGTTACATATCAGAGCAATCCTAACTTCACACATCCTCGCATCATCGCAACTAAGACTGGGTACCTGCACTTGCCCACAAGGCGGCAATTCCAGCAGAAGGGGTGAGATTCACAACAATAATATTAATATATAAATCATAAGTCAAGATTAACAAATCATATATATATCCAACTCATCACATAAACTTTTGCAGCACATCACAGCATCACCTTGAACCTCATCATACAACATCATAACAACATCATATCAAGCATAAACGTCTCAAAACATCATCTCATATATGTCACAATTGACTCGACTAAATGCAACACCTAACGTCTCAACATCATGCATGTGGTACCATATGATTATAGCATTAATATGCTTCACCGTCGCTTTGAGCAAATGCTCCACCGTCGCTTTGAGCAAATGCTCCACCGTCGCTTTGAGCATAAAGCTCCACCGTCTCATAAATATGCAAATGCATGGACTCGTCGCTTAACAACTTATACACCGTCTCAAACGTCATTTACAAATTATAGACTGACACATGCAGTTATAAAAATACATGGCAGGACATCAACTCATTATACATACACACTGCAACACATAGCATCGTCACAATCACATATTCATCACATTTAAACATCACTTATTTTCAACAACACGTCATTTATCAACAGCTCAAGTTAATCATCAGCAGTCATCTTCACAGCATACATTTAAGGATATAAAACTTCACTAATACTACCCCAAGGGTTCCTCTCAACGTCCCATGCGAAACAGATCGCAAAAACAACAAACAGTCCTGAACCAACTAACTCGCCACGGCGAGTACATCTGCTCGCCACAGGCGAGTACTCCCAGGAGCTCACTCGCCAAAGGCGAGTTGGGGGCGAGCTGGAGGCGAGAAATACTGGGTGCTTCGGCCTTTTTGACATTTTTCAACAAAATCCTCATTTTTAAGCTCCCTAAATTAAATTTGACCAAACCAACTTCACAGGTCATTTCTATAAATATAGGGGCACTCAAAACCATCTAAAGTTTGGCGAAAATCTTAAATTTAAGGGACAAGCTCGCCACGGCGAGCTATACTGCTCGCCTCGCGAGCAATCAAGGGTTACTCGCCACGGCGAGTGATCTGCTCGCCACAGGCTAGCGATCTCAGAACCACTACGGGTTCAGCCTAAATCACACCAATTCATCCCAAAACTCTCATGTTAAGCCTCTAATTCATCAACAATGTTATCCTAGGGGATAATCTAGGTCCTGTAACACATTTCTACAGCAATGCAACACATTCTCACATCCAATTCATCAAAATCATCATAACCCTAATTCCCAAAACTTCTCCCAATTCTTCCCAATCTCTAAGCCAAACAAGAACAGATGATTTAACATTAATACTACTGGAGTTAGGCTCACCCTTACCTGGAAAAATTGCAGAATTGGAACCTAGCTTTCTCTTCTCTCTTGACCGTTCTTCTTCTTCTCTAAAATGTCTGTACGCGTTCTCAAAATAATTCCTTTCTTAACCTACTTCTCTTATATACTCCCTCACAACTTAATTAATTCCTTCTTAACCCACACAACTCTTCTTAATTATAATTATAACCCCATCTCTTAAAATTCTATCTTTTTCCACCAAATCTATTTATTTACTAAATAAATATTCACATAAACATCACTTATATTATTTTATTAAACAATAAAATAATAACACGTCACACGTCACATATACGTCACATAATCGTCACAAATCACATAATATATAAACATATACCATATCATCTAATAAAATAATTAAATAATTAAAGAGGGCGTTACAACTCTCCCCCTCTTAAAGGATTTTCGTCCTCGAAAATTTACCTCGCTCAAACAACTCTGGATAGGATTCCAGCATCTTACTTTCTAGCTCCCAAGTCAAGCTTTCACCCGTCGCTCCGTCCCAAACAACTCTCACAAGAGGTATCTCCTTGCCTCTCAACGTCTTTGTCTTTCGATCATCAATCCTCACGGGTAGGGTCTCAACCGTAAGGTTGTCCCTAACTTGCACATCATCGCTTTGGATCACATGAGACGGATCCGGAACATACTTCCTCAGCTGAGATACATGAAAAACATCATGCAAATTCGACAAGTGCGGTGGTAATCCAACCCGATACGCCACCGGCCCAATCCTCTCTGAAATCTGATACGGTCCAATAAACCTCGGAGTCAACTTCTTCGATTTCAAAGCACGTCCAACACCCGTCAAAGGAGTCACTCTCAGGAACACATGATCCCCCTCTTGGAACTCAAGGTCCTTTCTACGCTTATCATGATAACTCTTTTGTCGACTCTGCGACGCTTTCATCTTTTCTTGGATCATTCTCACCTTCTCAGTAGTCTGTTGAACGATCTCTGGTCCTAAGACCACTCTTTCACCCGACTCAAACCAGCACAACGGAGTCCTGCATCTCCGACCATACAAAGCCTCAAACGGCGCCATTCCAATACTTGAATGGTAACTGTTGTTGTACGTGAATTCTATCAATGGAAGATGACTATCCCAAGTCCCTCCCTGCTCAAGTACGCAAACCCTCAACAAGTCCTCCAACGACTGAATCGTCCTCTCCGACTGACCATCTGTTTGCAGATGATAAGCCGAACTCAACCTCAACTGAGATCATAACGCCTCTTGCAAACTCTTCCAAAATCTAGAAGTAAATCTTGGATCTCTATCAGATACGATGCTCGAAGGAACACCATGCAGCTTAACTATCTCTCTAACATAAATCTCCGCCAACTGAGCCACAGGAAAAGTAATGTTGATTGGCAGAAAGTGAGCAGACTTCGTTAATCTATCAACAATTACCCAAATAGCATCATTCCCTCTAGGAG
The DNA here is from genome assembly GCA_958299785.1 of Medicago lupulina. NCBI lineage: Eukaryota > Viridiplantae > Streptophyta > Magnoliopsida > Fabales > Fabaceae > Medicago > Medicago lupulina. Next base: position 52,276,501 of record OY283139.1, on the reverse strand, counting down.
TATTGGGCAAACTCGTCACAAAATCCATGGATATACTATCCCATTTCCACTCTGGCACATCTAGAGGTACCATCATACCAGTCGGCTTCTGATGCTCAATCTTCGACTTTTGACAAACCAAGCAAGAATACACAAATTGTGCCACATCGCGTTTCAAACCAGACCACCAAAACAGCCTCTTTAAGTCATGATACATCTTTGTAGCTCCCGGGTGAATACTCAAGCTACTTCTATGACTCTCTTCAAGAATCATCTTCTTAATCTCTTCATTGTCAGGAATGCAAATCCTCCCTCGGAATCTCAACACTCCTTGATCATCGACCTTAAAGTCACCATCCACAGTCTCATTACCAGCAATTAACAAATCTACAAACTTGACATCTTCTTTTTGGGCTTCTTTATGCTTCAGAAAATCATTATCAATTCTCAACATTCCCAGTTTTATGCTCTGAGGTGTTCTTTCACACACCAAGCTCAAATCTCTAAACTGCTCCAGCAACTCAAATTCTTTCACCATCAACGCGGACATATGCATCGTTTTCCTACTCAGGGCGTCTGCAACCACATTTGCTTTACCAGGATGGTAATTCAAACCAAAATCATAATCCTTAAGTAACTCAAGCCACCTCCTCTGCCTCATATTCAACTCCTTCTGATCAAATAAATATCTCAAACTCTTATGATCACTGAATACTTCAAACCTTGAACCATATAAGTAATGTCTCCATATTTTCAATACAAAGACCACAGCTGCCAACTCTAAGTCATGCGTCGGGTAATTCTTCTCATGAATTCTCAATTGTCTTGAAGCATAAGCTACTACCTTACCATCTTGCATAAGCACACCTCCTAAACCCAACTTGGACGCATCACAATATACCACAAAAGGTTCATCGGGCTTCGGCAAAATCAAAACTGGAGCCGTCGTCAGGCGCTTCTTCAATTCATTGAAACTATTCTCACAGTGTACATCCCATACAAACGACTTACCCTTACACGTCAACTGCGTTAACGGAAGAGCCAACTTAGAAAATCCTTCTATAAACCTCCTGTAATAACCAGCTAGTCCCAAAAAGCTTCTAATTTCCGTAACCGACTTAGGCGTCTCCCATTGCGATACCGCTTCAACTTTAGACGGGTCAACCACAATACCTTCACCAGAAATAACATGGCCAAGAAAACTTACTTCGTTTAGCCAGAACTCACACTTAGACAATTTAGCATATAGCTTCTTTTCCTTCAACACTTGCAATACAGTCTTCAAATGCTCTGCATGCTCAGCTTCAGTCTTAGAATAGATCAGTATATCATCAATAAAAACCACAACAAATTGATCCAGATATTCATGAAAAATTCTGTTCATATATTCCATAAACACACCAGGCGCATTAGTAACACCGAAAGGCATCACCTTATATTCATAATGTCCATAACGCGTCCTAAAGGCCGTCTTCTGCATATCTTCATCCTTCACCTTAATCTGATGGTAACCTGACCTCAAGTCAATCTTGCTAAATACTTTTGCACCCACTAACTGATCCATCAAGTCGTCAATCCTCGGAAGTGGATACCTATTCTTGATCGTCACTTTGTTCAACTGACGGTAATCAATGCACAGCCGCATACTACCATCCTTCTTCTTTACCAACAACACCGGAGCTCCCCATGGTGAAACACTAGGTCTCACAAACTTCTTCTCAAGCAAGTCTTCCAACTGTTTCTTCAACTCTGCTAACTCAGAAGCAGACATACGATAAGGTGCCATCGACACCGGCTTCGTACCCGGCACAAGGTCTATCAAAAATTCAACCTCCCTCTCTGGTGGCGCATCTGGAATCTCATCAGGGAAGACTTCAGGAAATTCCTTCACAACAGGCAGCCCATCAATCACAGCTTGGTTCTCTAAAGATAACGAAGCCATCAACGAAAACATCAACATCCCATCACGTTCTAGTTGCTTCAGCTGCTTAGTAGATAGAAACTCTGTGCCCCACTCTTCTTCGACAGAAGAAAAATGCACCGTCTTTCTAAAACAGTTGATCAGAACTCGGTTGTACTCTAGCCAGTTCATACCCAGAATCACATCCATACCACTTAAACGTAAGCACACTAAATCCATCACAAAGTCACGGCCAAACATAGATAAAGGACAATTCAAACATACGAGAGAAGTAGTCACCGAACCCTTAGCTGGAGTCTCGACAACCATTTCTCCATTCATATTAGAAACATCAAGTCCCAAAGCAGAAACACAATCAAAAGCAACAAAACTGTGCGTAGCACCAGTATCAATAATAGCAACTAAAGGAGTATTATTAATATAGCAAGTACCTCTGATCAAACGATCATCATTCTCAGTCTGAGTGCCGGTCAATGCAAACACTCTCCCAGTAGTCTTAGTCTTCTTGGGTTGCTTACACTGCGAACCAATGTGTCCTTGCTCATTGCAGTTAAAACACACCACATCATCAAACTTGCAGTCACTAGTAATATGCCCTTTTTGGCCACAACGATAACACCTCTTCACCTCAACAGTACATGCATTACTCTTATGGCCCTTCTCGCCACAAGTGTAACAAGTAATCTCAGTAGGAGCAGTCTTCTTCTGGGGCCTCCTCTCATCATTTACTCTTTGCTTCCCTTTATCTCTAGGGGCATCATAAGGTTTAGGGCGACTCTGCTGGCCCTTAGCTTTCCTATCGTTCACTACCTTGTAGTGAGCCTTAGTATCCTCCTCATATATCCGACAGCTACTCACCAATTCGGAAAAGTCACGAATCTTCTGGAAACCGATAGCCCTCTTGATATCAGCGCGCAACCCGTTCTCAAACTTGATGCATTTTGAAAACTCAGCCGTCTCGGGTGCATAATGCGGATAGAACTTAGCCAACTCCACAAACTTGGCCGCATACTCGGTCACCGACATGTTCCCTTGCTTAAGCTCCAGGAACTCTATCTCTTTCTTCCCACGGACATCTTCTGGGAAGTATCTGTTAAGGAACTCCCTCGTGAAAATAGCCCACGTCACCACAGCTCCATCTTGCTCCAAAATAGGTAGGAGACTAACCCACCAATCATCAGCCTCCTCCGCTAACATGTGCGTACCAAACCGCACCTTCTGAACATCGTCACATTGCATGACCCTGAAAATCCTCTCTACTTCCTTGAGCCACATCTGAGCTCCATCAGGATCATAACGCCCCTTGAAGGTAGGCGGGTGATTCCTCAGAAACGTCTCCAACATTCTCGTCCCGTCATTACCACCAGCGTTGTTCTGATTACCCACAGCGTTAGCCACTGCTTCCAAAGCAGCAGCAAGAGCAGCATCGTTTCTACCAGCCATCTAGTTCTCTGGAAACAAACATAAGTCAGAATAATACAATAATACTATTCTAACTCTAAGACAACGTCACTCGACTCTCTACTTGGCCGGACGGACCGACCTGCTCTGATACCAGTTGTAACACCCCAATTTACCGTCTTAAAATTTTCATTAAATAATCATATAAAATCAGAGTACTTCTCAAAGGAGTGTCACATTTCATCATAAAAACAACTTAGATAATAATTTATCAATTACGCAAAATATTCAATTAAGCAGCGGAATTCAAAAAGTCTCATCACATAAATAGTCTTGGCTTAAAAGCCATTAAACGTCTCGAAAACATTATTATTTTCATCATCACTGAAGTCAACACTAAATCAAACATGATACATAAGGAACAGACTCTACAAAAGACCCCATCCCGTTACATATCAGAGCAATCCTAACTTCACACATCCTCGCATCATCGCAACTAAGACTGGGTACCTGCACTTGCCCACAAGGCGGCAATTCCAGCAGAAGGGGTGAGATTCACAACAATAATATTAATATATAAATCATAAGTCAAGATTAACAAATCATATATATATCCAACTCATCACATAAACTTTTGCAGCACATCACAGCATCACCTTGAACCTCATCATACAACATCATAACAACATCATATCAAGCATAAACGTCTCAAAACATCATCTCATATATGTCACAATTGACTCGACTAAATGCAACACCTAACGTCTCAACATCATGCATGTGGTACCATATGATTATAGCATTAATATGCTTCACCGTCGCTTTGAGCAAATGCTCCACCGTCGCTTTGAGCAAATGCTCCACCGTCGCTTTGAGCATAAAGCTCCACCGTCTCATAAATATGCAAATGCATGGACTCGTCGCTTAACAACTTATACACCGTCTCAAACGTCATTTACAAATTATAGACTGACACATGCAGTTATAAAAATACATGGCAGGACATCAACTCATTATACATACACACTGCAACACATAGCATCGTCACAATCACATATTCATCACATTTAAACATCACTTATTTTCAACAACACGTCATTTATCAACAGCTCAAGTTAATCATCAGCAGTCATCTTCACAGCATACATTTAAGGATATAAAACTTCACTAATACTACCCCAAGGGTTCCTCTCAACGTCCCATGCGAAACAGATCGCAAAAACAACAAACAGTCCTGAACCAACTAACTCGCCACGGCGAGTACATCTGCTCGCCACAGGCGAGTACTCCCAGCAGCTCACTCGCCAAAGGCGAGTTGGGGGCGAGCTGGAGGGGAGAAATACTGGGTGCTTCGGCCTTTTTGACATTTTTCAACAAAATCCTCATTTTTAAGCTCCCTAAATTAAATTTGACCAAACCAACTTCACAGGTCATTTCTATAAATATAGGGGCACTCAAAACCATCTAAAGTTTGGCGAAAATCTTAAATTTAAGGGACAAGCTCGCCACGGCGAGCTATACTGCTCGCCTCGCGAGCAACCAAGGGTTACTCGCCACGGCGAGTGATCTGCTCGTCACAGGCGAGCGATCTCAGAACCACTACGGGTTCAGCCTAAATCACACCAATTCATCCCAAAACTCTCATGTTAAGCCTCTAATTCATCAACAATGTTATCCTAGGGGATAATCTAGGTCCTGTAACACATTTCTACAGCAATGCAACACATTCTCACATCCAATTCATCAAAATCATCATAACCCTAATTCCCAAAACTTCTCCCAATTCTTCCCAATCTCTAAGCCAAACAAGAACAGATGATTTAACATTAATACTACTGGAGTTAGGCTCACCCTTACCTGGAAAAATTGCAGAATTGGAACCTAGCTTTCTCTTCTCTCTTGACCGTTCTTCTTCTTCTCTAAAATGTCTGTACGCGTTCTCAAAATAATTCCTTTCTTAACCTACTTCTCTTATATACTCCCTCACAACTTAATTAATTCCTTCTTAACCCACACAACTCTTCTTAATTATAATTATAACCCCATCTCTTAAAATTCTATCTTTTTCCACCAAATCTATTTATTTACTAAATAAATATTCACATAAACATCACTTATATTATTTTATTAAACAATAAAATAATAACACGTCACACGTCACATATACGTCACATAATCGTCACAAATCACATAATATATAAACATATACCATATCATCTAATAAAATAATTAAATAATTAAAGAGGGCGTTACACGTCACACGTCACACGTCACAAATACATCACATATACGTCACAAAATCATCAAAATCCATATAATATATAAACATATACCATATCATCTAATAAAATAATTAAATAATTAAAGAGGGCGTTACACTTCACACTTCCGGGTGCCAACTTGCAAACCAAACTCAAATCTCGAAACTGCTCGATCAACTCTAACTCCTTAACCATCAAAGTCGACATATGCAAAGACTTCCTACTCAAAGCATCTGCCACCACATTCGCCTTTCCCGGATGATAACTCAACTGAAAATCATAATCCTTAATAAATTCCAACCACCGTCTCTGCCTCATATTCAACTCTTTCTGGTCAAACAAATACTTTAAACTCTTGTGATCACTGAACACCTCAAATCTATAACCATACAAGTAATGCCTCCAAATCCTCAACACAAACATAATGGCCGCTAATTCTAAATCATGAGTCGGATAATTCTTCTCATGCACTTTCAACTGCCTCGATGCATAAGCCACAACCTGACGATTCTGCATTAACACACCGCCAAGACCCATCTTCGAAGCATCATAATACACAACAAAAGATTCCTTCGGTTTCGGCAAAATCAACATAGGCGGTGAAGTCAACCTCTTCTTCAACTCAAGGAAACTATTCTCACACTTAGAATCCCAAACATAAGCTTGCCCTTTCCGAGTCAACTGCGTAAATGATAACGCCAACTTAGAGAATCCCTCAATGAACCTCCGATAGTAACCCGCCAAACCAAGATAACTTCTGACTTCAAAACTAGACTTCGGCGATTCCCCTTGCATTACCGCATCAATCTTCGACGGATCAACCACAATGCCACCTCTCGAAATCACATGACCAAGAAAGCTCACTTCTCTCAACCAGAACTCACACTTCGACAACTTAGCAAACAACTGCTTCTCCTTCAAGACTTGCAACACAATCCTCAAATGTTCGGCATGCTCTTCCTCCGACTTCGAATACACCAAAATATCATCTATGAACACCACCACAAACTGGTCCAAATAAGGATGGAAAATCCGATTCATATACTCCATGAAAACACCTAGCGCATTAGTCACACCAAATGGCATCACCGAATACTCATAGTGACCATACCTCGTTCTGAATGCAGTCTTAGATATATCTTCTGCCTTCACTCTTATCTGATGATATCCTGATCTCAAATCAATCTTTCTAAACACTTCCGCACCAACTAACTGATCCATCAAATCATCAATCCTCGGAAGCGGATACCAATTCTTGATAGTCACCTTGTTCAACTGCCGATAATCCACACATAACCTCATACTACCATCCTTCTTCTTCAACAAAACAGAAGCACCCCACGGAGAAACACTCGGTCTAATGAACTACTTCTCAAGCAATTCTTCCAACTGCTTCTTCAATTCTCCCAACTCTGATGCAGACATCCGATATGGCGCAATCGAAATAGGACTTGTTCATGGTACCAAACCAACTAGCTTCACCATACAGAGACTTCTTCACTTGTTCCGCGATCAAGAACATCCCACTCACCTCTTCTACCGGCTTAGAGAATGTCACACTCTTGGTTAAACAATTGATGTTAACACCAAAAGTCAACATCCAATCCATTCCAAAAATCACATCCATATGCTTCAACGGCAAACAAACCAAATCTAGCTCAAAGTCAACACAACCGAAATTAACGGGACACTTAGCACACACCAAGGAAGTAGTCACTGAACCATTAACCAGGGTATCAATGACCATCCCACGCAACATTGGAGTCACCACTAAACCCAAACGCTCAACACAACAACTTGAGATAAAAGAATGCGTAGCACCAGTAAAAATAATTGCAATCAAAGGAGTACTATTGATAAAACACATACCTCGGATGAGATTATCCGGCTGCTCCACTTCCTCTGCATTCAAAGCAAACACCTTACCTGCCGCCTTCTTCGGCTTAGTACACTTAGTACTCAAATGACCCACTTCACCACAATTGTAGCAAGTAATCTCCCTCTTGCACTCATAAGACTTCTGACCCTTCTGACCACACTTGTAGCAACTTTCCCCCTTCTTTCAATCACTAGCAAAATGACCCAAGATACCATACTTGAAGCACTTGACTTCCGCTACATTAGCCTTGGAGCCTCCACCAACATCTTTCCTCTTGCCCTTATCCTTGTTGTACGGTTTCCCATTTCCATGGCCCTTCCCTTTCTTGTCACTCACAGCCTTGTAATAACTCATCGTAGCCTTTCCGGCATCATCAAACATACGACACTTGTGCACCAAAGTGTCAAAATCTCTAATCTCATGGAAACAGATGTATTGATAGATCTCTGTCCTCAAACCATTCTCAAACTTCACACACTTAGACACCATAGCATCTTCCGCATTGATGTAAGGACAAAACCTCGAAAGCTCCTCATACTTAGCCGCATACTCAGCAACAAACATGCTTCCTTGCTTCAAGTTCAAGAACTCAGCTTCCTTCTTGTTTCTCAAGTCTTCCGGAAAGTACTTCTTCAAGAACTCATTCTTGAATCTCACCCAACTGATAGCATCACCACTAGCCTCAATCCTCCTCTTGGTACTAGTCCACCAATACTCGGCCTCCTCAGCAAGCATGTTAGTAGCCAACCTCACCTTCTGGTCATCATTAGTCACCATAGCACGGAAGATCCTCTCCATGCCTTCCATCCAAGTCAAAGCTCCTCCCGGATTGAACCTTCCCTTGAACGTCGGCGGATTGTTCCTCATGAAACGATCAAGCCTCCGCTCCTGAACTTCTCCTTGGTCTTCTTGACCATGACCACCATTCCCCTGATTCAGAGCCAAAGCTTGAGCCACTGCAGACAAAGCCGCTGCAATCGCATCATCGTTCCTACCACTTCTGTAAGACCCCGTTTTCCCGTCTTAAAAATTTCTTTAAATAAATCAAAGTTCATCACATAACGGAGTATCATATATCACATAAATCTCATATATGAATAAATAACAATTTATCCCTCATTAAACATATCAAACATTGCAGCGAAAATCAAAAAAAGTCTTGGCACGCAGGCCTCATCAAACATCTCAGAAAGTTCATCTAAAAATAGTCTTATGAAATCATAAATGACATGCAAGGAATAGAAAAGCATTTAACAAGTTTCCCCATCCCGTTACATATCAGAGCACCTAAGACTCAACCAAGGAAAGTCCTCACACGCCTGCACCTAATCTTGATTACCTGTAAGTTACCCATACGAAGAGCAACATTTCCAAGCAGAAGGGGTGAGATTCACAAAACAATAATATTAAACATATAATTCAACAATTATAGTTAACAACAAATCATCACATAAACACGTCATGACAAAGAGCATTTAGCATCACAAGTATCATCATAAGTCATCTTCATAAACATCTTATACAACTTGACTCGACAATGCAACTTCACTTGACTATGCAACTCTAACATCTTAAATGCATGTGGTACCATTCCAGGGCATAAGCCCTCGTCTCTTTGAGCATCAATATACTCCCAGGGCATAAGCCCTCGTCGCTATTGAGAAAAGGCTCCAGGGCATAAAACCTCGTCGCTGGTGAGCAAAAGCTCCAGGGCATAAGCCCTCATCTCTAAATGAGTATGCATGGACTCAACATCTTATAACTTAAACAAGTTAAACATCTTAAACGTATCAACATCATAAACATCTTGGACCGACACATGCAGCTCTATTTTATGTAAACAGCAACATGGCAGCAAGGAAATCACAGGATATAACGATATCATTGCAAACATTATCTCAAACATCATATACGATTCACATATATTTCACATAATGCATACATGATTCTTATATCAAAGTCAACAACATTAAATCATCACAATACGTCTTTACAAATCATCATTTATCATGTAATTATCTTCCAATACTACCCCAGGTTCAACTCTCAAAGTCTTGTGCGAAACAGATCGCAAACAAAGAAAACGTGACATTCTGTCACAGCACAGCTCGTTGTGGCGAGTGGGATTGCTCGCCTCGCGAGTGATTATGGGTGTCCCTCGCTATGGCGAGTGGGATTGCTTGCCTCGCGAGCGTTCAGGGTCTACTCGTTGTGGCGAGTGGGGTTGCTTGCTTTGCGAGCGGTGAAGGTTTACTCGCTGTGGCGAGTTGCTTAGCTCGCCTAGGCGAGCGATGAATAGACAGGCTACGGGTTCTACGAATTTTTCACTAAAAGTCTCAAATTTCACCATGTTTAACTTTAAAACTATCAGAAACATCAGCACTAAGATTATTCCAGGTTATGTACTCAATTTCTACATCAGTTTCACACTTTACATCATCTAACCATCAATTCATCATAGTTAACCTAATTCCCAATTCTCTAGAATCAACCCTACACTTGTTAATTATAATTAGATGGATTATAGTTTAATAGAATTGAAAGGCTAGGCTCACCCTTACCTTAAAATTGCAGAAATCGCAGCTCTCCTTGGTCTCTTCTCTCTTCTCTGAATTTTCTCCCTTTTTCTCCAAAAACGTACGTACTGACAACTCTTGACCTAATTTCCCTATTCATACTCCCAACAAATCTTATCTTATTTATTCTTTCTCCCACCTAACTCTAAAATCTCAAAACTACCCCACATCTCTATATTGATTTTATTTTCAAATCTTGTTTTATTAAACAATAAAATAAGTCACCACATCACCTAAATCACTTAAATCTTAATCTCCACATCTCTTAAAATATATAAAAATATATCTAGACTCTTCAAATAATTCAAATAATTAAACAATTAAAATAATCTAAAGTGGGCGTTACAGCTCTCCCCAACTTATAAGATTTTCGTCCTCGAAAATTTACCTCAAGCAAACAACTCTGGATAAGATTCCAGCATCTTACTCTCTAGCTCCCACGTCAAGCTTTCACCAGTTGCTCCGTCCCAAACGACTTTCACAAGAGGTATCTCCTTGCCTCTCAAATGCTTCACTTCACGCCCTTCAATCCTCACTGGTAGGGTCTCAACCGTAAGGTTATCCCTAACTTGCACATCATCTCTTTGGATCACATGAGATGGATCCGGAACATACTTCCGAAGTTGCGACACGTTAAACACATCATGCAAATTCGAAAGATGCGGTGGTAAACCCACTCGGTACGCCACCGTTCCAACTCTTTCCGATATCTGATACAGACCAATAAACTTTGGGGTCAACTTCTTTGACTTGAAAGCACGACCAACACCGGTCATGGGAGTAACTCTTAAGAACACATGATCTCCTTCTTGAAACTCAAGGTCTTTCCTTCGCTTATCATGGTAACTCTTTTGTCGACTCTACGATGCTTTCATCTTTTCTTGAATCATCTTTACCTTCTTAGTAGTCTGTTAAACAATCTCTGGTCCTAAAACCACATTCTCACCTGACTCAAACAAACATAACGGAGTTCTGCATCTCCGACAATAGAAAGCCTCAAAAGGTGCCATTCCAATACTCGAATGGTAACTGTTATTGTACGTGAACTCTATCAACGGAAGATGACTATCCCAAGTACCTCCTTGCTCAAGTACACAAACCCTCAACAAGTCTTCCAACGACTAAATCGTCCTCTCTGACTGACCATCTGTCTGCGGATGATAAGCCGAACTCAACCTCAACTGAGAACCTAAAGCCTCTTGTAAACTCTTCCAAAATCTAGAAGTAAACCTTGGATCTCTATTTTATACAATGCTCGTAGGAACACCATGCAACTTCACTATATCTCGAATATAAATCTCTGCCAACTATGATACGGGAAAAGTGACATTAATCGGAATAAAATGAGCCGACTTCGTCAATCAATCTACAACCACCCAAATGGCGTCATTCCCTTTAGGAGTATTCGGCAAACTCGTCACAAAATCCATGGATATGCTATCCCATTTCCACTCTGGCACATCTAGCGGTGTCATCAACCCTGCAGGTTTCTGATGCTCCACCTTCGACTTCTGACAATTCAAACAAGAATATACAAACTGTGCCACGTCGCGTTTCAATCCAGACCACCAAAACAACTTCTTCATATCATGATACATCTTGGTAGCTCCCGGATGAATACTCAAGCTACTCCTGCGACTCTCTTCAAGAATCATCTTCTTCATCTCATCATTATCAGGGATACAAATCCTACCTCGAAATCTCAACCCTCCTTGATCATCGACCTTAAAGTCACTGTCTTCAGTCTGATTACTAGCAACCAATAAGTCCACAAACTTTACATCTTCTTTTTGCGCTTCTTTAATACTTTCCAAGAATTCACTATCAATTTTCAGCATTCCCAGCCTTACACTATGAGGTGTCCTTTCACAAACTAAACTCAAATCTCTAAACTGTTCCAGTAACTCAAACTCCTTCACCATTATAGCAGACATATGCAAGGTCTTCCTACTTAAGGCATCTGCAACAACATTAGCTTTACCCGGATGATAATTCAACCCAAAATCATAGTCCTTCAATAATTCGAGCCACCTCCTCTATCTCATATTCAATTCCTTCTGATCAAACAAATACTTCAAGCCCTTGTGATCACTGAACACTCCAAATCTTGAACCATACAAGCAATGTCTCCAAATCTTAAGCACAACAACAACTGCAGCCAATTCAAGATCATGAGTGGGATAATTTCTTTCATGAATTCTCAACTGTCTTGATGCATAAGCAACCACTTTACTATCTTGCATAAGCACACCACCTGAACCCAACTTGGACGCATCACAATAAACAACAAAAGGTTCATCGGACTTCGGAAAAATCAAAACTGGAGTCGTCGTCAACCGGTTCTTCAACTCGTTAAAACTGTTCTCACAATGAACATCCCACACAAAAGATTTACCCTTACACGTCAATTGCGTTAACGGAAGTGCCAACTTAGAAAATCCTTCTATAAATCTTCGGTAATAACCTGCCAATCCCGAAAAGCTTCTAATCTCTGTAACCGACTTAGGAGTCTCCCATTGTGATACCGCTTCAACTTTAGACGGATCAACTGCAATACCATTACCAGAAATAACATGGCCAAGAAAACTAACCTCATTCAACCAGAACTCGCACTTTGACAATTTATCATACAACTTCTTCTCTTTCAACACTTGCAGAACAATCTTCAAATGCGCAGCATGTTTTCCTTCAGTCTTAGAGTATATCAAAATATCATCAATGAAAACCACAACGAAACGATCCAAATAAGCATGAAAGATTCTGTTCATGTACTCCATAAATACTCCAGGTGCATTAGTAACACCGAAAGGCATCACCGTATACTTGTAATGACCATAACACGTCCTAAATGTCGTCTTCTGCATATCTTCATCCTTCACTTTAATCTGGTGATAACCTGATCTCAAGTCTATCTTGCTAAACATACGTGCACCCACTAACTGATCCATCAAGTCGTCAATTCTTGGGAGTGGATACCTATTCTTTATCGTCACTTTATTCATCTGTTGATAGTCAATGCACAACCTCATACTGCCATCTTTCTTCTTTACTAGCAACATCGGCGCTCCCCAAGGTGAAACACTCGGCCTAACAAACTTCTTCTCAAGCAAATCCTCTAATTGTTTCTTCAGCTCCGCCAACTCAGAAGCTGACATACGATAAGGTGTCATAGACACAGGCTTCGTTCCAAGAACAAGATCAATTGAAAATTCAACTTGCCTTTCTGGAGGCACATCAGGAATTTCATCAGGAAAAACCTCTGGAAAATCGCATACCACTTGTACATTATCAATCACTGTCTGATTCTCAACAGATAACGACACCATCAAAGAAAACATCATAATTCCATCGCGTTCCAACTGCTTCAGCTGCTTAGTCGTCAAGAATTCTGCTCCACTCTCTTCTTCAGCAGAAGAAAAATGCACCGTCTTGCTAAAACAATTAATAAGGAAGTGATTGTATTCTAACCAATTCATGCCAAGAATCACATCCATACCACTCAAAGGTAAACAAACCAGATCAATCTCAAAGTCACGACCGAACATAGACACATGACATCTCAAACACACAAGAGAAGTAGTTACCGAACCCTTAGCTGGAGTTTCGACAACCATCTCTCGATTCATATCAGATACGACAAGATTCAACTTAGCAGCACAATCAAGAGCAATAAAACAATGCGTAGCACCAGTATCAATAATAGCAACTAAAGGTATATTATCAAAATAACAAGTACCTCTGATCAAACGATCCTCGTTCTCTGTCTGAGTACCAATCAAAGCAAAAACTCTCCTAGTAGCCTGAGCCTTCTTAGGCTTCTTGCATTGCGAACCAATGTGGCCCTCCACCTCGCAGTTAAAAGACACAATGTCATCATGTTTGCACTCAGCAGTAGTATGCCCTTTCTTACCGCAACGAAAACACTGTTTCACCTCTCCAGGACAAGCATTACTCTTATGGCCCTTCACACCACAAGTATAGCAGACAATCTCAGCAGGAGCATCTTTCTTACTAGGTCTCCTCTCATCATTAACTCTTTCTTTGCCCTTATCAGCAGGGGCATTGTAAGGCTTAAGACGACTCTGCTGACCTTTACCTTTCCTCTCATTAACAACCTTGCAATGAGCTTTTGTATGCTCTTCGTAAATCCTACAACTACTCACCAGCTCGGAAAAATTTCTGATCTTCTGGTAACCAATTGCCCTCTTGATATTAGCACGCAAACCATTCTCGAACTTGATACATTTGGAGAACTCAGCAGTCTCAGTAGTATAATGTGGATAGAACTTAGCCAACTCCACAAACTTGGGAGCATACTCAGTCACCGACATGTTCCCTTGCTTCAACTCAAGGAACTCAATCTCCTTCTTCCCGCGAACATCTTCCGGAAAGTATCTGTCAAGGAACTCTCTCTTGAACACAACCCAAGTAACCTCAGCACCATCGTGCTTTAGAATAGGTAGAAGACTAATCCACCAGTCATCAGCTTCCTCAGCTAGCATGTGCGTACCAAAATGCACCTTCTGCACCTCCGTGCACTGCATAACTCTGAACACTCTCTCGATCTCCTTGAGCCACGTCTGAGCTCCATCAGGATCATATCTCCCTTTGAAGGTAAGAGGATGATTTCTCAAGAAGGTCTATAACATACGGACCTCAGCATTCGCACCAGCATTCACATTTGGCTGTTGTCCTACATCTTGCGCAACAGCCTCCAAAGCAGCAGCAATAACAGCATCGTTTCATCCAGCCATCTTAGTTCTCTACACAACACAAAATAATCAGTATGACATATAACAATACATCAACCGATACTCGACACAACAAGACTCTTCTACTTGGCCGGACGAACCAACCTGCTCTGATACCAATTGTAACACCACGTTTTCCCGTCTTAAAAATTTCTTTAAATAAATCAGAGTTCATCACATAACGGACTATCACATATCACATAAATCTCATATATAAATAAATAACAATTTATCCCTCATTAAACATCTCAAACATTGCAGCGAAAATCATAAAAAAGTCTTGGCACGCAGTCCTCATCAAACATCTCAGAAAGTTCATCTAAAAATAGTCTTATGAAATCATAAATGACATGCAAGGAATAGAAAAGCATTTAACAAGTTTCCCCATCCCGTTACATATCAGAGCACCTAAGACTCAACCGAGGAAAGTCCTCACACGCCTGCACCTAATCTTGATTACCTACAAGTTACCCATACGAAGAGCAACATTTTCAAGCAGAAGGGGTGAGATTCACAAAACAATAATATTAAACATATAATTCAACAATCATAGTTAACAACAAATCATCACATAAATACGTCATGACAAATAGAATTTAGAATCACAAGTATCATCATAAGTCATCTTCATAAACATCTTATACAACTTGACACGACAATGCAACTTCACTTGACTATGCAACTCTAACATCTTAAATGCATGTGGTACCATTCCAAGGCATAAGCCCTCGTCTCTTTGAGCATAAATATACTCCCAGGGCATAAGCCCTCGTCGCTATTGAGCAAAGGCTCCAGGGCATAAGCCCTCGTCGCTGGTGAGCAAAAGCTCCAGGGCATAAGCACGCATCTCTGAATGAGTATGCATGGACTCAACATCTTATAAATGTAACAAGTTAAACATCTTAAACGTCTCAACATCATAAACATCTTGGACCGACACATGCAGCTCTATTTTATGTAAACAGCAACATGGCAGCAAGGAAATCACAGGATATAACGATATCATTGCAAACATTATCTCAAACATCATATACGATTCACATATATTTCACATAATGCATACATGATTCTTAGATCAAAGTCAACAACATTAAATCATCACAATACGTCTTTACAGATCATCATTTATCATGTAATTATCTTACAATACTACCCTAGGTTCAACTGTCAAAGTCTTGTGCGAAACAGATCGCAAACAAAGAAAACGTGACATTCTGTCACAACACAACTCGCTGTGGCGAGTGGGATTGCTCGCCTCGCGAGTGATTATGGGTGTCCCTCGCTATGGTGAGTGGGATTGCTCGCCTCGCGAGTGTTCAGGGTCTACTCGCTGTGGTGAGTGAAGTTACTTTCCTCGCGAGCGATGAAGGTTTACTCGCCGTGGCGAGTTGCTTAGCTCGCCTAGGCGAGCGATGAAGAGACAGGCTACGGGTTCTACGAATTTCTCACCAAAAGTCTCAAATTTCACCATGTTTAACTTCAAAGCTATCAGAAACATCAGCACTAAGATTATTCCAGGTTCTGTACTCAATTTCTACATCAGTTTCACCCGTTACATCATCTAACCATCAATTCATCATAGTTAACCTAATTCCCAATTCTCTAGAATCAACCCTACACTTGTTAATTATAATTAGATGGATTATAGTTTAATAGAATTGAAATGCTAGGCTCACCCTTACCTTAAAATTGCAGAAATCGCAGCTCTCCTTGGTCTCTTCTCTCTTCTCTGGTTTTTCTCCCTTTTTCTCCAAAAACGTACGTACTGACAACTCTTGACCTAATTTCCCTATTTATACTCCCAACAAATCTTATCTTATTTATTCTTTCTCCCACATAACTCTCTAAAATCTCAAAACTACCCCACATCTCTATATTTATTTTATTTTCAAATCTTGTTTTAT
The DNA here is from genome assembly GCA_958299785.1 of Medicago lupulina. NCBI lineage: Eukaryota > Viridiplantae > Streptophyta > Magnoliopsida > Fabales > Fabaceae > Medicago > Medicago lupulina. The sequence continues at coordinate 52,259,829 of OY283139.1, read as the reverse complement.
TAAACAATAAAATAAGTCACCACATCACTTAAATCACATAAAAATCACTTCAATCTTAATCTCCACATCTCTTAAAATATATAAAAATATATCTAGACTCTTCAAATAATTCAAATAATTAAACAATTAAAATAATCTAAAGTGGGCGTTACAACTTCCACCGGCCATCTCACTTCTAACTAACAAAACCAAACAACAGGTGAGAATAACAAACAAACAGCATAACAAGCATCGAAGGTAACTCAACATACCATTCGAATACAACAGGTAATTCACCGGGTTTTGGTCCGGACATGACCGACATGGCTCTGATACCAAATTGTAACGCCCTATTTCTAATTAAGTAATAAAATCAAGCAATTTAAATAAATACATAAGAAATAGTCGTCACTTCTACAATTAATCACCAACAGTTATGCATGAAAACAATCTCCAACATAAAGTCACAGCAGAATCAAATACATCTCAACATAAATGCCATCTCCTCAACATAAGATAAATCCAGCAACATGATAATCTCCACAAGATACAATTTAAGATATAATAAAATCCCAAAAGATAAACAACATGCACTAAGTCCTAGATCAGAGCCCTATCTAGACACGTGCGATATCTAGACACGTGCGATAAACGAGGAAGCTCCCGCTCCTCAAAGTAAAACTCACCAAGCAAAACATCTAAACCTGCATGCTGTCTACCCATCTATATAGAGAGGTAGGCGGTCCACCAAGACCACTAGGGGTTAGAATTACATTAATCATAATCAATCACAAACAGGATTAGCATGCATCTTAACAATATCTTGCATAAATAATTATGAACATAATATTCTCAACAATTATCACACAAGCAGAAAGTTCCAATCGCAACCATTCTCAAGCACACCACGTACCAACACATATTCACATCAAACTCATGAACAAACATGACTCTTCCTAGAAACATATAATGTGACTAGACGACTCGACTAAGTGGGGTACTGAATTTCTTTCATCTCCGAGGTCATCGCCCCTGGCGCTTATAAACACGCCATATCACCCCGAATAATCACCCCGGATAATGGACTACCGCAGCATCCAACAACAATGGAGATGAAAGACAACAACAACAACATCGTGTGTGAACTAGGACTCAACAACTACAATACATACTTCATGTAATTTCACAAGTCCATACCAATTATATTCAAATACATGCGTACACCAACAATTCACCACCAATTTGCATGTAAAAGATTTCACCAACAACATATATGCACGCAACATATATAATCACCAACAACATATATGCATTCGACATATATAATCACCAACATATATGCACTCAACAAATATAACCACCAACAACATATATGCATTCAATATATATAATCACCAACAACTTTATGTACGCAACATACATAGTCACCAACAATTCATGAAATCATAACAACTATTCATGAAAGAATTTCCAAACAAAATAATTCAATGAATATTTTCAACTAAGTTTGTCTCAAAATGTCACTTTTGCAAATATAGTTCATTTTCAAAGAAAAGCATTCTAGTTCTCAAAGAAAAGTCATGTGTAGCTGAACAGGGTGCTGCTTAGAGGCAACAATTCTGTTCAGAAGCACGATTCAGTTCAAAAGCACAACTCAGATCAGAAACAAAACAGTTTAGAAGCAAAACAGTTCAGGAGCAAAACAGTTCAGCAGCAAAAATCACTTCAGAAGCAAACTAGTTCAGAAGCAAAACTGAGTTCAGAAGCCAAAATAGTTCAGAGGCAAAACTCACTTCAAAAGCAAAAATAGTTAAGAAGCAATACTTAGTTCAGAAGCAAAACTTAGTTCAGAAGCGAAAATAGTGCAGAGGCAAAACTCACTTCAGGAGCAAAAAAAGTTCAGAAGCAAAACTTAGTTCAGAAACAAAACTTAGTTCAGAAGCCAAAATAGTGCAGAGGTAAAACTCACTTCAGAAGCAAAAGTAGTTCAGAAGCAAAACTTAGTTCAGAAGCCAAAATAGTGCAGAAAATAGAACTGGTTCAGGAAAAAAAAAAAAGACTTCGAAATATACAACCCTTTTTCCCAAACACTCTAATTTTGATCCTCTCACACTCAAAACTCGTCCCAAATGAAGTTTACAGGTCATGTACATAAACACATACACCAAAATGCTCAAAACTCATGAATCAAACATTATTTTTGTTCCAATTCAAAATTTCACCAAACTTTCAAAATTATTCACAACAACAACAACTTTCATCAGCAATTCACCAACAGGCATAATCTTTACACCAATTCATCAACAACATGTTTCAAAACATCATCAACAACAATTAACATGAAAGCATTCAGATTCAACAAACCACAACTTCATTATTCATCAATTTTTCACAAAACACAACACACCCACATATATGATTTTTGGACATATGAATTCATTATCAACAACAATTAATCATTCAATTCACATGAACAATCATAGCAGCGACATTCAAACACGAATTCAGTCACTAAAATTCAAATAATCACTTATTCCCAAAATCAATTATTTCAATAATCACTTATGATAAAGGGGTAGAAAAAGAGATTATGATTAAAGTCTAGCCCCCTTACCTCTAGTCTTCTAAGATCAAAACCTAGGCTTCAGTTTAGCTCCCAAGTTCTTCCCCTTTACAAACTTTCTCTTCTACTCCTCTCTAGCCTCTTGCCTCTTGTTGTGAATGAACAAAGTTTCTAAACCTTAGTTCTCTCCCTATAGTGGAAATATATATCCATACCCATTGGGCCTAACTGATGAAATAATAATTGGACTCTATTCTAATAACGCCACCTATTAGTTTTCTATCTCTCTAACAATAAAATATTTCACCACAACTAACACTTATACCAATTACTACAACTAACTTAATAAATCACTAACAATTGGTTCTCACTAGAAATGTTACGATTAATTCTCGACCCAAAATTACTATTATACCCTTACTCACCAAAAGACCAAAATACCCTTCTATTCACTAAACTCAAGAAAATACATCAAAGGGCAAATAATCACATATAAGCAGACATAATACACATAAATTAATTAAAAACTAAATAACAAAAATCGGGCTGTTACAACTCTCCCCCCTAAAAGAATTTTCGTCCTCGAAAATTTACCTGAAGGAAATAACTCTGGATACGAATCCTTCATCCTACTCTCCGATTCCCAAGTAGGACTCTCGCCAGATGGTCCAACCCAAATTACCTTCACCAAAACGATCTCCTTGCCCCTCAAACGCTTCACCTCGCGGTCTTCAACTCTAACAGGCCAAGTCTCAACCGTCAAATTATCTCTTACTTCTAACTCGTCCATTTGATTCACATGAGACTCGTCATACACATACTTTCGCAACTGAGACACATGAAACACATCATGAAGATTCGACAACGACGGCGGTAACGCAATCCGATACGCTACAACTCCAATCTTTTCCACAATCTCAAATGGTCCAACAAAACACGGTGTCAACTTCCGACACTTCAAAGCACGACCAACACCGGTTACAGGATTCACTCTTAAGAACACATGATCACCGACTTGAAACTCAATGTCCTTCCTCCTCTTATCATGATAGCTCTTCTGCCTACTCTGAGACGCTTTCATCTTCTCTTGAATCATCTTAACTTTCTCCGTCGTCTCTTGCACCACATCTGGTCCTAACAAAACTCTTTCACCTGACTCAAACCAATATAACGGTGTCCTACACCTCCGCCCATACAAGGCCTCAAACGGTGCCATACCGATACTTGAATGAAAATTGTTGTTGTAAGTAAACTCAATCAACGGTAAACATTCGACCCAACTGACACCTTGCTCCAAAACGCAAGCTCTCAACAAGTCTTCCAAACTCTGAATAGTCCTCTCCGTCTGACCATCAGTCTGAGGATGATAAGAAGAACTCAACCTCAACTTAGTTCCCAAAGCAGCTTGCAAACTCTCCAAAAACTTAGAAGTAAACCTCGGATCCCGATCTGACACAATGCTAGAAGGAATACCATGCAACCTGACAACCTACTCAATGTAGTGTGAAGAAGATTTCCTTCTTAGACTTGGCTGGGTTTTGATGATAACAACACCACATCACAAAAAGAAGAAATATCCATGGAGGCTCAAGTTGATGAATGAAGATAATGGGACTTAGATTTCATAATTTTATTATTGTAAGTATGGTCCTTATCTTTGATTTGTCATTATTAACTTATGGAACAACTTAGTATGCTCAGAAAATAATTACAAACATTTTTTCTAAGTTCTCATATGAAGCAATGCTTAAAAATCTCTTGAAAGTAAATCACACACTCACACTGATTTTCATATAAATGTCATTTTGCATTAAAATATTTTTGCATGAAAATATTTTGATTAGAAAATTATTTTTGACTTTGAAAAAACATATAATCAAATATGTCTCAAATAAATGTTCTATACGCATGTATTCATTTGGCATAATGGTAATATTGAACTAAATTTATTTGAGCATGTTCTCTTTGAAAAACCAAATACCAATCTTGCATTTTAAATTGTATAGACATGATTTCATAAATGAAAGGGGGATTTTAAATTGCATTTATTTCCCTATATTTCGACCCTTTGGATTTTACCCTTTTTCTTCTTTTTGATGATGTCAAAAGGGGGAGAAAGTGTATGTTTGTGTTTTGTGCTTAAATTGTTTCAGGTTATCCAATTGCAAAACAAAGGGGGAGATATACAAGATAGGGGGAGTTTCATTGAGAAAACATTGTCAAAAGGATATGGTTTGTCATCATCAAAAAGGGGGAGATTGTGAAGAAGATTTCCTTATTAGACTTGGCTGGGTTTTGATGATAACAACACCACATCACAAAAAGAAGAAATATCCATGGAGGCTCAAGTTGATGAATGAAGATAATGGGACTTAGATTTCATAATTATATTTTTGTAAGTATGGTCCTTATCTTTGATTTGTCATTATTAACTTATGGAACAACTTAGTATGCTCAGAAAATAATTACAAACATTTTTTCTAAGTTCTCATATGAAGCAATGCTTAAAAATCTCTTGAAAGTAAATCACACACTCACACTGATTTTCATATAAATGTGATTTTGCATTAAAATATTTTTGCATGAAAATATTTTGATTAGAAAATTATTTTTGACTTTGAAAAAACATATAATCAAATATGTCTCAAATAAATGTTCTATACGCATGTATTCATTTGGCATAATGGTAATATTGAACTAAATTTATTTGAGCATGTTCTCTTTGAAAAACCAAATACCAATCTTGCATTTTAAATTGTATAGACATGATTTCATAAATGAATCTTGCCAACAGATTTTTCTTTTTATATGCTAACTGATCTTTTCACATACAAATAATTAACATATAATTAACATGCTACTTTATCATGAGCCAAAGAATGTAAATATTGCATAATTGATTTTCAACGGATTACTTTAATTGTACAACAACTATTTTTTTTTCAAAATACATTTCATACTCATTTTTATGAATAGGTGCCATTCAAATATGTGTCTATTCATTATAACTCTTTTTGAAAAAATAGCATTGCTTCATAAACATCTTTTTAGCCTCTATAAATTCAATTGAGAATCAAAACAAATGACTTAACATTATTACTATAACTTTCAATCTCAATTGTCATATTCAATATCACTTGATTTATCAAACTTTCACCATTCTGCTTTGAAAACTTTGTCCACATTTTTAACATTCATAAAGAAGTTTTCTGAGCACTAAGTTCTTACTGTTAATGTGATATTGATCAAAGCATAACAGCCATACATTCATTATTCTTCAATTGCTTTTGTAAAAAGCTTCTCACCATTGTTGGTGAATCATTGTAAAGATAGTGGGGTGCTATCTTGGTGTGTAGAGAAATATTGTTAGGGGGCCTTGGGATTAAGGTTGCTTTGTAACAAAGATTCTTTACATAGTGAATTCCTTCGCGGGGTGTGAAGGGAGTGGACTGACCCTAAGGTTTAGAGGGGAACCACTATAATTCTCTTGTGTCTTTTCTTCTTCCCTTACTCTTTTATTTTTTTTTTCGCATTCATACCTTCATATTAAGTTTCCGGAAAAATTATCAAGAACGCTAAACTTGCAAAAATTGACCAATATTCCTAGAAACCTAATTCACCCCCCCTCTTAGGTTACAATCTGAACTTACATGTAGACCTCAGCTAACTTCGCCACAGTCATACCGGTCTTGATAGGAATAAAATGCACTGACTTCGTCAACCGATCAACAACCACCCAAATCGAATCAAAACCCTTCACAGTCTCCCGATGTATTTTTGAGAGTCACTCCCGTGGCTGGTGTTGGACGTGCATTGAAGTCAAAGAAGTTGACTCCGAGGTTTATTTGTCCATATCAGATATCAGAAAGAATTGGACCAGTGGCGTATCGGGTGGGTTTACCACCGCATCTTTCGAATTTGCATGATGTGTTTCATGTGTCGCAACTTCGGAAGTATGTTTCGGATCCATCTCATGTGATCCAAAGAGATGATGTACAAGTTAGAGATAACCTTATGGTTGTAACCTTACCGATGAGGATTGAAGGTTGTGAAGTGAAGAAGTTGAGAGGCAAGGAGATACCTCTTTTGAAAGTCGTTTGGGAAGGAGCGGTTGGAGAAAGCTTAACGTGGGAGCTAGAGAGTAAGATGTTGGAGTCTTATCTAGAGTTGTTTGCATGATGTACATTTTTTAGGACGAAAATTCTATACGTTGGGGAGAGTTGTAACGCCCTCTTTAATTACTTGATTTATTTGTTGAGTTTAGAATATAATTATACGATTTATGTGATGTGAAGAATTATGTGATGTGTTGTGAATTTATTAAGAGACTTATTTTATTATTTAATAGAATAAGATTTGAAAATAAAATAAATATTGAGAAGAGGGGCTGTTTTGAGAATTTAGAGAGTTTAGTGGAATAAGAGTAAATAAGATAGAATAGATGGGAAGAGATAAATAGGAGAAATTAGGTCATATTAGTTTTCACGTGAAACCAGTTTTGGAGAAAAAGAGAGAAAACAAGAGAAGAGGAGAACCTAAGAAGAGAAGCTTGCGATCGATTGACCTAAGGTAAGGGTGGGACTCATATTCTCTAATCTTAAGTATGTTTTTCTGAAATTGAGTTTGGCAAAAGTTGTAGGTTGTGAGTTTTGGGGATTAGGGTTAGTCTTATGTTGATGTTCATAGTTTTGTAGTTTGAGAAATTAGGTCTTTGAATTGTGAATTTAATTGTTGAAAGTGCATGAATTTTCCCATGAATTGTTGTGTTAAATTGATGTTCAGGTCTTAGCATGATCATAGGCAATGAAAAATGGGTGATTGGAAATTGGGTTTTTGGGGTGAAAAATGGTGTAAAAATCGTAATAGCCTGTGCCAAATCATACTCCAATTTAGCCAAATCGTACTCCGATTTTTACGATTGAAAATGCTAATTTTGACCTAGAAAATCGTACTCCGATTTGACAACTTCAGCAAACTTTAAGTTCTTTAATTTTGAGTCACTTTCTGTTCAGAACTGGCTTTTGGTGTAAACATGAAAGTTATAGATAATTGAGTTAGCTTTCTACTGGCTTTGGTTTGACTTGAAAATGATTTTTAGATTTTGAGTTATGATAGAAATAGTCCAGGTAGGTATTGAGAAAACTTTAAGAAAAACTTGGCATGACTAATTCCAAGTTAGGCCAAAAACTTATGGTTGGTTTCCAAACTTCAAGCTTAAGTATCAGAGGTTTAGTTGAGGTGTTTATGAGTATCTAACCTAGGTCGTGATGAACTCACTTGGTTTAATGTAAATGAAGTTAATGAATATTATGTACATTGTTGCTATTAAATTGAAATATATATATATATATATATATATATATATATATATATTATGTGAATATTGTAACGCCCATTTTTGATTATTTAATTAATTGATTTATTCGAGAAATTGCTATATATTTTTATATATATTATGTGATGTTAAGTGAAGATTTAATATGATTTTATGCGACGTGGTGACTTATTTTATTGTTAAATAAAATAAGATTTGAAAATAAAATAAAATATTTAGTTGTGGGTTAGTTTTGGGTTTTAGAGAAGTTATGTGGGAGAAAGAGTAAATAAGATTAGATTTGTTGGGAGTATATAAAGGGAAAATTAGGTCAAGAGAGTCAGTACGCGTTGTCAGAGTTTTGGAAAAGAGAGAAAACGGTCGCGTGAAGGGAGAAGAGAAAGAGGGCTGCAATTTCTGCTTTGATCAGGTAAGGGTGAGCCTAGCATTTGATTATATTATTCTGTAATTCATCTAATCAAGATTAAACAATCATAGGGCTGTTTTGAGAGAATTGGAATTAGGTTAAAAATGGAGAAAGATCATGAATTAGGCTATGAAGCTGTAGAACAGAAGTGTAGGATGAGTACAGAACGTAGATTAATCATAATGATGTTGTTTCTGAGAGTGTAGATGATTTAGATGATGAATTTGGGACACTTTTGTGTGATTTTTGCAGAACCCGTAGCAGTCTGTTCATCGCTCGCCTAGGCGAGCTATGCAACTCGCCGCGGCGAGTAGACCTAGTTTACTCGCGAGGCGAGCAACCCAGCTCGCCATAGCGAGCAGTACCCTAGAGCTCGCGAGGCGAGCACTCCAACTCGCCACAGCGAGCAGGACCTTAGTACTCGCGAGGCGAGCTATCCTACTCGCCATAGCGAGTTAAGTCAGAACCCAGAACCGTGTGCTGTTTGCGAACTGTTTCGCATTGAACCATGAGAGATGACCTTTGGGTAGCTTCTGGGACTGTTACTGATGTTTATTATGATCTGTGATGATGAAACATGATGATTGAGATTGTTTATGATGATTTTATGAAGCTTATGTGTGATAATATGAATTGAATAAGTGATGAATGCTTGAATTACATGCGATGTTTGCCATATTAATGTTATACTTTATGAAGTACTTGCTGTCATGTTGCTGTCTATGTATGTATAGTTGCTGCATGTGTCAGTCCTTTGATGAATAAGATGTTTTGCGACGTTTAAGATGTTAACTTGTTAAAGTTAAAAGTGTTGAGTCTCATTCATACTCATTCTATGATGGGGGCTTATGCCCTGGAGTTTTTACTCACCAGCGACGAGGGCTCATGCCCTGGAGCTTTGCTCACCAGCGACGAAGGCTTATGCCTTGGAGTATATTTATGCTCATAGCGACGAGGGCTCATGCCCTGGATTGGTACCACATGCATTTAAGACGTAGGGTTGCATAGTCAAGTGATGATGTCGAGTCGAGTCGAGTCGTCTAAGATGTTTACTAAGATGTTGATGATGTTGATTATGATGATACTAAATGATGTGTTGTTTATGTTGATGTTCTAAATGCTAGATGTTTATCTGTGATAAGTTGAATTATGTTGGTTGTTGAATTGTGATTATTTAATTACATGTTTAATATAATTATTTGTGAATCTCACCCCTTCTGCTGGAATTGCCGCCTCGTGGGCAAGTGCAGGTAACCAAGATTAGCGCAGACGTGTGAGGATTTCTGCAGTCGAGTTTAGGTGCTCTGATACGTAACGGGATGGGGAAACCTTGCTTATATTTCTCTGTTCCTTGCGTATTATGCTTTTGATATGATTATGTCATTTTACATGCTTATGTTTAACTTGAAGACTTGATAATAAGATGTTGATGAGGCCTGCGTGCCAAAGACCTTTGAGATGTTTAATTTATATGATTATTCCGCTGCGAGATTTTATGAAGATTTAATGTTTATTTAATCATTAACATGAGATGTTTTAAGATATGTGATGCCCTGTTTATGTGCTTACTCTGATGCATGCTATTCTTTTTAAAGAGATTTTTATGTTGGGAAAACGGGGTGTTACAAATATCGTATGCTGTATAATATTGTGATGTTTATGTCATTCAAGTTGCTAAGTTGTTGGTTGTTAAGTTGTAAGTTGTTAAAGGTGTTGGGCGTTGAGTCCATGCATACTTATTCCGTTGGGGGCTCATGCCCTGTGAGCTTTTGCTCTTTATGTTGAGGGCTTATGCCCTGTGAGCTTTTGCTCTTTATGTTGAGGGCTTATGCCCTGTGAGTGTATTTATGCTCTTATGTTGAGGGCTTATGCCCTAGATGGTACCACCTGCATGATTAAGAAGTTGAAATTGCATAGTCGAGTCAAGTTGTTGCCGAAAGATGTTATCTATGAGTCAAGTTGTTAAGTTGTTTTCTATCATGAGTTGTTGATGAAGTGCTTTATGATGAATTATATATGAATGCATTTTTTGCTAAATATGGTGAATTGATGATGTTTATGTTTTTAACTGTAATTGATGAATTATATGCTTAACATTATTGTTTGTGAAATCTCACCCCTTCTGCTTGAAAATGTTGCCTTTTACATGGGTAACTTGCAGGTAATCAAGGATAGTCGCGGTCGTGAGTGGATTTTCTCACGTGTGTCTTTAGGTGCTCTAATACGTAACGGGATGGGAATTTTGTTATGACTTCTGTTCCTTTACGTATTCTTTTGTGATTTTCATGATTTGATGTTAAGATGTTTTATGAGATTTTATGATGAGGCCGTCGTGTCGAAGAATGTTTAAGATTGTCGAAATAATTTCGCTGCGAAGTATTAAACATTTTGTTATTGAATTTTGAAGGATAAATATTTATTATTATCGTTTAAGATTTTATGAAACGAAGTGTGACATTCCGTTCACGTTGAAAACTCTGATTTTTATTATGAAATTTTCATGTTGGGAAAATAGGGTGTTTCATTTAGCCTGAGTGATTGCAGTGACCATAGGTCTCCACATACTTGGAAGACATCTCAATATCTTTCTGATTCTTTCATGAGTGGAATATGCTTTTCCAAGACATCTCATTTCATTCACTATTGTAGTAAATCTGGCATACATCTCATCAATGGTTTCATTTTCACTCATTTAAAGACTTCAAACTTTCTGACTCCAATGACAATTCTAGTTTCTTTGACATGAGATGTACCTTCATGATGTTCTCTCAGGGTATCCCATATTGATGGGATAAAACCGCAAGTGCACGGTTCTACCGATGTAGTAATAAAAAGATATCGTTCCGACAGGGAGTTATGAATTTGATTCACTTTTAATAATGATTAGAAGAAAGTTTCAAAGGTATAAAGTTTGGATTTTTAATTAAAATAAAATAACAATAATAATAAAAGAGCCTTGGGATTTATTGGTCCATCTTAATAACAAGTCCTTCACAAACCAAAACTTTAAACCTAGAACCTTATGTTAGACTTAATTTTTAATGACCAGTTTCCCTTTAGCCCCTCACTTTTCTTTTCAGTCCAGTGAGAGTATTCTTCTAGCAATCGAACGTATTTCACTGATTTGATTACTAGAAGAAGCTTTTAAGGATTCAAACTACTAATGTCCAAAGATTGCAAAGACTATTTCACTGCCTTTACAACCCTTGTCTAAATTCACTTGTTCCAATATCAAGACTCCACTCTCGTTTTATGAATTGATATTTGAGATAATGGATTAACCATTATCAAACCCTTTGCTCTCGCTTCTACAGTTTGATAATAGTTAATTCATGTTAAAACGGTGAAGTTAGATTAGAAACTAGGGTTACATAAGATTTAGGGGTAAAGCTTGGTTTGATTAGGATTATGTCATTAAGACTTATCCAACAATCCCAAAACAAGAAGAGTCTACTCAATAACGTTCATTGTAGACATAGAGAAGAAGAAGATTAACAACATAAAATAAAGGTGAACTTTTATTCAAAGAAACAATTGTCACTTATTATTTCAGAGAACAAAAGATGAATTGTTGTGATAGCTAGCTACTCTATTTATAGTTTACAATGCCTTAAGGCCTAAGAAATACATCACTAGAATGTTCCACAAGAAACCACGGGCTTTTTGGTTAGAAATAAACTAATAGGTAGCTTGTACAAGAAGCAAAAGCAGCAAAAGAGTAATCCTGGGACTTGGCACGACCGTGTGAGATATGGCACGGGCCGTGCCAAGCTTCTGACTTGGGGAAATATATTTTTGCGTTGAATCTTGTATTTTTCCAGGCCGAATCAGCTCATAATTCTCTTTCTTTTGCTCCAAGACTGAATCTATCAAATATTCGTTCTTGAAATATAAATATGCAATTGAAGTGAAATATATCTAAAAGGAAATAATATTTAAATAAAATAAACTTAAATCTAAATAAAACGAAACTAAATATTATATTCAAAACAACTAATTATTGACTCATCAAACTCCCCCACACTTGAATCTTTGCTTGTCCTAAAGCAAAAGGCATAGCAGCATAAAACAAGATTACAAATGACAATTAAAATAAAACTCATGTCTTCTTAAAGGCTTCTATTTCAAGCGTACACTAATCACAAACTCAAGCATTTCTTGTAATCTTTATTCAACCCAACAATCAAGTTCTAAGTGAGTGTGTGTGTGAAGTCCAGCCCTTTTCTTGCTCCTATATAAACAGATATTATGAGGAAACAGGTTCTAACCTAAAGACTAAACTAACCGAGAAAAATTCTTTCTTCATTTCATATAAGAGAGATGGGAGTATTTGTGATCATTTGATCTTTGCCATTTGCACATGTTTGGAATTTCAGCATAATTTTTATCAATTTAAGGAGACAACATCTTCACGTAGGAAGTCGGAGGGCCTACCCCCTTCCCCAATCTAGATTCAATGGTGCCCCTTAAAACATCAGCTTCACGTAGGAAGTCAGAGGGCCTACCCCCTTCCCCAATCTAGATTCAATGATGCTTTTTAAAGTTTCTCAATATAACATCACCTTCACGTAGGAAGTCGGAGGGCTTACCTCCTTCCCCAATCTAGATTCAATGATGCAATCTTAGAATTATTTTGGCTTTATAAACTCCCCTGTAACGCCCACGTTCGTTTTAGTATTTATTTAAATCGAGTTTAGGTGATTATATTATATTTATATAATATATAAGTGTTTTGATATGTTTTGATATGTTTTGATATGTTTTGATATGTTTTGACATATTTTGGATGATTTGGTGTTAAGATATAATGCTAAGGATAAGGTTAAGAGACTTATTTTATTGTTAAATAAAATAAGATTTGAAAAGAAAATAAAATATTTAGTTATGGGTTAGTTTTGGATTTTAGAGAATTATGTGGGAGAAAGAGTAAATAAGATAAGATTTGTTGGCAGTATAAATAAGGAAAACTAGGGTTAGGCAGTCAGTAACGTATCAGACTTTTGGAAACGGAAAGAAAGAAACGCACGCACGCGTGAGAGGAGAAGAGAAGGAAACCTGCCATTTTCTGCTGCAATTCAGGTAAGGGTGAGATTCATGATTAAGTAATATTGATTAGCATGATTCTGATAGCAATTAACAAGGATTAGGATTGAATTGAGAGAAGGTGAAAACTAGGTCAAAACCTTATAAATTGATGAATTAACGGTTGGAATAGGTTTAATTGATGTAGAAAGTGTTCCTAGACCTTAGATTATGCTTAGGATGAATTCTGGAATCAATAGCAGGCTTGGAACCATGTGAATCATAGGATTTTTGGGAAAATAGCAGTTCTGGCCGCAGCGAAATTCATCGCTCGCCACGGCGAGCAGTGATCCTCGCCTCGCGAGTTGCTCCTGGCAGCTCGCCATAGCGAGCAGTGATCCTCGCCTCGCGAGTTGCTTCTGGCAGCTCGCCATAGCGAGCACTTTTCTTCGCCTCGCGAGTTGCTCCTGGCAGCTCGCCACGGCGAGCTTACCCACTCGCCTCGCGAACACTACCAGTTTTGGAAGTTGTGAGGGTTGTGTGACCTGTTCCGTGTGATTGATTGGGAGATGTTTCCTGAGTGTTAATCAAGCCTAGTGGTGATGCTGAGAGCCCTGTTCAGAGCCCTTTTAATTATGGATAGTTGGGTTATGGTAGTAGAGTATTAATTAAGTATTATACCTTGTGCAATTATGTTAAAGTTTTATGTTGCCTTGAATTGTAATTGATATAATAATATCATTCTGTTCTTATGAATTGAATTATGCTGCTGATGTTATTAAACTGAACCGTCATGATATATGTATATGTTATATATGCAATGATAAGTGGTTGTTTAGCTCCAATTTCTTGGATGCATGTTGATAAAGTGATTAAGGATAAATGTTATTTGAGTTGAGTCCATGCACAGCATACATTGAGCTTAGTCCTCACCATGATAGGAGCTTTGTCCTCCGCACGTTTATCAGGAGCTTTGTCCTCCGTACGTTTTAAAAGTATATTAATACTTATGATGAAGTTTGGTACCACATGCATATAAGGAGTCTAAGAGCATTGTCACATAGTCATATTTATGATGTCATGTTGTTGATAAAGAATGTATATATGATTAAGTGATAAGTGTTATTTGTCTATGCTACTTGCTTAAAGACGAAATGAAATTGATTATGTGATTACGTGCTATATGTTATTAAATGATGCAAGAATGCTATTAATGTTTGATGTTAATTGTTATTCCGTATTATGTTGATTAGTATTATTTTGTTATGAATTCTCACCCCTTCTGCTGGAATTGCCGCCTTGTGGGCAAGTGCAGGTGATCGTGCTTAGTGTTGCAGTTGCTCGTGTGTGGCCTTGCATCACTGTGTCGTTTAGGTCGCTCTGATACGTAACGGGATGGGGTTGTCTTTATGCATGCTTCATTCTTTTACGTGACTATTTATGTTATTTGCAAATAATGGAACTAACTCCTTGAGATATTTTTATGGGGCCTGCGTGCCAAACGTTTATGAATTTTTAGTAATAATTCCGCTGCAAAGTTTTGAAGTAAATTGGTTAAATTATTATTTAACTGTTTCGGATTAAGTTTTCATGTGACATCCCGTTGTTGTGTTTGCATACTCTGATAATCGTTTACGAAATTTTTATGTTGGGAAAACGGGGTGTTACAATTGGTATCAGAGCAAGTCGGTCTGTCCGGCCAATTAGAGAGTCTTGTTGAGTCTTAGTAATATTTGTATTACTAAATCTTATGTCGCTGTTACTGTTTGTTGTAGAATATCAGAATGGCTGGAAGAAACGATACCGCGTTAGCTGCTGCACTTCAAGCTGTTGCCCAAGCTGTGGGACAACCTAATGCAAATGCTGGTGTGAATGCTGAGACAAGGATGTTGGAGACTTTCATGAGGAATCATCCTCCAACTTTTAAGGGAAGGTATGACCCCGATGGAGCCCAGACGTGGCTTAAGGAGATTGAGAGGATCTTCAGAGTGATGCAGTGCACCGAGGTTCAGCAAGTGCGATTTGGTACACATCAGCTGTCAGAGGAAGCTGATGATTGGTGGGTCAGTGTGTTACCTAGCCTCGAGCAAGATGGGGCTGTTGTGACTTGGGCTATTTTCAGGAGAGAGTTCCTGAGGAGATACTTTCTGGAGGATGTTCGCGGAAAGAAGGAAATCGAGTTCCTTGAGCTTAAGCAAGGAAACATGTCAGTGACTGAGTATGCTGCCAAGTTCGTGGAGTTGGCAAAGTTCTATCCGCACTACGCTGCTGAGACTGCAGAGTTTTCAAGATGCATCAAGTTCGAGAACGGTTTGAGGCCCGACATTAAGAGGGCGATTGGGTACCAACAGATTAGAGTGTTTCCGGATTTGGTAAACAGCTGTCGGATATATGAAGAGGATACGAAGGCTCACTACAAGGTAGTGAATGAGAGGAAAGCCAAGGGCCAGCAGAGTCGCCCTAAACCTTATAGTGCCCCTGCTGATAAAGGGAAACAGAGGATGGTCGTGGATAGGCAGGCCGCGAAGAAGGGTACTTCCGCTGAGATCGTGTGTTTTAACTGTGGCGTGAAGGGCCACAAGAGCAATGTTTGCCCAGAAGAGATCAAGAAGTGTGTCCGGTGTGGCAAGAAGGGTCATTTAGTAGCTGATTGCAAGCGTAATGACGTCGTGTGCTTTAACTGCAATGAAGAGGGTCATATTGGTTCTCAGTGCAAGCAGCCAAAGAGGGCGCCTACTACGGGTCGAGTTTTTGCCCTGACTGGTACTCAGACAGACAGTGATGATCGGTTGATCAGAGGTACTTGCTATATTAATAATACTCCTTTAGTTGCTATTATTGATACTGGTGCTACGCATTGTTTTATTGCTTTAAACTGTGTTTCTGCTTCGAGTCTTGCTATGTCTGATATGAATGGAGAGATGGTTGTCGAAACTCCAGCTAAGGGTTCGGTGACTACTTCTCTCGTATGCTTAAGTTGTCCTTTGTCGATGTTTGGTCGCGATTTTGAGATGGATTTAGTTTGTCTACCTTTAAGCGGTATGGATGTAATTCTGGGTATGAATTGGTTAGAGTACAACCACGTTCTTATCAATTGTTTTTGCAAGACGGTGCAATTCTCGTCTCCTGAAGAGGAAAGTGGCGCCGAGTTCTTATCTACTAAACAGCTGAAGCAACTAGAACGTGACGGCATGTTGATGTTTTCGTTGATGGCTTCCTTATCTTTAGAGAATCAAGCGGTGATCGATAAATTACAAGTGGTATGCGACTTTCCTGAAGTTTTCCCAGATGAAATTCCTGATGTGCCTCCAGAGAGGGAAGTCGAGTTTTCTATTGATCTTGTTCCTGGAACTAAGCCGGTGTCGATGGCACCTTATCGTATGTCTGCTTCCGAATTAGCTGAGTTGAAGAAACAGTTGGAAGATTTGCTTGAAAAGAAATTTGTTAGACCAAGTGTTTCACCTTGGGGAGCGCCAGTGTTGCTAGTGAAGAAGAAGGATGGTAGTATGAGGCTATGTATTGATTATCGGCAGTTGAATAAGGTGACTATCAAGAATAGGTATCCACTACCGAGAATTGATGAATTGATGGATCAGTTAGTGGGTGCACGTGTTTTCAGCAAGATTGACTTGAGGTCGGGTTATCATCAGATTAAAGTAAAGGATGAAGATATGGAGAAGACAGCTTTCAGAACGCGTTATGGCCATTATGAGTACAAGGTTATGCCTTTTGGAGTTACTAATGCACCGGGAGTATTTATGGAGTATATGAATCGCATCTTCCATGCATTTTTGGATCGGTTCGTAGTTGTATTTATTGATGATATTTTGATTTACTCCAAGATTGAGGAAGAGCATGCTGAACATCTGAAGATTGTCTTGCAAGTATTGAAGGAGAAGAAACTTTATGCCAAACTGTCTAAGTGTGAGTTCTGGTTGAAAGAAGTGAGTTTCCTTGGTCATGTTATCTCTGGTGATGGTATTGCGGTAGATCCATCTAAGATTGAAGCCGTATCGCAATGGGAGACTCCGAAGTCAGTTACTGAGATTAGGAGCTTTTTGGGTTTGGCTGGTTACTATAGAAGGTTTATCGAAGGATTCTCCAAGTTAGCTCTTCCGTTGACCCAGTTGACTTGTAAAGGTAGAGCTTTTGTTTGGGATGTGCATTGTGAGAACAGCTTCAACGAGTTGAAGAAGTGTTTGACGACGGCTCCAGTTTTGATTTTGCCGAAGCCAGATGCGCCATTTGTAGTGTATTGTGATGCGTCTAAGTTGGGTTTAGGAGGTGTGCTTATGCAGGAAGGTAAAGTGGTAGCTTATGCTTCAAGACAGTTGAGAGTTCATGAGAAGAATTACCCGACGCATGATTTAGAATTAGCAGCTGTGGTTTTTGTATTGAAGATGTGGAGACACTACTTATATGGTGCGAGATTTGAAGTGTTCAGTGATCACAAGAGTTTGAAGTACTTATTCGATCAGAAGGAATTGAATATGAGGCAGAGAAGATGGTTAGAACTTTTGAAGGACTTCGACTTTGGGTTGAATTATCATCCGGGTAAAGCGAATGTGGTAGCAGATGCCTTGAGTAGGAAGACTTTGCATATGTC
Organism: Medicago lupulina; assembly: GCA_958299785.1. Taxonomy (NCBI): domain Eukaryota; kingdom Viridiplantae; phylum Streptophyta; class Magnoliopsida; order Fabales; family Fabaceae; genus Medicago; species Medicago lupulina. The sequence goes on along the minus strand of OY283139.1, from coordinate 52,241,918 downwards.
TGCTATGATGGTTAAGGAGTTCGAATTACTTGAGCAATTTAGAGATTTGAGTTTGGTTTGTGAAAGGACGCCTCAGAGTGTGAAGCTAGGGATGCTGAAGATTGATAGTGACTTCTTGATGAGTATAAGAGAGGCACAGAAAGAAGATGTCAAGTTTGTGGATTTAATGGTTGCGGGTAATCAGACTGAGGATAGTGATTTTCAAGTCGACGATCAAGGAGTGTTGAGATTCCGAGGTAGAATTTGTATTCCTGACAATGAAGAGATTAAGAAGATGATTCTTGAAGAGAGTCACAGAAGTAGCTTGAGTATTCACCCGGGAGCTACGAAGATGTATCATGATTTGAAGAAGTTGTTTTGGTGGTCTGGATTGAAACGTGATGTAGCACAGTTTGTGTATGCTTGTTTAGTTTGCCAGAAGTCGAAGATCGAGCATCAGAAACCGGCTGGCATGATGGTATCTTTAGATGTGCCAGAGTGGAAATGGGATAGTATATCCATGGATTTTGTGACTAGCTTGCCGAATACCCCAAGAGGGAATGACGCCATTTGGGTGATAGTTGACAGGTTGACGAAGTCAGCTCATTTTCTACCGATTAATATTAGTTTTCCTGTTGCCCAGCTGGCAGAGATTTATATCAAGGAGATTGTGAGATTGCATGGTGTTCCTTCGAGCATAGTATCCGATAGAGATCCAAGATTTACTTCTAGATTTTGGAAAAGTTTGCAAGAGGCTTTAGGTTCTAAGTTGAGATTGAGTTCGGCGTATCATCCGCAGACAGATGGTCAGTCGGAGAGGACAATTCAGTCGCTAGAGGATTTATTGAGAGTTTGTGTTCTTGAGCAAGGAGGAACTTGGGATAGTCATCTTCCCTTAATCGAGTTCACATACAATAATAGTTATCATTCTAGTATTGGAATGGCACCTTTTGAGGCTTTGTACGGTCGGAGGTGCAGAACTCCGTTGTGTTGGTTTGAGTCAGGTGAAAGAGTGGTTTTAGGACCAGAGATTGTTCAGCAAACTACTGAGAAGGTTAAGATGATTCAAGAGAAAATGAAAGCGTCGCAGAGTCGACAAAAGAGTTACCATGATAAGCGAAGGAAAGATCTTGAGTTTCAGGAAGGAGACCACGTGTTTCTAAGAGTCACGCCTATGACTGGTGTTGGACGTGCGTTGAAGTCAAGGAAGTTGACTCCGAGATTTATTGGCCCGTATCAGATTTTAGAGAGGGTTGGAACGGTGGCGTACCGAGTTGGGTTACCACCGCATCTTTCGAATTTACATAATGTTTTCCATGTGTCGCAACTTCGGAAGTATGTCCCGGATCCATCTCATGTGATCCAGAGCGATGATGTGCAAGTTAGGGACAACCTTACGGTGGAGACTATACCGGTAAGGATTGATGATCGGAAAGTGAAGACGTTGAGAGGCAAGGATATACCTCTCGTTAGAGTCGTTTGGTCGGGAGCGACTGGTGAAAGCTTGACGTGGGAGCTTGAGAGTAAGATGCTGGAGTCTTATCCAGAGTTGTTTGCTTGAGGTAATTTTCGAGGACGAAAATCTTTTAAGTGGGGGAGAGTTGTAACGCCCACGTTCGTTTTAGTATTTATTTAAATCGAGTTTAGGTGATTATATTATATTTATATAATATATAAGTGTTTTGATATGTTTTGATATGTTTTGATATGTTTTGATATGTTTTGACATATTTTGGATGATTTGGTGTTAAGATATAATGCTAAGGATAAGGTTAAGAGACTTATTTTATTGTTAAATAAAATAAGATTTGAAAAGAAAATAAAATATTTAGTTATGGGTTAGTTTTGGATTTTAGAGAATTATGTGGGAGAAAGAGTAAATAAGATAAGATTTGTTGGCAGTATAAATAAGGAAAACTAGGGTTAGGCAGTCAGTAACGTATCAGACTTTTGGAAACGGAAAGAAAGAAACGCACGCACGCGTGAGAGGAGAAGAGAAGGAAACCTGCGATTTTCTGCTGCAATTCAGGTAAGGGTGAGATTCATGATTAAGTAATATTGATTAGCATGATTCTGATAGCAATTAACAAGGATTAGGATTGAATTGAGAGAAGGTGAAAACTAGGTCAAAACCTTATAAATTGATGAATTAACGGTTGGAATAGGTTTAATTGATGTAGAAAGTGTTCCTAGACCTTAGATTATGCTTAGGATGAATTCTGGAATCAATAGCAGGCTTGGAACCATGTGAATCATAGGATTTTTGGGAAAATAGCAGTTCTGGCCGCAGCGAAATTCATCGCTCGCCACGGCGAGCAGTGATCCTCGCCTCGCGAGTTGCTCCTGGCAGCTCGCCATAGCGAGCAGTGATCCTCGCCTCGCGAGTTGCTTCTGGCAGCTCGCCATAGCGAGCACTTTTCTTCGCCTCGCGAGTTGCTCCTGGCAGCTCGCCACGGCGAGCTTACCCACTCGCCTCGCGAACACTACCAGTTTTGGAAGTTGTGAGGGTTGTGTGACCTGTTCCGTGTGATTGATTGGGAGATGTTTCCTGAGTTTTAATCAAGCCTAGTGGTGATGCTGAGAGCCCTGTTCAGAGCCCTTTTAATTATGGATAGTTGGGTTATGGTAGTAGAGTATTAATTAAGTATTATACCTTGTGCAATTATGTTAAAGTTTTATGTTGCCTTGAATTGTAATTGATATAATAATATCATTCTGTTCTTATGAATTGAATTATGCTGCTGATGTTATTAAACTGAACCGTCATGATATATGTATATGTTATATATGCAATGATAAGTGGTTGTTTAGCTCCAATTTCTTGGATGCATGTTGATAAAGTGATTAAGGATAAATGTTATTTGAGTTGAGTCCATGCACAGCATACATTGAGCTTAGTCCTCACCATGATAGGAGCTTTGTCCTCCGCACGTTTATCAGGAGCTTTGTCCTCCGTACGTTTTAAAAGTATATTAATACTTATGATGAAGTTTGGTACCACATGCATATAAGGAGTCTAAGAGCATTGTCACATAGTCATATTTATGATGTCATGTTGTTGATAAAGAATGTATATATGATTAAGTGATAAGTGTTATTTGTCTATGCTACTTGCTTAAAGACGAAATGAAATTGATTATGTGATTACGTGCTATATGTTATTAAATGATGCAAGAATGCTATTAATGTTTGATGTTAATTGTTATTCCGTATTATGTTGATTAGTATTATTTTGTTATGAATTCTCACCCCTTCTGCTGGAATTGCCGCCTTGTGGGCAAGTGCAGGTGATCGTGCTTAGTGTTGCAGTTGCTCGTGTGTGGCCTTGCATCACTGTGTCGTTTAGGTCGCTCTGATACGTAACGGGATGGGGTTGTCTTTATGCATGCTTCATTCTTTTACGTGACTATTTATGTTATTTGCAAATAATGGAACTAACTCCTTGAGATATTTTTATGGGGCCTGCGTGCCAAACGTTTATGAATTTTTAGTAATAATTCCGCTGCAAAGTTTTGAAGTAAATTGGTTAAATTATTATTTAACTGTTTCGGATTAAGTTTTCATGTGACATCCCGTTGTTGTGTTTGCATACTCTGATAATCGTTTACGAAATTTTTATGTTGGGAAAACGGGGTGTTACATCCCCCACACTAGCTTATACTACTTTTACTCTGAAATTTTTTTAGGGTTAACTTACCTTAAGAATTTAGAATGTGTTCCTTAAAATACCTATTCATACACTTACTCGAAGGCTGCAACTATGTGCTTTTCTCATTGGAGAATTTTCACAATAAAACAAGATGTGGTTATAGCAACAACACTTAAAACACAAGAGTTCACTTTCATGTACGAGAATCAACACATTTAGAGGAGACAACAAAAATTTATGCCATAACTTTCAATAAAAACAACTACTTAATCACGCCCTTCGCAATTAAGGAAAACAAAAGAATAAAGTTCAAGGGAGTTTGGAACACTACGACTTAAAACACTTTATTAGGCCTCCCCCACACTTGGGAGAAGCATTGTCCTCAATGATTCAAAACAAGAAAAATAAAAGAGAAGAAGAAGAAGAAGAAGAAGAAGAAGAAGAAGAAGAAGAAGAAGGTGGAGTAGGAGGAGAAAGAGATAAGAGATAATAGATAAGGGAAGAGAGGAATAGGAAAGCTCACATTATCATTGAGGTCCATAAGGAGGACCTTGGAGGTGGAAGTGTTGCATCATGTTTCGAAGAATTTGATTATTCTCTTCGGATATGCGGGTGCCCCTTAGGACATCATTTCTTAGCCCGGATAATTCAACACCTTGCCTTTGTTGCTCGGTGCTTATCCTCTCAACCTTAGTTTGCATACATGCCCATCTTTCATTTTCAAAGTTTCCTCCGGCATCATGGTCATGGTGCTCCTCATTATGGTGCAAGTTTTCACCTTCCTCCTCACCTTGATTATGCTCTCCATGAACCTGTGGGGCATCACCAACATACAACAAATTTTCTTCCACCTCGGTGTTAGTCCGAGATGGGTTAGGAAGTATAATCAAACACAAAGGCACATTGAGCTGAAGCTCAAAAGTAATGTTAGCAGGCGGATGAGGCTTAATAAAATTCATAGCAATGAGGGTTTCTATATTAAGCCTATTGTTGTCCTCAATTCGGTTTAGCCCTTGATCCTCACCTACTCTAAACTGCCTAGCTATAAAGGTGGTGATACCCCCTACCACTATCTCACTCCTAACACTAGATTTTGCGTCTACAGAAGCAAGATAATTAAGTAGATAAAAGCATGTATTCACAGGACGGTTTTTAAGCATGGCCCACAACATAAAGAGTTCATCCATCCTAGTGGTTCCTACTTTCCTACCCGAAATAGTGCAAGCCATAGCCCTTTGGAGGTACCTAAACACATGGTTATGAATTCAACAGCCTAATCATATGTTCAACTATTCATAGTCTATCCATAGCATTAACATTAGTGTACCTGCAAGTAGAGATAGTTCTAGAGATTAGAGAATTATACCTATTCCTTTGCTCTTTTATCCTTGAATTGGATCCCACGATTCCGGGTTGTTGATTGCTTCTTACTTGCACTACTTTCGGAGCCTTCAATTCCTTACCTTTCCTCTTTGATGCCATTGACCTTAATTTGACCTGGTGTGGGTTTGGGTGGAGGTTAGGTTTGGACAAGGCTTTGTGTGGGAAAGGTTGGTTTAGTGATGGGGTTGGGTTTGTAAGTGAGGTTTATGAGTTGAATGATGGAGATTGGTGAAGAATTTTTGGTTTTTGGGTTAGGGTTTAATAGTGTACGAATTTGGTGTTTGGATGGATGAAAGTTGGTTTTGATTGGTCGTATATGTTTGGAATGATGAATGGACATAGATATGGAGGTTTGAAGGTTGATGTTATGGAGGTTTAAAGAGGGAAGTTATGTTGGTTGAATGAGGAAGAAGAAGGAAAATTTTGTTTTTTTTTTCTTGCTGATGGATTGGCACGGCCGTGCCATATTTGGCACGGGACGTGCCAAGCTTCTGGAATTTTTTTTTTTTTTGGGTTTGGACAGGCATGGCCGTGCCAAGCTTCTGGTCATGGCCTCCAATTTTATTTTATTTTCGAATCATACTTGGACAAATACCTGTAAAACAAATTAAAATAACACAAAACAAACAAAATAAAAGCAATTAAACTCGTGGGTTGCCTCCCACGAAGCGCTCGTTTAAAGTCATTAGCTTGACAATAAAGAGGTTTCTCTACCCTATACCCAATCTTTCACGAAGGGACAATGGCATCAAACTAACACTATCTCCCAAGTCACACATGGCTTTTTCTATAGTCTCGGATCCTATGACACATGGTATGGAAGAATTCCCTAAATCCTTAAGTTTAGATGGCAATTTGTCTTGAATGATTTCAATAAGTTTCTTAAACTGCTCATCTAACTTGGACTCATCAAACCCTTGTGGTAAAGGAATTTTTGGCTTACATGGTGGTGGTGTGTTAAGCTTTTTACTCTCTACTACAACTTTCTCACTTTGTGGCTTTTCACTCTCTACCTCAACCTATATTGTTTTGGTTTCCACAACGGGGTTCTCTAATTGCCTACCATCTCTAAGTGTAATATTATTCATTTGACCTTTTGGGTTAGCTTCAAGTTGGCTTGGAAAGATTTCAGAGGTTTGGGAGGAAGAGGCTACTTGTTGAGTTACTTGAGAGAATTGTGTCTCTAGCATATTGTTGTGAGTACAAAGAGAATCCACTTATGATGAAAGCTTTACAAGAGAATCAGTCAAAAATCTAGTTTGATTCTTAAGCTCTTGGAGTTGCTCGGATTGATTTATAAAAAAAATTTCTAACAAAAGTTCCAAGCTGGATTTTTGAGTGACTCTTTGGTTGTTTGCATAACTAGGTGGTGTTGTTTGTTGTCCAAAAATATTTTGAGGGGTTTGAAAAAAAAAATTTATTGTTTCTAAACCCTTGATTAAATTGAGCATAGTTTACCTGCTCAGGACTTCTGACAACACTACCTAGTTGGCAATCAACATCAATATAACCAAATATTTCATTAACCTTACAAGGTGGTAAAACAGGGGAAGAAGTCCATTGATAATGGTTTTGAGTCATGCCTGTAAAAAAACGTTTAAAGGTAGAAAATAAAAAAGAAAAAGGAAAAGAGATATTTCACTGCCTTTACAACCGTTGTCTAAATTCAGTTGTTCTAATATCAAGACTTCACTCTCATTTTATGAATTGATATTTGAGATAATGGATTAACCATTATCAAACCCTCCGCTCTCGCTTCTATAGTTTGATAATAGTTAATTCACGTTAAAATGGTGAATTTAGATTAGAAACTAGGGTTACATAAGATTTAGGGATAAAGGTTGGTTTTATTAGGATTATGTCAAGTGGTTTGCTTGGAATATTTAAGTTAGTGTAGTGACTTCAGACCGTTTTGAAGTTCTTATGCAAAAACTGTTTAACAAAATAAAAGTGTTTGTGTGTAATGTATACTATAATTAAAGAGTATAGAGAAGAGAGAAAGAACACACAAAGGTTTATAGTGGTTCCCCCAATGTGGGTTAGTCCACTCCTCACAGTTTTGTGAGAGTTTCCAATATGCTTGAGATAAGCTCTCAATCCTGCACTTTTACAACTTTGTTCACCTGAACAATTTCAAGAACTGTATTCTCTAAGCCTCAGCAGGCTTCCACCTTCTTGCTAAGTTACCTACATAGACTTTTACAACTTTGCTTAAACTAACACTTTAGTACCCCTAAAGCTAGATGAGACTTTGATTACAATTTGTATGGAGGTTGAATGTTTGTGAATCAAACAGAAGAGGAGAAGGAAGAAGTTATCTTTAAAAGAGATAACAGAGAGAAATGATTTACACTATAAATAAGGTAGAAAGAGCCTTCAGTGATGATCAATTGAAATTGCAAGAGCTTCAAACACTTTTCAGATGTTTTAAGAATGCTTTGCAATGGTGCAAGTAATGTTGAGCCTTTGATCTCTATTTATGGAGTTTTTGGGCTCATATAGCCGTTGTAGGGTGTCCAATGGTGTTATGCCACGTGTCTTGGGCCCGACAAACTTTTATTTGAAATTATGGGTGAACATTCTGACCATAAGAATGTTGTTGTGTTCTTTAGGATGAACACCAGGATGTTGTTGTGTTCTTCATCAGAATGTTGATGTTCTTCATACATTCATCTGGGTTTCCAGATCTGCATTGGATTACGTGCAAGAGAAAGGATAGTGGATCTGCAATCTTTAGGCCCATGCTTCCAAGAGATATGCAGGAGTGATGTATCATATCTCATACGTGTCCTTCTTTGATTGATCAGGACAAAATCTTTCTTTGCTTTGCTTTCCAACCACTTTAGTGTTCATAAAGTGAAGCATGAATTGAGCTGAACATTCTGACCATCAGAATGTTCCATTTGTTTTTACTTAGGATGATTTGTAAGACTTGTACTTGATGTAATCAATCCTAATAGTAAAAACAGAACTGAAGTGCAGTAATTGCAACATCTAGGATCATATTACATCTTGGAATATTCCTAGTACTTTAATGTTCATAGTCTTAAATGAACATAAAATATTTTTCTTGACATTAACCTTGTATATGCCTTTATTGCTTGATAGATTCATGCAAATGTACTTTTTCTAGACACTTTATTTATTGTCACGTGTACTTGCATGTTCTTCATGTTCTTGATGATTCTGGGTTTGGCTATGAACAACCTTCTGAACTTTCATCAGAACGTTCTGACCAACTCACTAATCAACATTCTGAACTAACTTTCTGAACTTCAGAATTAGTTCATGAATTTTAATGTCCTTTGATTTCTTATATCTTGGTATGATTTAAACCTTGTTCCTGTCTTAGTAAAACACTCAAGAGCACAAGTTAAATACCAAGGAATTAATCAAAGTCCATTAAATCCTTAATCATTAAAGTTTATAATCTTTAAAATTAATTAGGGATTTTGCCTCAACATAGAGTCCCCAGAATCAGAAGAAGGTTCTGAATCAAAGACTGTAGGATCCTCAAAGATTGGAGGTGGAATATCCAACCTAGGGGCATGCACCTTGACAATCCAATCCGCCAATACACAAGCAAGTTTGTGGGTTTTGGTGGAAACCCTGAGTTCTCTAGAAGCTATCTTATTAGCTCTTGAAGGCTTAGCAGATGCAGCAGCACCAGAGGCTTCAGCTTTCTCTTTGATAACAGTCACAAAGGTGTTAAGAGAATCAAATAAGGCAGACATGTTGGGAAGCTTGTGATGAAGGCTAGAAATCGTATAAGAATAAAAATAAAATAAAACGATGGATTTGGGGAAAGAAATGGTAAAGAAGGCGTCACACTCACTTCCAATCCAAGAAGGAATGCTAAGCTATGAAGAATCGCCACAATAGTAAGGAAGCCATTGATAAGATTCGATAAACTTGGTTCAATCCAGAACCAAAAAAAGAGACAAAGCTCTCACAACACACAAAGTGTATTTTTTTTATCAAAATTCTACCTCCTTACATATCATTTTCGTGCTCTATTTATATGAGCTGATTACATGATGATTTTGACTCTAAAACTCTTAGAAAATGAATGGAAATGCAGCCACTAATTACAATAATGTTTTGGTGGCTGATTAATGCAGATAAAAGGTTACAAAATGACTCTCTAAAGTTGGTGGCTGATCAATGCATGAGGAGGTTACATATTCATTTGCACATTGATTTGTGAAGGCTTATTGTTTCTGGACGTTACAATTCCACAAACACCACCTTTAATTCTACAGCTCACACACTTTAACCACGTCTTCAACTTGAAGCTCATTATACACCATTAAATATTACTAATTTGCTCTTGAGTCAAACAGACGAATTGTAGAGAATTTTGTAAGCTTTCTAACGAGTTAAAGATCACCTCAAACGGACATCCAGAGCTCCAGATATAGCCAAAACAAGACAGACATATCATGACTTACGAAAATAAAACTTTGAACCAAAAATAATTCGGTTCTTTTATTCCACAATGACTATTATTATTGTCAAGAGAGAGAGACAATATTAGGTTCTCATCATACTCCCCCTCTTCAAGAGAATTCGACCTCGAATTTATAGCTTGAATACCTCCGGGGTCAAAAATAACTCGATAGAATTCATGACATGCAATTTCCACTTTAGAAAACTCTTCAGTTTGATTTATAGAATTTGTTAGATTTTCCTCCCCTTGTGATTTGTGGACATAATCATCTTTCCAAAGCACAAAATTTTCTTCCACTTGTTGAGGAATTTTTTCTTCATTCGCTTTGTTTCCTTCATGACATAAAGAAATGTTAGGCAGTTGAATAATATTAGAAGAAGAATCCCAACATTTGAAAACACAAAGTAACTTAGAAGAAGGTACTAGTGTAATAGTAGGCCAAAACTTTGAATTATTTTTTTCATGATTTTCAGTCTCACGCTCCTTTTTCTCTTCTTTTTTTTTCGACTTCTTCAACGCCTTCTTTTCTCTCTTCTTTTTCATTTACCTCTTTTTCATCACATTCTTTTTTTTCGTCTTTTTTTCTACTCTCTCTATAATCATTTTGGATTTGAAAGAGATTTTCTTCTAGTATTCTAGAGATATCAGCTATTCCTCTTTCAATCCTTTCCATCATTTCCTTCTTTCTGTTTTCTCTTTCCCTTTTTCTTTCTCTTTGCAATATTTTTTCAGCTTCTATCTTTTCCACCTTCTTTCTTTGAATTTCTTTAAGATGATAAGAAGGTGCATAACGCCTCCTCATGATTCTTTTCATTTCCTCCCAAGTTTCAATCGGTGGATCTCCATACCTCCTTCTTTCCTTGATAGTTTGATCCCACCACACCAAAGCATAATCTTTAAATTCAAGAGCTGCAACCTGCACTTTTTGAACATTAGAGTAAGTGTTGCATTGAAAAAATTGTTCAATTTTTGTTTCCCACTCTAAATATGCATCCGGGTCTCTTTGCCCTCGAAAAAATTTAACTTTAATTTTTTTGTCACTATATCTTTCCATTTTTTCCTAGAATCAGAGAGATTAAAATGAAGAAAAGAAAATGTAACAATGGAAAGGGATTTCCAAATTGAAACAATTTTTTTCCCAAACGAAACCGTGCTCTGAATACCACTTGATGAAGGCTAGAAATCGTATAAGAATAAAAATAAAATAAAACGATGGATTTGGGGAAAGAAATGGTAAAGAAGGCGTCACACTCACTTCCAATCCAAGAAGGAATGCTAAGCTATGAAGAATCGCCACAATGGTAAGGAAGCCATTGATAAGATTCGATAAACTTGGTTCAATCCAGAACCAAAAAAAGAGACAAAGCTCTCACAACACACAAAGTGTATTTTTTTTTATCAAAATTCTACCTCCTTACATATCATTTTCGTGCTCTATTTATATGAGCTGATTACATGATGATTTTGACTCTAAAACTCTTAGAAAATGAAAGGAAATGCAGCCACTAATTACAATAATGTTTTGGTGGCTGATGAATGCAGATAAAAGGTTACAAAATGACTCTCTAAAGTTGGTGGCTGATCAATGCATGAGGAGGTTACATATTCATTTGCACATTGATTTGTGAAGGCTTATTATTTCTGGACGTTACAATTCCACAAACACCACCTTTAATTCTTCAGCTCACACACTTTAACCACGTCTTCAACTTGAAGCTCATTATACACCATTAAATATTACTAATTTGCTCTTGAGTCAAGCAGACGAATTGTAGAGAATTTTGTAAGCTTTCTAACGAGTTAAAGATCACCTCAAACGGACATCCAGAGCTCCAGATATAGCCAAAACAAGACAGACATATCATGACTTACGAAAATAAAACTTTGAACCAAAAATAATTCGGTTCTTTTATTCCACAATGACTATTATTATTGTCAAGAGAGAGAGACAATATTAGGTTCTCATCAGCTTGTTTGTGGTTTTCATTGGTGGTGGTGGTGGAGTATTTGAGGGAATAGTGTTAGGAGTGGGAAGATCAGAGACCAAGAAGTTGCTTGCACTAGCAACAGATCCCATAATGGATGAAGAGAGGTTAACATTCAGAGCTAACTGAGCCATAAGCTGAACATCTTCAGAAGGCAAAGATCCCGAGGCTAAAGGCATTGGATCTACTGACATAACAGGTTCATTAGAAGCATTTTGATCAATATTTTGATCAGCAAATAGTTGATTATGCTAAGCACCTTGAGCATTCTGATCAACTGTTTGAGCTTCTTCAGCAGTTGGAGCATTTTCCACAACTTCAACGGCTTCATTAGCTTGAATGGTTTCAGTAACTTGCACATTCTGAACTCCTGGTTCAGCAACAAATACTTCAACCTTCTGAACTTCTGGTTCAACTTTTTCCTGAGCATGTTGAGTGATTTTTTGACTGTCTTGAAACACTTCATTGTTGAAGTCAGAGTTCAAGTCTTCAATGTTGAGGTCAAAGCCAGTTGAGAACTCCATAGGCTCATCCTGAGAAGGCTCTTCCCTACTCGTGTTGGAAGTCAATAGCTTATCCACTTCCTGAGTTTCTTCATCAATATTCTGAGCTTTCTTCTCAGTATTTTGTTCAACTCTCTGATCTCCATCAAGCGAGTTTTCTTTAGCAGTCTGAGGTATACCTTCATGAGTCTCAGTAGCTTTCTCAGTATCCGTAGCTTCTTTTGGAGGAGATGCTTCATTATCCTTCTGAGCATTCTCTTCATTCACTGTTTTTCCAATCAAAGAGCTGAATTGAGTGTTTCCTTCTTCCACAATCTCCTTTGCAAGATCTGCTACTTTGTAGAATATCTCTAAAGCTGGTGGAGAGGAAGGTCTGACTTCTGTATTTTTAGGAGTCTTGTCTTTGATTTCTTCTATCTTTCTCTTCTTCCTAATTTTCTAAATATTCTGATTAGAAGATCTCTTACCAGACCCTGATGTTCCAAAGGTTGTGAAGGAAGCCATGTTTGTGGTGGTCATGCGTAGTTGACCTAAAGTCTTAGAGGTGAACTTCATGAAGTCAAGCTTGCATTTTTCACTCTCAAGAGGCATATTTGCCTTCTGGAAGATAGGAGTAAGGTGCATTCCATCAGGCAATCCAGCAACAGTTTGTTTGATGGCCAAACATGAATCAATCATATGTTGGATAATGATGAAACAGAGGTTAAGTTTGGTTTTGTTCATGAGGTGGTGGATGATGCATAGATCCATATCAGAGACTACATCAAATGATCCATATTTTGGTACTAGAGTGTGCCTAATCATGTTGTGAAGAATTTTTGGAACATCAACGAGTTAAGGGTGAGGTTTTCTTTGGTGTATTTGGTTATGAGTTGATCTTTGTTAACACTGAGATCATCATACCATGAACAAGAAAACAATTTGTTACCTTCATTTGGGATTTTCAAAGCTTCAGAGAGGAAGTCCTGAGTGACTGTAATTTGCACGCCTTTGACAGAAGAGATGAGAAAGTTCTCATTTTCCTTTTTCTTCTGTTTCACAGTTAAGTTATTGTAGAACTCTCTAACCAATCCTTCATAGGTATGTTGTTGCAGAGATACAAAGTTGGTCCATTCTTGTGGATCTGTGAATTTCTTCAGATCCCAACCCTTGGTCTCCAAGCTATTAAACTCAAAGTACTTAGATCTGCTCATTGGTCTAAGAGCAATCTTGTCTACTCTTTGAGCCTTCATAACAGCAGCAACTTTGGTGATGTCGCTTCCTTTGTCGTACCTTTTTGGAGAAGATTCCTTTTCTTCAGCAGTCTCAACATTCTCATCTTTATTCTGAGATGCAGATTCTTCCTTTGATGGAGAAGCAACTTTTTTACTTTTGTAAGACTTTCTAGCATCTTGAACTATCTTACTAAGAGTTTGTTCAGAGCCTTCCTCCATTTCTTCTTCAGGGTCTTCTTCCATCTCTTCCTCAGGGTCTTCTTCCACTTCTTCCTCATAAGTCTTATCCATTTCATCATCACTTGAAGTGAACAGAGGCAAAGCTTCAGTTGCAATCTCCTTTCTTCTCTGGTTGATGGCCATTTCATGAAGAGCTAGCCCAGTCTCTTGAGAGTCTTCCTCTTCACTATTTGAATATGTCTTTTTCTCTTCATCAGAGACAAGATTCACATGAGACACCTTTGGTTCTTTTGAGGATTTCTTCATCCTTTGAGAACGTCTGGTAGGAACAGGTCTAGGTTTGATTATTGGTTTCTTAGAAGACTTTGGTTTAGAAGATTTGGGAGTGTCAAAAGCAGGGATAATGACGTCAGGAAGAATTGTGTGAACAAAGGTTTCATTCAAAGGTTGTTGATCAGAGGTTTGATCAGCAGCGGCATTTTGTGGTGGTGATGGAGAACGTTCTACTTGAGTGTTCTCATCATCGGCAAACTTTGAATTGGTTTTGGTTCTTGCCATTTCGCAGAAAAATGAAGAACAAAGTGTTTTGAATTTTTTTTATGAAAAGTGAGAAAATTTGGAGATGAGATAGATGTGAAATGATTCAGAGTTGGTTTCTGATTTATAGACCAAGACGTGATGGAAGAGGGAGAAAGGAAATGATATGATGGCAGTTTATATTGGGAAGGAGGAAAAAGTGAACGGACAAGGGAGAGAGAGAAAAGTAGCCGTTTGTGGGAAAGTGAAGGGGTTGGTTGATTTGATAGTTTGGTTTTACATTGTGGTTAAAGCTTAAACATAACTTCTTATAACCAAGCATTAAATGCTTAAGATTATAGAAGGATTTCTGGAGAAGGTTAACACAAAATCTTACGCATGAGATTTCTGACCCAGATTTCAGGTTTTGAACATTCTGACCTTTATGAACATTCTGACCTGAGGAACATTATGAACTTAGGAACATTATGAACCCAGGAACATTCTGATGAATATTCAGATTGAGATAGATCTATCTGATTTGCTTCAGGTGATATCAAGGGGTTTACTCTAAGGCCCTTAGAGATCAGTAATCAATCTTTATTGGGATTTTTCATGATTAACAATTTTTCTTTAAGAAAATTGAATCTATCCACAACAAGGGGTTTTGTGAAAATGTCAGTTAGTTGATTTTCAGTATCAACAAAGCTTAATGCAATATTCTTTTTCTGAACATGATCTCTAATGAAATGATGTTTTATTTCAATATGCTTAGATCTAGAATGTTGAATAGGATTCTTTGAAAGATTATTTGCACTTGTATTATCACAATATATAGGAATACTTGTGTGCCTTAGAGAGTAGTCTTCCAACTGATTTTTTACCCACAAAATTTGAGAGCAACAGCTAGCTGCAGATACATACTCAGCTTCAGCTGTGGAGAGTGCAATGATGTTTTGCTTTCTGCAAGACCATCCAATCAATGCTTGTCCTAAGAATTGACAGGACCCACTTGTACTCTTCCTCTCAACTTTGTCTCCAGCATAATCAGCATCACAATATGCTACAAGATCAAAACTAGAACCTTTTCTATACCAAAGGCCAAGATCAGTATTACCTACAAGATATCTAAGAATTCTTTTGACTGCAGTCAAATGTGATTCTTTTGCACAGGTTTGAAATCTTGCATAAAAACCTACTGCAAACACTATGTCTGGTCTGCTAGCAGTCAAATACAATAATGAACCTATCATGCCTCTATATTCTTTCTCAGAAACAGATCTTCCACTCTCATCCTTATCTAAACCTGAAGATGGATGCATAGGGGTGACCATGACTTTTGCCTCATTCATTTTGTACTTCTTAAGAATGTCTTTGACATATTTTTCTTGTCTCATTCCATTTTGATGTTGTTTAATTTGTAAACCAAGGAAAAAACCAAGTTCACCCATCATGCTCATCTCAAATTCATTTTGCATAAGGCTGGAAAATTCTTCACACATTTTCTCTTTAGTTGCACCAAAAATGATGTCATCAACATAAACTTAAACAATAAGTAAGTAAGAGTTGTGTGTTTTTCTAAAGAGTGTGGTATCAATTTTTCCTCTTGAAAAGCCATTTTCAATCAAGAATGTGTTGAGTCTGTCATACCAAGCTCTGGGAGCTTGTTTGACACCATAGAGTGCTTTAGTGAGTTTAAAAACATGATTTGGTTTTTCTTTATTTATGAAACCAGGAGGTTGGCTTATATAAACTTTTTCATTTAGAAAACCATTTAAAAATGCACTTTTCACATCCATTTGAAAAAGTTTCATGCTTTTATGTGCAGCATATGCAAGAAGAATTCTGATGGCTTCTAACCTTGCAACTAGTGCAAAGGTCTCATCATAGTCAATACCTTCTTGTTGGTTATAGCCTTGAGAAACTAACCTTGCTTTGTTTCAGACAACCTTACCTTCTCCATTAAGCTTGTTTCTGAAGACCCATCTGGTACCAAAGATGGTTTTGGCTTGATTATTTGGAACCAAGTTCCAAACTTTGTTTCTTTCAAACTGAGAAAGTTCCTCCTTCATGGCTTCAATCCATGAGTCATCAACAATAACTTACCCAATTTTTCTTTATTGTTCAGAATGTAGCAATAGCAGCCAAATATGTGAAAGTAAGATATGCTAGGTTTAATGTTTTTCCAGAGTTCATATGAGGTTTTGTTAAGAACCTTTCTTATTGAAACTCTATTTAAAATGTAACAAGATGTATTAATGGCTTCTGGCCAAAAATACTCTTCAACATTTGATTCATTTAACATTGTTCTAGCCATTTCTTGCAAAGTTCTATTTTTTCTTTCAACAACTCCATTTTGCTGTGGAGTTCTTGCACAAGAGAAATTATGTTTAATACCATTTTCATCAAAGAATGTTTTGAAGGATGCATTTTCAAATTCTCCTCCATGATCACTCTTTACTGTGATGATATTAGAACCTTTTTCATTTTGAACTCTTTTACAAAAGTTTTGAAAAGAGTCAAAAGATTCATCTTTGTGTTTTAAAAATAGAACCCATGTAAATCTGGAAAAGTCATCAACAATAACAAAACCATATCTTTTGCCATTTAGACTTGCAGTTTGAACTGGACCAAAGAGATTAATGTGAAGAAGCTCTAAAGGTTTTTGATTTGAAATAAACTCAATAGTTTTAAACTGCTTTTTACTTGTTTACCTTTAACACAAGCTTCACAGATCTTGTCCTTTCAAAGCTAATCTTAGGCAACCCTCTAACTAGATCAAGTTGAGAAAGTTTAGCAATAGTTTTCATGCTTATATGATCAGCCCTTTTGTGCCAGATCCATTTGTCTTTTTCAAGAGACATAAAACAAGATTCAACAGGTATATCATTTAGTTCTAAAACATATAAATTCTTTTTCCTTGATCCAGAGAAGAACAATTTGTTAGAGGAGGTTTGTCTTACTTCACATATGTTAGGTTTAAAGACAACTTCAAATCTGTTGGAACAAAATGTGTTTAACAATAAACCTTAAAGAGTTTTGATGATAACAAAGTATTAAAAATTGACAATTGGTATTGCTAACATTTGTTCAAGTGTACAAGACTGTAAACAAAGTGATATATTTTAACAAGGTTTTAAACGAACAAATAAAGAGCAAAGGAAGTATCTATTTGACGCTTAAAGCGCTCCTGAAGAGTGGCACTCCTGAAGACTAGAGCTCCTGAAGACTAGCGCTCCTGAAGAGTATGACGTCATCAGAAGCTGAAGGTCCTCAGAAGCTGATTCTTCAGAAGCAACAGTATTTCACCAGAAGCAGTTTATCTCAAGATTTCAAGATTCAAGTGTTGTATTTTGGAGCGAAAATTATAGAGCATTGGCAGAAGATTAGTGGATTAAAGCAACGGTCATTTCAAAAGGATTTGAAGTCATTTTGTTGCAAATAGATAAGAAGCGTTGACATTGTACTTTGTACGAACTGTACAACCACCTTCTCCACTACTCTGTTCTTTGTCTCTGCTAATAGACAAGAATAACAGCTCTTATGTACAACCAAGCCTGCATCCTTGTTCCCTCTCAACTGGAATGGATTTGAAATTGATTCTTTATAGGACAATAACTAAATCAGGCAAAGAATCACTGGTGAAAGATCAAGCTTCATTAACGACTCTTTTTGGATGTGTTGGCACTTACAACGTTCATTTCACACCTCTATATAAAGGAGTGAAGACTTGAAGAACAACAAGACTCTACATTTAGTGAACTCCCCTTGGAAGTGCAAGGGGGACAGGACTACTTCCGAATTGTGGAAGGAACCTGTATAAATCTTTTGTGTCCTGCTTCTTCTCTTTTCTCTCTGTTTTTCATTCCGCTGCATACGCTCCTGAACAGTATCTTCAGAAGCTGTCTAACTAGCTTTTGATCATTCTGGTTCTGAGTTTTGAAAAGAGAAAACGATTATTTGAAAACACAATTCAACCCCCCCCCCCCCTTCTTGTGTTTTTCTCCCCTTCAATTGGTATCTAGAGCATGGTTCTGTTGTCAAACACCTAACAGTGTAACAGTCCAAGATCTGAGAAAAACATGTCTGCTGATTCATCTGTTTCTGGTTCTGCTGGCTCTAGTGGTAATCATCATGCTGTAGCATATGATTATAGTGAAAAGAAAACTGACTCAGGGAAGGTTCCAAAGTTTAATGGAGATCCTGAAGAGTTTTCTTGGTGGAAAACCAACTTCTACAGTTATATCATGGGCTTAGATGAAGAACTATGGGATATTCTGGAAGATGGTGTTGGTGACTTAATTCTTGATGAAGAAGGAGCTGCTGTTGATAGAAAAATACATACTCCTGCTCAGAAGAAGATGTACATGAAACATCACAAGATCAGAGGCTCTCTAGTTTCTGCTATACCACGAGCAGAGTACATGAAGATGAGTGATAAGTCAACTGCTAAAGCTATGTTTGCATCTTTATGTGCTAACTATGAAGGAAGCAAGAAAGTTAGAGAAGCCAAAGCACTGATGCTTGTTCATCAGTATGAACTGTTCAAGATGAAGGATGATGAAAGTATTGAGGAGATGTACTCAAGATTTCAAACCCTAGTCTCTGGACTCCAAATACTGAAGAAAAGCTATGTTGCTTCTGATCACGTGAGTAAGATTCTCAGAAGCCTTCCTGCCAGATGGAGACCAAAGGTGACTGCCATTGAGGAAGCGAAAGATTTAAACACTTTAAGTGTTGAAGATCTTGTTAGTTCTCTCAAAGTTCATGAGTTAAGTCTAAATGAACATGAGTCTACTAAAAAGAGTAAATCAATAGCTCTTCCATCAAAAGGCAAGTCATCCAAAGCTCTTAAAGTGGCTGAGTCTGATGAAGAAGATTCACCAACTGGAGATTCTGATGAAGAGGTTACTGAGATGATGGCTATGCTCTCAAATAGACTTCAGTATCTAGCCAAAAAGAACAAGAAGTTTGTGTCCAGGAGAGGTAGCTTCAGAAGCTCAAAGAAGGAAGATCAAAAGGGATGCTTCAACTGCAAGAAGCCTGGTCATTTCATTGCTGATTGCCCTGATCTTCAGAAGGAAAAAGCAAAGGAAAAGTCAAAGAAACCAACATTCAAGTCAAGCAAGTTCAAGAAACAGTTAAAGCAGAGTTTGATGGCTACATGGGATAACTTGGATAGTGAATCTGAATCTGACAAAGAAGAGTCTGATGAAGGTGCAAAGATAGCTGTTGGGTTAGTAGCTACAGCAACTTCAGAAGCTGAAACTGAATCAGATTCAGAAGATGAAAACGAGATTTGTCTAAAAGCAAGAACAAAGCAAAAATCATGGTACCTGGACAGCGATTGCTCAAGGCACATGACAGGAGAGAAGTCAATGTTCCTATCCCTCACAATGAAAGAAGGAGGAAATGTAAAGTTTGGAGGCAACCAGTCTGGGAAGATTATTGGTACGGGGACTATTGGTAACTCCTCTACCTCTATTAATAATGTATGGTTGGTAGATGGGCTTGAACATAACCTATTGAGCATCAGTCAATTCTGTGACAATGGTTATGATGTTTTATTTGAAAAAGCCAACTGTACAGTAATCAACAAGAATGACAAGTCCATTGTGTTCAAGGGAAAGAGAGTGGAAAATGTCTACAAAATCAATTTCTCTCAACTGGCTGATCAGAAGGTAATTTGCCTTCTATCAATGAATGATAAGAAATGGATGTGGCATAAAAGACTGGGACATGCCAACTGGAGATTAATCTCTAAGCTTAGCAAGTTACAGCTTGTCAAAGGTCTTCCTGACATTGATTATCATTCAGATGCACTCTGCGGTGCATGCCAGAAAGGAAAAATTGTTAAATCATCTTTCAAAGCAAAAGACAATGTTTCCACCTCAAGACCCTTAGAACTGCTTCATATTGACCTATTTGGACCAGTTAGCACTGCATCCTTATATGGAAGCAAGTATGGATTAGTTATTGTTGATGATTATAGCAGATGGACTTGGGTGAAATTTCTGAAAAGCAAAGATCATGCATACGATGTATTCAGTAACTTCTGCACCCTTATTCAATCTGAAAAAGAAGCCAAAATTTTGAAAATCAGAAGTGATCATGGTGGTGAATTTGAAAATGAGCCATTTGAAGCTTTTTGTTAAAAACATGGAATCCTCCATGAATTCTCTTCTCCTAGAACTCCACAACAGAATGGAGTTGTAGAAAGAAAGAATAGAACGTTACAAGAAATGGCCAGAACCATGATCCATGAAAACAATTTGGCAAAACATTTTTGGGCAGAAGCTGTGAATACAGCGTGTTATGTTCAGAATAGGATCTATATTAGACCTATCTTGGAGAAAACAGCATATGAATTGTTTAAAGGAAGAAAACCCAATATCTCTTACTTTCATCAATTTGGATGTACATGTTACATTCTGAATAACAAGCTCTACCTAAAGAAATTTGATGCCAAGGCCCAAAAAGGAATCTTTTTAGGTTACTCTGAAAGGTCAAAGGCATACAGAGTGTATAATTCAGAGACACTCTGTGTCGAAGAATCTATGCACGTTAAATTTGATGACAAAGAGCTTGAAGATAAAACTTCAAAGCAAGATGAAGGTTTTGCAGAGATACAAGTTCCTGAAGACATTCCAGAACCTGGTCAGTCAACTGAATCTGAAGATAGTCTATAAGCAGCACCCACGTCAGTTGCTCCTGATGATGTTGCTCCTGATGAAGTTGCTCCTGATGAAGTAGCTTCTGATGAAGCACAAAATGGCTCACAGCAAGCAGATTCATCCAACTATACTTTCAAATACAAGTCTTCTCATCCTCAGGATCAAATCATTGGAAGTAAAGAAAGTCCCAGAAGAACAAGATCACACTTCAGACAAGAAGAATCAATGATAGGACTAATTTCAATGATTGAGCCAACAACAGTTGAAGAAGCACTTTCAGATGATGGATGGATCATAGCTATGCAAGAAGAGCTGAATCAATTCCAACGGAATGATGTGTGGGATCTGGTACCCAAACCTCCTCAGAAGAACATTATTGGAACAAAATGGGTATTCAGAAACAAGCTGAATGAAAAAGGTGAAGTAATCAGAAACAAAGCCAGACTTGTTGCTCAGGGGTACAGTCAACAAGAAGGCATTGATTACACCGAAACATTTGCTCCAGTTGCAAGATTGGAAGCAATCAGGTTACTTTTATCTTATGCAATTAATCATGGAATCGTATTATATGAAATGGATGTCAAGAGTGCATTTCTTAATGGTGTCATAGAAGAAGAAGTGTATGTCAAACAACCTCCTGGTTTTGAGGATCTGAAGCATCCTGACCATGTTTACAAACTTAAGAAATCACTATATGGCTTGAAACAAGCTCCCAGAGCTTGGTATGACAGACTAAGTAATTTCTTGATTAAAAACGATTTTAAACAAGGTCAGGTTGACACAACACTCTTCAGAAGGACTCTTGAGAAAGACATTCTTGTTGTGCAGATATATGTTGATGATATAATATTTGGCTCTACTAATTCATCTCTTTGCAAGGAGTTTTCTAAGTTAATGCAGGATGAATTTGAAATGAGCATGATGGGAGAGCTGAAATTCTTCCTGGGCATTCAAATTAATCAAAGCAAAGATGGAGTATATGTTCATCAGACGAAATATACAAAAGAGCTTCTGAAGAAGTTCAAGCTTGAAGATTGCAAACTGATGAACACTCCAATGCATCCTACATGTACCTTAAGCAAAGAAGATGAAGGATCAAAAGTGGACCAGAAGTTATACAAAGGTATGATTGGTTCTCTGTTATACCTCACTGCATCTAGGCCAGATATTTTATTCAGTGTATGCTTATGTGCAAGGTTTCAGTCAGATCCTAGAGAATATCATTTAACTGCTGTTAAGAGAATCTTCAGGTATCTGAAAGGAACAACTAATCTGGGACTCCTTTATAGAAAATCCCCAGATTATAAGCTAATTGGATTCTGTGATGCTGATTATGCTGGTGACAGGATTGAAAGAAAGTCAACCAGTGGCAATTGTCAATTTCTAGGTGATAATCTGATATCCTGGGCTAGCAAGAGACAAGCAACTATTGCTATGTCTACAGCAGAAGCAGAATACATTTCAGCTGCAAGTTGTTGCACACAACTACTCTCGATGAAACATCAGCTGGAAGATTATCAGATACATGCTAACAGTATTCCTATCTTTTGTGATAATACTGCTGTTATTTGCTTGTCAAAGAATCCAATTCTGCATTCAAGAGCCAAGCATATTGAGATCAAACACCATTTTATCAGAGATTATGTTCAAAAAGGAATTTTAGATATACAATTCATTGATACTGAAAATCAATGGGCTGATATATTTACTAAGCCTCTAACTGTTGAAAGATTTGATTTTATTAAGAAAAATTTGAACATGCACTACGTGTCTGATTAAAATTGCTTGCTCCTGAATAAGAAGTTCAGGTTCTGAAGTCACTTCAGAAGCCATTGTCCTTCAGAAGCTCCTGAGTGAGGTCCTGAAGAAAATGTGCTCCTGATGAGTCATCAGAATCTCAACCTTCAGAAGAGAATCTTTGTGCTCCTGAATAGCAGAAGTTAGTGGAAGTTCTGGAGTTGCTCTTGGCGACATCTGTCTCACTAACTTATACATGTCATCTGAAATCTGACAGCGTGGCATAAATGTATTGGCGTTTAACTCAAAGGGCAATGATGTTAATTTTACTTTTCGTAGTACTATCTCGCGCCCCCAACTGTCATTAATGCTATGTTTGTTTGTCCCCTGTTATTCAAACGTTTTTCGCTAAAAAGCACTTAATCAAAAACACACACTACTCACTTCACATCCTACACTTTCTGTTTTTGATTTCGTATCTGCTAAGAAAAGTTTTCTCTCTCAAAACCCTAAGAACCCAAATCTCAAACTTCTTCAAACATCAATGGCTTCATCTAGTTTTGTTCAAGAATCCAACGCTCAACTCGCAGTTCAGCAAGCTGAAGGTCAGCAAGAAAGGGCTGCTTACGAGATCAAAGGAGTCACCATGAGCCTAAAAGAATGGCAACTTAAGATTCAAACAGAGAATCCGGTGGATTTTGAATCTCTTGCGTATCATGGCTGTGACATCAAGAGTTTTTATGAAGCTCAAGGGCTGATGAACTATTTCAATATGCTTAATGGCCCTACTTACAAGACGCTCGTCAGGAATTTTTGGGTCAGAGCTTCAGTGTATGATAAGGAAGCATCAGAACTGGAGGAACAAGAAAGAGTTCTAATCGATCCCTCTCTCGAAGGGAAAACAAGAGAAGAAATGGGTTTGGAACCCTTCAAAGAAATTCAGATTAGGTCAAGTCTGATGGGAATTCCAGTCTACATATCTGAGGATATTATTGCTTTTGTCATTGGAGCAGAAGCATCTGGAAAATATTCTGGTGTTGATATACTAAACTCAAAGACAAGCTCTTGGAATGATCTTGTGAACAAGTCTCTCTTCAACTCAACAACAGTTGGAAAATATTGTGATCTAAGCATGAATAATAAAATGCTTCTGAAGATCCTAAACGAGAACCTGTTGCCTAAAGGAGGTGGTGGTGATCAACCATCTTTGGCTCACAAGGTATTTCTTCATCATCTCATCAATGGAGAAAAGATAAATCTGCCCAAGTACATTTTCAGGCACATGATTAAAGAGCTCAGGGAAAGCCAGAATAAGTGCAGAGTCTAGGTTCCCTATGGAAGACTGATCTCAGAAATCTTCCATCAAGGAGGCATTATTAGAGCTCTAAATGAAGTAAACTACTTCACTGATGAACAGCTGGAAACTGAGACCGGAAAGGTGTTGAATGCAAGCACCTTGAAGCATATGAAACTGATTCCTGAAGTGACCAAACTAAAGACAGACATCTGTGAATCAAGGGTGGTATCGAATCTAATGGAAGACTTCCCTCCCATCTGCAAGAAAGACACCCTGGCTGTTCAAATGGCTCTCATTGCTGATCACTATGAGACCCATGGGAAGCTGATCAGTCTGGATGAAGTTCTAGAGGAAATGTATGGACAAGAACTTCCTGTAGCTAAAGGAAGAAAATCTAAAAGAAAGGTACTCACTCAAGAAGAGTACTTAGAAGGTGAAAATCCTTCTAAGAAGGCGAAGAAGGAAAAGGCTCCTGAAAAGTCTATATCTGGTGCTCCTGGAGGATCATCAATTCAGGAAGAAGTTCATGATCTGAACCCAGAAGCTATTATTCCTCAGAAGACCAGAAGTGGCAAGCAAATGGTTTCAGCATCTACAACAACAACTAAAGTGAAACAGATTCCTCAAAAGAAGAAAAGAACTCAAAGACTAAGGAAACTGAAGGAATCTGTGTACACTACTAAAGATTGTGCAGCTGTAGAGGCACAAGAAGTAGAAGAGGCTACCGAACTGGTTACCAGGGAGGTAAGAAAGAAGAAGAAGGCTGAATCTGAAGCTGTTCAGAAGGCCTTGGAGCTGGCTAAGGAAATAGAAGTACCTACTAAGGTCTTGCTCAAGAAAGGTGCTGCTGAGGTTGCTGAGCAAGCTCTGATGAGCTCAATAGAACTGCAAGCTGAAGTTGCTATTGAAGCTGCAAGTATTCTAGCTACTCCTGGATCAGATTTAATATCAGGTACATCCTCCTCACAACCCTTGATACATATAGAATCTGACTCCTCTCCCTTATCACCCTCTCAATCCAAAACCTCATCATCCTCATCTTCTGATATGGATGATATTCCTATAAGCATCCTCAGAAAAGGCCTATCACCATCCTCCAAACTCCACAAAAATTCTTCCAAACCTAATTCTCCTTTCAAACAATCTGAACCATCTATCCAAGCTAGGGTCAGTAGCTTGCTTGAATTAAAATGCAGCAAACTACCCCCTAATCATCCACTTCAACCACAAACCATTAAACCTGTCAACATGATTTTACCTGATAAGCTAGAAGATGACTCTGTTATAAATAATCTCAGCAGTCATCTATCCGGTGAACTTCCTAACACCAGCCTACCTTTACATAAAGTCTCTGAAGTAACAACTTCACAAGTTGCTTCAGAAAGCCCCCATCAACAAGAACCTGAACCACATGTGTCCCCATCTGTTTATGAACAGTATGCTCCTGAACAAGCTGCTCCTGAACAATCTGTTCCTGAACAAGCTGTTCCTGAACCAGATGATTCTGGAACAACCATTTTTGACCATACTCCTGAATTTCTTTACACTGAAAATGCTATGGAGATTGATGATTCTGTCATTGATCCTGATGCACAAACTGCTCAATCTTCACCTATGCAGGTTGACCAGTCTGCTTCTGATCAGGCACAATCACAATCTGAAAGCAATACTCAATCATCAACCTTAAATTATCTACAAATTCAACCCTGTGCTCCTCCCAAGCCTAGAAAACAACCTTCACCACCCACCAGATTCTTAGATTCTAATGTATTAAAGGGCGTGTGTGAGGACATAGCTGACAAAATGATCAAGCTTATTTCATCTAGAAGTGACTTGAGTCACAGAGAAAGCTATGAGAAACAATGGAGTAGGCTCAAGGAGAGAGTTGAGTATGTCATGCAAGCACTGTCCTCAACTTGTGTAGAAGCTCAAGAGCAAGCTAAGCAGAAGCTTCAGGACTGGCTGAACGGTATCAATGAAGACCTTGAAGAGGTAAAGATAACAGGAACTTGGGCAAGATCATCTTTAAGTATCAGAGGAAGAGAACCAACTGATTTTCTGCCTCGGTACATTCATCCCAAGGACCTGGACTTATCCTTCCTTACAAAGGTCAATCTAAAGGCATCAGCTCCTGATCTGGCTTTAGCTCAGGAGAACAAGATCTTAAAGGAGAAGAATCAGAAGCTGGAAAAAGATCTCTTTGAGCAAAGGCTACTGCTTCTAGAACATAAAGCTGAAACTGATGCTAAGCTGGAAGAAGCCAGGATCAGAGAAGAGAAAATGGCCAGAAGCATAGCTGAAATGCAAAAGAAGCAAGAGGAATCAAATGAGCTGCTGAAGAAGATTCTTGAAAACACCCTCAAACAATCCAACCCTTAGTCGCACACCTATTGATTGTTGTTTGTTGTGTTTTTATTTATCTTTAACATTGTTGCTTCTAAATATTTCTTTGTTTTGCTTCTGACTATTTTTAACGCATTTCACTTGTGATATTGATTATGCTCTGAATCTTTTTACTATGTTTTTCTCTTTCTTTTGTTGATTTCTTTTTGTTAATGACAAAAGGGGGAGTAAGTGTGATAGTATTTAAAGGTCCTGAGCCCCATTAAGTTTTTGAAATTTAATTGTCTCTCAATACTTTTTGTTAGGGGGAGTAACTTTATTTCAAAATAACTTAACTGAACCATTATCTCTCTCTATCACTTCTATTCTCTTTGATTATTTTACTAAGCGTTAAATGAATTTAATTAACAAGATAGAACTCAGGGGGAGCTTACAAACCTCACCTTAAAGTACTATTAGACTCAGGGGGAGCTTACAAACCTCATACCCTATAAGTCAACTTGTTAATTAGATTAACAACAATTGATCAAATTTTTAAATACTATGGTTTGTCATCATCAAAAAGGGGGAGATCGTTGGAACAAAATGTGTTTAACAATAAACCTTAAAGAGTTTTGATGATAACAAAGTATTAAAAATTGACAATTGGTATTGCTAACATTTGTTCAAGTGTACAGGACTGTAAACAAAGTGATATATTTTAACAAGGTTTTAAACGAACAAATAAAGAGCAAAGGAAGTATCTATTTGAAGCTTAAAGCGCTCCTGAAGAGTGGCACTCCTGAAGACTAGCGCTCCTGAAGACTAGCGCTCCTGAAGACAAGAGCTCCTGAAGAGTATGACGTCATCAGAAGCTGAAGGTCCTCAGAAGCTGATTCTTCAGAAGCAACAGTATTTCACCAGAAGCAGTTTATCTCAAGATTTCAAGATTCAAGTGTTGTATTTTGGAGCGAAAATTATAGAGCATTGGCAGAAGATTAGTGGATTAAAGCAACGGTCATTTCAAAAGGATTTGAAGTCATTTTGTTGCAAATAGACAAGAAGCATTGACATTGTACTTTGTACGAACTGTACAACCACCTTCTCCACTACTCTGTTCTTTGTCTCTGCTAATAGACAAGAATAACAGCTCTTATGTACAACCAAGCCTGCATCCTTGTTCCCTCTCAACTGGAATGGATTTGAAATTGATTCTTTATAGGACAATAACTAAATCAGGCAAAGAATCACTGGTGAAAGATCAAGCTTCATTAACGACTCTTTTTGGATGTGTTGGCACTTACAACGTTCATTTCACACCTCTATATAAAGGAGTGAAGACTTGAAGAACAACAAGACTCTACAATATTTAAAAAAGCGCCAAAACTCTGTCAAATTGTCTAAGCATTCAAAGTTCACTTAGAATTTCAGTTTTCAAGTTCATATCTTTGAAATTCTTAAGTCTTAAGAGTCTGTATCTGATTTGTATTGTGAACACCACTAATTGTATATCAAGTGTTAAATCTCAAACATTTTCTGTGTAATTTTGTTTGATAGAAGTCTCTTGCTTGTGTGCTTGAGCATTAGAAGTCTCTTGATTGTGTTCTTGAGCATTTGAAGTCTCTTGCTTGTGTACTTGAGCATTTGTAATCAGATATTACATTTAGTGAACTCCTCTTGGAAGTGCAAGGGGGACAGGACTACTTCCGAATTGTGGAAGGAACCTGTATAAATCTTTTGTGTCCTGCTTCTTCTCTTTTCTCTCTGTTTTTCATTCCGCTGCATACGCTCCTGAACAGTATCTTCAGAAGCTGTCTAACTAGCTTCTGATCATTCTGGTTCTGAGTTTTGAAAAGAGAAAACGATTATTTGAAAACACAATTCAACCCCCCCCCCCCCCCCTTCTTGTGTTTTTCTCCCCTTCAAAATCCACTATCACACAATTGACTTATGCTAAGTAGATTATGTTTTAAACCTTCTACATACTGAACATTTTCTATTTTAGCAGAGTTAGGTTTACCTATCGTGCCTTTACCTCTGATCTTACCCGTATCGTTGTTTCCAAATGTCACCAGTCCTCCATCCTTCTTTTCAAAGGTTAGAAAACAGTTCATGTCACCTGTCATGTGCCTAGAACAACCACTATCTAGGTACCATGGTTTTGTTCTTGCACCCTGAGGCAAGGACCTACATTTGACAAGATAAAAATTTTAGGTACCCATGTAATGTTGGGTCCTTGAGGGTTAGTTCTTCTAAGAGATCTTTCCTTAATGTAACATTCTGTCTTTTAAGATCAGATTTGTTACAGTAGGAACATGTCTTCTTAGCCTTATCAGCCTTTTGTGAACTTTCTTATCTATTGAGATGAGAATGTTCTGAACTAAGATTAATCTTACTTTGTTTGATAAGTTTTTTCTTAACATAACATACGAATTCATTATGTCCTAACCTATCACAAAAAGAGCATTTAATTTTCATAACAACTTTCGTAGGTACAAAGCTTTCAATAATTTTACTTGGATCTTTAAAGCCTAAACCAGATTTTTTAGCACTTTCATTTTGAGATCCTAAGATGTTTTGAAATGTTTCTGTAGATTGTATGAAACCTGTAAGATCATTTTTTAATGTTTCAACTTCCTTTTTCAAAAGTATATTCTCTTTTTGCATTTCAGAAGGTATAGAAAGAATGCCTTTTTGTTTTATGTCTAGTTCTTTTTGTTTTTCTGACATTTCAAAATGAGAATCTTGCAAAACTTTTATGGTCTTTCTAGACTCATCATATCTGTTTTGAAGTATTTCTTTTTCTGCCTTTATCTCAAAAAGTTCCTTGATTAGAGAATGACATCTATTAGTTAAAAAGTTTGAGTCATATAGGAGACTATCTGATTCTTGAGGATCTGATTCTTCCATGTCATCCCAAGTGATCCTTGCTTTCTTCTTGAAAGGAGGTTTTCTTTGAACCTTCTTGATATCAGGACATTCAATTTTGTAGTGTCCAGTTTTGTTGCATCCAAAACAAGTGACTTGGCTTTTGTCAGCTTCAGCTCTGGTGCTGTTGTTGGTGTTTGGAAACTTCTTTCTAATTTGATTTCTTCTTAACATCATTCTTTGAATTCTTTTAGAAATCAGTGTAAGTTCATCTTCAGCTTCTTCTTCATGAACTTCTTCTAGTTCTTGTGGTTCTTGCACATCATCATCAGTTACTAATGAGGTTTGCTGAGATGCTTTCAAAGCAAGTGTTTTTACCTTCTTTACTGGTTTGTCTCCTTGAAGTACAACTTCATGAGCTCTTAGTGAACCAATGAGGTCTTCCAGGTTCATAGATTTTAAATCTTTGGCCTGAGTGATTGCAGTGACCATAGGTCTCCACATACTTGGAAGACATCTTAATATTTTTTTGATTCTCTCATGAGTGGAATATGCCTTTCCAAGAGATCTCATTTCATTTACTATTGTAGTAAATCTAGCATACATCTCATCAATGGTTTCATTTTTACTCATTTCAAAGACTTCAAACTTTCTGACTCCAATGTAAATTCTAGTTTCTTTGACATGAGATGTACCTTCATGATGTCTTATCAAGGTATCCCATACCTCTTTAGCATTTTTACATTCATCAACTCTTTCACTTTCTTCCATGGTTAGTGCACATGATAGAAAGATCTAGCTTTAGAGTTTAACAGTACCTGAGCTTTTTCATCTGTTGACCATGCACTTTTTTCTTTGATATCTCCTTCTTTGGTTGTTGGAACAAAGTCTCCATATGTGATGACTGCCCACATATCATTGTCTTGAGATCTGAGAAAGAGTTCCATCTTGCCTTTCTAGAAGTAGTAGTTTGATCCATCAAAGAGTGGTGGTCTGTTTGATGATCCTCCTTCAGCTATGTACTTGACTTTAGACATACTTCCTGAATCTTTTCTCTAACACTTGTTTAAGTGTTCAAGCCCTTAGAATCGGGCTCTGATGTCAATTGAAGTAGATAAAATAGTCACAAGGAAGGAGGGGTTTGAATTGTGACCCTTTTAAAAATTATCCTGAAACTTAAAAGTGATTCTCAAATTGTTTACTTGGAATGGTTAAGTTAACTCTTTGACTTCATAACGTTCCAAAGTTCATACACAAAAACTGATTAACAAAGTAAATGTGCTGGTGTGTGTTGTGTATACTGAAATTAAAGAGTATAGGGAAGAGAGAAAGAACACACAGAGTTTTATAGTGGTTCACCCAATGTGGGCTAGTCCACTCCTCACAATCTTGTGAAAGTTTCCACTATGATGCTTGAAATAACCTCTCAAATCCTGCACCTTACAATCTTTGTTCACCTGAACAATTACAACTCTGTATTCTCTAAGCCTCATTAGGCTTTCTCCTTTTTGCAATGTTAACCACTTAGACTTTTACAACCTTTGCTCAAACTAACACTTTAGTACCCCCCTCAAGCTAGATGAGACTTTGTTACAATTTGTAAGAGATTTTAATGTTTGAGAATCAAACAGAAGAGGGGGAAGAAGAAGAAGTTATCTCTGAAAGAGATAACAAATAATATTGATTTACACTACAAGAAGGTAAGAAAGGCCTTCAGTGATAATCAATTTCAATTGCAAGAGCTTCAAACAAAATCAAGTGGTTTTCTAGTATGCTTTGCAATGGTGCAAGTAATGTTGAGCCTTTGATCTCTATTTATAGAGTCTTTGGGCTCATATAGCCATTCTAGGGTGTCCAATGGTGTTATGCCATGTGTCCTGGGTCCCACAAGCTTTTTACTTGAAAATCTGGGTGAACATTATGATCAAAAGATGAACTTCAGAATGTTGTTGTGTTCTTGATGATCTTTATCTGGGTTCATCATGATCTTTATCTGGATTCATCATGTATGAATGAACACATGAATTTATAGGTGTGTCATATGCTTTTCATATGAATTTTTGGGCAATAACCAAAGTATGGGCTTTTCCTCATACATCAGAAAGTTACTTTCCCATATTTGCCTAGGGATTGGTGCAGGAGAGATAAAGTGGATCTTGCATCTTCATGCCCATGCTTTGAGGGATTGTGTGGTCCTTGTACTGTACCAACTCCCATGCGTGTCTATCTCTGATTGAGCATGACAGATTTTCTTTGCTTTTGCTTTTCACCTACTGTACTGTTCATAATGTAAGCTTGTGCAAAGCTGAACATTCTAATCATCAGAATGTTACTTTTGTTTCACTTAGGATGATTTTTAAGACTACCATTTGATGTAATCAAATCCTAATAGTGAAACAACAATGAAGAGCAGTGAATATAATATCTAGGATGATATTCTCCTTTGGAATATTCCTAGTACTTCAATGTTCATAGTCTTAAATGAACATTGAGTATCCTTTTTGACATAATCCTTGTATATGTCTTTATTGCTTGATTGATCCATACAGAAGTACCTTCCTTGACATTTATTCATGTCACATGTGCCTTGCATGACCTTGATCAATGTTCTTGAGATTTTGGGCTTGTAAAGAAGCAACCTTCTGATCTCTACGCGAACATTCTGATCTCTAAGCAACATTCTTATCTAACTTTCTGACTTCAGTGTTAGATCATGAATTCAAATGTTCTATGATTCTTTGAATCTTGGTATGATTGAAACCTTGTTCCTGTCTTAGTAAAACACTCAAGAGCACAAGTTAAATACTAAAGAATTAATCAAAGTCCATTAATTCTTTAATCATAATGGTTTACAGGGTGTATTAGAATATAAAATATTCACTGTATAAATTATTAGATATTATTAGTATATAAAATATTCACTGTATACATTATTAGATATTATTAGAATATAAAATATTCATTGTATAAAATTATTAGATATTATTTAGAGATATTTGATGTAACGTCCTACTTCTTTTTTTTTGGGTCAAATAACGCACTACTTCTATTAAAGCGATAAAACACGTGAATATAACAAATATTCAAGAAATAGCCGTCACATCTTCAATAAGTCTCAAATCAACATGCATAAAAATTTTCGACAAAACGTCGCAGCAGATAAATAGCATATATCTCAAGATAGCGATGTCATAATTATCATAAATACATAACCAAGTAAAACTTCAATCTCAACATATGAGTAAAAATCTCAACACCAAATAAGATAGTCAACATCAAACGTCAATAACAAAACAAGTAAAGCCAGACATCCCAAGATCAGAGCCCTAAACTAAAGACTCGAAACGAATAAACAGAGGAAGCTCCCGCTATCCTCAAGCAACTCACCAGGCAATCAACAAAGCTACTCATGCACGCCGTCTACACCATATTCAAATATAGTGAGGCGGTGACCAAACAACCACTGGGGGATTAGTGAATACATTACATAAATAAGCAAAATCAATTGAAAGCTTTAAAAACATCAAGTTCAATTTTCAAAGGATTAAGCATTTGATCATTCATTAACAATGACCAATAACCATCATAAGTTCACATAAATCATAACTCCAACAACATTTATAACAAGTATACAATTCACCAAGTATACGAATCAACAATTACAACAATCACCAAATCACATAATCACAACATTCACCAAATGTCACCAAGTACAATGCACCAAGTCACATATTCATCTATGACACGACTCTCCAAATAATAGATGCATGCAATGTTCTAGACTCTTCTAGATGCATGTGGTACCAAGTCACCTCCGAGGTTGTCACCCCATGATGCCAACTGCACATCATAATCACCCCGAATAATTGAATACAAAGTATTTGTCACCAACATGGATATGAATGCATGAACATATGACTCAACAACAACAATCAACACCAACATATTTCAATACATGCTTACACCATCAAGTTATCGCCAATAGCATGTAAGAAAATTCACCAACAACATATATGCGCATATACAAATACAATTCACCAACATCATCATCATAATAATTCAAGAGGCATCATCACGATTATCAACAAGCATCACCATAATCAACACCAAAACATAATCATGATCATTATCAACATTCATATATATATATATATATATATATATATATATAATCATCCACATCAACATGTCCAAGCAAGACCAATTTCTAAACAATTGAAGCGACTCGAACGAAATCAAGTAAACATGACCAATTGCCTCAACAAGGCATATGCACTACTCCCTTACGTTCATTGTAGCTTAGGCATATGATTATCCTAGGCCAACTCCAAGAAATCATAAAATCACACTAAGTTCGTCTCACTTTTGTAAAACTAGCATTTTCCGATTATCCAACCGAAATCAAATTAAATAAGTTCACACGCCTCAACTTAGTATATACATAAATCACAAATGAGTGCAGTAGCATATACATGTACGTTTCATAGGCCAATACCAATTAATTTCAAAGTTTTACAAAGTTCGTCACATTTTACCACTTTTCAAGGAATTCAAGTTTTCAAAGAAAAACCAAGTTAAAGTCCATGATTCCAATCCAAAATATTTTTACAAATCAAAACAACACTAGATGACCCAGTCCCACCCTTCTTCCTTGACAAAATGAGTTTTCGGAAAAATCGACGTTCTTGTCGTTTTTCAAAAGTTTGAGGTATGATTCATCAAACCAAGTTCAAATCAATTCACTTGATGTTTGCAGAGGTTTAGAAAGCTCTAAAACCCTAAAACCTAAAACGACAAAAACATAAGTTGTTGTACTAAGCAACTCACCATGGCCAACTTTTACTCGCCATGGTGAGTTAGACACTGATGCAACTCGCCATGAGCTCGCCATGGCGAGCTGCATCAGACATCACCCAGAATTTTGGGTTTTCCTCTCGGGAAAACCTTTCCTTTTCACACCAAAACCCCATTTTTGATTCCCTAACACCCAAATTCGTCCCAAAAGTTTGTCTAAACATTTATGGACTTAAAAAGGAAATCAAAACCATATAAAACTTGAAATCAAAACATCATTCCATCACAAATCATCAATTCACCCATTTTTCATAAAACTTTCAAAAACAACTCAATTCACACCACAACTCCATAATTATGAATACCCATAGCATGAATCATCAACAACAACATATGATAACAACAACAACATCATTTGACCATGAATTCATCAACAATCCAACAACAACAATATCATACTTCACCAATTTTGAGCAAAATACAAAGTATTCACATATATACATCTTAAGCATGTAAATTCAACATCAACAACTCAATTATCATCAAATTCACATACTCAAACATTGCATCAAAATTAGAGCATGAATTTCACCAATTAAATTCACAATAATCACTTTTCACCAAATAAGCACTTATGGGTTAAGTAGAAAAAATGACTTAAAGCTTAATTCATGAATGTACACTATCTCCCTTACCTCTTTTCTTCACAAAACTTAGCTAATCCTTCACCCCCCCCTTGCTCCTAGTTTGATTCCTCTTGGATCTTCTCTCTAACCCTTTCTCTATCTCTAGCCTCCTTAGTGTTTATGTGAATGAATGAAAAGTTAACCTAGTTTCTCTCTAAGTTAAGCTTATATAGTCACCACTTAAATGGGTTAGGTTAAATGTCCTCTTAATGGGCCTAACACACTCACATCTTAATTAGAAAAGTTACTACTCACTTAACTTAGTAAAATGTCTAATAATTATCATCTCAAAAATAATTACTACTAGTTACCTCTAGTCTTAGTAAAAGAAACCATTCACCTCAAAATACTTAAATAATGCCAATTCTAAGTTTACTAAAATTTTCTCCTCAATAAATGATCAAAATACCCTCGAGTCTGAAATGACTAAAATACCTTTCTAACGCTAAAATCCACTAATCTCAACCAAAGTACACATAGAGATAACTAATCACAAACAAGCATATATAAACACATATAAAAATAATTAAAAACAAATCTATCGAAAAATGGGGTGTAACATTTGAGAACCAAGTTAAAGACACTTGATGTCCAAGATACTTGATGCCCAAGTTAAAGATACTTGAGGCCCAAGACAATATCATTGTATAAATACACACTACAACATAATGAAAGACATGGGACATAATTCTATTAATTAATTGCCCTTTTACAGCCAACAAAACACACATAATATCTTCCAAACCTTCGTTGCAACCCAGAACCAGGTCTGTCAATCTCTAGTTTACATCTATTCCCAGCAGATACTTTATGCAGCTCAGCACTGTAAGACCATAGGAGACTGTGCTGGCAGCTTGAATCCCCCTCCACAAGTTGTCTTGCAATTTGTCTTCCCCTGAATGCTCTACATGCTGGAATCTCAGTTGAATACCTTGTTCTAACTTCACCCGCAACTTGATTCAACTTTATATCATTATCGTTCTTCATTCTGCCAAGTATCTTCTTTGCAACCCATTTTGATTTTGCATTCTTATTTTCAATAACCATACCACAAATATGTTTGGGTTTAAGAGTTTTCACTCTAAATGTTGTGGTTCTAACAACTCTACTACAAAATACAAGGTAGCCACACTGAGACTTTTTCTTGCACACCACCCTACATCTGTTTGTGTCATTCTTGACAAACATGACCTCCCTATTATTCAATACATTGTGTTCAAGAATTGCATCCTTAAACTGTCTCAATGAAGAAAACTCCATTCCTAACTTAAACTTTAAAGTTTTTGTCATTACCTCTTCAGAATTGAACCTCACAATAGGAGGTCTACCTTCACCGTCAGTTTCAACATAAGACGCATTGTCCAATTCATCTGTCAAATATTCCTCGTCTATGGCACGAAGGTTCTCCTGATCAGGGATTATATTCCTCGTCTATGACAGAACGTAATAGGATTATATTCCTTGTCTATGACTTAAGAGAGTTGAGTTCACAATTAGACTTCTTAAGTGTCTTTTTTTTTCTTCTTCAATTGTGATTTTTGAGAAGCATTATTAACATTCTCAGGTGCAGCTGCACATTCTTTATTCCTAACATTCAAAGGCACTTTATTCACCAATTCATCAAAACTATCATCTAGACAATAATCACTCTCTTCTTCATTATCATCAAAGTGGACATCTTTCATTGAATCGTCACTACTATCATCGTCTATTTCATATTGCGACTCATCAACATCAGAACCATCCTTATTGCTTTGTTCTACATCAGCTCCAACCACTCCTTTACCCTTGCTCAACAAAACACAAAGATCTATTTTACTGTCTTTGGGTTCCACATATAACTCAACATCACAATTGTTATCAGCTGCAAACTTAGACATTTTGCCAGCATCTTTATCATCCTTAAATGGCTTAATGTCCTCTTCCAAGTTTCCATCAATGTGCATCCACCAAAGGTTGACTTTCTAAAGAGCAAAATCTTCGTCATGCTCAATCATAATGTCCCTTGCCTCAAAATAAGACCAAAAATCAGTGTCTTGTCCCTTAACAAAAAAAACTTTTCCCCCTTCAAACCTTAACTTTGGGTCTTTGACAAAGTTACCCTTTGTGTTGAACACCACACTAAAAACACCATCTTCTAAACAAAAGGAATAATTTTCTGTGTGAATACATACATAATACAAGAAGCACAATACATTCAATACAATATATAATATAGACAAGCTATTCATACACAATACATATTAATGTATACAGAGAATACCATATACGTACAACATATGTTAACATATACAGAGGACATACGTTAAATATACATGCAACATACACACATAATACAGACAATATACAAAATGTATACACATAGTATGTATATGTTATACTGTTAGTACCAAGACATGTGTAAAAAAACAAAGAATAACTATTAAAAAATTGCATTGCACGCCATTTACCCAAAACCTACCCTACCAAGACCCATTAAAAACCAACTAACAACATGTAAATAAAATTCTATAGCTTCAGCAAAACACAGGACCACTTCGTCTTCTTCTTTCGTGTTCGTCTTCATTCTCTTTCTTCTTCGTATTCGTTCCTCTTCGTTTCGATTTTACACCCTCGCTTTCAGATTTCGCTTCAAATTTCGATTTCATATTTCATACCATCGTATTCGTTCCTCTTCAGATTTCCCTTTCAGATTTCGATTTCGCTTTCTTTCGATTTCAATTTCGCTTTCTTTCTGCTGTCGCGTTTTGACTTCGATTTCGCTTTCAGATTTTGTTCTGAAGGTGAGAAAAAACACAAGAAGGGGGGGTTGAATTGTGTTTTCAAAAACTTTTCCTTCTTACGAAATAAAACTGTTCTCAGGATCAGAGTTTGATAGAGTTCAGAGTCTGATTTGAGTTCAGAGTCTTAATGCAGCAGATAGAGAGTAAGAGTGCAGAAAAGAAAGAAGAACACAAGCAATTATACAGGTTCCTTCCACAAACCGGAAGTAGTCATGTCCCCCTTGCACTTCCAAGGAGAGTTCCACTAAAATGTAATATCAAATTACAAGTTGCTCAAACACACAGTGAGAGACTTTTCAATGCTCAAGGACAACTCCAAGAGACTTCCTTTGCTCAATCACACCTGAAAGAGACTTCTATGCTCAAGGAGAACTCCAAGAGACTTCCTTTGCTCAATCAGAAAAGAAAGAGACTTTTCTAAACAATTACAAAGAATTGAAAAGAGTTTTGAATACTTGATGTAACGCCCATTTTTGATTATTTAATTAATTGATTTATTCGAGAAATTGCTATATATTTTTATATATATTATGTGATGTTAAGTGAAGATTTAATATGATTTTATGCGACGTGGTGACTTATTTTATTGTTAAATAAAATAAGATTTGAAAATAAAATAAAATATTTAGTTGTGGGTTAGTTTTGGATTTTAGAGAAGTTATGTGGGAGAAAGAGTAAATAAGATAAGATTTGTTGGGAGTATATAAAGGGAAAATTAGGTCAAGAGAGTCAGTACGCGTTGTCAGAGTTTTGGAAAAGAGAGAAAACGGACGTGAAGGGAGAAGAGCATTAGGGCTGCGATTTTTCTGCTTTGATCAGGTAAGGGTGAGCCTAGCATTTGATTATATTATTCTGTAATTCATCTAATCAAGATTAAACAATCATAGGGCTGTTTTGAGAGAATTGGAATTAGGTTAAAATGGAGAAAGATCATGAATTAGGCTATGAAGCTGTAGAACAGAAGTGTAGGATGAGTACAGAACGTAGATTAATCATAATGATGTTGTTTCTGAGAGTGTAGATGATTTAGATGATGAATTTGGGACACTTTTGTGTGATTTTTGCAGAACCCGTAGCAGTCTGTTCATCGCTCGCCTAGGCGAGCTATGCAACTCGCCGCGGCGAGTAGACCTAGTTTACTCGCGAGGCGAGCAACCCAGCTCGCCATAGCGAGCAGTACCCTAGAGCTCGCGAGGCGAGCACTCCAACTCGCCACAGCGAGCAGGACCTTAGTACTCGCGAGGCGAGCTATCCTACTCGCCATAGCGAGTTAAGTCAGAATCCAGAACCGTGTGCTGTTTGCGAACTGTTTCGCATTAAACCATGAGAGATGACCTTTGGGTAGCTTCTGGGACTGTTACTGATGTTTATTATGATCTGTGATGATGAAACATGATGATTGAGATTGTTTATGATGATTTTATGAAGCTTATGTGTGATAATATGAATTGAATAAGTGATGAATGCTTGAATTACATGCGATGTTTGCCATATTAATGTTATACTTTATGAAGTACTTGCTGTCATGTTGCTGTCTATGTATGTATAGTTGCTGCATGTGTCAGTCCTTTGATGAATAAGATGTTTTGCGACGTTTAAGATGTTAACTTGTTAAAGTTAAAAGTGTTGAGTCTCATTCATACTCATTCTATGATGGGGGCTTATGCCCTGGAGTTTTTACTCACCAGCGACGAGGGCTCATGCCCTGGAGCTTTGCTCACCAGCGACGAAGGCTTATTCCTTGGAGTATATTTATGCTCATAGCGACGAGGGCTCATGCCCTGGATTGGTACCACATGCATTTAAGACGTAGTGTTGCATAGTCAAGTGATGATGTCGAGTCGAGTCGAGTCGTCTAAGATGTTTACTAAGATGTTGATGATGTTGATTATGATGATACTAAATGATGTGTTGTTTATGTTGATGTTCTAAATGCTAGATGTTTATCTGTGATAAGTTGAATTATGTTGGTTGTTGAATTGTGATTATTTAATTACATGTTTAATATAATTATTTGTGAATCTCACCCCTTCTGCTGGAATTGCCGCCTCGTGGGCAAGTGCAGGTAACCAAGATTAGCGCAGACGTGTGAGGATTTCTGCAGTCGAGTTTAGGTGCTCTGATACGTAACGGGATGGGGAAACCTTGCTTATATTTCTCTGTTCCTTGCGTATTATGCTTTTGATATGATTATGTCATTTTACATGCTTATGTTTAACTTGAAGACTTGATAATAAGATGTTGATGAGGCCTGCGTGCCAAAGACCTTTGAGATGTTTAATTTATATGATTATTCCGCTGCGAGATTTTATGAAGATTTAATGTTTATTTAATCATTAACATGAGATGTTTTAAGATATGTGATGCCCTGTTTATGTGCTTACTCTGATGCATGCTATTCTTTTTAAAGAAATTTTTATGTTGGGAAAACGGGGTGTTACAATTGGTATCAGAGCAGGTCGGTCCGTCCGGCCAAGTAGAGAGTCGAGTGACGTTGTCTTAGAGTTAGAATAGTATTATTGTATTATTCTAACTTATGTTTGTTTTGTTAAGGATTAAGATGGCTGGAAGAAATGACGCTGCGATTGCTGCTGCCTTGGAAGCTGTTGCTCAAGCTGTGGGACAGCAACCAAATGCTAATGCTGGTGCTGGTGCGGAGGTCCGTATGCTGGAGACCTTCTTGAGAAACCATCCTCCTACTTTCAAGGGGAGATATGATCCTGATGGAGCCCAGACATGGCTCAAAGAGATAGAGAGGGTGTTCAGGGTGATGCAGTGCACGGAGGTGCAGAAGGTGCATTTCGGTACGCACATGCTAGCTGAGGAGGCGGACGATTGGTGGATTAGTCTTCTACCTACCCTGGAGCAGGACGGTGCTGAGGTGACCTGGGCAGTATTTAAGAGAGAATTCCTCAACAGATATTTTCCTGAGGATGTGCGGGGCAAGAAAGAGATTGAGTTCCTGGAGCTAAAGCAAGGGAACATGTCTGTAACTGAGTATGCTGCAAAATTTGTGGAGCTGGCCAAGTTTTATCCACACTACTCTGCTGAGACCGCCGAATTTTCTAAGTGTATTAAGTTTGAGAACGGATTGAGAGCTGATATCAAGAGGGCTATAGGGTATCAGAAGATTAGAAACTTTTCTGAGTTAGTGAGCAGCTGCAGGATTTACGAGGAGGACACTAAGGCTCATTACAAGGTGATTAATGAGAGGAAAGCAAAGGGGCAGCAAAGTCGTCATAAGCCCTACAGTGCACCTGCAGATAAGGGCAAACAGCGAGTTAATGATGAGAGGAGACCTGTGAGGAAAGATGCTCCTGCTGAGGTAGTTTGCTATACTTGTGGCGTGAAGGGCCATAAGAGTAATGCTTGTCCCGGGGAGGTGAAGAGGTGTTTTCGTTGTGGCAAGAAGGGTCACACTACCGCTGATTGCAAACATGGTGATGTTGTATGTTTTAACTGCGGCGATGAGGGTCACATTGGTTCGCAATGCACGAAGCCTAAGAAGGCTCAGACTACTGGAAGAGTTTTTGCCTTGACTGGTACGCAGACGGAGAGCGAGGATCGCTTGATCAGAGGTACTTGTTATTTTGATAATATACCTTTAGTTACTATTATTGATACTGGTGCCACACATTGTTTTGTTGCTCTTGATTGTGCTGCTAAGTTGAATCTTGTTGTATCTGATATGAATGGGGAGATGGTTGTCGAAACTCCAGCTAAGGGTTCGGTGACTACTTCCCTTGTGTGTTTAAGATGTCCTGTGTCTATGTTTGGTCGTGATTTTGAGATTGATTTAGTGTGTCTGCCGTTGGTTGGGATGGATGTGATTTTGGGGATGAATTGGTTAGAGTACAACCACGTTCTGATTAATTGTTTTAGCAAGACGGTGCATTTTTCTTCTCCCGAGGAAGAGAGTGGCGCAGAGTTCCTATCTACTAAACAGTTGAAGCAGTTGGAACGCGATGGAATTATGATGTTTTCCTTGATGGCGTCCTTATCGATTGAGAATCAGGCAGTGATTGATAAGCTACAAGTGGTATGTGATTTTCCTGAAGTTTTCCCAGATGAGATTCCTGATGTGCCCCCAGAAAGAGAAGTTGAATTTTCGATTGATCTTGTTCCTGGAACGAAGCCTGTGTCTATGACGCCTTATCGTATGTCAGCTTCTGAGTTGGCGGAGCTAAAGAAACAGTTAGAGGATTTGCTTGATAAGAAGTTCGTGAGACCAAGTGTTTCACCATGGGGAGCTCCAGTGTTGTTAGTCAAGAAGAAAGATGGAAGTATGAGGTTGTGCATCGACTATCGTCAGTTGAATAAAGTAACGATAAAGAATAGGTATCCACTTCCGAGAATTGACGATTTGATGGATCAGTTGGTGGGTGCTTGTGTATTCAGCAAGATAGATTTGAGATCGGGTTACCATCAGATTAAAGTGAAAGATGAGGATATGCAGAAGACGGCGTTTAGGACGCGTTATGGACATTATGAGTATACGGTGATGCCTTTCAGTGTTACTAACGCACCTGGCGTATTTATGGAGTATATGAATAGAATCTTCCATGCTTATTTGGATCTTTTTGTTGTGGTATTCATCGATGATATTCTGGTTTATTCAAAGACTGAAGAAGAGCATGCTGAGCATTTGAAGATCGTCTTGCAAGTGTTGAAAGAGAAGAAGCTTTTTGCTAAGTTGTCTAAGTGTGAGTTCTGGTTGAAAGAAGTAAGTTTTCTTGGTCATGTCATTTTTGGCGATGGCATTGCGGTTGATCCGTCTAAAGTTGAAGCGGTATCGCAATGGGAGACTCCGAAGTCGGTTACTGAGATTAGAAGCTTCTTGGGTCTAGCTGGTTATTATCGAAGATTTATAGAGGGATTTTCTAAGTTGGCTCTTCCGTTAACGCAGTTGACGTGTAAAGGTAAATCTTTTGTGTGGGATGTTCATTGTGAGAACAGTTTTAATGAGTTGAAGAAACGTTTGACGACGGCTCCAGTTTTGATTTTGCCGAAGCCCGATGAACCTTTTGTGGTATATTGTGATGCGTCCAAGTTGGGTTTAGGTGGTGTACTTATGCAAGATGGTAAAGTGGTAGCTTATGCTTCAAGGCAATTGAGGATTCATGAGAAGAATTATCCGACGCATGACTTAGAGTTGGCGGCTGTGGTCTTTGTATTGAAAATATGGAGACATTACTTGTATGGTTCGAGGTTTGAGGTGTTTAGTGATCACAAGAGTTTGAAGTACTTGTTTGACCAGAAGGAATTGAATATGAGGCAACGTAGGTGGCTCGAATTGTTGAAAGATTATGACTTTGGTTTGAATTATCATCCGGGCAAAGCTAATGTGGTTGCAGATGCTTTGAGTAGGAAGACTTTGCATATGTCTGCCATGATGGTGAAGGAATTCGAGTTGTTGGAACAGTTTAGAGATTTGAGCTTAGTTTGTGAAAGAACGCCTCAGAGTGTAAAGCTGGGAATGCTGAGGATTGATAATGAGTTCTTGAAAAGTATCAAAGAGGCGTAGAAAGAAGATGTTAAGTTTGTGGACTTGTTGGTTGCTACTAATCAGACGGAGGATAGTGATTTTAAAGTGGATGATCAAGGAGTGTTAAGATTCCGAGGTCGAATTTGCATTCCTGATAATGAGGAAATGAAGAAGATGATACTTGCAGAGAGTCATAGAAGTAGCTTGAGTATTCATCTGGGAGCTACGAAGATGTATCACGATTTAAAGAAGTTGTTTTGGTGGTCTGGTTTGAAACGTGACGTAGCACAGTTTGTTTACTCTTGTTTGATTTGTCAGAAATCGAAGGTTGAGCATCAGAAACCTGCTGGCATGATGGTACCTTTAGATGTGCCAGAGTGGAAATGGGATAGTATATCCATGGATTTTGTGACGAGCTTGCCGAATACTCCTAAAGGGAATGATGCTATTTGGGTTATTGTTGATAGATTGACGAAGTCGGCTCATTTTCTACCAATCAATATTACTTTTCCTGTTGCTCAGTTGGCAGAGATCTATGTCAAGGAGATTGTGAAGTTGCATGGTGTTCCTTCGAGCATCGTATCAGATAGAGACCCGAGGTTTACTTCTAGGTTTTGGAAGAGTTTGCAAGAGGCATTAGGTTCTCAGTTGAGGTTGAGTTCGGCTTATCATCCGCAGACAGATGGTCAGTCGGAAAGGACGATTCAGTCGTTGGAAGATTTGTTGAGAGTGTGTGTACTTGAGCAAGGAGGAACTTGGGATAGTCATCTTCCCTTGATAGAGTTCACGTACAACAACAGTTACCATTCGAGTATTGGGATGGCACCCTTTGAGGCCTTGTATGGTCGGAGATGTAGAACTCCGTTGTGTTGGTTTGAGTCAGGCGAGAATGTGATGTTAGGACCGGAGATTGTCCAACAGACTACTGAGAAAGTGAGAATGATCCAAGAGAAGATTAAAGCGTCGCAGAGTCGACAAAAGAGTTATCATGACAAGCGAAGGAAGGACCTTGAGTTCCATGAGGGAGATCATGTGTTCCTGAGAGTGACTCCTATGACCGGTGTTGGTCGTGCATTAAAGTCAAAGAAGTTAACCCCGAAGTTTATTGGTCTGTATCAGATATCAGAGAGGATTGGGGCGGTGGCCTATCGTATTGGATTGCCACCACATCTGTCGAATTTGCACGACGTGTTCCATGTGTCGCAACTGAGGAAGTATGTTTCGGATCCGTCTCATGTGATCCAGAGTGATGATGTGCAAGTTAGGGACAACCTTACGGTTGAGACCTTACCAGTGAGGATTGATGACAGAAAGACGAAGACGCTGAGGGGCAAGGAGATACCTCTCGTTAGAGTCGTTTGGTCGGGAGCGACTGGCGAAAGCTTGACGTGGGAGCTAGAGAGTAAGATGCTAGAGTCGTACCCTGAGTTGTTTGCTTGAGGTAATTTTCAAGGACGAAAATCTTTTAAGTTGGGGAGAGTTGTAACGCCCATTTTTGATTATTTAATTAATTGATTTATTCGAGAAATTGCTATATATTTTTATATATATTATGTGATGTTAAGTGAAGATTTAATATGATTTTATGCGACGTGGTGACTTATTTTATTGTTAAATAAAATAAGATTTGAAAATAAAATAAAATATTTAGTTGTGGGTTAGTTTTGGATTTTAGAGAAGTTATGTGGGAGAAAGAGTAAATAAGATAAGATTTGTTTGGAGTATATAAAGGGAAAATTAGGTCAAGAGAGTCAGTACGCGTTGTCAGAGTTTTGGAAAAGAGAGAAAACGGACGTGAAGGGAGAAGAGCATTAGGGCTGCGATTTTTCTGCTTTGATCAGGTAAGGGTGA
This sequence comes from Medicago lupulina, assembly GCA_958299785.1. Taxonomy (NCBI): domain Eukaryota; kingdom Viridiplantae; phylum Streptophyta; class Magnoliopsida; order Fabales; family Fabaceae; genus Medicago; species Medicago lupulina. The sequence continues at coordinate 52,197,562 of OY283139.1, read as the reverse complement.
GCCTAGCATTTGATTATATTATTCTGTAATTCATCTAATCAAGATTAAACAATCATAGGGCTGTTTTGAGAGAATTGGAATTAGGTTAAAAATGGAGAAAGATCATGAATTAGGCTATGAAGCTGTAGAACAGAAGTGTAGGATGAGTACAGAACGTAGATTAATCATAATGATGTTGTTTCTGAGAGTGTAGATGATTTAGATGATGAATTTGGGACACTTTTGTGTTATTTTTGCAGAACCCGTAGCAGTCTGTTCATCGCTCGCCTAGGCGAGCTATGCAACTCGCCGCGGCGAGTAGACCTAGTTTACTCGCGAGGCGAGCAACCCAGCTCGCCATAGCGAGCAGTACCCTAGAGCTCGCGAGGCGAGCACTCCAACTCGCCACAGCGAGCAGGACCTTAGTACTCGCGAGGCGAGCTATCCTACTCGCCATAGCGAGTTAAGTCAGAATCCAGAACCGTGTGCTGTTTGCGAACTGTTTCGCATTGAACCATGAGAGATGACCTTTGGGTAGCTTCTAGGACTGTTACTGATGTTTATTATGATCTGTGATGATGAAACATGATGATTGAGATTGTTTATGATGATTTTATGAAGCTTATGTGTGATAATATGAATTGAATAAGTGATGAATGCTTGAATTACATGCGATGTTTGCCATATTAATGTTATACTTTATGAAGTACTTGTTGTCATGTTGCTGTCTATGTATGTATAGTTGCTGCATGTGTCAGTCCTTTGATGAATAAGATGTTTTGCGACGTTTAAGATGTTAACTTGTTAAAGTTAAAAGTGTTGAGTCTCATGCATACTCATTCTATGATGGGGGCTTATGCCCTGGAGTTTTTACTCACCAGCGACGAGGGCTCATGCCCTGGAGCTTTGCTCACCAGCGACGAAGGCTTATGCCTTGGAGTATATTTATGCTCATAGCGACGAGGGCTCATGCCCTGGATTGGTACCACATGCATTTAAGACGTAGGGTTGCATAGTCAAGTGATGATGTCGAGTCAAGTCGAGTCGTCTAAGATGTTTACTAAGATGTTGATGATGTTGATTATGATGATACTAAATGATGTGTTGTTTATGTTGATGTTCTAAATGCTAGATGTTTATCTATGATAAGTTGAATTATGTTGGTTGTTGAATTGTGATTATTTAATTACATGTTTAATATAGTTATTTGTGAATCTCACCCCTTCTGCTGGAATTGCCGCCTCGTGGGCAAGTGCAGGTAACCAAGATTAGCGCAGACGTGTGAGGATTTCTGCAGTCGAGTTTAGGTGCTCTGATACGTAACGGGATGGGGAAACCTTGCTTATATTTCTCTGTTCCTTGCGTATTATGCTTTTGATATGATTATGTCATTTTACATGCTTATGTTTAACTTGAAGACTTGATAATAAGATGTTGATGAGGCCTGCGTGCCAAAGACCTTTGAGATGTTTAATTTATATGATTATTCCGCTGCGAGATTTTATGAAGATTTAATGTTTATTTAATCATTAACATGAGATGTTTTAAGATATGTGATGCCCTGTTTATGTGCTTACTCTGATGCATGCTATTCTTTTTAAAGAAATTTTTATGTTGGGAAAACGGGGTGTTACACTTGATATACAATCAGAGGTATTCACAAAACAATGCGAACAGAACATACTCTGTTTTTCTAGACACTTAGAAATTCTAAGATATGAACTTTTGTAAGAATTCTCTAAGTTGTTGATGTGTATTTTGCAGCGTTTTGGCTCAGAGAAAATGTGTTCGACTTTTTCTTTCAGCTCTTCTATGTGTGTGTATTTCTTCAAGTCTTTATCTCTATTTATAGAGAATTTCAGAGACATTGAGAACTAGCCGGTACATCAAATTGTCTTGACTGAAGCTTTGATTCTTCACCATTGATCTTTTGCCCGATCTGATACTTGTCCTATGAAGAATTAATTTCAAATCCATTCCAATAGAGAAGGAACAATGTCTGCGAACATTACTGTTATTCTTTTCTTGTAGAGGAGACAAGATGCAAAGAAGGTGGTTACAGAGGCATGCGCAGACTTAATGGTTGTACACTTCGTACACTGTACTTTGTCAATGCTCTTCAGCTTCTGATGATCTTGCTTCTGATGACGTGGATACAGGAGCAGTTTTCTTCAGACGCACTAAGCTTTTGATGACATCATCTTCAGGAGCACTTTCATTCAGATGCTCTTAAGCTTCAAAATAAATTCCTTTACTCTTTGATTCGTTCAACCAGAACCTCTATGAATAAGACTTTGATTATGGTCCTGTACACTTGAACAAATGTTTAGCAATATCCAATTGACAATTTTAATACTTTGTTATCGTCAAAACTTAAACGGTGATTATGTGAAACACCCTTTGTTCCAACAATCTCCCCCTTTTTGATGAAGACAAACACAAGTATTTAAAAAGATCAATTGTTGTTAACTTAATTAACAAGCTGACTCTGGGGTTCTGAGGTTTGTAAGCTCAGAGTCTGAGGTTTGTAGGCTCTAACTCCCCCTAAGTCTGATAGTCTTTAAGTTGAGGTTTGTAAGCTCCCCCTAAGTCCTATCCAGGTTAATTAAATTCATTTTATAACAAAAATAATTTGCAATATACGCACAGATTAAGATAAAACAAGGTTCTCATAAAATAAAACTGCTATTGAATTTTATTTTAGCTTAAGCTTAGATTCTTGTTAAATACTTCTACTACTTCCCCTTTTGTCATTAACAAAAACAAAATGAACGAGAAGTAAAAAAAAATATATATAAAAAGAAACTGAAGGTGAGAAAAAGACAAATATATATATATATATATATATAAAAAGACTTATACAAACTGAAAATTTCAGAAGCAAACCAAATAAGCAAGAAAAATAAAATAGGTGTGCATCTAAGAGTTGGGTTGTTGTTGTTGTTGGATAAAAGCCATCATGCGATTAATGTCCTCAGATTGCTTCTTCAGGAGCTCAGATTGTTGCTTAACCGTGTAACACCCCGTTTTCCCAGCATAAAAATTTCTTTAAAAAGATAATCATATATCAGAGTAAACACGTAAACAGGGCATCACATTCTTAAATCATCTCGAGTAGTGAATAAATAATCACTTAATCCTTCAGAAAAATAGTCATAATTAATACTCGATGATTGCAGCGGAAATCATAAAAATCATCTCAAGAGTGTATGGCACGCAGGCCTCATCAACGTTTTAGAAAAATATCCTCAAATAACATAATCATAAATAAACAATATAATACGCAAGGAACAGAGAAAATGTAAGTGAGGTTCCCCCATCCCGTTACGTATCAGAGCACCTAGACATAACCGTAGAATGCCTCACACGACTGCACCTAATCTTGGTTACCTGCACTTGCCCACGAGGCGGCAATTCCAGCAGAAGGGGTGAGATTCACAAATAATTATATTAAACATGTAATTCAATAATCACAATCAACAGTCAAATCATAGCTCAACATATCACAAGCAAGACATTTAGCATTTAAAGCATCATCATGTGAAAACATGTCACTTAGCATCATATCATCATCATAAATCATCATGATAAATCATCATCATAGACATCTTAGACGACTCGACTCGACAACATCACTGGACTATGCAACTCAAACATCTTATATGCATGTGGTACCAATCCAGGGCATAAGCCCTCGTCGCTGTGAGCATAAATATACTCCAGGGCATAAGCCCTCGTCGCTGGTGAGCAAAGCTCCAGGGCATGAGCCCTCGTCGCTGGTGAGTAAAAACTCCAGGGCATAAGCCCTCATCATAGAATGAGTATGCATGCGACTCAACACCTTTTAACTTAAACAAGTTAACATCATATACGTCACGAAACATCTAAATTATCATAGACTGACACATGCAGCAACTATACATAAGTAAACAGCAACATGGCAGCAAGTACATCACAAAGTATGACATCAATATTGCAAACATCGCATGTAAATCAAATATTCATAACTTATTTAATTCTTTAACACACATAAGCTTCGTAAATCATCATAAACAATTCCGATCATCAAGTATCATCATCACAGATTGCATTAAACATTATTAGAAGCCTCTAGAGCTACCCCAAGGTCATCTCTCAAGGTCATATGCAACAACAGATCGCAAATAGAACAGGTTGGGAATTCTGAAAGAACTCGCTATGGCGAGTGGGATTGCTCGCCTCGCGAGTAACTACAGGTCCTGCTCGCTATGGCGAGTTGGATCACTCGCCTCGCGAGCGCTCAGGTACAGCTCGCTATGGCGAGTTGGGTCGCTCGCCTCGCGAGCGATCTAGGTCTACTCGCCGCGGCGAGTTGCATAGCTCGCCTTAGGCAAGCGATGAACAGCTGCTACGGGTTCTGCGAAAAACTCATCTAAAAGTCCCAAAATTCTTCACACTAATCGCTAAAACTATCTAAAACATCATCACTATGATTATCTACGTTTTGTACTCAATCTCTACATCTGTTTCACAGTTTTATGGCTCAATTCATGACTTTTTCCCAATTTTAACCTAATTCCATTTCTCTCAAAACAGCCCTAGGTTCAGTTAATCCTGATTATATGAACTACAGAATAATATAATTGAATTGCTAGGCTCACCCTTACCTTAAAATATGCAGAAATCGCAGCCCTAAAGGTCACTTCTCTTCACTTGGCCGTTTTCTCCCTTTTTCCAAAACTCTGGCAACGCGTACTGACTTTCTGACCTAATTTCCCTTTATATACTCCCAACAAATCTTATCTTATATACTCTTTCTCCCACAAAACTCTCTAAAATCCAAAACTAACCCACAACTAAATGTTTTATTTTATTTTCAAAATCTTATTTTATTAAACATTAAAATAAGTCGCCACGTCTCATAAAATCATATAAAATCTTAATTCAACATCTCATAATATATTAATAAATATATCTAGACTCCTCAAATAATTCAAATAATTAAATAATTAAATAATCAAAAATGGGCGTTACAAATCGTCTCTTCAAGAACTAACTACCTCTGAAGAAGATAATCTTCTCTAGCCTTAGATTCTTCCTGCTGCTTCAACACTTTCTGTTTCAGCATCTTGAACACCTTAGTTTCTCTTGAAACATAGTCTGATCCAGGGGAGAAAGGCGCATTTTCTAGATACAGAAGTGGTTTTGTAGATTCCTCAGCTAAGTGCAGAATTCTCAGATGACGCTTCAGTGCAGCAGCTTAAATTCGAAGACACTTCTTGCTTACATCATCTATCAGTTCAGAAGCTTTGCTCTTCAGAGATGCCCACTGATCCTCATAGTCAACAGATAGAGTAGGGACTCTTCTTAGTTGCACTAGAGCTTTCATATCCTCACTGATTTTCAACAGCTCAGACTCAATGTATTCAGATTCCAGAATGTTTAAGGGTGGTTGTTCAAGGATCTGAATATGAGATGGAGATGAAGGTTGGTCAGAAGCACTAAGGATAAGGTTTTGTGTAAGTTCAGGGTTGTTTTGTTGAGATGGTTTTGGTGGTTGTTGGTTAACTAAATCAATCTTTTTAGGGACTGATTTAGAGGCTTTTTGTGGAGTTACAGGGAATTCACCACCTAAGTGTTTTTCTAGAGAGAACAGGTTGGAAGGTGAATCAAGATGAGATTGGTTAGAAGAGGATGGCTCTTCATGGTCTTCAGGAGCTTCAGCAGTTGCTGAAGGCTGAACCTTCTGAACCTTCTGGATTGTTGAGCCCATTATGACCTCAGCAAGTCCAGTACTACTAATTGTTGGGTTGACTCTGATTTGTGTTTGGTTTGGGTTTGATGAAGAGGAAGTGTGTGTATCAGCTGGTATCATATTTAGAGGTTTAATGATAGGGGGTTGAAAAGGATGGTCAGCTGCGAGTTTGTTGCACAAGTCAACTCTCCTTTGAGACATCTCCTCTATACTTTTAAGTACAGCTGGGTACACTAGCTTAAATGGTTTAGGTTTATGAGTGGGTTTAGGCAGGTTGTATTTCTGACTGAGAGGTATGTTGTCTTGCTCAGAATCAGTTGAGGGTGATGGTGAGATGTTGATGGGGGAATCTAGAATTTGAGTTACCTTTGCTGAGAGGAGAGCTTCTGATCTTTCAGCCTCTGAAGCAGCAGACTCTTGAATAGATCCTGAAGCACCAGCTTCTAGTGTTCCTTGAACCTTCTTCAGAATCTCCCGAGCTTCCTTCACAGCCTCTTGTTCAACTTCACCAGCAATTGCCTTAACCTCAGCAATCTTGTCCACATAGTATTTAGCACAATCTTCTTGCCCAATAGCCTTGAGCTTTTCATCCCTTTTCGCAATGTATTGTGCAGCATTCTTCTTCGTTTCTGTTGTCAACTTATCAGCATGTTCCTTAGCTCTACTGGCCATTTCAGGAGTCACAATGAACATTGGACTAACAAGATCTACACCGCCTGTCTGTCTTTTACTAGGCCTTTGCTCTTCTGTATCCATTTCTTCAAGAGCTAATTCAGCTGCCTCATTGGTGATTGAAGAATCTCCTTTACCCCTTTTTCTCTTAGGAGTAGAAGCAGAACCACTGTCGTAGTTAGTTGCTTCAGACTTAGCAACCTTCTGCTTTTTGGCCTTAGCATCAACAGCTTCTGAGTCAGTATCAACCTTGGTCCTTTTGCCCTTGACTCTAAGAGGAGCATCATCAGAAGAATCAGGGATGTCTTCATCCTGAGTGGTTACACCTGATTCCTTGGCATGTGCAGCTATGTATCCAATCAAAACTTCAGGATTATCCTCTTTTGAGATGGGAGGAAAATCCCTCATCAGTTATGATGGAACTGAGGATTCTTTCAGGTCCTTCTCGTTGAAAGAGAATTTCTTGATGATCTTCATATGCTGCAGAGTCTTGCCATTGATGATCTTCCCAGTAGTAGTTCCAAGAACTCTGTCAGAAGCAAGATTAGATTGCTTTAGAGTCTCCAGCAATCCTCCTTGAGAAAAGATCTCAGACAGCAGCCTTCCACATGGTACTTGCTTTCTTTTCCCTTTAATTCCTTCTTTGATAGCCCAACACAGATGATGCATGAGGTATCTTGGAAGATTTATCGCCTGATAAGCCGCCAAGAAGTACAAAACCATCTTGTGGTCCAGACTTGGTTGGTCAGACCCTCCTCCCTTTTGAAAGAAGCAGTCAGTGACAAACTTCAAGAGCATCCTATCTTTTCCATCCATGTCCACCAACTTAGTTCCAAAGAAATCTGCCTTCATGAGCCACTCTGCAAGCTCTTGCAATAACTTCTTCTGTGATGGTTATAGGAATACCCATCTTTGCTGATCTTATTTCTAACCTCCTAAAAGGTTCAAGACCCATTTCTTTCCTTGATTTCCCTTTCAGGCTTGGATCCCTTGCCATAGCATGTCTTTCTTCTAAGATAGCAGCTTCTTGATCGAAGACCTTAGCCCTTACCTAGAAGTCCTTAACCAAATTTACATATGTTGGTCCATTCAACATACGAAAGTAACCAAACAGGTTTTGTGATGAAATTAGTGCTTCCAAGTCCATCCCGTTTCTCTTGAGAGAGGCGAAATCCACCGGTGATTCTATTTGGACATCAAACGATTCAAGAGGAATATTCATCGTCTTTGGTTTGATCAAGTAACTGGACCCTGTGCCGAGTTGCATACCAGAATCACTTGTAGAAGTTGCCATTGAAGAAGTTTGAAGGTTTTGGGTTTCTAGTTTGAGAGATAGAGAAAATCTGATTTTTGCTTAACTGCTTATAAACTTGAAAGTGTAGGAAAGTGAGTGAGTTGTGTGTGACTGATATATATAGTGATTTTTGACAAAACGTTTCACATTCAAAGGGAACAAACAGACACACTCATTAATGACAATATAGAGGGCGCGAGAATATTTGTTTAAGAAAATAACTATCATTGCCCTTTCAGTGTTATTACCCAATACAAATAGACCATGTAAGAGAACTAAAAAGTAACTGTTGCAAATAGGGGGCTAGGTGTGACTAGAATTAACTTCAACCTTTTCCTCTTCCGCACGCTATCAGAGTCAAAGGATTCCTTCTCAGAGTTTGAGAGTTTTCAAGGGCTGAATTTCTTCAGAGTCTCCAACAGAGAGTCTGATACTCAACAGCTTCTGATAAATTTTAGAGTTTGACTTTTCATTCAGAGGCAAGCATTACTTAGTGACAAAATGCATGTTCAAATTTTTCTTTATAAAATTAAATCTTTCAACAGTTAAGGGTTTAATAAAGATATCAGCCCATTGATGATCAGTATCAATGAATTGAATATCTAAAACTCCCTTTTGAACATAGTCTCTGATAAAATGATGTTTAATTTCAATGTGCTTGGCTCTTGAATGAAGAATAGGATTCTTTGATAAACAAATAGAAGCTGTATTATCACAATAAATGGGAATACAATTTTCAGTTATTTGATAGTCTTCTAACTAATGTTTCATCCAGAGTAGTTGTGTACAACAACTAGCAGCTGAGATGTATTCTGCTTCTGCTGTTGACAAAGCAATAGTTGCTTGTCTCTTACTAGCCCAGGATATCAGATTATCACCAAGGAATTGACAATTTCCACTGGTTGATTTTCTTTCAATCCTATCACTAGCGTAGTTAGCATCACATAATCCAACTAGCTTATAATCTGAAGATTTCTTATACAGAAGTCCAAGATTAGTTGGTCCCCTCAGATATCTAAAGATTCTCTTAACAGCAGTGAAGTTAGGTTCTCTAAGATCTGATTGAAACCTCGCACACAAGCATACACTGAACAAAATATCAGGTCTAGATTCAGTGAGATATAACAGAGAACCAATCATACCTCGGTACAGCTTCTGGTCAACTTTAGATCCTTGATCTTCTTTGCTTAGAGTGCAGGTAGGATGCATTGGAGTGTTCATCTCTTTACATTCTTCAAGCTTGAACTTTTTCAGAAGTTCCTTGGTGTATTTGGATTGATGAACATACACTCCATCTTTGCACTGGTTGATTTGAATTCCCAAAAAGAACTTCAGTTCTCCCATCATGCTCATTTCAAACTCATCCTGCATCATCTTAGAAAATTCCTTGCAAAGAGATCCATTAGTTGAACCAAAAATGATATCATCAACATAAATTTGTACAACCAGTATGTCTTTCTCAAGAGTCTTCTTGAATAATGTTGTGTCAACTTGTCCTCTTTTAAAATCATTTTTAAGCAAGAAATTACTTAATCTGCCATACCAGGCTCTAGGAGCTTGTTTCAGACCATACAAAGATTTCTTTAACTTATAAACATAGTCAGGATGTTTTAAATCCTCAAATCCAAGAGGTTGCTTCACAAACACTTCTTCAGAGATGACACCATTGTGAAATGCACTTTTAATGTCCATTTGATACAAAGTTAAGTTGTGATTTACTGCGTAGGAAAGAAGTAACCTGATTGCTTCCAATCTTGCAACTGGAGCAAAAGTTTCAGTGTAATCAATGTCTTCTTGTTGGCTGTACCCTTGAGCAACAAGTCTGGCTTTGTTCCTTATTACTTCTCCCTGTTCATCTAGCTTGTTCCTAAACACCCATTTGTGTTCAGGCTTAGGTACAAGATCCCACACATCATTTCTTTTGAATTGATTGAGTTCATCTTGCATTGCTAAGATCCATCCATCATCAGCTAGTGCTTCATCAACTATTGTAGGTTCTATCACGGACATCAATCCCAAAGCAGACTCTTCTGGTCTGAAATGTGATCTAGTTCTTCTGGGACTTTCCTTGTTGCCAATGATTTGATCCTCAGGATGAGAAGACTTGTATTTGAATGAGTTTCTGGACTGGATAACTTGCTGTGAATCAACGTGAGCTTCTTCAGAAGCTTCTACAACTAGAACATCAGGTGCTGATACAGCTTCTAGAGCATCATCCAACTCTAAAATCTGATCAGGTTTTGAGTAATCATCAGACTCTTCTGAACCTGCAATACTTTCATCCTGCTCTGGAGTTTTACTTCCAGGCTCTTTGTCATTGAATTTGACATGCATAGATTCTTCAACACAGTGTGTTTCTGAATTATACAGTCTGTATTCCTTAGACCTCTTAGAGTAACCTAAAAAGATTCCCTTTTGAGCCTTTGCATCAAATTTTCTCAGATAGACTTTGTTGTTTAAGATATAACATGTACATCCAAACTGATGAAAGTAAGATACGTTAGGCTTCCTACCTTTAAAGAGGTCATATGCTGTTTTATTCAGTATGGGTCTGATATAGATCTTGTTCTGAACATAACATGTTGTGTTTACTACTTCTGCCCAAAACTGTTTTGCCAGGTTGTTTTCATGAATCATGGTTCTTGCCAGTTCTTGTAAAGACCTATTCTTTCTCTCTACAACCCCATTTTGCTGTGGAGTTCTAGGAGAAGAGAATTCATGGACAATTCCATGTTTTTCACAAAATATTTCGAATGGCTCATTTTCAAATTCTCCCCCATGATCACTCCTGACTTTTAAAATTTTCAGTTCTTTTTCAGATTGGACTTGAATGTAGAATTTGGTAAACACATCATATGAGTCATCTTTAGATTTAAGAAACTTAACCCAACTCCATCTACTGTAATCATCAACTATAACCAATCCATATTTAATCCCATATAAGGATGCAGTGCTAAATGGTCCAAATAAATCAATGTGAAGTAGTTCCAAGGGTCTGGAGGTAGAAACAATGTCTTTTGAATTGAAAGAAGTTTTAACAATTTTTCCCTTCTGACATGCACCACAAAGTGCATCTGAATGATAGTCAATGTCTGGTAAGCCTCTGACAAGTTGTAACTTGCTAAGTTTAGAGATTAACCTCTAGTGAGCATGTCCCAACCTTTTGTGCCACAGCCATTTCTTATTGTAACACCCCGTTTCCCAAAACAACGTAATTTTAATATAACAATCAGAGTCAATCCACAAACGGAGCATTACACTGCTTTTCAAAAACTCATTAATAGAAAATAAAACTATTAAGCTTCAACAACCAATCTTATAAAAACTGCAGCGGAATATTCTTTTCAACATAATTAATCCTCAACAAAATCTTGGCACGAATGCCTCAACCAACAAAACATTATTCAACAATATTTAAACTTCGACAACCTTTTTCAAAATTAGATACATAAAGGAATGAAGAACAAAAACGACATTTCCCATCCTGTTACGTATCAGAGCACCTAGACACGTGAGGAGTCCACTCACATCAACAGCTAGTCCTGGAAATCTGCACTTGCCCACAAGGCGACAATTCCAACAGAAGGGGTGAGATTCACAATCAAAAATAATATATATATATATATATATATATATATATATATAATTCATCAACTTGAATTAAAACAACAACAATCATAGCAACAAACATTATTAAATCCATATATACATGACATTAACATTCATCAACAGCAACTACATCAATTATAATTGATTTACAACAACAACACCAAAAGCATCAACATTATCATCAACAACTACTTCATTTCACATTAGATTTGCAACCTTTAATTTATATTAAGCAATCAACCACATCATCGACAACAACTCAACAACCACCTCAACCTCAACGACTCATCAACATCAACAACTACTCAACCAATGACAACATCAACTCGACCAACTCAACGACTACAACGATGCAACGACAACAACAACTAATGCAATATGCATGTGGTACCAAAATACAGGGCAGAGCCCTCACCGCTTTGAACAACAAAGTGCTCCAGGACATGAGTCCTCCCGCTTTGAACGACAAGGCGTTCCAGGGCAAAAGCCCTCACCGCTTTGAACAACAAGGTGTTCCAGGACATAAGTCCTCCCGCTTTGAACGACAAGGCGTTCCAGGGCAAAAGCCCTCCCGCTTTTATGCATTATGCAATGAAATCCACTTGTGTATATCAACATACAACATCAACAACTCAATGGTGTATATCAGCATACAACCCAACAACAACGACAACAACATCTACTACGACATCAACATCTGTGCCTAATACTTATGACACACTCCCCAACTTGGACATCACGACTCAACAACATCAACAACAGGAACAACGATACACCGTATATAATTGTACATATATAAACATATATATATTCCAACATATCAATAACAATAGCAGCATATATATTAATCAATTCCATTCATATCAAAGTCCAAAACATCCTTTAAAAGCAAATCAAGTTTGATCAATAAGACATAAGCCAAATACTCATAAAACACCTCAACTAAATCCCTAATACTTAAGTTTGAAGTTTGGGAACCAACCATAGGTTTTGGAGAAACTTGGAATAAGTTATGCTAAGTTTTCTTAAAGTTTTCTAGAGACCGACTTGGACTATTTTCATCATAACTCAAAATCTAAACATCATTTTCAAGTCAAACCAAAGCCATTAGAAAGCTAAATCAATTATCTACAACTTTTATGTTTACACAAAAAGCCAGTTCAGAATAGAAATGGGTGAAAAAGACGCAAGAACACGAAAAACAGGGGATGTTGTTTCACTGAAAATCGTACTACGATTTCAAGGCATCGTACTACGATGGAATGTGCTGAAAAAGTCATTTTTGCTACTGGAAAAATCGTACTACGATTTCCCAGCATCGTACTACGATGGAATGTGGACAAACCTACGGAAACAGATCAGTTTTCACTCCAAAAACCCAATTTTGAATCACCCAAACCCCAAATTGAATTACAAAAATGTTTATAGGTTCTATTTCCAACACAACAACCAAAACAACTCAGAAACATGCATCCAACAACATAATTCACAACAATTAGCATCACATCATCACTTTCTAACCCTAATTCAAGAACACCAATTTTAATCCAATTTCAGCAATTATGTATATATTATCCGTTGAAGGTTAGCCTCACCCTTACCTTAGATTGTTTTCCTGAAATCAAGCCGCGTTCTTCTCTCTTCTTACTCCTTCTCTCTTCTCTAGGTTTTCTTTTCTTTCTCCCAAAAGCTCTGTTTTTCTTACTGATACATGAAAAATGCTATACTGACTTTCTATTTCCCTTTCTCTTTCTATTCTTTCCTTAACTCCCTTTCATTTCATTTAACTCCCACTAATTACTATTAATTCTCAACAACCCCCATAATTCTAAATAAATATTATTCCTTCTCATTTTATTAAATAAATAAATAACCTCCCAATATCATATAAATAACATTAATTAAATAACCAAATATCCAACACCACATAAATCATCTAAAATTAAATAAACTATTTAAAAACAATAAAAAATGATAAAATAGAAATTAGAGTGTTACAAATCTCCCCAACTTTGAGAATTTTGTCCTCAAAATATTACCTCAAGCAACAAACAACAAATCAGGACAACAAAAGACAGTGTGAAGCTGTCACACAACACTACTAGGCTCGACACGACTCTACTACTTGGTCGGACGGACCAACCTGCTCTGATACCAATTGTAACACCCCGTTTCCCAAAACAACGTAATAATGATAATATAATCAGAGTCAACATCAACGAAGTATTACATCTGCTTTTCAAAATTTATTAAATAGAATATAAAACTATTTGAATGCCAACAAAATCATTCTTATAAAAATCTGCAGCGGAAATATTTCTTTCAAAATCATCATCATTCAACTTCAACAGAATTCTTGGCACAAAGGCCTCAACATAATAATATATTATTCCTCAACTTAAAATCCAACAACATGTTCAAAATTCGATACATAAAGGAATGAAGAACAAAAACGACATTTCCCATCCCGTTACGTATCAGAGCACCTAGACACGTGAGGAGTCCACTCACATCAACAGCTAGTCCTGAAAATCTGCACTTGCCCACAAGGCGACAATTCCAACAGAAGGGGTGAGATTCACAATCAAAAATAATATATATATAATTCATCAACTTGAATTAAAACAACAACAATCATAGCAACAAACATTATTAAATCCATATATACATGGCATTAACATTCATCAACAACAACTACATCAATTATAATTGATTTACAACAACAACACCAAAAGCATCAACATTATCATTAACAACTACTTCATTTCACATTAGATTTGCAACCTTTAATTTATATTAAGCAATCAACCACATCATCAACAACAACTCAACAACCACCTCAACCTCAACGACTCAGCAACATCAACAACTACTCAACCAATGACAACATCAACTTGACCAACTCAACGACTACAACGATGCAACGACAACAACAACTAATGCAATATGCATGTGGTACCAAAATACAGGGCAGAGCCCTCACCGCTTTGAACAACAAAGTGTTCCAGGACATGAGTCCTTCCGCTTTGAACGACAAGGCGTTCCAGGGCAAAAGCCCTCACCGCTTTGAACAACAAGGTGTTCCAGGACATAAGTCCTCCCGCTTTGAACGACAAGGCATTCCAAGGCAAAAGCCCTCCCGCTTTTATGCATTATGCAATGAACTCCACTTGTGTATATCAACATACAACATCAACAACTCAATGGTGTATATCAGCATACAACCCAACAACATCTGTGCCTAATACTTATGACACACTCCCCAACTTGGACATCGCGACTCAACAACATCAACAACGGGAACAACGATACACCGTATATAATTGTACATATATAAACATGTATATTCCAACATATCAACAACAATAGCAACATATACATTAATCAATTACATTCATATCAAAGTCCAAAACATCCTTTATAAGAAAATCAAGTTTGATCAATAAGACATAATCCAAATACTCATAAAACACCTCAACTAAATCCCTAATACTTAAGTTTGAAGTTTGGGAACCAACCATAGGTTTTGGACAAACTTGGAATAAGTTATGCTAAGTTTTCTTAAAGTTTTCTAGAGACCCACTTGGACTATTTTCATCATAAATCAAAATCTAAACATCATTTTCAAGCAAACCAAAGCCATTAGAAAGCTAACTCAATTATCTACAACTTTCATGTTTACACGAAAAGCCAGTTCGGAATAGAAATGGGTGAAAAAGACGCAAGAACACGAAAAACAGGGGATGCTGTTTCACTGTAAATCGTACTACGATTTCAAGGCATCGTACTACGATGGAATGTGCTGAAAAAGTCATTTTTGCTACTGGAAAAATCGTACTACGATTTCCCAGCATCGTACTACGATGGAATGTGGACAAACCTACGGAAACAGATCAGTTTTCACTCCAAAAACCCAATTTTCAATCACCCAAACCCCAAATTGAATTACAAAAATGTTTACAGGTTCTATTTGCAACACAACAACCAAAACAACTCAGAAACATGCATCCAACAACATAATTCACAACAATTAGCATCACATCATCACTTTCTAACCCTAATTCAAGAACACCAATTTTAATCCAATTTCAGCAATTATGTATATATTATCCGTTGAAGGTTAGCCTCACCCTTACCTTAGATTGTTTTCCTGAAATCAAGCCGCGTTCTTCTCTCTTCTTGCTCCTTCTCTCTTCTCTAGGTTTTCTCTTCTTTCTCCCAAAAGCTCTGTTTTTCTTACTGATACGTGAAAAATGCTATACTGACTTTCTATTTCCCTTTCTCTTTCTATTATTTCCTTC